>CM044011.1:78080433-78722933 GCA_024085815.1 Flaveria linearis | reverse complement strand
TAAGGACCACATGTCCAAACCTTTGGGGGTAAGTCACACCCCGATAGTACTATCCAAAAGATCTCTGCTTGTTTATAGTCCAGTATACAGAGAAGGAATTTCATTGTAACCATATGTAATCATAAATGTGATCGATTATTATTTAACATAATACACAAAAATAATTTAAAATTTCAATTACAACATGTATCCTCCCCCAAAATATTTAAATGATTAAAAAGAGAAATAGTTAAGTATGAACTCACCTCAGTCCTTGTGTGGTGTTGACAAACTAGTAAATTCCTCCTAAGAAATTATAATTCACATAAGCAAATAGATACAAATCCATAACCTAAATAAGTTAGATCTTGAACCTGGTGTTCAATTGATCTAGGGTTTGGTTTTCTGGGATTTGTTATAAACATATAATTAAATCATTTAATTATTTTTGTTAATTCTTTAATAATTAAAGATTTGCATTTCATAATATTTGATTAATTTAATAATGATTTTAACATATCATTATGTTCTAAATAAATTTTAGACATTATTTATATATGTAAGTTTGTATTTAATTTAGTAAATTTTATAATTAAATTTATAAAATCTAATATGTATTTACCTTATCGAATAAGTAATATTTACAAGTTTTAATTTATTATTAAACTGCACCTTTAATTTGTATATTATATAAGAAATGACCTAAAATAAACAAACAAACAAACAAACAAACCCAGTAATACCCCACTCAATGAGCAGGGTCTGGGGAGGGTAGGTGTAGGCGAGTCTTTCCTCTATCTTGTTAGGTAGAAGAAACGACCTAAAATAACGCTTGTAAATAATTTGTGAATTTATAAAATATATATGTAATTGCAATTAAAAATAACTATTTATAATGTTTTGTAAATAATATTTATAAAAACTATTAAGGTGTTTTAAGTAAATAAATTTTTAAAATTAACTAGGTAACCTTTAAAATAAACAAAGTTTATAAAAGTTATTTTTATAATTTTTAGGAATTTTTACATATTTTTAAAAGGTGAAAAAGGCCTTAAAAAATAATAGGAGGTGCACGGGTTCGAACCCGTGACCTCAAGTTGGGCAAGTGAGTGGGGAACCGGTGAACCAAGGGCTGTGGCCGCGGCATATCTTGCTTCTTAAAACTTAAAACCAATGTTACCAAACAATCCCCAAATCCGGATGAACCCTAATTCGATTTGATTCAAATTGATGCCCAAATCGACTATGATAACGAACGGATTCATGGGGCTTTTATTCCCCATGATGAAACGATTACATAGATGTGTTTAATTACCTGTTTCGAGATCGTTCAGATGAGAAACAGTGGGTTGCAGGTCCGCGACAGTGGGTTTGATCGGAGGTGATGTTTCAATATGTTTCAGCTCAAATGGAACTCGATGGAAGGTTTTAAATGATCAAACGATCGTTAGTGCGCATTTACTTTTGATTATTATTTAGTTTTAGTGCTCGATTGTGGCCTGTAAAGTGGCCGAAAGTGTTTTGATTCCAAATCGCACTGAACGACTCTAATATTCAAACTAAAGTGGGGTATAGGGTTCGAATCACCCACTCGAATATGTCGGGGTATTTAATCTGATTAAAGCCGTGTGATTTGGGGTGTGGTGGCCTCGCCGGAGTTCGCCGGATTGTTGGCCGGAGAGGGTGGTCGGGAAAACGGGCGGTGGGTTGGGATTTTTAAAGAAATTACACAAATAGCCCCCGTAGTTTCGTTTTTATTATTTTATGCATAGAATTTCATAATTAAAGTTTTTGAATTTACAAATAAGCCCCTAGACTTATTTAATTCAAGTTTTTAAACATTTAAAAGTTAAATAAACTTTTATAAATTATTTTTATTAATAACAACACTATTATTATTATTATTATTATTATTATTATTATTATTATTATTATTATTATTATTATTATTATTATTATTAATGTTATTATTAATATAATTGTTGAAATTAATATCAACGTATTTAAACTTAATTGTTTATAAAATTAACTTTTAATTAAATAAACATACGAGATGTTACAGTTTAAACCCTATAGGTAACGAAATTTTCCGGGTTGTCACATCATCCCCCTGTTAGAGGAATTTTCGTCCCGAAAATTAAGATGTACTGGTAACATTTTTGAACAGGTTATGATACTTACGCATCATTTCGTGCTCTCGTTCCCAAGTGAACTCAGGACCACGCCGGGAGTTCCACCGAACTCTGACAATCGGAATCTTGCTATGCTTTAGTTGTTTAACTTCCCTATCCATGATTTCAACTGGTTCCTCAACAAATCTAAGTTTCTCATCTACTTGTAGTTCCTTTAAAGGCACAACCAGTGATTCGTCGGATAAACACTTCCTTAGATTGGATACGTGAAAAACATTGTGCACACCACCAAGTTTAGCAGGTAGATTTAATTCATAGGCTACTGGGCCGATCCTTCTGACAATTTCAAAAGGCCCCACGTAGCGAGGGTTCAATTTCCCTCGTTTCCCAAAGCGTATAACTCCCTTCCAGGGAGATACCTTTAGCAAAACTTTATCTCCTTCCTGAAATTCAAGTGGCTTGCGGCGTTTATCAGCGTAGCTTTTCTGGCGATCCCTGGCAGCAGCCATGCGTTCTCTTATCTGGACAATTTTCTCATGGGTTTCAAAGATCAATTCGGGGCCAGTAAGTTGACTATCTCCAACTTCTGCCCAGCAAAGCGGTGATCTACATTTACATCCATATAAGGCCTCGAATGGTGCCGCCTTGATGCTCGAATGATAGCTATTATTATATGAGAACTCTACTAATGGTAGATGACCTTCCCAGTTCTTTCCAAATCAATAACACAAGCCCTAAGCATATCCTCAAGAGTCTGTATGGTTCTTTCGCTTTGGCCATCAGTCTGAGGGTGATAGGCTGTGCTCATATCTAGGCGAGTGCCTAGAGCTTGCTGAAGTTTATCCCAAAAGATAGATGTAAATCGTGCATCACGATCAGAGATGATAGTCACTGGCACTCCGTGTCTAGAGATAATTTCTTTGATATAAATCCTTGCAAGCTTCTCCATCTTGTCTTTCTCACGAATGGGTATGAAATGAGCGGATTTGGTGAGACGGTCAACAATAACCCAAATGGTGTCATTGCCCGTTTGAGATTTGGGTAAGCCAGTGACGAAATCCATGGTTATCATTTCCCACTTCCACACGGGTACTTCTGGTTGGGTCAACATTCCTGAAGGCTTTTGGTATTCAACCTTGACTTTAGAACAAGTCAAACACTTTGAGACATAAGTTGCAATGTATGCCTTCATTCTTGGCCATCAGTAAACAAGCTTCAAGTCGTAATACATCTTATCTGCACCTGGGTGGATAGAGTACCTAGACTGGTGGGCTTCATCCATGATCAGGCTTCTAAGATTCCCGTATAGAGGTACCCAAATCCTTTCTGCTATAAAGCGTACTCCATCTGAATGAACTTCAAACTGTTGGTCTAGCCCTCGGAGGTTTTCATCTTTAATGTTTTCTTCTTTCAATGCTTCAGTCTGTGCATTCAGAATTTGTGCCGATAGGTTGCTTTGAATGGTAAGTTGTAGGGCTCGTACTCTATGAGGTTTCGTATGTTCTTTCCTACTCAAAGCATCAGCCACAACATTTGCTTTACCGGGATGGTACTTGATGGCACAATCGTAATCGTTTAGTAGTCCAAGCCATCTCCTCTGCCTCATATTCATCTCCTTTTGATTATACAAGTGTTGAAGACTCTTGTGGTCGGTATAGATAGTGCACGTAGTACCGTACAGGTAGTGTCTCCATAGTTTAAGAGCAAACACAACTGCTCCTAGTTTTAGGTCATGAGTTGCATAGTTCTTCTCATGAGCCATTAACTGTCTTGAGGCATAGGCTATGACTTTGTCTCGTTGCATCAAAACACATCCCAGTCCCTGAACAGAAGCATCACAGTAGACTACAAAGTCTTTAATGCCGTCAAGTAAGGATAATATATGTGCACTGCATAACTTCTGTTTCAGTGTTTGAAAAGCAGCCTCTTGCTTAAGTCCCCAATGATATGCTACTCCCTTTTGGGTGAGCATGGTCAATGGTTGAGCTATCTTGGAGAATCCTTTAATAAATCTCCTATAATAGCCGGCTAGGCCAAGAAATTGTCTAATTTCTGTTGGATTAGAAGGTGTAGGCCAACTTTCGATGGATTCAATTTTAGCTGGGTCTACATGAATGCCATTAGCATCAATAACATGACCAAGTAATTGAACTTCTTTTATCCAGAAATCATATTTTGAGAACTTAGCATTGAGCTCCTCTCTCTTTAGTAATTCAAGGATCAATCTTAGATGTTCCTCATGCTCATGCTCATTTTTAGAATAGATCAAGATGTCGTCAATAAAGACAATGACAAACTTGTCTAGATAAGGCTTGCATACACGATTCATGAGGTCCATGAATACGGCAGGTGCATTTGTTAGCCCAAACGGCATGACTGTGAACTCAAAGTGATCGTATCGAGTTCTGAAAGCCGTCTTAATAATATCTTCATCCCTGACTCTCAGCTGATGATAGCCGCTTCTAAGATCTATCTTTGAATAAATACTTGAACCTTGAAGTTGGTCGAATAAGTCGTCAATACGTGGCAAGGGATAACGGTTCTTGATTGTCACTTTGTTCAGTTCTCGATAATCAACGCACATCCGGAAGGTTCCGTCTTTCCTCTTTACAAACAACATTGGTGCTCCCTATGGTGACGAGCTAGGTCTGATGAATCCTTTATCCAGGAGTTCCCTAAGCTGGTCAGATAGTTCTTTTAGTTCAGAAGGTGCGAGACGGTATGGTGCCCGAGCTATAGGTGTAGCTCCAGGTGTTAACTCAATTGAGAACTCGACCTCTCTTCTAGGGGCAAACCAGGCAGTTCATCAGGGAACACTTCAGGAAATTCCCTGACGACTGGTACATCTTCAATCTTCCTCTTCTTCTTATCTTTATCAGTGACTAAGGCTAGGACAACAGTATGTCCTTTTCGAAGACACTTTTGAGCCTTCAAGTAGGAAATAACTCCCATCACAACACCAGTCTTATCTCCCTCAACACACAAGACTTCATCATTTGGTAGGGGTATGCGAATCATTTTATCTTTACATACAATTTCTGCGGAGTTTTTAGATAGCCAATCCATACCAACTACCACATCAAAGCTTCCCAAAGTAATGGGCATGAGGTCTATTGGTAGGATATGACCTGATAAACCTAGTGTACAGTTCTTCAGAATTTGTGATGCGGTCAAGGATTTACCATTTGCTAATTCTACTACATATGACTCATCTAGGGGTACAGGTTCCACATTCAAGTGCTTATAGAAAATATTGGATACGAAGCTTCTATCAGCTCCCGTGTCAAATAAAACTATAGCATAAACATTATTTACCAAAAATTTTCCCATAATAATGTTAGGGTCTTTTAGAGCCTCACCTTTACCAATCACGAAGGCTCTGCCCTTGGCTGTATCTTTCTTTTCCCCAATGCAATCTCTGGCAACATGGCCCTTTTCTCCACATATGAAACATGTAACTGCCTTCTTACCATCATTCTGCTGATTACTATCTTTCTTTCCTTGATCTTGAGTCTTGGTCCTACATTCAGGAGCAGTGTGCCCCTTCCTGTGGCATTTGTAGCAAATGACTGCAGTACACTTACCATGGTGACGCTTGTTACACCTCTGACATCTAGGCGGAATGCCCTGATTGTCACTTTTCTTTTCTGGATGTTGCTTCTTGTTTGCACCTTGATTTTCACTTTCTTTAGAATCTTCGAACTTTTTCTTTACTGAGCTTTCAGCAACAACACCCTTACCCTTGATCCTTGGTGGCAACTTCCCTTGAGCCACAACCTCATTAGTCAGTTTGTGAGCTATCCTAATAGCCTGTTGGATTGAAGTTGGGTTGGAGGAAGTGACCATAGACTGAATGACTGGAGATAGTCCATGAATATAGCATTCAATTCTTCTGTGAGCAGGCTCCATCATATGTGGGCACAAAGTTGCGTACTTATGATTCTCGGTGGTATAAGTTTCAGTCTCAGATCCCACCATCTTGTGGTTCCAGGACTCTGTTTCAAACTTTTGTACTTCTTCACTCAGACAGTACTCTTCCATCATCAGTTGTTTGAATTCATCCCAAGCCATAGCATTGGCTAGTGGGAGAGTAAGTCTTAAAACTTCAGTCTTCCAGAACGAGAGTGCAGCTCCACTCAATGCTCCTGAGGCATACTTTGTCCTATTCGCATATGGACATTCAGATATAGCGAATATGGACTCACATTTCTCAAACCACCTTATGAGCCCAATGGCCCCTTCTGCCCCAGTGAAGATATCGGGCTTGCAGTCTAGAAACTTTTTATAGGAATGGTGATGACCATTCTGAGCAGCCTGAATGGCTAGGGCTGCAGCAACACCTTGATTGACCAGAACTTGTATTTCTTTAGGAGTCATCCCTCTTGGGACAGTTCCCCTACCGCGTCCTCTACCTCTGCCTCTACCCGCTGATGCATCCATCTATTATGAAATTGTTTGGTAAGAATTCACACTTTGATATATTCAATAGATGCATTCTATATCAAATATTCAAAGTATAGACAATTACTGTAAGATAGATGGGAATTTAAGAAAACTGGGTTTTTCGATTAAATTCAGCAAGGCACGAGTACTAGGGAAACAAGTCTCTCTTTAGGTTAGGACAAGCGTAGCTTAGATTACCAAATGGAACACGTCAAGGTAATTTGACCCATTTGCCTTAGAGACTTGTGTATTGACCATAGTTTATCACTCATCCCAGAAATCCCCAGGTAAACATAACTGGTCTCGTAATGAGATTTATACGATATGCTTACCTTAGCCCGAAGGCCTTTTGCCAGGAAATCCAGAATACAGGTGTCTACGTGCCACACAAGTTTATTTGGTTCATAGAATCAAAACCTCGATAAGATTTTCATAGATTAGACATAAAGTCTAAGGAATTGAACCCACGATGATAAGTGTAGATCCCACATGTCATTGAGAATAAGTTTAGGAAGTTCATTTATCGGGAGAGTCAAAGAGTCAAAGTTAAGTTTAGGGAGACAAGTATCTAAGTTTAAGCATACATAAGGCATTTCCTATGCTAAGGCATCAAGTTGCTCAAAAGGCATAGCATTATGTAACATGCAAACAATATGTAAGCACAAAAGTATAGTGATCTTTCTATGAGCACAAGGTCATTAGCTGAAGTTTTCTTTAGTTCGTGTATACGGTGGCTCCTCTGGTCAGTAGTTCATTCTTAGTTTCCTTCCTCTAGAATCGTTTGACATTCTCATTGTAGAAGCATATAACTTCTTAATCCTAGTCGATCTCTAACTAAGGAAATTTACTTTGTGCAACTATTATGTGTGACTATAGGCTAGATGCAATTCCTAACTCATTATAACCAATGGCTCTGATACCAATCTATCACACCCTCAAATTCCGGGTCTGGAATTTATCATGGAGGAGTGAACTAACAGGATCGAACACATTAGTTACACATGAGATGCAGTTATCTATATGATGAATTTTAGATGATCATTCCATTCATATTCAGAGTAATAAATATTATACGTGGCGGAAATAAAAGATAGATTGTTTCTTAATGATACGTCTAATCATATCTCAAATAATAAGCAATATGTATCTTGAGCTCTTATATGATCCTACGTGTATGTCCATAAGCTCCTAGTATATACCTGAGCATACATGTAAAATCAAGTGTCAACACAGGGTTGGTGAGTTCATAGGTGAGTAAAACATAAATGATAAACCATTAATTATCATCAAAATAGGATTTACTGTAAAAGTGTGAGTATAAACTACCTACTGGTATCACTTTGTATATGAATAGCCTGTCGGAACCCTTTTATAAGGTGAACCCGCTATCTCACATACTAACTAAGTACAAGCCAACAAATCCTTCACATAGGAATTTCCCATGCATCATAGTTTATTATCCTTTTTATGTGTATATTATATTAGTTATAATAATTTCAAATCAGAGGGAGCAAATCCTCCTTTACATTTATCCTCATATGGGTTGTAAGTGGAACTATAATGGCAAACTTTACACATAGTGCACATCTACCTTCTTAACACAAAACAGTCATCCCGAATGACTTATAAGATCTTTGTGCATCTTGGTAAGGACCACATATCCAAACTTTTATGGGGGTAAGTCACACCCTGATAGTACTATCCAAAAGATCCCTGCTTGTTTATAGTCCAGTATACAGAGAAGGAATTTTATTGTAACCATATGTAATCATAAATGTGATCGATTATTATTTAACATAATACACAAAACTAATTTGAAATTTCAATTACAACATGTATCCTCCCCTAAAATATTTAAATGATTAAAATGGGGAATAGTTAAGTATGAACTCACCTCAGTCCTTGTGTGGTGTTGACAAGCTAGTAAATTCCTCCTAAGGAATTATAATTCACATAAGCAAATAGATACAAATCCATACCTAAATAAGTTAGATCTTGAACCTGGTATTCAATTGATCTAGGGTTTGGTTTTTTGGGTTTGTTATAAACATATAATTAAATCATTTAATTATTTTTGTTAATTCTTTAATAACTAAAGATTTGCATTTCATAATATTTGATTAATTTAATAATGATTTTAACATATCATTATGTTCTAAATAAATTTTAGACATTATTTATATATGTAAGTTTGTATTTAATTTAGTAAGATTTTATAATTAAATTTATAAAATCTAATATGTATTTATCTTTTCAAATAAGTAATGTTTACAAGTTTTAATTTATTATTAAACTGCACCTTTAATTTGTATATTGTATAAGAAACGACCTAAAATATCGCTTGTAAATAATTTGTGAATTTATAAAATATATATGTAATTGAAATTAAAATAACTATTTATAATGTTTTGTAAATAATATTTTATAAAAATTATTAAGATGTTTTTAATAAATAAATTTATAGAAATTAACTAGGTAACCTTTAAATAACAAAGTTTATAAAAGTTGTTTTTATAATTTTTAGGAATTTTTACATATTTTTAAAAGGTGAAAAAGGCCTTAAAAAAATAATAGGAGGTGCACGGGTTCGAACCCGTGACCTCAAGTTGGGCAAGTGAGTGGGGAATCAGTGATCCAAGGGTCGTGGCCGCGACATATCTTGGTTCTTAAAACTTAAAACCAATGTTACCAAACAATCCCCAAATCCGGATGAACCCTAATTCGATTTGATTCAAATTGATGCCCAAATCGACTATGATAACGAACGGATTCATGGGATTTTATTCCCCATGATGAAACGATTACATAGATGTGCTTAATTACCTGTTTCGAGATCGTTCAGATGAGAAACAGTGGGTTGCAGGTCCACGACAGAGGGTTTGATCGGAGGTGATGTTTCAATGTGTTTCAGCTCAAATGGAACTCGATGGAAGGTTTTAAATGATCAAACGATCGTTAGTGCGCATTTACTTTTGATTATTATTTAGTTTTAGTGCTCGATTGTGGCCTGTAAAGTGGCCGAAAGTGTTTTGATTCCAAATCACACTAGGGTTCGAAACACCCACTCGAATATGTCGGGGTGTTTAATCTGATTAAAACCGTGTGATTTGGGGTGTGGTGGCCTCGCCGGAGTTCGCCGGAATGTTGGCCGGAGAGGGTGGTCGGGAAAACGGGCGGTGGGTTGGGATTTTTAAAGAAATTACACAAATAGCCCCTGTAGTTTCGTTTTTGTTATTTTATGCATAGAATTTCATAATTAAAGTTTTTGAATTTACAAATAAGCCCCTAGACTTATTTAATTCAAGTTTTTAAACATTTAAAAGTTAAATAAACTTTTATAAATTATTTTTATTAATAACAACACTATTATTATTATATTATTATTATTATTATTATTATTAATGTTATTATTAATATAATTGTTGAAATTAATATCAACGTATTTAAACTTAATTGTTTATAAAATTAGCTTTTAATTAAATAAACATACGAGATGTTACAGTTTAAACCCTATAGGTAACGAAATTTTCCGGGTTGTCACAGTTATCTTGACCGAATCCTTTGTACAACCTTAGTTATTTGACCCTTGGTATAATAAATATATCTTTGATACCTCTATCATTGATAATGATCGGTACTTGACAAGGTATATTATCTCAAATGGGAGGAACCATGGGTGACCATGCAAAGCAATTTAGAATCACAGGTGCACACATAATTGTAATTTGTCGTGCATGAGAATTCTGGCAACTCTATCGGGTGATAACGGTCATAATCAGTACAAATCTTCATTTCTATACTTGGAGACATGAGATCTCGGTTCTCATAAAACCTCACTATTGATATGCAAACAAATCCTTCATTCCTACTAGTATGAAAGTTCTCATCTACCCCGAGCCTTAATGAGATTCGTGTTATGACATTAGCCCTAGTCTCTATGAGACGTGCTCTTTTTAGCATTTCAGTGTTCGTGTAACAGTATCCATCTACATTGTGCCAGATTTTCAAAAGTTGCAATAAAGTGATAATATTCTTGGCGTGTGTAGTCCTTGTTCATTGGATTGATCTTAAGACTTAGAGTCTCGGTAATTTCAGCGTTCCAGCATTCATTTCATTTGATATCTATCATGTTTAAGCATACGTTACATTTGTTTGTCTCCCTGGTGGTGAGAATCCAATCGGATTTTTCTGGCTTACTACGCTTGGTGTAGGACCAAAAAACAAGTCATTATGACGACCCCGTCCAATATATCTCAGCCTCTCCATTATAAACAACAGGTGCAACTATCCCTCCCAATGACTCGTGCAATAAGAACATTTTAGAGCACTGTAGAGAAATTTGGCCATACCTTCAAGAACCATCGTGTCAACATCCCGACCAAGTCTCCTCCGCCACAAGAATCACAAAAAAAGGATGTTATAAGTGCAGAAAACCTAAGCATTTAAGGGAAACCTCCCCAGCTCAAGAAGATAAGAAACCGGCAGAAATGGTAGTTCTGCTCCAGCATTATCTCATTCGAGTACCGATAGAAGTTTCATACTTGGTAACTTGAGTGGACTGCTAGAACCGATTTAATTTCCAAAACCTGCCATAAAATTTAGCGATGGTAGAACTATAACCGCCACCCATGTGCTTGTCAGTTGTAATCTAGGTCTGTCTAGACAATCGTTCGATATAAGTCTGATTTCTCGTACTCATGGTAGCTACGATGCTGTGGTCAAAATGGATTGGTTGTCCAAAAACCAAACATAGATCATTTGTGGAAACAAACTAATTAAGTTACCTCTTCTTAGTAATGGAATACCTACGGTAGAAGACGACAGGGTTCGTGTTGTGGTTGACATTATCTCAAACGTGAAGGTGCATAAATGTCTCAAGAAAAGGGACTTCTCTCTACTGACACTAATTACAGAGAAGAAGGTGGATGAGAAGCGTGTTAAAGATATTCCAGTTGTCAGAGACTTCCCGGAAGTATTTCCAGAAGACTTAACTAGTATGACCACTATGAGTTTCTGGTTATGTTGTTTGGGTTGACCAACGCACCAGCGGTTTTCATGGACCTCATGAACCGAGTGCGCAAACCCTATTTGGACAAGTTTGTCATCATCTTCATTGATGATATCCGTATTTATTCAAAGAATAAGGAAGAACACGAGGAACACCTTAGACTGAATTTGGAGCTGTTGAAATAAGAACATATATGTTAAGTTTTCAAAGTGTGACTTCTGGATACGAGAAATACAATCTTTGGGTCTTGCGGTCAATGAGAATGGAATACATATTGACCCAGCAAAGATAGAAGCTATCAAGAACTGGGCTACGCTAAAGACTCCGATGGAGATACGACAGTTTCTTGGATTGGCTGGATATTATCGACGATATATCGAAGGGTTTTCGAAGATCATTCAACCACTTACAACGTTAACTAAAAAAGGCATCGCGTACAGTTGGGTGTCAAGCAGGAATCAGCATTCCAGTTCTTAAAACAGAAACTCTGCACGGCACCGATATTGTCCCTACCCGAGGGAACCGAAGATTTTGTGGTGTATTGCGATGCTTCTATTCAAGTTCTCGGTTGTGTACTAATGCAACGCGAGAAGGTGATCGCATATGCTTCCCGACAGCTAAAGGTTCACGAGAAAAACTACACGACACATGACTTAGAGTTGGGAGCCATTGTGTTTGCTCTCAAGATATGGAGACATTACTTGTATGGTACCAAGTGCACCATTTGTACCTATCACAATAGTCTTCAGCATATCTTCGAACAGAAGGAATTGAATATGAGACAACATCGCTAGGTCGAGTTGTTAAACGATTATGATTGTGCGATTAAGTATCATCCGGGTAAGGCAAATGTAGTAGTAGATGCCTTAAGTCGAAAGGAGACACCAAAGCCGAAGTGAGCTCGAGCATTACAACTCACCATCCACACCGGTTTACCCGATCAGATCCGTAATGCTCAACTTGAGGCGTTGACAGACGAGAACCTGAAAGCCGAATCACTACGAGGCATGGAGAAGCAACTGGAAACCAAATCTGACGGAATCCGCTACATCATGGACCGAATATGGGTTCCTTTGCACGAAGACCTACGAGAGCTGGTAATGGACGAAGCTCACAAGTCAAGATATTCTATTCATCCGGGTTCAGACAAGATGTATCACGATCTGAAGGTTCTCTACTTGTGGCCAAACATAAAATTTGATATTGCCACCTACGTAAGCAGATGCTTAACATGTTCTAAGGTTAAGGTGGAGTATCAACGACCATCTGGTTTACTTCAACAACCAGAAATTCCAGTATGGAAGTGGGAGCAGATATTTATGGACTTATCACGAAACTGGCTCGGACTCCCAGCGGATGCGATACCATTTGGGTAATTGTAGATCGTTTGACGAAATCCGCACACTTCTTACCAATCAGAGAGACTGATAGAATGGAGAAGTTAACACGTGTTTACCTAAGAGAAATAGTCTCTCGGCACGGTGTGCTAATTTCCATTATTTCTGATCGTGACGCTCGATTCACTTCACATTTCTGGCAATCATTACAACGAGCAATAGGTACACGACTAGACATGAGTACGTCAGATCATCCTCAAACTGACGGCCAGAGTAAGCGTACGATCCAGACCTTGAAGACATGTTGCGCGCCTGCATGATTGACTTCGGCAGCAGTTGGGAAACTCACTTACCGTTAGTGGAGTTTTCATACAATAATAGCTATCACACGTCGATCAATGCTGCTCCATTTGAGGCACTGTATGGGCATAAGTGCCGTTCAACTATTTGTTGGGCGGAAGTTGGATAAAGTCAACTTACCGGTCCTGAACTTGTGCACGAGACGACAGAGAAGATCGTACAAATTCGTAACAGCATGACAGCAGCACGTGATCGACAGAAGAGTTACGCTGATAAGCGTCGTCGACCGTTGGAATTTCAAATTGGCAACAAAGTACTTTTGAAAGTGTCACCTTGGAAGGGTGTGATTCGTTTTGGAAAACGTGGAAAATAAACCCTAGATACGTGGGACCGTTTGAGATTGTCAAACGGGTTGGCCCCGTAGCCTATCAGCTGAACCTACCAGAAGAACTCAGCGGATGTAACATCTCGTATTTTCGTTAAATAAAAGTTGATAACAATAATGTTATTAAAGAAAACAATGTTAGTAATAAAACTAATATTAGTAATAATGATAATAATAGTGACAATAATACTAATTAAGATAATAGTAATAATAACCTTAATCTTAATAATAATAACTATAACAATAATAATATAATTTAAATAACTAATAAAGGTTAAACATTAAAACTTAAGTTAAGGGGGCTTTAGTGTCATTTTATAAACTTTAAATAAAAGTTTATACCTAAAATAATAGAAGTTCTAAACTTCAGGGACCAAAACTGTAAAATTGTTTTAAATAACCCAAACCGCCCCTGCCATTCCCGAATTTCCGGCGGCCGGCCGGCGGTACTCCGGCGCGGCGCCGGCGATCCCAAAACCTTCAAACCGTTCGTTTGTCATGCAATTAAACCTCATCTTAACCATTACTCTTCGGTTTCAAACTTAAAACCATGTTTAATTGTGAATTATTCGGCTATTAACACGAGAAATCAAAACCGAAACCACCAATTCAAATCCTTAACTCGTTAATATTGAAACTGTTCGAATTGCATCTGATTGAATGATGGGAAACATTCTAATCGGTTCTCTAAATCATTTTGCATCATCAATTGCACAAACGAATTCATAAATCGACCATTCCATCATCATTATCTTCTTCGACCTGCAACTTGGTCGACGACTACCCTCGAAGCATGATAAGTTAAAATTGTTTGAGGGCTTTTAATCCTGAGCATATATTGAAGCTTCGTACGAAGTGAATTCGATTATTATCAACATTTGCACCACGAACCATCTTCTCCCCTGTCGCGGCTTGCTCGTCATTCGTGTTCATCGAGTTCTAACATCTTCCTGGTAATTACACACACACACACACTCGATTTACTATGGGAAACAAAAGCCCCATACTTAATTTGGTTATCAACACCCGAATGGTGTTCGATTGGAACAAAAATCAAATTAGGGTTCTTGGGTGAAATTGGGGGATTTGTTTAGTTAATGGGTTTATAATTTAGGTTTGGATTTAGAGCAGGTTCGGGTTACAGCCCAAGTGGTAACTTACGAAGACCATAAGCATGAGGTCCCGGGTTCGAACCGGGCCTCTGCCACATTTTTTTGTTTTAATTGTTTTTCCCTACAATTTTTATTTAGAAAGTTATTATTATATTAATAAATTAAATAAAATTTATTTGTTAACTAAAACATTTCAGAAATTAGTAAGTTAAATTTTTAAAGATTTTTAAACTTATGATTCTAAATTTAATTATTTTGTTTTAGAATAACAAATGTTATAAAATATTATGTAACCTAAATGTTAAAATATTTTATGATACAAGTTTCGATTATATCAAGACATGATAAAGTTACATGTTAAATAATTAATTATCTAAATAGTTATTTAATAATTATTTAAATATTAGTTATTCATCAATTTATTTAACTATGTTACATATAAATAGTTAATGAAACTATTCCTTAAACTTTTATTTAAATTTTTGAAACTTATAAAATAATAGAATTTTCTATTATACTTTATTCTTATTTTTTAAAGGTTTATATTAAAAGACATTTATAAATCATTTAAAAGTTTAAAACTTTACAAAATAGTTTTAAATAATTTTAAAGTCATTTAACTAAGTACTTAATCAATTATTTTATCAAAACTTAAATAAATAATTAAATTAATTATTTCTTCTCACACGTTATCTTTATTAACATCAATTATTGAATCATTCGTTATCATTATCAATCTTATTGGATTATTTCATCTTCATTGAACTAAAATATAAGTGATTGCGTTATTATATTTTATTTGACATAAATATTTAAAATCCCCAAATTCCACCTAAAACCCTAGTTCATGTTAAAACATTAAAACTTATTATTAAAACTTTAACCTGTGAATGTATATATATATTTAGGTGCCTTGTGACGATTTATCTCGGAACGACGTTTATTATTCTTATTAATCTTCATTGCATACTTATTTTCCATGTGAGTATTTCTATACCTCTTTTTCTTATTTTCACACTTTGGGGTGAAACATGTTACTTATTAACCATTACACTTGTAAACACGTTTGATTCTTGTAAACTTATGGCAATTTACTTGTGTGTTGTGATTAGTTGAATCTTGTAGCTACCATGTAATGTCGAATACATGTACAATCATTAACTATTGCTAGCCTGGCGACGTCATAGATCTATGGGCCTGACAAGCCTGCTTGGTTGATCCAAGTACACTTAGCTAATCGTATATACTTATAACTTGGTTGATCCAAGTACACGTTTGAAACTTGTAAAACTTTGTCAAGGTTTGATTGTGCATTCTGTCTTACATCCCTAGTTACTTTATTTCTCTAATTTACAACATGAATTGCCATCTTTTATATACTTATGTATCCAAAACTATAGAATGCTCACCAACATATTTATGTTGACCTTTTATTTTTAACATGTTTCAGGAATACCTCAAGTATGTGTTCTACACTTTGAAGCTTATCACACTTAGGATTGGACTTAGAGAAATAAAACGAATGATCTTGTTACTTTTATCTTTGTATTCTTAATGTATCTTTGTTTGAGATTTTACTTGTATTGTTAACATTGAATCTTGATTAATATAATGGGAATTTAAAATAGCGTTATGTGGCTGTGAACAATCGTAACTCTCACACTTCGACGATTCCGCCGTCAAGGTTGGGGTGTGACAGATTGGTATCAGAGCCCATAACTATAGGGATTTAGGTTATTAGAAATGGTGACCTAGACTATAGCATCTGCATGAACCTTATAGCATTATATTCTCATCTTTTAAATACATGGTTTGCATGCTACATAATGCTATGCCTTTTGTGCAACTTGATGCCTTAGCATAGGATTGCCTTATGTATGCTTAAAACTTAGTTACTTGTCTCCCTAAACTTAACTTTGACTCTTTGACTCTCCCCGATAAATGAACTTCCTAAACTTATTCTCAACGACATGTGGAGGCTACACTTATCGTCGTGGGTTCAATTCCTTAGACTCTATGTCTAATCTATGAAAATCTCATCAAGGTTTTGATTTCATAAACCTAAGAAATTTGTGTGACACATAGACACCAGTATTCTGGACTTCCTGGCAAAAGGCCTTCGGGCTAAGGCAAGCATATCGTATAAATCTCATTGCGAGACCAGTTATGCTTACCTGGGGATTTCTGGGATGAGTGATAAACTATGGTTAACATACACAAGTCTCTAAGGCAAGTGGGTCAATTTACCTTGATGTGTCAACGATTCCAAATGGTAATGCGTTACTAAATGGAACCATCCTCTTTGTATCTTAAAAATCTTTGATTCCTTGAACTGGTTTCTTCTCATTCTTATCATACATAATGTTCCTGTGATATTGAACTCGTCTTACCTATCAACTCCAACGTTTAAACATCGTTACACGTTAGGCGTTTCATGTAGCTATTTCTATACCTTGATCAACGTGTACATGACTCTTGTTATACCCAAAGATATTGGGAATCTAAACCGAATGATCTTTAAAACATTAAATCGTTACTTATGGTTTTCAAATCTTCCTAAGGGTGTGTCCGATAACTAAAGACATTCAATGTTGTAGGTGGAATTCCTACATCTCGGGATACTTTGCTAACTGAATGTTAATTTTGTTAACTCAAATATTATAAGTGGTCACTCACCTCAATGATCGAATAAACTAATTATAACTTTGTTACCACTTATAAGTACACGTGTCTTCAACAAGGTTATGACTGACCTCATATCTTGAGAAGTCCATGTATTCCCTTCGATTGTGAATCAAATGTTCACATCTCATTATGATGTCGAATCATTCTTGTCCTTGATCTTGTCTTCCTGATTTAAATTATTCAAGATTTGAACACCATCATAACAAATTCTGCTATCTTGAACTTTGATCTTAAGCTTGTAAGCATGATTTTCTCTTTTGTTACATTGATGTAACTTGAAATTTCCTGAATTTCTAATTGATATTCTTTTTCTTTTCGCTGTTATGTCAAACCTTGTACCGTTTGCATCGTGGAAGATGCAAGAGTTTGTAAGTCAACCTATGACTAAGAATATTCGTATCTCCTAAATGATTCTAACTCATCAAAACAGGGGTGATTCCCTAACTTTGATGATTCTCTATTCGTTTCGATAAATGGTTTCCAATCGTGTGTTTTTATGAAATTTCATCCTCTGGATTGGGGTGATTACCTTATCTTGAGGATTGACTTCGATTATTTTCTTTGGAATGGCATTTCACAAATGACATGATCTCACCAAAATGGGATTGAAACCCGTACTTTGGTGACAATTGTCAATTTCCGATTGTTTTCTTGTTATTATGAAATTCAATCATCAAGATAGGCATGAATTCCATACCTTGATGATAATTTCATTCTTATGGATTGTATTTTCTCAAATGAAACGACCTCATCAAAGTAGGAATGAATTCTGGATTTTTGATGAAGAAGTTCATCCTATTATATTTTGTTTTTGTAAAACTTCACCGTTAAGATAGGGGAGACGTCCTTTACCTTAATGGTGAGTTACCTCGTCTTATTTCTGTGGATCCTTAACAATGAGTTGGGGATCGAACTTTTTGATTGGTAAGTTAGTGGTCATAATCTTGGGAATACACCATCAAGTTAGGAGTGAAAACCACACCTTAATGACTATTTTCATTTCTTGATCTCCACTTACCAAGGTTGTAATCAAGTGACGAGAAACATGTAGTAACTCGAAGGGTGAAACCATGTTAGTGTTTCGACCTATCAAGCCAAAGCATGATCTCTGAACTTGAAAGCAGACCTGATCGCTCTAGGCTAATCTTGGAGAATTTAAAATTCTTAAATCGATTTCTTTCCCTTTATTCTCATATTTTGATTTGATCTAGCTATATGGAACCATTTATTCCTTATTCATCGACTTTTATTTTGAGTTATCATCAAAACCTGATTGCGCGATGGTAGCCTTCCTAAACAATCTTCCTGTTAAAGACATTATCAACTTATGCTTATATCTTTCTAGTCATACAAATGTTCGCAGCTGTGCTTATGGTTTGTTGAACAGCATATGTAAACTATACTTAGGGATTGCTACTTTGCAAAACATGTTTACAAATACTTTTCTTATTGTTTGCGTCATTACTTGAATCGCTTTTGAAACCTTAACCTTGGAAATCTTTAAAACTCTATTTGATTTCGATCAACGAGACTCGTTATTACTTACATTATGACGTGGAGGTTTATAAACCTTCGTAACTTGTAATCATGGGTTTGGCATAAAAGAAAAGACATAACTTGGTATGTGTCCAAGTGTCTTACCTTTACATATGATAAAACCTAACCTTCGTGTTCCCGTGAATCTCCTGTTTAACTTTTCATTCACCAAATGCTTCTTCTTTTAAATGTCATGATGACAATTGGTGCATTATAGACCGATTGGCTAAAAATTTAATTTGATTCATGTGGGATGACGGGTTAAGAAATTGACCTGTATCTGTTTCAAATATTCATATACCGTAGTATGGCGTTAAAACATCGATTATTATTTGAATGATTGATTCATTTTCTGTTTTTAATAATATTCTTAACCACCGTCGTGAACTCATTCCAAGATCTTCGCATAACGTATTATTCTTAGACCGATGATTGGTCAAAGGAGAAATACATTTTCACAAGATATGCGTTAATGTCGTTTCATATGGTGACGTTTGGGATTCTTAAATTCTGACGGTTAACCTTTCTTATCATTGTTGGTCTTTTATTGATTTCTAGACATCACCTTACCACGAAATTATATCCTGAAAGTTGTGATACCATGGTAACTCGTCATCATTTCCAATGTTTTCTCTCAAAATGTCTCGTATTTCACTGGAAGAGTTCAAGTTGGCATGTATTATGTCAAGAGACTTGAAGGATTCCCTAAAGTGAAACATCTAATCTGTAATCAAACGTCTATCACTGTCCGTTTGTACACTTATCTATCATTTAAACCCGCTTGTTCGTTTAAGTTTCATTCTTAATTTCGGGACGAAATTCTTAATAGTTGGGGAGACTGTAACATCTCGTATTTTCGTTAAATAAAAGTTGATAACAATAATGTTATTAAAGAAAACAATGTTAGTAATAAAACTAATATTAGTAATAATGATAATAATAGTAACAATAATACTAATTAAGATAATAGTAATAATAACCTTAATCTTAATAATAATAACTATAACAATAATAATAATAATTTAAATAACTAATAAGGTTAAACATTAAAACTTAAGTTAAGGGGGCTTTAGTGTCATTTTATAAACTTTAAATAAAAGTTTATACCTAAAATAATAGAAGTTCTAAACTTCAGGGACCAAAACTGTAAAATTGTTTTAAATAACCCAAACCACCCCTGCCATTCCCGAATTTACGGCGGCCGGCCGGCGGTACTCCGGCGCGGCGCCGGCGATCCCAAAACCTTCAAACCGTTCGTTTGTCATGCAATTAAACCTCATCTTAACCATTACTCTTCGGTTTCAAACTTAAAACCATGTTTAATTGTGAATTATTCGGCTATTAACACGAGAAATCAAAACCGAAACCACCAATTCAAATCCTTAACTCGTTAATATTGAAACTGTTCGAATTGCATCTGATTGAATGATGGGAAACATTCTAATCGGTTCTCTAAATCATTTTGCATCATCAATTGCACAAACGAATTCATAAATCGACCATTCCATCATCATTATCTTCTTCGACCTGCAACTTGGTCGACGACTACCCTCAAAGCATGATAAGTTAAAATTGTTTGAGGGCTTTTAATCCTGAGCATATATTGAAGCTTCGTACGAAGTGAATTCGATTATTATCAACATTTGCACCACGAACCATCTTCTCCCCTGTCGCGGCTTGCTCGTCATTCGTGTTCATCGAGTTCTAACATCTTCCTGGTAATTACACACACACACACACTCGATTTACTATGGGAAACAAAAGCCCCATACTTAATTTGGTTATCAACACCCGAATGGTGTTCGATTGGAACAAAAATCGAATTAGGGTTCTTGGGTGAAATTGGGGGATTTGTTTAGTTAATGGGTTTATAATTTAGGTTTGGATTTAGAGCAGGTTCGGGTTACAGCCCAAGTGGTAACTTACGAAGACCATAAGCATGAGGTCCCGGGTTCGAACCGGGCCTCTGCCACATTTTTTTGTTTTAATTGTTTTTCCCTACAATTTTTATTTAGAAAGTTATTATTATATTAATAAATCAAATAAAATTTATTTGTTAACTAAAACATTTCAGAAATTAGTAAGTTAAATTTTTAAAGATTTTTAAACTTATGATTCTAAATTTAATTATTTTGTTTTAGAATAACAAATGTTATAAAATATTATGTAATCTAAATGTTAAAAATATTTTATGATACAAGTTTCGATTATATCAAGACATGATAAAGTTACATGTTAAATAATTAATTATCTAAATAGTTATTTAATAATTATTTAAATATTAGTTATTCATCAATTTATTTAACTATGTTACATATAAATAGTTAATGAAACTATTCCTTAAACTTTTATTTAAATTTTTGAAACTTATAAAATAATAGAATTTTCTATTATACTTTATTCTTATTTTTTTAAAGGTTTATATTAAAAGACTTTTATAAATCATTTAAAAGTTCAAAACTTTACAAAATAGTTTTAAATAATTTTAAAGTCATTTAACTAAGTACTTAATCAATTATTTTATCAAAACTTAAATAAATAATTAAATTAATAATTTCTTCTCACACGTTATCTTTATTAACATCAATTATTGAATCATTCGTTATCATTATCAATCTTAATTGGATTATTTCATCTTCATTGAACTAAAATATAAGTGATTGCGTTATTATATTTTATTTGACATAAATATTTAAAACCCCCAAATTCCACCTAAAACCCTAGTTCATGTTAAAACATTAAAACTTATTATTAAAACTTTAACATGTGAATGTATATATATATTTAGGTGCCTTGTGACGATTTATCTCGGAACGACGTTTATTATTCTTATTAATCTTCATTGCATACTTATTTTCCATGTGAGTATTTCTATACCCCTTTTTCTTATTTTCACACTTTGGGGTGAAACATGTTACTTATTAACCATTACACTTGTAAACACGTTTGATTCTTGTAAACTTATGGCAATTTACTTGTGTGTTGTGATTAGTTGAATCTTGTAGCTACCATGTAATGTCGAATACATGTACAATCATTAACTATTGCTAGCCTGGCGACGTCATAGATCTATGGGCCTGACAAGCCTGCTTGGTTGATCCAAGTACACTTAGCTAATCGTATATACTTATAACTTGGTTGATCCAAGTACATGTTTGAAACTTGTAAAACTTTGTCAAGGTTTGATTGTGCATTCTGTCTTACATCCCTAGTTACTTTATTTCTCTAATTTACAACATGAATTGCCATCTTTTATATACTTATGTATCCAAAACTATAGAATGCTCACCAACATATTTATGTTGACCTTTTATTTTTAACATGTTTCAGGAATACCTCAAGTATGTGTTCTACACTTTGAAGCTTATCACACTTAGGATTAGACTTAGAGAAATAAAACGAATGATCTTGTTACTTTTATCTTTGTATTCTTATGTATCTTTGTTTGATATTTTACTTGTATTGTTAACATTGAATCTTGATTAATATAATGGGAATTTAAAATAGCGTTATGTGGCTGTGAACAATCGTAACTCTCATACTTCGACGATTCCGCCGTCAAGGTTGGGGTGTGACAGCGGAGTACATGATGTGTTCCATGTTTCAAACCTGAGAAAATGCCTTACAGACGATACTCTCATCGTTCCGTTAGACGAGATACATGTTGACGAACAACTACGCTTCATCGAGGAACCGGTGGAAATTATGAACCGAGAGGTCAAGACGCTCAAACACAACCGTATCCCTATTGTCAAAGTCTGAGTGAATTCAAAGCGTGGACTAGAGTTTACCTGCGAACACGAAAATCAGATGAAGAAGAAGTACCCAGAACTGTTCAACGGTCAGACACCTACTTCTTAAGGTATTCATTCTTGAGATAACTTTTCCTTTAAATTTCAAGACGAAATTCCTTTTCAACAAGGGGATGATGTCACAACCCTGTCAAAACATTTCAAGCCCGACACGTACAAACCACCAAACCTAACTGAACCTCATGCATTTGACCGAACTTAATATTCTAATTTTCGGGATGAAAATTCTTTCAACAAGGGGATAATATGACACCCTGTACTTACATGTTAACACCGCCAACTCGATTCTATTATTTAAACATTTCCTTCTTAATTATGAAATTAATTATGTGATTAATTTATTAATTAGTTTAACTTGGGGATATTTTGTGCAAGTTGAGCATACTAGAGGGATCTAAATTGTAATCTGTAGAACATTAACAAAATTTAATAACTACCCAAACACCCACCCCGTTCCCTCACTTCCATAACCCTAAACCACCGAAAAGCACTTTCTTCCCCCTGTTGTTGTCGAGCACCTCATACGCATAAGGTTCCTCCAGAAGGCTTCTTCTCTCGCGCAACCCTTTTTCCCCGGCCTCCTATCCACGGCGATAGTCCCTCTCGGCAGCACTACAACTATCCACAACCGCGATCACTCGAAGAACCGATCGAACCGACGGTCGCGAATAGTGACCGGCGCAGCCTCGTACCTTGTTCGGTATGATTTCTCGATCTCCACTTATATTCGTATCAATACGGTTTCGGTTTTTATCTAGCTTGTTACGCGTGCGGGTTTAGATTGGGCTACGGTTTCATGCACGTTGCGTGTGCGGGTTATATGGGTGTGCGTACGGGGCTGTATCGCATGTTGTGTCGTGCGTTTTG
The DNA here is from genome assembly GCA_024085815.1 of Flaveria linearis. NCBI lineage: Eukaryota > Viridiplantae > Streptophyta > Magnoliopsida > Asterales > Asteraceae > Flaveria > Flaveria linearis. The sequence goes on along the minus strand of CM044011.1, from coordinate 78,699,337 downwards.
AGAAGTGATTCCCATGGATATGGCTGTGTACATAGTCGTATATATATGGTTGCATATGTGGGTTCACAGAGTGTGTTTTCGTGGGTGTTAATTTGGTGTTGATGCATGCATGTGTATTTGAGTTAGGCGCATGGGGATTTTTGTGAGGGGGCGCACAACATGTGGGTATGAAAGGGTTGGCAGAACGAACATGATGCATGTATGTATGCGTATGGTGTGAGTGTGTATTTTAAATTATGTGTGTTGGTTGGGCAGAGTGGACGCATGGGGGGTTTCCCCTTTAAGTGGGCGTGGGCGCATGACATGGCTGTGAGTGTGCTTGTGTGCATGTTATGCATATGCTGGTGGATATATATATATATATATATATATATATATATATATATATATATATATATCTATGCATAAAAAAATAAAATAAAACAAATAAATAAATAAATATTATGAATGACACAGTGGGCGTTTAGGGGTTGAGATTTGCTTGGATTGCTAGTTGGCATGCATGTACATGCGTCCGTATGTATGCATATGTATGAGTGCTATTAAGGATATGTTTAGTTATTATGTTGTGTGTTGGATAGTGGGTTATTTCATGCATTGCTATATTTATATAAGTATGCATATATATATTTACTATGTGTGAATAATAGATATTATGTAATTGTAATATATTGTGTGTGTTATCTTTGGGTCGTGATACCTTGGTGTTACAATGTTGTGTGCTTGCGTCTAAGTGGGAAAAATCGATAACTGACACCGTAACCGAGTCGTGAAACACGAAATCGTACGATCACATTATTGATATTTAATATCAATTGAATATTAAATGAAACTCAGGTTAATTGGAAACCGTCTCTTTTGGTGCTTACGTTTTGTTGTAACGCATTCGAGGTGAGTCTTCACGGCCCCTATTTTACTTTATTTTCTTTTTGGGGGAGAAAACATACAAACATATTTTATAAATGGTTTTTAGTATTATTGATATCGCCTGTTACGTTAGTGCAAACATACTTAAAAGTCCTTACATTCTCGAACCGTTAGTAATGTGTAGCGAGATAATTCTGAGTAGTACTACTGGGTTTGACAAACCCCGTCCGGGCTAGTCGCGCTAGCTTGATTGGAGGTCAAACGGGTGCATTATTGACCTAACATTTGTCACTGTCTGGTGAGACGTGACGGGAAGGCAACAAACATACAAACAGTCGGCTTCGGTTCGAAACGCTAAGTAACTTGATTATAGGCTAGTTACCTATCGATATGCTTTAATTACTTTACCATTCAAACAGTTACAAACATTTTATCTGTGATTAAACCTGTGAACTCACCAACTTTATGTTGACACACTTTAACATGTTTTTCTCAGGTAACAGGAACGTTTAAGTTCATGATGCACGATTAAGGAACGCATTCAGGACATGCATCATCAAACTTATTTACTTGCATTGAACATTTTGTTTTGACTTAACACTTATAACTTTCAGTATTGGTTTACATTTCGTTTATTTGCTTCCGCACTGATGTTCATGTCATTTATTGTTTACTCTGATTAAAGTCAAACGTTATTTTTAAATTCATTTAGTGTCGTTTGATATGACCGTGTCTGAGATCCTGGTTTGTCACACGCCTAACGGTAAAACCCCGTTGTGGAAATTGAGGGTGTGACAATTATTATACGTGTAGTTGACTGTGTTAATATTTAAAACTTTTTTCTTCTAAAATAAAAAAATGCAGGCGGTCGGCCGTGATGAGGACAAAAGAGGTAACGCCGTAAAAGATAAGTATATAACAACACTCATGAATATGCAAAAAAGAGGTGTTTCAACCCCGTCTTTGTCTTGCCGATTATGTGGGGGAAGCTGTAGAATCAATTGACCACATCTTAATTGAACAATTTCGTTAATGTAACCGGGGCAACGCACATATCACTTTCGACGTTGGTTATGAAATTTGCAAACATACCCTTTACTACGTTAATGTAATTGAACGGTCCTGTCGCATTGTGTGAGGTGAAAAAACTCATTAGTAACTTATTTTACATGGACGTCATCGTTAATTCAAATGAAACAATATACATCAAAAAAAACTTTAGTAACTTGTTTTACATGAACGTGATTGTTAACTATCTACTTGAGCTATAATTATCTACCTCTTAGTCGTAAATAAACGCATGTGAGTGAGATTTCATTCAGATTTTTTTTATTTGTTAGTGGTTGTTAATTTATTTATCATAGTGAGTTATAACTTTTAAGGGTTCAATGTCGCTATTGATAATTCATATATAGTATACATTATGTTTTAATTATTATCCTTTTCAACATTTACACAATTCATTTTCATAAAAATGATAAATTAATATTTTGAGGTGGTGTTTCAACTTTCAAGTGGAGTCCAACGTTTCTTCAACAAAACAATGGATATTTTCGAAGTGGGTTTCTCTTTCAATACCTAAACCTTTCTTTTTTAAGTACACAAATTAAGATCCTACAATAGTTATATATATATCGCAGTTATAAATATATATATTCTAGTTGTTAAATTATTAATAATAAAAAGCTCTTAAAAATAAATGATCTTATTATACTGGTAAAGGTTAAAGGTAGATCCAAGTGTCAGGTGATAAGTAACGTAACCTTAAAGAACTTTTTATTTACTTATTATTAATTAGTATATGATACTTATCTTTTTTATATTTAATATATCGATAGTGACTTTGAGTTTTAAAGTATACTCTTATTAGATATATGTCACTTCTTTAAGAATGCCATTCATTTCATACATTTAATTCATATGCAACACATACGAGTTAAATGTATATGCATATTCTAATTTCACAATTTCATACGAGTTAGATGGTCAGAACTTTTTCTAATTTTTATAATATATACACACAGACATAAGCTGGAGGATTCTAATAAATGTTTAAATAGTAGCTAGTATGAATAATAATAAATTACAAAATTATTAATTATAGCATATAAGTCAAAATCTTCAAGTTTTATAATTTTATACATCTGTTTGAGTGTCTTATTAACTTTTAAAGTATTTTTTTATTTAAAAAGTACACAAATTAAGAGATGCAACATAATGATTTTGTTCACATGAGTTTGTTGGACCACATACAATATTTGGGGTTCATACGAACCACAAAACGTACAATTTTAATGTTTTAAAAGTGTATCAAACGTATAAATAGAGATATTAAATTTTCAAATTTATGAATTCTTTTATCTATAAGATTTAATTTATGTGTTCTGATTAGTTGTTACCTTACTAGCTACATATAAAAGATTATATAAAGTCATAAAGATTTTCTTCTAAATTAAAACGGCATAGCATACGAAGGATTTGTAGTTTTATGTGTTTCCATACTACACACTGTATACTATACTTAATATATACCTAAAGATAAGTTAGGAACATATAAATTTGTTTCCTTCATAATCGATACCATATAACAATCGACTCGGTGCTTATTTTTGTTCTTTCAATTTTACCACACGTCTCTCAATTTTCTCTTAACAACGGTAAATTAAGGCTGATTTCTTATTCTAGATTTGTGATATATTATATTTCATGTGTTGTAAAAGATGTGTTTTTGTGAACTCTTTTCTACCGTTTAATCAACAAAAATAACATAAATTGTTATTGTTATAATATTATATTACTTATGCTTTGCACCTAAGGTGGTCATGAATTATTATCTAAAGAAATAATTCATTTTATGATAATATGAAAAAGTCACACATTCTATCTTTTGAGAAAAGTAGCATAAATTGTTTTATCATTTTATGGTTTTGTTTGTTCGTTAAAAAATGCATATATTATCTAAAGAAATAAAACTTTTGTTAAATTTTAGTAAATTATAATTTTTATTTTTATTTTTTTAATGAAAAGTACATAAGCTAGTATTATTGGTCACATATGTTAAAGTTAGTAACTTTCGTGCTTTTGAAAATGTTCCAATTAACACACACATAATTGGTGAAAGTTCTGATTATGTCATTTATTTTGACCAGTTTCTTCCTAGGTAAGAAAATTTGACCTACCTGAAAAGAACAACTTGAGATTATATTATCCTCAACCTCTTATGTTAGAAAATATTGACTATTACTTAGGTATTTTAGCAATTTTTTATTACAAGGAAGATAAGCTCATATACATTTTCCATCAAGTCATAAAAAGCGTTAGTATTCTTAAATATGTTTATATTATAAATATGATAATATGAAAAAGTCACACATTCTATCTTTTACATATTAAGTTTTTATTAATTATTTTAGTAATACACATACTTTTTTCACTTAAACTAGTTAAAATATAATTGAATGACATATGAGTTCAGTAAAGTACCGGTGTGAATATTTTTTTAAATCATATAAGATGTTATAAACTTTGAACTAATTAACAATTTAATTTGTGATACGGATAATTGGACCCAATTAAAATAACATCCATCCTCCAAGCAGCGTCTGATGTTAAAAAAACACGATTCAATTTGTGATAAAATTAATAATGTCATACATCAACAGAAAACTCAATGTTATATTTACGTTAATATAAAATAGCATATACAAGCTGCAAATATTTGTTGATTTTGTCAGTATAATAAATTAACCATGTGAAAATTTTTCTGTTATGCAAACAATTATATAAATTTTACACACTAAAGTATAAATTTTTAGATCTTACCTTTACAGTTTTAGGTGATGAACCTAGATGATTAAAACAAGTATAGAACTAATTCACAGTTTTATATAAATGCAACATAATATATAGTCGGTTACTATACAAAATGTTTTTTTCGTGCGAAGCGTACGAAGTTTTGGGGTGAAATTATCATGTAAGAACAATAATAATCACGCAAGAACAAAGTAATATTATGTAAGACAAATTACACTCGCGTGAAATTATCACGCAGAGATGAAATTATCATGCAAGAACACCTTCTGCGTAATAATTTCACATTTGAGTGATAATTTCATCTTTCCGTGATTAATTATTATCCTTGCGTTATAATTCCACCAATTCTTACGTGATAACATTGTATGTTTCGCACGAAAAAAATATTTTATACCGTAACCTTTCTCTATATATACACACACAGTGTTTGCTATTATGACCTTATTAATGTCAAATAAGTTGTAATTGAATATCTTGATATAATACGCCACAGATTATCAAACAATCACCATATACGATGATGTCACAAAACAGGCATATATGACATCAATGATTCGTTCTCCACTTGTATTTTTATTTTGTTTGTAGAATTCTAGCATTCTTATTTTATCTTACCTCTTAATACTTTTACATCAAAATATTTAGATCATGAAGAAATTAGATTTCCTATCTAATATTCTCTATAAATAGAAGAATCTAAAGGTAAACTAAAGATAAAGAAGAAAAGAAACCCTAGCTAGTTTTAACGTTATTGATTTCTCCTTTAAGACCTAATAGTAAATAAATAAATAAATAAATAAATAAATTATTTAGCCACCCTCTATAGGAAAATTTACCACCTTCCTTAATTGAATTTAGCATCCTTTAACACAAAGATGATGAACTAGAGATATGTGTTTGACAGGTTTTGAACATACTTCTTCGGATCAGTAAGCTGATCCGATTATATTACAATATAGTAGTTTATTTAATCTCTAATAGAAGCTTAGACTCGTAAAAATTCTAAAGTGATTTTACTATTCTTAGTGTGTTTTGAATTCAAACTAGACGATTATGTGTTCCATAAGTTATTGTTTGGATGATTTTCTTGAATCTCTAACAACATTGTGGAGGTTTTAAGGCCATTGCTTTCCATATCTTCATGATTAGGAAATTGTGCCACTTGTTTAATATCTAAGCCAATATCATTGGTGAATGAGTGGTTTGCATTTTCTTGATGCAATTAACCCCAATTATAGGAATAAAAAACAAGATTAGTCACAATTCATTAATCTTTAATTGCAAGTTGTTCTTGTTTTGGATGCTCTTTACAACCATTAAGATGCCTTTAATTATTGATTCCCACATTTTTTTAAAAATAACCTTATTTTATAGGACAATGTGGTTGCAAGGTTGCTAGGGGGCAGTCTCCAAAGTTCTACACTGTGTGTAAAGAAGTCAAAATCTGCCTAAAAAGTTAGAAAGCTTTTGTTGTGAAAGTATAGGCATGCACGAGGAAGCATGTGTTCAAGGTTTGTATGTATTTTTATTTGTTAATTACTTTTTTTGTTTTTGAAAAAGAATATGAAATGTTGCATTTAAAGAAGTGAAACTTCAGTTATGTGTTAATGTTAATTTTGTTTATGTAATTTTGTTCATGCTAGTTTCTTCTTAAATACCATCCACTTCTAAGGGTAATAAGAATGTAAATTTGCACAAAAATAGTGTGATTTTATTTGTTAAGTTTAGTTATGTAAAAAATATATATGAGTTAATGTCTATGTATAGTAGAATTTAAACGACTAAGGTGGTGTTTGTTTTTTTGAAAACGAGCTTCTAAAGCTCTTTTGTCTGCGCCAAAAAGAGGCGGGCAGATGTTTCAGGTCTGCAGAGTGTTTGTTTTTTTGAAGACGTTTCATTAAAAAACGTCTGCGTGACCTCTTCTTGGAGAAGAGGTGGACCAATGTCTTCTAACATCTTCTTACCTCTTCACAGTTAACAATCACCATGGACCTCCCAACCACCCACCCCCTCTTCTACTTCTCTTCCCCAAATACTTCTCATCCAACGGCAGAGAACCACCACCGTCAACAATCACCACCACCAAATGGCCGCCGCCGCAGCACCACCACCGCCACCCACCGCCGCCGAGCTCAACATGGACCTCCCAACCACCCACCCCCTCTTCACCCGCATCCGGCTGGCCGGCGACCCCGACGTCCCCGTCATCCACAAAATGATCCACCAGATGGCGGTGTTCGAACGCCTCTCCGACCACTGCTCCGCCACCGAACCCTTACTCTCCGCCACCCTCTTCTCCCCCTCCAAACCCCTTCAAATCCTTCACCGTATTCCTAATCGAAGCCTCCACCACCCCATTCCCCCAATCATCCACCACCAATATCAATCACCCCAAATTCACCCCCATTTTCAAAACCCTAACCCTAGATCTCCCCATCTCAGATCCCGAATTGGAGACCTTCAGATCGTCAACGACGGAGGATGGTGTTGTTGTCGCTGAATTTGTGCTGTTTTCCCCTAATTACTCCACCTTTTTGGCGAAACCGGGGTTTTATATCGAGGATTTGTTCGTGAGGGAGTGTTATCGGAGGAAGGGGTTGGGGAAGATGCTGCTATCGGCGGTGGCGAAACAGGCGGTGGCGATGGGGTATGGAAGGGTGGAGTGGGTGGTGTTGGATTGGAATGTGAATGCGATTAGGTTTTACGAGCAGATGGGGGCTACAGATGTTATTAGCAGTTTGCAGACGTTACAAAACAAACAGTCTTTTTAATACAGGCTGCAGAGGTTTGGTCCACCTCTTCTCATACAGATGTCTGCAGATGTGGTCTGCAGATGTTTTACCTCTTCAGAAACAAACAGCATCTAAATATTTCTTTTAGCTTACCAGAATATTAATTTCTATAGTAATTGTATATATAAACTATAACACAAAAAGCCAAATAGTTTTTATATATTAGTGGTTATTTGCATTGGTTGTTCCTTAAAGTTAATGCATATTTCTTGCCGTTAAAATGTTTTTTGCATTGGTTATTGACAAAATTAATAAGGTTGCCTTGCAACCTTTTTGCCGTTAGTTTAAAGAAAATTAATAAAGCAACAAAAATAACTGTTCGCTCCATCAACAAATGTTAGTAGTTATGGTTTTTATATTATACGTTTTTATATTATACACACATATCATATGTATTTATGTATTTGTAGGTATATGTATAAGTCAACACAACTCTTCTTGGATCTCTTACCAATGAAGCTGAAAAACAATTTTTTAATTTCTTGTTCTCAGTTCTGGTTTCTCTGCAAGAAAGAAAACAAATATTTAAAGAATTAAAGGTGACCAACTCAAATTCTTCTTGTAAGTGCTACAAATGTCAGAAGTAACAATTTTAATAATTTGGATTTGCTAATTAATAACATTTTATATGTAACCTTATTTCTATAAATAAACGTATTCAACCGTCTTATGGTTAAGCGGTTAATTATATATTTAGATTAGAACGTATGTATTGCATTTATGTATTTGAATATGATGTGAATTTGGTTACTTCTCTTTAGTCCTTAAAACCATGGATTTACTACTATACTTCCATAGATTCTAATGTTATAATTATAAAATACTATTATTATAATTGTTATTTTATTAATATAGATATGATAGTTATTATAGCTGTATATTATTAAAGTATTTTTCATTATTGTTGACTTTATCATATATGCTAACAAATCAATCTCGTTCATACCTATAATTACAGATCCAACAAACATCATAATTTTTTCACCAGTATACACTACATATAAACAACGAATCTTAGATAAATTCATAATCCATTACAAAATGAGAGATTATATAGACTGAGATTACATAATTTTTCATTAACTATAAAAATTTTAACAATAATACATCAGTAATGAAATACTAGAAATTAACAAAACACGCGACATGTATGAGATTTTCTCATACATACTTCAAAAGGTACTCTCATCTTGATCATACAATCACAAAGTGATATTATTTACAAGATTTTTGTTTCCTACACATCTAGTAATCCAAACACGAAAAAGACTACACATATGTCATCCCGCACTTCTTCAAAACTTCTAGGTGGGAAGTGAGTCATTTTCTTTATCTGCATTGATCACTGTACTTGCTAATGACTGCGTAGAATCGATCGTTTCCATGTCACTAATCGTTGAAGAAAATGCATGACCTATAAAGTACAAATAAATGGATAAATAAGCAAAATTTTAACAATAAATTTTGCTAGATTTTCTCACAACGATAATTAAATTTTAAACTTGCCTCAAATGGTTTTTGTAAAGAATAAACGGCATGAGTTTCTTTTGGTACTTTTGACACTAGGATACCGAATCCTTGTCCTCGTTCTCGAAGAACCCTAAATGCATCTTCATCTGTCCGATCATCTCCAATATATACAGGTAAGACGTCTTTTGAGTTTGCATAACCTATATCACAAAACGGAAAAAAATAAGCGTGTTATTATACTTGTTTGATGAGCATCTTTAGCATTATTGCTGCATAAATGATCAAACTTTTAAGTACCTAATGATTCCAATAGGAACTCAATGGCTTTGCCTTTGTCCCACTTGATAGTTGGTCGAATCTCAAGAACCTTTCGCCCTTGACTCAACCGAAGCTTAGGGTAGTCTTTAAGAACAGATTTAACTCGATCAGCCAAATCATTCCAACTCTACATACATTAAGAGAAAAATAATTACTTTTATTGTAATAACATCTTAATCAAAAAAACAATAAACAAAAGTTTCTAGATTAGTTTGTACCTCTTCTTCAACACATCTAAAATGCACGGACAAGCAAAATTTATTGTTTTCCACATTGGCACCAATAATCCCTTTTGTTTTTTCCAATAGGGTTTCATAAATCTGAAAAACAAAATATTAATTTTTCTTCACCTATTCTTATTTTTCATAACAGTAATAATAGTAATAATAATAATAATAATAATAATAATAATAACAACAGTAACAATAAAATACCTCAGCCATCATCGGTAAAAATTCCTTGGCCGGTTGGCAAAGTACATTTTGATTTCCCTAAAACATAATAAACACACAAATAAGTTATGCATTTGATTGTGTATATCAAATATATCTTCAAGAGACTGTGTAACACTTGAAATAAATCAAAATTACATATATATAATATTATTATAGTACCTTCTTATGCTTGCGAGACGATGGTCCCTTGATGTCCATACCATGACTACCCGCGTAGTACAACTCGGATAATCTTACAAAATTATAAACCTGAAATAAAAAAATTTACATTATAACTTCAAGAAATTAAACTATATTAATTCGAGTTTAACCTTCATTAATCAACCAACCAAGAATGTACCTTAGCTCTACACCTTCCACTAACTATTGCAGTAGGAAAGTATTTTGCAACATTCTTCACTGCTGCTCTCATCTGCACCCACCATTTAATAATTTAGAAAGAAAAAACACACACAAGATTCATTTTATATGTATAAGTTTCAAAACCAACAATATGTTATAAAAACTGTGAAAATTACATAACACGCTAGAAATAATGGGAGAGAGAAACATTAGACAGCTGATAAGCGTCTTATATTTTTCTGTGACGGTAATAACCGTTCAATGTATCAAACAAGTAAAACTGTATACTTTGTGTTTTTACAGTTCTTAACGTATTATTACGTCTGAAAAGAACTTTTTAAGAGGAAAAAGAAAACAAACCTCAGGAGCCATGTAGGCTTGATCAGGATTCTCAACAATGGGAGATAAAGTGCCATCATAATCAAGAAAGATCACAACTTGTTTCATCTTTGCAGCACTCATAATCTCTTCAAACACACTCAATGCTGAAGGATGCTTCATCTATTTCACCAAAAAGCAATAAAAAATCAATTCAAAAGCTCAAAAAAACAGAGGATTCTATAAAAAAAACCAACAACAACCACTCACAATCCAAGCTTTTTTCTCTTCATTATTCTCCGACGACGAGCTTCTCGTCGGAGAAGAAGCTCTCATAGCATCGACACACGAAATGTTCTTCCCCCCTCCGCCATGAACCGCCACGGTTTCAATACACTTTGGGAACTTGTTTCTTGAAAAGAGGGTGATATTGTAAGGGGAGGGGGAGAAGATGGCGGAATTGTTAGCGGTGATCGCCATCGCGATGGCGGATTGGGGGTCGGAAAGCGCGACATTCGGGTTCGCCATTGGAATGAATTTGGTTGATGAAGTGAGAACAGGGGATATACAGAATGCAGGGGTGGAGGTGAAGATGAGGAGGTTGAAGGGGAGAATTTATAAGTGAATTTGATGGACTAAAAAGGCATTTGGTGAAAGTTGTGGGGCCATATTGTATTGCATAGGATTATTTTAATCAAAATAAGAATTTAGAACAAGTTAATTGGATTCTTCAACTTTTTATATTCCGGAATATTTGTTTGGTTTTTTATTTGTTATTATTTTTTTAAAATGACAATTAATATTAATATACTCTTAATTTACACCATAATATTTTGTTATTGTTTTTTTGAATTTTTTAATAAATAGGAATCATTGAATCTATAATAATAAAAGAGCTTTTTAGGGACCACATGATTCAATTTTAGACATTTTAAATTTAATTTTCTCGCATCTATTTCCTACTTAACAAGTACATTTCCTACTTAATAAGTACATTAACTACTAATGATAGTATTTATTTTTTTAGATTACAAATATTTTTTAAAAAAATTAAAAAGAGATTTTTCTCAAATAAAATTTTAAACATAATACATTTTTATAAAGTAAGCCCGGAGTGGTGGTACCTATTATTCGTTGGCGGGGGCGGTCCGGCGATACGCAGATGAATTTTAGCTAGCTTGGGGTGGGATCTTTTCTAAATGATGAATGGGCCCGCCATCTTCTCTACCGATAATGGTGTCCGAAATGATGAACGTTCATCCCAGAAACAACAGGGTTTATTTATTCTGCAATTGGGTTCCTTTAGCTGTCCAGGCAGTGCAGTACTTCCTCTCGAGCATATTGGTGTAGATAAATTATTTAAAACATCAAACTTTTTTTAAAGATATAAAATTTTATGTAAGGAAAATAATTAAATTTGAAGTTATAATAAGGAAATTTATAGAAACAATAGTTTTTTAAAAAGTGGCTTGTTTAAAACAAATTGTTTAAAGACTAACTTAAAAAAACTGAAAACAAAAGTATATAAAATGATAATCGTAGTTTTATTACATAGAGCAATTACTATATGTAATTTCAATCATATATTATCTCAAAAAACCATTTTATAATCCATAAATTTTCATTACTAACTATTCAATATTTTAGTTATTTAACTTGTGTAATACACGTGGTATTATTCTATTTTGTAATATATAAGGAGCGAATTGGGAAAACAACATGAACTAACACCTTAAAAAACAATTTAATACTAGTATAACTATTGTTTGTTTGGATTTACAGAACACCTTACTCTAGAGGTGATGGATGTATCGTATCAAGGCTTGATCAAATCTGTAAAAAATATTTTCCTTTTGTTGTATAGATGATGCATTATATTATATGACAATACTAACATTAACAGAAGATTAATTACATTAATTTTCTTTTGAGATAAATTTTTGATACCACTCCTTTGTCCTTTTATTCTCAAATGTATGATACGATATCTAATATGGTATACATTTCGATTAAGAAAAAACGATATATTATTGACTAGTTTGGGGCAAAATGTATAGAAATTACATATTCACATTTTTTTTAGTTTTAATATTGATACTTTCGAATTAACCTTAAAATGTTCACGCTTTTAAAACAGAAGTTTTAACCAAAAAATTGCAAAATGGAAGTACCAATTATAGTCTTTTTTATGAAAGTACTGGTGTGTGAACTCGTGTTTTGTCGCGGGTTGTTAAAATTTATAACAATTGATTTCGATTACTTGTACATTAGTATTCAATGCATAATTATGGATAAAAATTATATTGACAACTATGTTCTAGAAAAAAATCATGTCGAAACATTAATATAATTTAGCACATCATTATGACAAATTTAGATTTTATAAACTATCATATTTTTATGATTATAAGAGAAAAACGATATAAGATTCAGAACCTTGAAACAGTTTTGAGAGCTTTTATATTTTAGTTTGATAACTTGTATATTATTATAAATTATTACTTATTACTAAAAGTGTTTTTATTTTATAAATAGCTATTATAATTATTTTAAATACTACTACTGTTGTTATTATAATTATTAAATTTAATGAATTGATATGGATTAAAAGAATTGAGTTAAAATTCACTATAATATTACCATACTAACACTAAATTGTCTTAAAGTCAAGATGAAATTATTATATTGACATCTTAAAATGCTTTATAAATAGTATAGATAATATAAATATTCATTATTGCATTCTATATGTTATGTATAATTAATTGGCTCGCGTGATGCGCAGGTACTACAGATTCTCTTTTTCGACCAGCCTTAAATACTGATTATATTATTAATATTATTATTATTACTATTATTATTATTATTATTATTATTATTATTATTATTATTATTACTACTACTACTACTATAACTGTGTAAATATTTGGTAAATAGTATTTAGTTGATAATATAATACTTAGTTTAAATAGTAAAAATATAAATATAATGTTAATTTAAATTATTATAAATGAAGTAATACTTAATATAGTGAATTAAATCATATGCATTAACTCATATATTAGTTAGAATAAGTTAATTAAATGAGGGAAATTTAGAAACAATTGCATAAAACACTTGTTTTTATAGATGTCTTACAAAAAATAGAAAGTTACCAATCTAACAATGGGTTTTGTATTATATAATAGTAAAGATAAACCATTAAAAACTACTTTTGAAGCTATCAAATTGCAATCGTGGTTGTAAACTGAATGGGAATATTATTGGACTATTTGTTATGCTAGTGTTATAGAGATGAAAAAATATTCTTACAGACGTCACACAAGCAGTCATGAACACTGTAAAAATACGTAATGAGTATTTGTGTGAATGTGAATTTTAATTTAAAAAGAAAGAAAATGAGGTGTAGCATTAGGGGTGTAAACGAGCCGAGCCGAGTCCGGGCTCATGTGGGCTCGAGCTACAGTAGCATAATGCTACACTATAAAAATACGTAATGAGTATTTGTGTGAATGTGAATCATAATGCTACAGTAGCATTATGATTTGTGAAAAAAAACAAAATTTAAAAACCATTTAATATGCCTCTGCAGTCATTCCCATGATTTGGCTCACAAAACACCATTTAATCTAAAAAAAAAACAATTTATGTGATTTATTACTTGATTTTCTAGGTTTATAGGTTTTACTATCTTTTAGAGTAAATTTTTATTTTTACAGGTATGTAATATTTCATATTGCGTTTACAGTCAACCAAGTTGACTTTGGGCTAGTGTTGTTACTCAAACCTACGGAAGTTTAATTAATTTGTTCCCTGTTCATTTGATCGAATTTGTGGTATTTTGTTCTGGTAGCGTCAAAACTAATCGGATCCACCAATCTGTTATCTATTTTGATAAGTATAATTGGAAATCAATGTCTAGAACCCAAGATTGAAGCCACTGAAAAACGGGTACCGCCTCACACTCAAACTCGGTTTTTTAATACTAGGAAGTTTTGCGTACAAAAAATTTTACCATAACATTTTAAGATAGTTTTCGGTTTAAATGAGATGTTATAATATAATTGGATGGTGATTAAGATAATTTTAGATTCAAAAGTACTCTACCGTTAGGGTTAACTCTTAAATAAACGAACGACACAAAATGGAGTTAAGTTTCCAATAAAAATGAATTCTTAATTATCTATAATTTATTTATGTTTGAATCTAATTTTTTTTTTGTAGAATAAAATATTAGAGTAAATTACCGTTTGCATCCCTGACATTTGCCCATTTTAACCACTTGCATCCCTGCAGTTTCAAAATTACCATCCGCCCCCTAACGTTTCGTGTTATCTTCATTTGAGTCTATACGTTTCATTTTTATCTCCATTTTAGTCCAGATGACTTAACACCGTTAGTTTTCCAGTTAAATTATTATTAAAAAGACGGAATTGCCCTTAAGAAATCCCACATCATCCTTCTTCTCCAAAAACACACACACACACACTCTCTCATCTCTTCATCACCCACCACCATAAACACCACCACCATAAACACCACCACCACCCATCACCACCACAACCTCCTCCTCACCACCACCATAACAAACCATCGTCACACTGCCCTTCATCGTCTTCAGATCCCCTTCAACACCACCACTGCCCTTCTGCAACATCATCATCATCAATTTCATCGTCACACCACCCCTGCCCTTCTGCAACACCACCACTGCCCTTCTGCAACATCATCATCATCACCACTGCCCTTCATCGTCTTCAGATCCCCTTCTGCAACATCATCATCATCAATTTCATTTCGCCCAATTACACCACCAAAAACGCCCACTCATCAGCCACATCAAACGAGTCTCTGGATCCGGGTTGGGAACCAACTGTTCAATAAACTCCTAATCGGTGTCGTCAAGGTAGTTGAAGCCGGTCAACGGCGAGTCAACATCTGCCGGAATGACGGTAACCCCACCGCCAGCGGTGCAGTGGAGGTCGAATCGGCCGTCAGCGTCGGCAGTGCAGTCGATGAGGAACGGTGGAGAAGGAGAGTGGCGATCGCGGCGATCTTGTGACGGAGGAGGAGTTTGATGTGGCTGATGAGGTGGCAGGGTTGCCATCGTGTAGACTTATTCAATTGCAAAGGCCGGCCGGCAGAACCACGACCAAATGACGCTGCTTCATGTCGCCTCCACCCTCCTCGCAGCTCCGATGGGGTTTCTCAGGCAAGCCTGCATCTGTTCTCGCCCCTCTTCATCTCCCTCAATTCAGCTCCGACAAGGTTTCACCGGCCACCACAACCCACACCAATTCCAGTGTCGGTGATGGTTGTTGATTCAGAGAAAGGGGGTTCTTGATCTTTAATTCAATCAGCTCCGATGGAGTTTGATCTATGTTCTTATCTCACTCCCACATGACAAAACTTTCATGTTCTTCAATTCAATCAAATTCCCAAACAACCAAACCCTAATTTCAAGGTAATAACCCCCTTCATTCCTATTTTGCATCTGAACAGAAATTGAAATGATGCATTCTACTTGTTTGAACCATATGCATCACTTACATGTAGAGCTTCTTGATCTTTATGCTTCGATGATCCCACTTACTTCTCGGATTCTAGATTTGTAACCACCAATCGTAGGTTGATTGTTGCTGCCGTGTAATGGTAGGAGGAGGCTGCCGCTGCTGCCGTCGCCGTTGATGTTGTTGCTGCCGGTAGTCATATTGGGTGTGTTGTAGGTGGTGGTGGGTGCTCAAATGAGAAGAATATTATATGGGTGGTCCCATAAAGTTTTTTTTTTATTTTTTATTCTTAAGGGTAATTTCGTCATTCCACAAAGACTTAACTGAAAAATCTAACGGAGTTAGTCATTTGGATTCAAACGGAGATAAAAATGAAACATTAGGGCACAAATCGAGACTTTGAAACTGCAGGGACGAAAACGGTTAAAATGAGAAAACGTCAGGAACGCAAATGGTAATTTACTCAAAATATTAATATTATCATCTGTGTATAACGATATAAATTTAGATCAAAGGTGCAAAGTTAATTTACCTTTTTAGGGCGGTGGTTACTACTTTATTCCTTGATTCATTAAATGGGAATATTGAAGATTTGCTCCCAATATTGGAGTATCTTTTATTTTATTCAAATTGTGGCTTAATAATTTCATTTCTTAACCATGTTTTCCAATAAGTGATTGCCACGTGTGCATCGCATAATCTAGGGTCTTGTGACACGTCACATTTGTATAGTTATAATAATATGAACGCCTAATTATTTGTTCATCTTTTTACAGTAATGTATGGTATGTAGTGTTGCCATCAATAATTGTAGTAACTTCTATTAAAATATAACTAGAAATGAAAATCGCGTGTTGGCGCGGTTTTTTTTTGAAACTGTATCACGCTACGAATCTGTCACGAAGTTACACCGCATAAAGTACGTCATTTTACTATCACAATATGTTATAAAAAATCGATTGTAGTAGTGAATGAAAGCAAAAAAAAATTAATGTAGTAAAGTGTCAATAAAAGAAACTTAAGAATCATTTGACAACAGAACCACCCCCACCTACTCTTCTACTCCCCATGTCAGCACACACTGAGCAAAAGTGAGAGTTTCAGACTCTTGCAGCACCACAACCCACTCAAAACTATAGACAAAGTGTTGGATCAACAAAATCTGACCCATTACCAAACCCATGATGCCCAAAATGCAATTGTAATGCGTATTATCGTTAAAACTTATAATACATAAAGTCTTCAGATTTTTTTATTTGAAAGATCATGTTTAATGAACTAATATAATAGCTGTAATGATGTTTGTCACACTAATTTTCTTTTAAATTGGGTACTGTTCATCCCAACCCATACATTGCACCACTTCTATAATATGCAAAGAAATTTCATATTTGTTTACCTATAGGTGAATTTGTTGTGTGTCTTCTGTTAATATCAATGGATTGCAGAGCCAATAAGGTGTCATTAGATTCCTTTCTAGACAAAACAATAGCAGGTGGTGCAAGTCCTGATTTCTTCATTGACTCGTTAAACGGTTGGGGAAAACAATGGAAATCAACTGTCTGTGAATCGTTAAGTTCTTCACACTCACCGTTGCTAAACAATAAATAAAAACCCCTATGCCTGAAAAATGTAGGACCAAGGTTTCAAATTATTATCAAAGAATACCGTAAGAAGCAAAAGAAGTAGAGGTGGTATGATTCATATGTCGGGCGAGTCACACAATGGGTCAAAACAAGTTCGGGTCAAAATGGACCGGTTCTAGTTGGATTGACCCATAAACACTTTCTTGTCCATTAATTATTTTTTTTTGTGAATAATTCTTGGTTGAGTATGAGTATAAAACACAAATTTGTAACCATAATAATATAGAAATAGAAAAGATTTAAGAGGTTGTATGTATTAGAAATAGACTTTAGGTGACGAATAGTTCACTGGTTCAGTCAATTTGACCCGTTTGTTTTTAGCTAAATTTGTTTATGACATTGAGACCCATATGACCTGTTTGAAATAAAAACAATCTAAATTGACCCATTCAAAATTAAATGGTTCAATATTGCCACATCTTTATCACGAACTTTACAAAATTCTTTACCTGAAATCTGAGTTTGAAGAAGCAAAGATAGACAAGAACTGGTTAACCGATATATCCACTTGAAGGTCCCACCATGGAACCAAAAAGTGAAGCTTGTTATGCTTCTTCTTGCATACTTGCCACTGTAATAATCTTAAATTGCTTGAAACAGTCAATCCTCCCCCTGTAATCCATCAAGATATCAAATAAGAATACACAAATTTATTAATTAGTAGAAATGATTATAAAATCTGTACTATTTAATCATCATAGAATTTGTTTTGAGTAAATCAATTTAGGAGGTTGAAAACATTTACTTTGGGCGACTCTTGCTCTCGCTCTTGGCTTGTTTCATTTTATAGTAAAAAATTTATACTTTACATATTTGTCTCGTTAGAGAAGAAATAAAACCCAACCCCTTGTACAATCAAACAGATACACCTACAATCGCTCTTGACCCGTTTCAGTTTCTAGTAAAATTTTAAACTTTTACCCGTTTGTCTCGTTAGAGATAAAATCTAACCCGAATCAGTCCTTTGTACAAATCAAACAGATACAAAATGAAAGATAATTACTTGTGCAAGGAAACCAATGATCAACATCCCAAGCAAGAGGAAAAGCCGAATCAGCGTGAAAATACAGAACATTGCCATATGGGTCGACTCTAAACGTCTCAGGAATTAAAGCCAGCATTCCTGTAGTCCCAACCATCAAAAATTAAAATCCCTTTTTTATTGAATAACATACAAATTTCTTGAATTAGTGCAGAAATTGAATCAAGCAAAAGCAGCAGATTTGAAATTTTGAATTACCCAAGATGATTGAGTTGCTTCTAGAGTAGGCTTACAAAAATCTTTGGTCTTGCTGAGGGTTTTGCTTTCGGGTCTGTAATCGGAAAAACTCATCTAACTCCTTGGCTCTTGAAGCCTATAAAAACAATATATATAAGACAATGAAATATAAATGCAAATTAGGGTTTTTGTTTTCACAATCTGTAGAGAACAAAACAAAACCACATTCTTGTTGCTCCATATACACTGTTATGTCCAAGTTAAAACTTAATCATGACACAAATATACTAACAATATAGTGTAGGACAGATAAGTAGAATTAACTTTTAAACAAATAATACACTTCAATAAAGAAATCAAAGAATGTTGTTGTAGAAAGTCTAGAAGAAGTCTAATATATAAGACGAATAACAACAACAAAACCAACCAAAATAATAATAATAATAATAATAATAATAATAATAATAATAATAATAATAATAATAATAATAATAATAATAATAATAATAATAATAATAATAATAATAATAATAATAATATAATAATAATACTTATATATCACACTAGATATTTTGACTATTAACTCACATGAGTCACCAATAAAACTGAAACGAATTACTTCACATGTGTATCCACAAATACCAATGCTAACAAATGTAGATTCAAAATCTTTTCAAGTTAATACCAAAATGATGTCAAACAATCAATACCATAGTACGCTAATGTAAGCATTTCAATATTATCAGCAAACTATCGCACCTGATATAAGCTAATAAGCACAATGTATACGATATACAAAAACTAAATTATCCAAAAAAGAACTTTCTTGTCAACAATGATACATAAGACATAAAAAGTTAAACTTATTAATAAGATAAACCAAAATAAGACAAAACGCTATTAGTCCTTCACCAAACAAAATATATATATAATGTTAGTTCATCTCCACAACAGGATGACAACATTCATCATTATTAAATTAAAGCGTAGTGAATAAGAACATAAAAAAGGGGAATCGCAGCAAACATTAGCAAAAGGCAAACAACCAAATTTTTTTAGCATACCACACACACAAGTTAAAAATCATTAGTAAGAAAGCAAAAATAAATCAACAGATGTTATAGTAAACAATATAAAATAGTTCATACTTAGGAAAGATGTCACATTATGTAACAACGAAAAGAAAAAATCAACCTACAAGGAAACACTTTACTGACCTGACCACAAAACTCCTAAGGCTAAAAAACAACAAAATAAATTAAAACAACTATGAAAAAGTAACAAACACTTGCGAATTCCGACTTCATATGCAAAAAAAGCAAAGTTGCTACACACAAGCAAACATTTTTAGTATCAAAGCATAGGCAACCTTGTCGATCTTATAGTAAAGAGTAAAAAATGAAGTGGTGCCAATAATATATACTTCAGTCGACAATAAGAAACAAAAAAATTTCTACAAAATAACAGATTATGAAGATGCAAGACCCTTAAATAAAAAACAACAAAAGAAAGTAACAAAATCAATGTAGCTAAACCTAAACATGAAAATAAAGATTTCAAATTTGAATAGATATAACACTTACTGTAAATATATATCCACCTAAAAGCCTCATAAGTGGACTGTCATTTTTGACTGACGAGTGCATAGCAAAGTTTAGTTTATGTGATTGTGTAGGCTGTGTATGTTCCAATAGGCAAAGTCTGGATGAAACCCCATGTCACTGTGATTTTGTCTTCACCTGTCCTCAGCACTGCAGAACTCGATTCAAATGAAATTAATACAAAAATCATGGAGATTCAAGCAAAAGCCTTTAAATCCAGGTGAATTTTATGATGTAAAACCCAATTTAGACATATGTGTAGTGTTAAGGGAGACTGATTTAAGTTAATAAAATGCATACCTGTGAAGATATGCTAGCCAAGCTATCTACATTGAAGCTTGTGATGAAAGTTAAAACCATCAAAAAAGATATGAACACTAACATATCAGGATTGAATTAAATATATTAAAAACCAAAAAAAAACCAAGAACACTCTAGCAAGTTGAAATCATCATCATCATCAGAAAAGAAACACTGATCTCATAACTAAATCAACCAAATCAATTGCAAAAAACTAACAAATATATATTGAAACTGGATAGAAAAAGTTCAAAGAACAAAACTCACCGATCATACAGAAGATTCTTCACCACCGCCGAGGAACCATCCTGTAAGCCCTCTGTTTCATACACAAAATCCACGATCGATTGGACAACGACGAAGACAGCTTCAGTGCCCGATTGGAGGGTTGTGATGGTTGATTGGGGGCGGAGGCGACTACCAACTTGGTGGAGGCAGTGACCGGTCTGGAGATCAAAATTGGAAGTTTCCACAAATCGAACACAAAAACAAAACCCTAAACGCTGAATTTGTAAAATCAAATGTCTTACAGATCATGAAACACAAATCAAGATTAGGGTTTCTTACAGTTACAAACACACAATCTACAAACACTAACATCAGAGACTATAGTTTCACCTGATGCGGTTGCAGAGCATACGGAGTAAAAGCGAACGGAGGGTGCAGTTGCCGCAACCATCGTAACCACCACCGCAACCATCGCAACCATCGGAGCACCACCAACGCGGCAACCATCGCAACACCACCACCAACGCACACCACCACCGCGAGACATCAACCCGCCTTCACCGGAAACGGGGTGGAAGCCGGTGGCGGTCAAGGCAGAAGGCGGCAGGGGTAAGGAGATGAGCAGCAGAAGAAGGGAAAAGCCATCGAATGTGGCTTTAAACACACACACGTGAAAGTCACGTGCCAAAACACCCACCGACCAAGGTCTTTAATAAGAATAGTAATTATAATTATAAGAGGCATGATATATGCCGTGCCTATATATTTTTGAAAGTTTATACGAAAACTTTTAGTTGTAACATATCAAAATCTGGACTTAACTATCGAGATTTAACATTAAACACTCTGGATGACATACAAAATATTAATAAATAGAAAGGGGTCTACCTAAATGTAAATTAATTTTCTTAAAATGCATATAAAATGATATATTACAATATTATCATTTTAATAATAAATTCATCATAACAATATTTATGATAATAGTTATTTGATGTTGGTTCCATATACTTTACAAATATAAATTGCTACTAGCTAGTAGAGTAGTAGATAATTCTATAGAATCAAACATACATGCCTAAATATGTTTAATCATGACTTAGTTGTTAGAGAAGAGTCTCATAACCAAAAAGTTTAGATAGGGTTATATACATTTGACAAAATTACATAATTCATCCTTTATGTTAATACCTGATTTCAGATTTGGTCCTTAATCTTTAAAAATTACACCAAACATCCTTTTCCTTCAATGTTTGTAACAATTAAGGTCCTTTAAACTAACTTGGGTTTGTTTTTCTTGTTAAGTGATATCACATGCATATCACATGGGGGTATTTTTGTCAATTCTACTCTTCCCCTAATGTACATAAAAAAAAGACAAAACCCTTCTTTCCCATTTTAGGGCTTAAATCCACGATGAGAATACCTGCGAACAAAAGTCGCATTTTTCTTCCCCCCCCCATTCTAACGATTTCCAGGTTCATAGCGAGTATTGTCACACCCCGACCGACGGCGGAATCATCGGAGCGGACGAGGGAATGATTGATTGTTCATAACACATGGTTGTCTAATAGTGGAAATAATATTAAAATCAGATTACATGATAATATAAGTTCAACATACACAAATACAACAATCGTAACCACAAATAGTAATTGTCTTTTATTTTAACTAAGTCCGGGTCTTAAATGAGCAGGTAGAAGTCCACTATCTTGCTTAACCTGAAATCATGTGAGAAAATAAAGTCAGCTAATGAATTAGCTGGTGAGTAGTCATAGTTTTGAATATACATATAGATTGATTGATTGATTGAGAATAATCCAATTCACAAGGTAACGTTAAGACTTATATTGCAATAGTAAAACATATAGATAAACTGACACAATAACAACCCCTTGACTTGACACTTGCAAATAATAGACTCCACACATACACCATAGTTTAACTCCTGCCTCTGGCACAATCACCACTCGACTATTCATATGGGGTGGGTTATCCAAACCAGTAGATCTACATTGTTACCAGGATTGATTGATTGATTGAGTTAGGGTTTTATTGTCGTCCAGTTTAGCATAGCATGTTCACGTAATTGCAAGTAATAACATAACCTGTCTTGAATTGAATTTAGAATGGAACAACAATAGAATATCATGATTGAATATATTGTATCACATGATTTCCCCCAAATAGGAAATGATATAAAAAGGGGATATGAATACTCACTTGTTTGATGAGATTTGACTTTGGACGTGATAGGTTAGACACCAATGATTTCCTTATGATAAACCTAAGGAACGGTGTCTCGAATTAGAATAATAATGATTTGGGAATTTGGGAAATATTAGGATTTCCATTTGGTTTTGAATGGTAGTTTAAATAAACTAATTTTATTTAGTTTGAATGTTCATAACTAAATAAAATAAATTTATTGGATGTGATTACGTTTAGAATTTAATAAATGTATTTGTATCAATACTCGTAATTGTTTGGTTTATAGTTAAAGTGTGGAAAAACAAATAATTAATTTTATTAATCAATTATATGATAATTAATTAAAACATTTAATTATTTAAATGACTAAAAGGAACGAAAATGAATTTAGAAAGGTTTAAATATAAACTTTTATATTTAATCATAGATATTATTTGAACCCATAGTAATTCAGTGATTTTAACCATTATTTATAGTCTAATTTCATAAAAAGAATTTAACTAGATTTGTTATTTATTTAAAACAATTTATAAAATAAATAAATAAAAGGTCAAAATAAATTTCAGAAGATAATTAATCTGAAAAAATAAACTTGTTAGTTTTTGAATCATTAAAACGCTTTATGTTTGATGAAAAGAAATAATAGTCTATAAATATTTAAAATAGGTTATATTGTTTATATGGTTTTATGTTTTATTGTTTATACAATCTAAAGAAAAATTGCAGAAAATGATTTTGATGTTTTTAAAAATAAACATGTTTATAAAAATGATTTTTATAATTTTTAAGAATTTTTTGTTACTTTTAAAAGGCTGAAACAAGGTAAAAAAATGTTTGAGGTTGCCCGGGTTCGAACCCGGGACCTCTAGTGTATATTGCGAGCACAGAACCATCAAACCAAGGCCGTGGCCGCGATAGGAAATGGTTTTCAATTGTTTTAAACATAAACTCGATCAATCCCAATTTCAGATTCGAGCCCTAGTTCGAATCCTCCCAAATTGAACCCCCAAACGATTCAGTTAACGATTACAAACATGGGGCTTTTGTTCCCCATGTGAAACCGAGTGTGGGTGTGTGTTGAATTACCCGTATGATGACGAACTGGAGATGAACCCGATGAAGAACAGTTCGCGGCTGTGGTGTTAATCGATGGGTGAGCAAACCTCGATGGAAATCAAATTAATTTCGTAAAAAGCTTCGTATGATGATCGTGATTAAAAGCCTGTTGTCAATTTTGTCTAAAATCGATCGAAGGTTGGGTTTTTAAGGAGTTGCAGGTCGACGGTTTTTGAGAGGTGTTCGAAGGTGTTTGAATTCGTTTCAAGTGAAATGGAGAATGGGGATTGATTAGAAACTGACTTATGGTAGTCCTCGTTCGTTTAATTTGATTAAAACAAGGTGTTAGTGCGATCTGTGGGCTGACAAAAGTCCGACAACGCGTGGCTCGGGTTCTACACCGCATGCGTTTGAATTTTGGAATTGTTTAGTTGCACGAGTTCGAATCTCCCATGTGAAGGTGTCAGGAGTGTCGGTTTTGGTCAAAACCGCGTGATCTTGGCGTTTGAAGCTCGCCGGAGGGTCGCCGGAGGGATTGCCAGCGGTGAGGGTGTTCGACGGGGGAGGGATGGGTTTTAAATAAATTTACAATTTTGGTCCCTGTGGTTTTGAGTTTTATTACCTTATGCTAGAAACTTTAAAATTAAGTTTCATAATTTACAAAACACCCCCTGCATTTAATTTATATAATAATTATTATTTATATATATATATATATATATATATATGTATTTATAACCCATTGTTATTATTATTATTGTTGTTTTTTTTTTTTAATATTATTATTACCATTAACATCATTATTATTATTATTATTATTATTATTATTATTATTAGTAGTAGTAGTAGTATTATTATTATTTATATCAACGTATCGAACAAAAATCAACTTTATTTAACAAAAATACGCAATGTTACAAGTATGAATAAGGCGATTCATTGTTGGTGTGGTAAACAAGCGACTATGAAAACTTCATGGACCTCACGCAATCCAGGTAGACGTTTCTATTGTTGTCTTCGAGAGGTATGGTATCTCCTTGTTCATAGTTACTCCATTTCATATGTTCTTGTTCACGTTCATCCTAATTTGAGTTTTGTGTAATTTAATTTTGCCAATATTGAATCAGGGTTCAAAATGCAACTTTTTTGAATGGTTTGAGGAGCCAACTTGAAGCTGAATTAAAATTAAAGAATGATCTTGAAGTTTTAAGGAGCCAACTTGAAGCTGAATTAAAATCAAGTGAAAAGAAAGCAAGACAATTGAGGAAGTGCTTGCTTTTTAGTTGGATAGGCTTTATTATATTACTAGTTTCTTTGAGGTTCATGTAAGTGTTGTATGTAATGCAATGTATGTTTGACCGATCTATGTAATTGCATTATATGTAATGAAATGGCATTTTGAGCTTGCAGTTCCATTATTTGCATTTGACCAATCAATGTATGTATGGCAATTATGTATGGCATTTTGGTATGTATGGCATTTGACCAAAACCATGTATGTATGGCAGTTATGTATGGCATTTTGGTATGTATGGGATTTGTACAGACTAGTTTGACCAAAACCAAGTTAGTTGCAGGGGATGATTGCAGTAGCCAAAATTGCATTACTAGTTGCAGTTCCATTAGGATATCAATTTGTGTAATTTGTGCAGACTAGTTGCAGTAGCCAAAATTGCATTACTAGTTCCACCAAGTTCCACTAAAGACTAGTTGCATTCAAGACCAAAACCAAGT
Source organism: Flaveria linearis (assembly GCA_024085815.1). Classification (NCBI taxonomy): domain Eukaryota; kingdom Viridiplantae; phylum Streptophyta; class Magnoliopsida; order Asterales; family Asteraceae; genus Flaveria; species Flaveria linearis. The sequence goes on along the minus strand of CM044011.1, from coordinate 78,673,457 downwards.
TCCACTAAAGATTAGTTGCAGTAGCAATTTGTGCAATTTGTGCAAAATTGCATTCAAGACTAGTTTCCATTTGGAGACCAAAACCATGTATGTATGGCAGTTATGTATGGCATTTTGGTATGTATGGGATTTGTGCAGACTAGTTTGACCAAAACCAAGTTAGTTGCAGGGGATGATTGCAGTAGCCAAAATTGCATTACTAGTTGCAGTTCCATTGCAGTAACCAATATGGATTGCAGTTTCAAATAAATAAGTTCCACTATTAATACCAAATATGTTTCATTCGAAACATAATCAAAATACGAATCACACTTCTCCTCTCCCATCACAGGTTCTACTATTATGACCTTTCTTTTTACACTTGCTACAAGTGCCAGTTGCATTCTTTTTTAACAGCCTCCCACCTTTTATCATTTCTTCTAATTCCCCAGCAGATTTTTTCCTTACCTTTTTGGGCCTTCCAACTGGTTTATGATGGTGTGGTGGAATGAGGGTAGTTGGGACTGTTGACTTAAGCCACATTGACCTTCCATTGATGGGAAAAATATTAAAGCTGTAAACATTCTTCCAAGTGTTCAACCAGTGAACTGGTAGTATCCAAGTCTTTGGTAATCCAACTTGTTGATCATTTTTTGCCATGTTCCAAATAGTTGCCACTGCATGCTTGCATGGCATGCCCGTAAGTTCCCATCTCCTACACGTGCAAGTTCTTTGGTTGACATCCACCACACATTGATCACCGAAAGGGCCAGCAACTTGATATTTTCCCCACCATTCCAAATCACATTGTACTTTGTAGCATCTTTTTTAATTGAGTTAAACAACGTGGTTGCACTGGGTGTTAGTGGGCCATTACTTTTGTCGATTACTTGCAATACATTCACAATCCTCTTTATTAGATATTCTCTAATAAACTCTAAGGCTGTAAGTATAGGCTTGTCTCTTCCATCAACTATCTTAGAATTCATAACCTCGCACATGTTGTTTAATAACACATCAGAGTGGGCCCTTCCTGTGCACATCAAATGATAATAATATTAGATGAAACACATAATTCTATACCTACTAAAAGAAAAGATTCATTACCAGAAAAATGGGATCTTGACCAGTGTTGAGGTGGGATCTTTGATAGCCATATATGTGCATTAGTATTGATTCTTTTTAACTCATTCATATGTAGTTCAAACTCCCTTACTGTTGTGCATGTTGCAAGCTTCCATAGCATATCTTTAAACAATTTCCCCTTAAATGATTGTTTCATGTTTTCATGGATGTGTCTGAGACAAAATCTATGCTCACCATAACATGTAGTTTAAAATCTCTCATATCAATAGAAACATCATCTATATCATTTTCATCTTCAATGAAATCACTATCATCCTCATCAGTGTCTCGTGCATCATTTTTTTTGTTAGCATTCTCATTCCCTCTATCTTCATTGACATTAACAGCCCTTACATTTACATAATCATCTTGTATATTCAAGAAAGGGTCAAAATTGATTATATCTTCTTCATTCAGAATGGGTGCTGTTGGTGTTGTATACCAATCTAACATATTAGTGTGCATATATGTATCTCCATGTTCAACAAAAACATCAATAACCTTGTGAGTACACACTAATTTGGTGAACCTACATACATCTTCTTTAGTACCTAAGGCTTGTATCCCAATGTCTAAATCACTACCAGGCTGTAAAAAATGATAAAAAACACGCTCACTCTCTTCGTACCCTAACTCAGCTTTCAATTCATCAAGTTCAGCAATAGAAAACTTGTTAACATCAAAGAGATCAACTAAATTGACTTGGCCATTCTCATACCTTCTACCTGGACATCTACTAAAAGAACCCCCATGATGTAAGTTGATGGAGAAAAGATTTGGATATATACCTGCAGATCAAATCCAAACTTGAATCAGTGAGATTAAAGAAAATCAATCAAATAGCAAAATAGATTAACAATCAATCCAAAAATCGATCAATCAAATAGCAAAATAGATTAACAATCAATCCAAAAATCGATTAGATACATACTATATAACTGATGGTAGTCAATGAGCTTATCTGTTGATTCACGAATGCGAAATCTTGCCATGCTTTGAGTTGATAAACAAGGAATCGAAATCTTGTCATACACGTTCAATGAAGAAAGCGGGAATGAGGAAGATGGATGATCACGTTCAATTTTGATTATGTATACGTAGGGTTATTAGAATAGGGGAAGAGTGGAATTGACAAAAATACCCCCATGTGATATGCATGTGATATCACTTAACAAGAAAAATTAGCCCAAGTTAGTTTAAAGGGCCTTAATTGTTACAAACATTGAAGGAAAAGGATGTTTGGTGTAATTTTTAAAGATTAAGGATCAAATCTGAAATCAGGTATTACCATAAAGGATGAATTATGTAATTTTGTCTATACATTTTTATAATTGTAAGAATAGGTGATTTAGTTTCTAGGATTTAATTCTTACCCTTACCTGCTCATGACAAGATAAAAAAAATATTTAAAAACAATTATTAATTAATTCCAATAATACATTAATTATAATTAATAATCATCATAAAATGACTGTAAATCTTATTATTTGAAATAATCTAATTTAAAAAGTATAAAATTAGTTTGTTTCTAGTTATGTGAGAATGTGGTTAATTACTTAAGTTTTATTTTTCATATACTTCTCTTCCTTCTACTATTTTCAACTAGTACACACATATTATATGATTGGACCGTAAACAAAGGGGTCCAATTCAAGCTTGGTGATATTCCTCCTCTCTCCTATCCATTTTTTTTAATTTTTTTAAATATTTTACGCTCTAATAAAAAAATAATTATAAGTGACATGACATCACCATATTTATTTTTATCAAAATATATCTACTTCTCTCTTCTATTAAATAACTACATTAATTACTAATAATATTATTCAATTTATTTTTAGATTACAAGTAGGTTTAATTTTAATATTTTAAGAAAGATATCTTTTCGTTAAATTTATTTCTAAGAAAACAAACTTTTATAAAATAAAAAGTTTTTCTATAACATCAAACTTTTTTAAAATATGAAATATTTTAAAATATATGTTTTAAAAAGTAATTTTTTATAAACTAAAAATAATTAAAATTAAGAGTTATACTTGGCAAATTTGTAGAAATAAACTGGTTATTTAAATAAAATGTTTATTTTTTAGAAAAAATAAAAAAAATAGCTTAAAAATCAAAGTTTAAAAAGTTGATATCATTGTTTTATTGTTTATAGTAGTTAATGATACGTAACTTCAATTATATTTTATCTTAAAATATTATTTATAATTTAATAGTTTTTTTTATTTATCCAACCATGTATTACATGGGTTATTAAAAGTAGCTAGTTTATAATACATACATATAATGAGTGTGCTAGGACTAAAAAAATTTATATAAGAAAAATACTTCCAAAATTGCAAACAAAAACTCACCGGCAAACAGCATAGAATTTCTTACAATTGATGTGCTAGCATCAACTGAAGCTAAAACTTGTTCGTGGTGATACAAATCTAGTTATTACTGGTTTAAAAAAGTTATAAGTAATTAATAGAGCAATTGATAATTATTTTTTTCTTTGTTTTTACCATTAATCTTATATATAAGAGTCGAATGGTGGATGCATCATTCGAACAAGAGTGACATAAACGTCTTGTTTTAACTCTAATCATGGTTTTTTAAGAAAAATCACGGTCACTTATGGATCTCTAGTCATAATATATAACAACTTAATGTAAAAATCAAATTCAAATATTTTGGAAGGACGTAGAAAAATAAAATCTAAGTAATAAACAAGCGTTTAATATCATAACTACTTAAAAGAAATTAACTAGATTAACCTCAACTACATTATTAGTGCACATGTATAGAGGTCTAATTATAACAAGAGACAACATCATATCAAACCATATATCTCGCAGCAAGATGTCGCACCATAAATCTCAATTAGACAATTACACTGCTAGTAAACATATTTAAAATAAACATAATTAAAAATAAAACATGTTAAATTTAATTTAAATCTATATATAATACTAAAAGAGTAACTTAGGGGACACTTGTCACATTACTAGGCCCTCTAATTTTATTTTTCCCGCCTCTCTCTCCTCTTAAATAGTTACTTAAATTAAAGATTAAATAATTTTAATTCTTTTTAAGATTAAAATTTTTTCTTAATAAATAAAGAAAAAATGTCTTTTTATTAATGTTATCTCTAGAAAATAAATTTTTATAAAATAAGAGTTTTTCTAAAAAATCAAACATTTTTAAAAAAATATAAAATATCTTAAGCTTGATGTTTTTAAAAAGTAAACTTCTTTATAATCTAAAAATAATTAAAATTAGGAGTTATAATAAGAAACTTTTAAAAATTATATTTTTAATATGGTTTGTTTGGAAAAAATAGTTAAATTATTTTTGAAATAAAAATTAAAATTATTACTTATAATTATTACTCATATGTAATTTTAATCATATCTTATTTTAAAATATCATTATATACTTCATAAACTTTTATCATAATTAATATTTTATTTTTAACTCGTGTAATACACGGGTTTACTAAAGTTAGTATTATAAACAACAATCAATAACCTACCCCTCCCAGACCCTGCTCTTGAGTGGGATATACTGGGTTTGTTTGTTTGTTTGTATGTTTTATGTTATTTTAATAATTAACTCTCCACCTCCCGTGTAATACACGAGTAACTAAAGCTAGTGATATATATGTGTGTGAGAGAAAATAATTCTATCCATCTTAGGGAGATCTATTATAGGAAGTTAACTAGTTTCTATATCATCGTAGATATTAACTAGAGTCAATGGAATGAAAAAATTATACATATGTAGAAGTGTAGAACACTTAGTTTAAAAGAGGCGAGTAAAGGAAAGCGAACCACATTAGATTTTTTTAACATTAATTTAATTTAATACCTAAACATCTAACTTTGCATTAGAAAAAGTTTCAATCACTAATATCACTGAATTGCTAGATTATAGACGAGAATCTTATTAGATTGACTGGCATTTTCTAGTTACATCTAACATCTAACATTGCTCCTAATTAAATAGTTGTTGTGGCTACGCAGGACTGAAAAAAAAAACGTTTTGGCAAATGTCTGTATAGACTTTAGTGAAAAAATTAAATATATTATTATGCATCAATGTTCTCCGTAAAAGATTACAAAAAGTTTTTATTATAAGAGAATCTACTAACCGAAATTAAGGTTGATCAAATAGTTGACGCGTTAACTATGATCTTATGAAATAAAAGATAACATTAAATTTGGTCGAATAAGACCTAATTGAACAACAAATGAAAACTACCAATATCAAATAAAAAAACAAAGTAATTAAATATCTTTTTTGGATAATTGGAAGTGCTAATACTAGTTAAGTGTTAAGGTTGACTAGAGACTAGATCAGACGTATATGAATGGAGATTGAATGATTGGATATGATGTGTCAAGACACTATAAAACTCATTACAAAAAAACAAACAAATGAATTGAAGTTATTCATACGCCAATAAATGGCCACTTAATTGACATATATACACGAAAGTTGATATTTTCACTTGAAAATAAATATATTACAACCCAAAATCATCGATATAGCCTTGCGATAAAAGTCCAATGAGGAAGGAGGAAATTAAAACGTTCTCACTACAAGAAAGATGACCTATTGCGACGACAGAAGTTGTCGCTAAAACCCAAAAAAGTCATCGATTTGCGACTACAAGTCGACGTTGTATAAATTTCGATGTTGTTGCCTTGTTGCTATATTGTTCTAACAAGTCGATCGTTGATTAAACTATGCAGAGTTGCGGACAACCTGGTCATTGTGTTATGGACCGAAACCATACATTGTTATGGGACTTGTCCCACATCGGTTGTATGGGCAATTGATGTGAGATTTATAGGCCAAATGGATTCCCTCACCCATCAGACTAATATTTTGGGTTGAGTTTTTCCGTTTGGTCTGTAACACATTATGGTGGACCTTGTTGCCGTTGCCTGTAATTCTTGTAGTGTACACAAATTGATAAACTTAACTGTGAGTACGGTAAATCTTTGGTAAAAATATTATTCATTAATGTATATATTAAAAGTTGGATGAAACATGAAAGACTAGACACATATTTAGAATAAGTTCCTCGTGAATAATAATATTACCATACTTAGATATGACATTAATGTCACATCTGATTGGTTGAGAGACACAATAGACATTGTCACGTTAGATGATACGTACTATGATGTTAGATTTCCTTTTAGTTTGAAGCCTATCCATACATATGTATGTATGTATGTATACATGTATGTATATAATTTCTAAAACTCTGTGATTGATAGCAGTCACATGTCGCCTCATTTTGCATATGAAAGAGAAACGACATTAACCTATAGTTGTATACGTTTCATCTAGCTATAAACCCCCTCATCAAAATGTTGGCCGATTTTACAATCGATTTGATTTGTGGATGCATTATTCTACTTCTTAACGTACATTATTGTGCAACTATATATTAACAATTTAATTTACATGTCAGTGAATTATACTGTCACACATGTTTAGACGTCTACACTGTCTTATTTATATATTGTATGGTTCGCAGGTTCGATCCTCTGTCCTGTTAGGGGACAGAGTAAGCCATGCTTGTACCCTTTTCGGTATATAGCACTGCTCACTGCTACTCATTATCCCGAAAGAAAAAACATGTTTTATCGTGATAAATGAGAAAAAGAACCCTACTCGACGTATATGTTTATCGTTTCTAAAACCTCGAAAACGACACAATCTAGTAGTTTGTCGAATGTGAGCTTGTATTCTTGTACATGTGGAAAACCTTGGACCAAAGCAAAGCAAGAAAAAGGTTAAAATCACATGTGGGTCATCTCATATTTGTTTTGTCATCCAATTGTCGTATTACAAGAGGTGTGGATGTTTAGAGATGAAATGCCGATGTGATTCAAGATGTTTTGTCGTGAGTGGTGGCCGACACCTGAAGTAATTAGTGTCTTAATTAAGATTTGTACAGTCTTAAGTTATATGAGGTTCATAAAGAGAATTCTTTGTCTCAAAGAACGTTAATATTCAATTATATGTAGTATGTAATTGTCATTTTCATTAACAATCGGTCGCAATGTACGTTCTTTTAAAGAGGTTGTATCAAACTACCGAGTTGTAAATGAGTCGAGCCTATGCGGGCTCGAGACAGGTTTAGTTTCTGGTATTATTATCTTAAAAGCTAAAATAGTGAGCTCTAGTTCTGCTTATAAAGGCTAGAGTCAAGTCGTTTATATTTACAACAATTAAATTTGTTTGTTGTTACATATATATATATATATGTATATGATATTTTTTAAATTTTTTTATCTTAACTCACTCCCCCAATAATACTTTATAAATGAGAAATGTGTTTTATGGGCAATGATTATCTTCTATACTTTTATATTTGTTTTTAGAAAATATTAAAAATTACTATATGTTTGTGGTCCGCCTATAAATATCGAGTTATACTGAAATTTTAACTTATAAAATATTTTATAATTCGAGTTGTAGTTTGTACATATTAAAATTTCAGGAACCAACCAGCAAACAAGTGAACTAATGAGTCAAGCTTACTTTTGCACAGGCTTGGCTTGTTTACAAGGAGTTGATTTCGAGACAACTTTTCTTTACTGAACTACAAACTTTTTGAACATCCGAGTCGATGTTGGTTGATTATAGTTCACATCGATCTAATTACAATGACATTCGTTTGGCATTTGTTATAAACCAAAATGTATATGTTCTAGAGAATGGCGTTTAGTTACTTTTTTCATTTCATTTTGACGACCATGAAAATTTGTTCTTATAAATTATTTAGATCCGTTAATACTTTGTTAATAAAGGGATCAGGTAAAACACAATTTTCATTAGATAAATGGTCTTCAAAGGTTATAGAAGGAAAACATTGGAAACATAATTCACACCTAAAAAATGTACTAAAGAGGAATCATGTGATTAATAGATTTGTTTAGTCAAGTACTTAATTACTAAGGTGGTGTTTGTTTTTTATAAAAAGCTCTTCCCAACCTCTTCATCTGCGCGCACGCAGACGCGGGAAGAGGTTTTAATAGAACAGACTGTTTGATTTCTGGAAGACATTTCATTTAAAAATGTCTTCCTGAGGTCTTCTTGGGGAAGACATGGACCAGAGTCTTCAGACGGAAAGACATTTACCTCTTCTCCACTTCTCCTCTCTTCACAAAACATAAAACACCAGCCTCCTCCACCTCTTCTCCTCTTCTCCTCTCCTCCTCTCATCTCCTACCAAGGTACCGCCAGCCGGCCCCCTTCACCGGACCTCCTGCTGCCGCCTCGAGACCTCCGCCGGTTACCTCCGTCGCGACCTCCGCCCGCTCCGCCAGCCCACTGCCTCGCGACGTCCGCGGTTTCCTCCGTCGCGACCTCCGCCGGTTCCCTCCGTCGCGACCTCCGCGGCTCCGCCAGGTACGTATTCTGATGGGGAAACACGAATTGTGAGTTTTCCTAGGGATATTGGTTTTGAGCAACTGATGGGGAAGATGAAGCAACTGTTTGATGGTGCAACTGTTTTGAAGTATCAGCAGCCCGATGAGGATCTTGATGCTCTTGTTTCTGTTGTGAATGATGATGATGTGACTAATATGATGGAGGAATATGAGAAGTTGGGTTCAGGAGATGGGTTTACTCGGCTTAGGTTGTTCTTATTCTCTAGTGTTGAGCAGGATGATTCGTTGCATTTTGTTAATAGGGATGAGATGGATAATGAAAGGAGGTATATTGATGCTTTGAACAGGCATAATGATTCTCCGGTTGATGATGTGAACTCCATTGATCAGTACTTTAATCAAATGAATCTTGATGGTAATTTTTATAACCCTAGGAATTTTGAGGCACCGATTTCACCGGTTGGTTTGCAGCATGTGAGAATTCCTCACCAACAGTCTTTTAGTCAAAGGTATAGTGAAATGGAAGCCCCGTGGGCTTTGTTTGAGGTGATGGAAGAAGATAAGAAGGTGGTTGTTAATGGCTTCTCTCATGTGTCTTCTGCTCCACCTGTATTCTGGAAATCTCGTAAGAGATCAGGTACGTACTTAATAAACCCTTTATTATGATCATTATTATTATTTTAATAATTAGCCTGTCTGTTTGAATGTTTTTCATCTGAATAGACTGTAGATTTATTCAACTGTGAATAATATTAGATCTATGTGTCTATGTCCAACGGTTCATAATTCATGATTATGCAATTGGGTCTTTAATAATTAACAGTTGGATTATGGTGATAGAGAAGACGATTATGCAATTGGGTCTTTAACAGTTGGATTATGGTTTTTGTAGTAACAGTTGAATTATGTTGTTTTTGAACAAAGTCAAATTTGGTTTATTGTAATTACAACATATTTTAGCAGTCTGCAGATATTAAAAAATCAAACAGTCTTTTTCTAGCAGACTGCAGACGTTTGGTCCACCTCTTCTGCTGCAGATGTCTGCAGATGTGGTCCGCAGACTGCAGACGTTTTCCTGCAGAAAAAACAAACAGCACCTAACTTTGTATTTCCACTTTCGTTAATACAAATTTTATTCCAATTTAAAGACTTGCATCCACATTTCTTTTAACCAAACCACTAGACAATGGCTAAACATAACCATCAAAGGCTGTTCATGATAGTAAAAGATTTAAGGAGTACTGTTGGAGGTTCAAGTTTATAAATCAATATAGTAAAAACCCTTGTGTGATCATACTATTATTATTTCTTTTTAGGAGCTTTTACTCTTTTTGTTTCGTGTGATGGTAAATTCGGATTTTACGATATGGGCAATGAGTAATTCACGTCTCTTTAGTTCACAGGCAAGCCACCGATCGTTTATGAAAAGTTAAAATAAAAACGTATAACTAGGAACAAGTTGTCTGTAAGATTTTTGAATTGTTATCAAACGCACTCTTTTTAACAATTAACACATAAAAGGCAAACCAATGCCACAAAGCTCATGCACACATAGGATCTGAAGGGTGTCAGACTGTCAGGTCAACTTGGGTCTGATTCACATAATTTTACCTATATTTCTACAATAAATTTAAACTTGATGTTAACTGCATATACACACACATGAAAAGACGATGTGAACACGCACGTAAAAGATTGACTAACAATTCGCGTACAAGTTAAAAACAATGGGTATAAAATATGTACACAATTATACATAAAGTCACTAACAACCCGTTAATTTAATGACTTATTAGTATAAGCGTTTGGTGCAAAAGCTTTTACACGTGCATCTCGTGTACATTTATTAATTTTTGAGTCCCCTTTACTTGTTAGGCCAAAAGATGTTAAGAAATACAACCTTAACATTAAACAACACTCATGGACAATAGCTACGAGAATTATCGTAAGAATAAAGAACACGAGAATATAATGCGTCTCACCTGATGAAAATATCTCAAAAATAATATTAATGGAGCACAAGAAGAAATTGATTCAAGGAATTTGATTTTATGGTGTATAAGACCGTTATATAACCATCTACTCTATTCTCTGTGACTCCTACTATATATGTCAAATATTACGTACAAGTATATTATATGATTCTTTACTAAAATTGAACTTGTAATGAGTGTGTCGCTACTTTATAAAACAAGACCAAACACATTGGTTTCGTTTTGTCCACAAAGCCAACGGACTTTCGTGAGTGGTCCTGGCAAGGCACATGAACGAGTCCTTCGGACAATTAGCTCATTGTCCTTGCCAGCACGCCCAACAAGAATTTAGTGACCCGAGTGATCTCACATAGCTTCACTTACCTACCGCCATCAAAGCAAGTTCTCAATAAGCCTCACAGATACTATGAGTTTCATTGAAGTTTGATTGTTATATAAATGATCATGTCTAGTTGAAGATGTTGATCGAAAGACCAAGACGACGATTCGTACACTTGGTGAAAGAAATAAAGAATCTAACCTAAGAGAGTTCGATCGGATAAGGACATTCGTCACAAAAATAATGATTTTGGCAAATGTGTTATATTCTTTCGGCTTTCATTGGTTTTCTATCTTTAACACTTCACCGTTTTGAAGCACACCTACCAGGCATAAACTATATATTACCTACGTACTTTCATTGGTTAGTAAAGTATTAATTAGGTCATGCAAGTTTTCTGGAAGTGTATTATCATATTAAAAACAAATAATAGTATGAGTTATTTTTTATATCATTCCTGATATTTCATGGTATAACTTGCAACCTTTTCTTATAAGATATTAAGGTGAAATGTGTATAGCCATCGGAGCACCTAATCTATTTTTTGCTTTTGACATCACTTTCTTAAAACAAGATGATGAATGCTAACTGATCGCATAATCTCCCAAAGTTATAAGAATATTGTTGTAAACAAATGTATATTTATTTCTTCTAGATTTTTTAGTAGATTTTTTTTTGAACGGCTTATTTTATTATAAATAGGACCATTAAGAAGATGCTAAGACCCAACACCAATTGCATCCAGATTACAAAAGAAAACGATTAAGAAAGAATAATAACACCAAGTTTGCCACGATAAATCCTTCATACTCGTCCTATGATTAATTCAAAGAAATGAACTATAAACAATCTCTTCAACCACCCGAGCCATTAGCAAGATTTTTTAGTAGATGTGTACAAAAGATTTTCTTTTTGATCGACTATATATTAAAGTTTCTAGAAGTTGCATAGACAGTTGCATGTGACTATCAATAACATCAATAATTCAATTTCAAGATAGTTAATTTATTAGGGTCAATGGTATAACGGTGGTTAAACCATAAAATTTTGAATCACAGAGTCCTATTATAAATAATTCGATATTCAATTCAACCATTTTATCAGTGACAATTTAAAGAATCAAATTGTAAGAAAGCAACAACGTTTAATACGCTTATTAATTGAACCTCTTTACTTTAACCCATGCTTGAGATTGATTGTTTGTACATGTCAACATCTTATATATTGATATGGTATGCGGTATTGACATATTTTAATTATTGCTGAATCATTTCTTAAGTAAAACTTAAAGCCTCACCATAGGTAACTCGAATCATTTCATAAGAAAAGTTACTTTATGTTTTTTTAATTCTTTTTTCTTCTAAGATCATAGATAACGTGTTGGTTCTTTGATCCAACTTAATATAATGATTATTAAAATGGGAGATTAATAAATCTCATATTTCGAACTTAATATTTCTGTTATGTATACATACTACCTTTTTATAAACCCATGTATTACACTAGTTGAATAAATAAATTACATATGAAATATAAAACTTATTAATTATAAAACGATATTTTAAGATAAGATATGATTGAAATTACATATGAGTAGAGACTATAAGTAATAAAACAATGATATCAACTTTTTAAATAATTTTTCAAAAAAATTAAGCATTTTGTTTCAAAAATAGAATGTCATTTTCAAAAAATTTCTTATTATGACCCCCAATTTTAATTATTTTTTGTTTTATAAAAAATTACTTTTGAAAAAACCAATTTTAAAATATTTCTTTTTTGTAAAATAGTTTGATGTTTAAAAAATGTTTTTATTTTATTATAAAATTTTTCTGTATATACAACACTAATAAAAAAATCGCTTTCTTAATTTATTAAAAAGCTATTTATGATTTATAAAAGAGTTAAAAAATAGTATTAATAATTAAGATAATTATTTAATATGAGAGATAAATGGAGAAATTTTGATGATTAGAAATGTGGTGTTACCATGTGTGTTTCGTAGTTACTATTTTATCAAAGTAAGGAGATATAATTTCTTTTAACATATATAAATCAAAATATTGTTAATGCCTGACATTTATTATTCCCAATACTATACTTAAAACGTTTTAATAAAACAAAGTTGTTTTGAATGGGGTTGATGGGCGCATAACAAATATTGTTATGTACAAATGATCATGAAAGAAAGAATCCTTAAAGAAATTATTCATATAAGAAGGGTTCAAATTAACATGTGATGAATCATGACAAAGAATCATATTCTTCATTTAATTTGATTTCAATTTCTAAAGCTCTTCAAATTTGGCTTTACCTTCAAATTCGACCAATATTCCTTTCAACAAAGATTTATGTTTACCCTCGTCAACAAAGAATATTTGGAACTTTCCGCTCAAGTGACAAATGAACAGCATTGAAACGTGTTAATTAGCAAGATTATGAAAAGTAAATATTGCAAAAATTATTTATTTTTTTAAATGATATAGCGTTGTCAAAAAGCTTCACTTTATAAAAAATCTATCTATAACTTTAATAAATAAGTAACTCATACCTCACATGTCATAATTTTAGCTCAACTGGATTTTCTTTTATTTTTATTTTCATGATACCATCATGCGTCACAATTTTAGTTCTCTAAAGTTATGTTTTCCCGCTTTTTTCTTTTTCAATGTTGTTATTTTTTTTATTTTTACTTAAAACTTAATATATAGTTTTAATTTTTTAAAATCATCATATATATGTTTCTATTTAACTTGTGTGATACACGGATTTGTTTAACCAGTGTAATACAAGAACTTTTAACGTCAAATTATATGAAATAAACATATAGAAACTTACTTTATACTTTAACAACCCTAGTTTGTGAAAGTATGGGTCTTAACCAATGAAGCTAGGACAAACAAACAAAATGTATTTTATCTTAGAAGTTTTATTATAACACACATCCAATGAACAAATTTACTTTTCAGTGTATCCAAGTTTTAATTTACTATTATCATATATGCCTTGTTACATAAAAGTTGCCGGTGCTTTTTATTTAGCTTTTATTTTTAAATGTCTTTCTTTTTTCACTTTTTCTTTGACTAATTAATCTTTTCAGACGGATGAAAAAAAATTAATCTCTATAATAAACTGAAAAAAGGTAAAATTTTAAAACCTAGATTAGACTTTACATAAGAAACAGTCGATTGTAAAGATCAACGAAAAGAATCAACGTAGAACAACTAAGGGGCTGTTTGATTACGCTGACTGAGTAAGATCTGATTGAGTCAGAAACTGACCCAGTAAGAAGTTCTGACTGAGTCTGCATCTGACTGAAACATAGCTGTTTGATTTACTATCTGACTGACTTTGCTGAATGAAAAAATAATCATATTACCCGTTGTTCTGACGAGTTTGAATTTAACTGTTATTGTGTAATCACTAGTCTTGAATATTTTAAATTTCTCATTAACATTTTAACTTAGGTTTGTTTTTCATCCCTAATTAAAACATCTACTTTGAAATTAAAACATCTAATTATAATTAGGAAAAGAATTGGTGTGCCCCTAAATTAATATAGTCAAAATGTCCACCGTCTATCCACTTTCAAACCCCTAATCTCCCAATCCACCGTCCTCCGCCACCCCTCCGTCGTGACATCCAATCCACCACCATCACCTTCCGCCACCTCATTCCACGGCACCTGCTACGTCCTACATGACAACATCGACACCGATCAAATCATCCCCGCAGAATACCTAACCCTAGTACCTTCAAAGCCCGACGAATACAAAAAACTCGGATCGTACGCTCTCGTAGGTCTTCCGGAGTAGCGCGGGGAGGTGGTCGCGCAGGGGAAGTCGCGCGGGGGAGGTGGTCGCGCAGGGGAAGTCGCGCCGTGAGAAGCCTTCGACCGGGTCAGTCATCAAAATCTTTAGGTCTCGGTCAGAAGCCTTCGACCGGGTCAGACACCTCGCCGTGAACATCAAACGCGCTGACCGGCTGACCGAGTCAGCCAGTCAGCGGTCAGTGGACGGGTCAGACGCATCAAACAGGGCCTAAGTAAATGTTAACCCTAAGCAATCTTAGTTTCAACACGTTCAACATTTTGTGTTCAAATTTTAACCCTTCATATAACCAACTGCGGTTAATTAATGAGTTCGCTTTAAACCTCATTAAATGTTAAGTTGTTTCGATTGGTCATTATGGTGGTGGTGGTGACTAGTCTATCTATTCGCTTCACGCATGGTGATGATGTTTATAGTTAGAGAAGACGAGAGACGTGATAGCAGTTTGCTTTCATTACGGTAACAAGAACAATACTAATTATAATTATGATAATAATAAGAGTAATTTAATATTACAGGTAAACGCCACAACAACAAAATAGATATTAAGCTAGAAAATAAACAATTAGTGTAGGAAGTTCAATATACATACAATAGGATGATAAACTGCTAAGTTATATATTATATTATAATATATATGGTTTTCCATGTTTCAAAAATTTAAATAAAAAAAAACAATGTATCACTTTAAATAGTTGTATTTCTATAAACACTTTATATGCCTTTTTACACACTTATGTATATATTTTGGTTATTTTACATGATGAATTTTAACAAAAACATAAAAATTATTCATGACGCGACAAGAGTAAAACAAGTGTGATGCCTAAATTTAAAAATTACGCCAAATAAACCACACAAATTCAGACTCACCGTCCAACGGATTACACTATGATTATACATCTTGTTACTCTAAACCGCGATTCACACTTTTTCACTAATCTATTTCACTGAAACTAAACACAGAAACTTCATGACATAATTCGTGACGAAGGATTGTTAATTCTACTAGTTAAATATTTTGGTTTCTCGTTAATTAGTATGAAAAGATTTGGTCCTTTGTATATATATAATAGATTCATGAGCAGTTTTGAAGCCCGAAATATTCCATGTCGTTTAAGGCTTCAGATTATGCCCCCTTTGATGTTTTCTGTGTAATAAACAATTAACACATATTCATATTCATATTATATTTTGATCGTATTTGACTTTGTTACTCATTTTTCTTTTTCTTGGTGAAGAAGTTTGAGTAGGTGTAGATTCTTGTCGAAATTAATGCATGCATATATTATTATTATTATTAAATAAATTGGTGAACTTTTGTTTCTTCTTAGACAGGTAAACAACTAGTCAGATCGCATGTTCTCCCTTTGTGTAACTTACACCCCAAGACTACAAACCAGTAAAAATGCAAACAATTTGAGGAACTTTTTTTGTTAAATTTTAACAAAAGTTAATGTAAAGTATAAAACTAAGTTGAAAATAACGATTATAAATCTCAAACATATTACTTTTAGAAATAAAATTGAAAGATTTCACCTTTATTCTGAAAATTAATTGCAAGCATTTGCTAGCTAGCTTGCAAGTTAAATTTGGATAGTAGTGTAAATATCTAAGTATTTTTTACTATATAATGTTGTTTCGTATAAAAAGTTAATTGATGTTGGTTTTTAAATGATAAGGAAGACGGTCATTCAATTCTCAACGCTCATTACCGACATTCTCTCTGTATTCCCATACTTGAGCTCAAGTGGGAAACATGTCACGAGACGTAACCCTTGTGATGAGGCTAACGGTATTGCTTAACTGATCACACAAGTGAAATTTCTAATCAAACATGCACTCCAAGTTATTTGTTGCAACATTAACATAAAAGATAAACACATGTCAATTCTACAACCATTATTCACAAGAGTCACATGATCGATCCCACATGTATTTGAAGAGCTACACTTCATATAGCATCAATGGCACTCCAAATTCAAACCATCTTCCTATATGGACATATGGTGGCACCAAATATACAACATATTTAATAACAAGATAAAACTATCACTCACAAAAGCATGCCAACTAAGATTTTGTGTTAATAATTCCAACCAAACATAAAAAGAGTTCCAACAACCACCTAACTTGAAAAACTACCCCAATAATAATTAATAAGTTCTCTCTTTGGTTTATAAAGCTATAGATGGGCCCAAACATATGTGCCCTCTAATATTTTAAATAAAGACTTTAGCTTATGATTGAACTTTGAAAACTAAAGTATACACACATAATGTTTGCCTGGATATGATTCATCTGGGCCATTAAAGCCCAAAGTGCTATGCCCACTTTCTCCACCACCCCAACAAATCTCCTTTTTGCACATAAACCCCTTATTTTTTATTTTTCTATCTTTTTAGATCTCCAAGAAATTATTAAAAACAAAGTGTAGGCACTAGTAATGCTAGGTGGATCCATTGATAACTTACTTCTCCCATTTGCCAAGGACCATTTGATATCTTTTTTTCTATTTCTAGGAAAGTGACAATAAACAAGTAACAACAAATGGGTCTAATCTATTTCATTGTCAATCAACATTTGTAACTGTTAAAGTTGTATACTTCATTCAAAGTGTCCACTTGTAAATGAAAAACTTTAGGATGGACTGGACTCATCTCCACATATACAAAGTGTTGAAAAGAAAACAAATCAAGATTAAGCTTATCATGCTTTTTAATATGATATTATGAGCTGGTTTGATAGTTATTGAACGTTTACAGGACTATCTGTCATGAATTGATAAGTTGTTTGATTAGTTACACGTCATATGCTTTATCAGCCGAAAAGAATGTACTTATTTTGACAATGATTGTAGCCCATTGTTTTGATTGTAGACGTTCCCTTCTCACTAATCTTCATTAATCATTAATCATTAGTTATATTAGTGAATTAGTAAGACGGAAAATGGCTAGAGGAAAACTAACATTAGCGATTTAAAGAGTGAGAATTTAATTGTGAGATATATAAGAGTGGAAGTTTGACTTTTATGAGTTTAAGAACTAAATACAGTTTAATTTTGTCAAATTTCCTCAAGAATCTATAAAATTAAACTTTCAAGATGAAAGAAGATATAAAAATATCCTATATTTGTGTAATTTATATCTAAATTATATTTTTGTACAATTATATCATACCGTAAAACGAAAAATCTGTTAGTGCAAATTTATACAAAGTTCATTAACACTTTGTCAATTTTAAAACTTTTTATATACAGGATATTCTTCCACTATTTGTGCACCATTCAATATCCAAATGATCCAATCTAAACAAGAATTTTGATTTGATTTGATAAGATTAGATCCTTTCTATAGCCCTAACCAACAATCATGAGCATCAGATGCAATTTCATTAAATATCTTATGAATGATTCTGGTTAAGTGTACATTTGTGAGCTTTTATACATATAGGCACCCTTGTGATTATACAATTCCAAAGAAATCAAAGGGGTAATTTTGTAAAATAGTAATCAAGTTTTAAAATTATTCTAATTAAGTCACTCATAAATTTTTTGGTTCCAATCAGATCACTCATAACTTTTTGTCCCAATCAGATCACTAAAGTTTCAGGATTGTTCCAACTAGATCATTCATAAGTTGTAAAAAAGTTTTAAAAAATTGAAGTTTTTTTAAAAAATTAATAGTATTTAAAAAAATTGGAATTATTAAAAAAAATCATGAATTATTTAAACAATTAAAAAATATATGAGTGACCTGATTATAACACTCCTAAAACTTTAATGACCTGATTGGAATAAATAAAAGTATCAGTGACCAAATTTGAACACTTTTAAAACTTTAGTGATCTGATTAGAACAAATAAAAATATGAGTGACCTAATTAGAATGCTATTAAAAATTGCTTATTATTCTGTAAAGTTTTCCCTAAATGAAACCATGAAATTTTAAACACACGGTTGCCATAATTAGACATTAGTCGGTACACATTGTTGTAAGAATTTCGGACATAGTGTCATGAACTCATGATCAACTGCATGGACATTTTAACGATTATATATCAATCTATACTCAACTAAAGACGATAAAATATTATGATATTGTTTTTTTAAATAATGTTTAGTATAAAGATACCACAGATTAAAAGGAACGGAAAAATTATTTTAAATGAAAGGTTAAACTTAGGCAACCGTATGTTTATCTTTACACATCCAACAATATTTAACCGTCTAGTAATTACTAATCTTATTACCGTCTAAATATTGGTCGTTAAACAATTAAACATTCCCTACGTATATACGTAGATTTACTGAAGAATCATACAAGAATAAAAACACATTTGGACAATACAATAATTATAGTCTACGTGGCTCGAGTTATATATTGATATTTATAAGAAAGATATTTAGTAAACTTGCATTTGTTTGTAGTACCTAGTTAACGTCCAGACAAAAGAACTCCGAGAAACATCTGCAATTTAATTATAAAAACGTAACATTGGTTTTTAATAAAATATTTTACTTAAACTATATGATTAAAAGGGGCGGGGCGCCCACGCCATGAGGCCACGGCATGTGCCCTCGCCGAGTGGCAACACCGCCCCCCCCCCCCCTCCCCCCCCTCACTGTCCAGGGGTGAAGCTTCATAGGGGCCAGGGAGGCCCCTGCCCCCCTTATTTTTTTCATCACTAGTGTAAATTTTCGGCTTGATAGTATAAATTTTCGGTCCAGTAATGAAATTTTTTTTAAAAATATAAAGTCCCCCCCCCCCCCCGCCCTAAAATAGTTTATTTTCGCCCCTGCCCCCCTAAGCTTTCGCTCAAGCTCCGCCGCTGACTACGTCATGTTTTTCCTTATTCTCGGCATGCGATCGACATTAAAATGCAGTGAAGTTTTGTATGTGTATGGTATAGTGGTGTGGTGGGACATGGTGTGCCAACACCGTCGCCACTAAAATTTGAGTTTGTGATGTGATGTATTATGGGGTGACATGGTGTGTTATGTTGTGACGTGACAAAATGTGATCGGTGGGCGTGTTGATGTAATGTAATTAGGGCACCCCTCCCACCTTATATCAAACACTAAAAAATAAAATAAGCATTTTCCATTCTAAGAAAACATCCAACTTGATATACTTTTCTTAAATTTTGCTGGCTGTCAGTATTTGGTGTGGAAATTAAACTATTGTGACAATATTATTATAATAGAAAAAATTCATAGGTGAATTTACAATATGTCACATTGTCACATGTAGTTTACATCTGAATCATACTCTAAATTTACCATTTTAATTAACATTATTTCACATATAAACCACCGTAACAAATGAAACGGGCTTCGATTTGAGAAATAGACGATTAATAAACACCAAGAAAAATAATTAGATTTTAGGTTTAACATTTCTACCCTATTTAATAAACAAATCTTTATTCAGTATGATCTCTTTAACTAGTTTAATTAAGTACGTATTGTAACAACTAAAAAGTTAACAACTAAAAAGTTAACAACTAACATGCAGAGTAGATGGTAGAAACTTCTTATAGATGATACTTTTGCTGATTTACTTTATTGATTTGATATACTATGTAGTTAATATTTTACTCATGCGTGTGATGGTGAATATTATCTCACTATTGACAAAAAAAAATAGTATCTTAAGAGGGTGAGGGTCGTCCCAAGTTTCCTCAGTTTCTCTGGATGTAATATCAGATTTTTTGTTATTTTTTAGTCTTCCTTGATTTTACATTATGTCGTCTCAGTTTTTCCCACATTACCCCAACATGCATTATGGGAGGTACAGTAAAAGTTGCATTCAAAAAATAACCTATCAAATCCCAAGAAATTTTCACCGGGTCAAGGGGTTAATAGCCTCGGTTTCCCTAACCCTTCCCTAGTCATGAAACCATCTCCTCTAAACTATGTTACTTGTTTTAACAACAATTTTTTACTTTTAAATAACACTTAATCAACCTTTACCTGTACGGGTTCAATTTCATACCATTTTTCAATAGACAATCACTAACTAGTTTTATACCCGTCCGGTGACCGGGAGGTTTCATGTCGTAGTGTAATAACCATCTCTTCTTAAATTATAAACAATAACACTACTAACGTGTTAGTATAAAGACGATTAAACACATATAAAAAGTCTTTTATATATGAAGATGGGTCATATGATCTTAAGAATAATATTGGTTTAAAAAGCATGCATCCAAATAAACAGGTCATATAAAAATAAAAGAATTCATCAAGTTAAATCCAAGCTATCAAATATCAAATATTTTTATGGATCTAAGCTATTTCACCTCATAAATCCAAGTTTTATAAAAGCCAACATCAAACAACTTCCCAAAGTGGCAAATGGTTAAGCCACATGATATGACTAAAAAGGTCCCACTAGTTTATTTAAATAAGCATTGTTACTTTGTAATAATTGAGGTTTGCTTATCTACTGCAATATCTCAAGCCTAGCTTCAAGGTTGGCAATTCCTAGAGTAAGCATTTCATAGAAGAGTTTATAGAACTCACTCTTTCTTTTTAGGAGAAGAAAAAAAGTCATGAAAAGTTGCATATAATCAGCCTAAACCAGACACATTAAACACTAAGCAAAATAAACTTCAGCCACTACTCAAACGAATCATAAAACGAACTGAAATATCTTTAATGCAAACATAAGTACTAAGCTTGGATTCAAGCCATTCACTGTCACATAAGGACGGTGAAGTGTTACAGCGATGTTGTTGGTTACAGCAAGAACAGAATATCGATCCACGGTCCTCAAACTCCTCCACATCCGCATCTTCTGCATTTCTTTTTATAGCAGCCCTCGCCAATGTCGTCCCTTGTCCATAACGCGCAAGTGGTCTGCACCCCGGAGGAAAGTCTCTAAGCGCCTGCACAAATCTTTTCTTGTAGGAGCGTCCGTCGATCTTCTTTCCCTTTAACACGCTGACAATGGATTTAGAAAGCTTTTGTTTCTGCAACATCGCAAATAATAAATGGCATTCAACAACAAGCGAAAGAAAACATAAATATCAAAGGACTAGCAATCATCCATACGACAACATCAAAAGTTGATCAGGGCAAAAAGTGATTACCTCAAACGCGTGGTTATCATTTTTCTTTCCCTTTAATATGCTGAAAGTGGATTCAGAAAGCTTTGGTTTCTGCAAAATCGCAAATATTAAACAACACTCAATGACAGCCGAAAGAAAACATAAACATAAGAGGACCATCAATCATCTATACGACAACATTAAAAGTTGATCAGGGCAAAAAGTGATTACCTTACAAGCGTGATCATCGTTTTCACTACACACCTGGACAGACACCAAATTTGGTTCCACAACAACAGTAAGGTGGGAATAAGGCACCTGAACGAAGCAACCGTAACATAATATAAAACAAAGACAGAATAAACAACTAAATAATGATCAAAGATCCTTATTTGCCTTCATTTTTCTTTTCCTGTTGTCAATGTTTGATGGAACCTAAGGTCACAAGGAACATGGTTACATGTAAGCACACCACCAGTGTATGAAACTATAGCAAGGAACA
Source organism: Flaveria linearis (assembly GCA_024085815.1). Taxonomy (NCBI): domain Eukaryota; kingdom Viridiplantae; phylum Streptophyta; class Magnoliopsida; order Asterales; family Asteraceae; genus Flaveria; species Flaveria linearis. Next base: position 78,651,256 of record CM044011.1, on the reverse strand, counting down.
TGGTCAAGACCTACAACTTGGTGAATATATATACACATCCGGAAATATGGGTATAACCGCCAATGCACAGTGAACTCCGCTAAAATTGGATCATTTCCCGCCTGAAAGTACAAGTTTGAGTTTCCCGCCTGAAAGTACAAGTTTGAGTTTCCCACCACTGAGTGGCCTGTAACCGCTAAAGAAGAAGGAAAGTTTGGAAGTTACCAGAAAACAGGGAACCAGCAAAGAGAGATGGAACTGCTGCATATTCATGGAACGTGGGTTTACAACCCCGTGTAACCTACACAACATTCAACAACAACCTAATTTAAACGGTCTAGATCGAAAGTACGTGGGTTTCAACGGCTGAGATAAAACAAAAATATGTAACCATTATCCAGCAACCATATATACTAGTTTTATACCCGTCCGGTGGCCGGATAGTGTAATACTGTAATGTTGTAACTATTTTTTTTCATTCTAAACGAAAACAATAGTTGTTCAAGATCAAAGTAAAACACGTTTAACTTATAAGTAAAAAATAATCAACTACATAAAAATAATCACAAATAAGAAGTCACAATATACCCCATTGTTATTGGTTTTGGAACAAAATTGCTCTAAATCAAATGAAATGATAAAAAGAACAAAAGTTCGTTTGAGTAGTGAAACATTTTACTCATAACGGAGTAATATTTCCCATAAACTTTGCAAATTGTTGGAGGAAAAGCTCACCATCAGCGTAAGGTTCTGACATCCACTTGACCAATTAGAGTCATCCAAATTCTGAACCTGAGTGATTGAGATTAAGCTTCGAATCAAAATCCCAATTCGATTTTGATGACTTTATGGTGGTTTTTGCTTGAATGTCTGGAGCCATATAATTTTATGATACTTTCGTCTCTTCAATAATTCATCAACAAATAGATGTGTTAAGTTTTCATGTTGTTGATTATTGTTTGTTCACAAAGAACCACCCAAAATCAAGAATAATAAGCAAATAAATGCATCAACGCTTTTTTTGCATCTGCTTTAATTCAAAAAAAAAAAAGAAAAAAGAAGAAAAGAAAACAAATGGTAGTTTACCCAAAACTGCAAAATACTTGATTATGGATGTAAACATCTTTTGCAGATGTGTGCATCTTCTGTTTCAACAAAAAATCATGGATGTAAACATCCAGCCTAACAAAAAAAAATACGATAGAAGCTGAATCGATTTCCCATATATTAACAAATCAATAACTATGTATCCCAGATATAGTACATTTTGTTCATATAGTTAACAAACAATATTGTTTTAAATAGTTAGAATGGGTATTCATGAAGTTTTCTTTAACCTTTTGATCACATTTCATCAAAAATATTATGAAGTTTGTTGGCAATGTGTTCCAACATATAATATTGGATCCATGCCGTAGTTACAACAGTAATAGGGCCCCTAATCCTGAAAGAAAATGGCCTAAATATAACCATTGTTATTTACAACATTACCCATACATAGGGCAGGTTGCTTTGCAAGCTGCCGAAACTCTTTGTTTCTTGATAATGGTTTCTTTTGTTGTTAGTTCTTTTGCAGGCTGCACAGTAATAACCATGGCCCCTACAGATTCCATTGTTAGAATCGAATTTATCAAGGGGTAGATGGTGGGCATACAAAAAATATAATTTTTTTGGTAAACAATGTTGATAAGAACATAAATATTAACCCCAAACCGAAAGCAAACAAAATCATAACCGGGGTGAATCGTGGTTTGTGAAGGACGTGTCTGACCGCAATTCATGGAGGAGTGATTTTTCATAGTCAAAATAGATAAAGAAGAAGCCTATGCTTTTGATCTACCAAACAAGTATAATCACTCTTGTTAGTCTATCTTCAAATCAAGAACTACTTTTCTATGGTATTTCTTATGGTTATGGTAGACAAACCCCTGTTGCCCAAAAAATAAATGAACATTACATATGATTAGCTGCACCACCTAAAAATTCTCAATTGGACACGAATCATCAGAATTTACAATAGGTTAAATTTTGTATAGTTCTAGGAAACACTCAATCTTGAAAAAAACGTACACACAACAAAGTTCAAGCCAAATCGAACATGAAGCATGGGAATTCACTATAAGTTAATATAGTAAAGTTCTAGGTAAAACTCAATCTTGAAAGCACACCACAACAAAGTACAAGCCAAATCAAGATACATAGCTAGCTGCCATTATAATGCTCAAACACTTATGTATGAGACCAACAACACGTCTAAATTAAAAGTGAGCTTATTCTCAGTGAAGTAGTTTACCCAAAACTGCAAAATATTTGATTATAGAACATCATATATTTTAACTTTTTATATGGCAGAAACAACAAAATGTCACATCTTAATGCAACGCTTGAAGGACTAAGAATAATTCAACTCAAGTATATTGTTTTAATAGCATAAGAATATAACCTCCAAAGTATAACATCTACATTAAGACTTCAAATAGATTTACAGAAGGTTTAACTATCAAATCATGTCAAAGTTAATAAGAATAGAAAAACAACTTACGGTAGGAGGGTATTTAAACAAAAATGCATTCTTCTCCTTGACAATTTGATGGTTCCTTGACAATCTATTAGTTGCATAAGAAGATAAATTCAAAATTAAAAAAACAGTAATACAAATTATGGTCATACAAGTTGCAAATAAGCTAATCTAATAAAAACTTTTGTGACGAACCTAAAAAATAAGGTTGAATCAAATCAAACACTCTTACGTGATTTTTTATTACATCAGATATAATGCTTTGCTTTATTTTAAAATTGCATAAGCAAATGTAACAATTAATCTTAAATATCCCTCACAAAGCACATGTATTTCGAACCACTCTATCCCAAAATCAATTTCTAAAAATGCAATCAGAAAAGTAATTTTGATCACTCATGAGTTAACCATATAAGCAAACCTAGAATGAGGAATGAAGTAAAATTGAAATTGAAATTAAATTGAATAAAAAACTGAGTTTTATCAGGAAATTACCACACAGAAGAAGAGTGTTGTCAATCTTTAAAAGCAAAATGATCTCCCTTAGCTGTTGTTGTGTTGCCTGTGCACCGAGTGTGTTGCTTGTGAGCTTTAACCCAAGGGAGACTGCAATTAAGCTTTCAAAAATATAATTCCTCACTTCCCCAACACAGTACCTATGAACCAAAAAAACATTTAAGTGAATTTGCTTGTGAAATCTAAAACCTACAGGTGAAATTATTATTTGGGGTTAAATCAATTTTTTCTTCATTTTCAGGCACCATGTCTTACTCAAACCCTAGATCAATGTCTCCCGTCTTAAAATATAAATAAAATGGAAAGAAGGAGATTAATAGATCGATGTGGAAGGACACTTGAGTATAGAATTTGTAACAGTAACATACCTACTGAGGGTTGAGAGTTCTCGATTCATCACCATATGTTATTTTGCCATTGTCTTGACTACATCCAGCGAGACCGGGTTAGTCTTCAACTCTAGTTTACGATGGTTGAGAGTGCGAAGGAGAAAGATGATCGGTGAGTATTTGTAGGGCTGGAAGTGGAGGTTACCACAGAGGAAAAATGAGAGGAGACGAAAACTGCCGGAGATGAAGGAACGTGGAGAGGAATCTCGGACCAGCCACCGTAACCTCCACAACATTGAATAACCGCCTATTTTAAACGGTCCAGAACAAAAGAACTTGAGTTTCAATGGCTGAGATTGAATGAGAATCCTTAACCGATATCCAGCAACCATATATATATATAATGCCACTAACGCAGCCTAAGCGTTTTAATATGATTTTGACAAGATTATATGTAATATGCCTCCAACAAATCTACTACAAAAGTACAACAATTGATTACTACAACATCATTGGGCCCAAATACATTACCAAAGAGCACTTGTTTTATTAGCCCAGCCCATTTAGTGTGCTGACCTAAAACACACTAGATCTATTAAGCGGCCCATCCATTGTGAGAATGTGCCTATAAATCCACTTAGTGGTCTTTGTATGCTAACATCATCATTCTCTTAGTCTTAGGCATAACCTTTTTTTTTTTTTTGATGTAACTATTCATTTTCAATACCATTCGAGACATGTGATTCATAAATATTTATGCTGATCTAATAATACTTTCCTAGACATGTCGGTGTATCCGACCAACCACCACCGTACCGACACCGTATTCATTTTTTCATGCTCCAGTATCAGTACCATATGGTTTCAACGTTTTCAATGGTACCGATAACAATACTTTTAAGTACGATATTAGGTTTATATTTTCTATCATTTGCGGTACCAATATTTATAGGTATTGTACGATGCAATACCTATCTCAACTTTATCATATTTAGTGAGGATTGAAGTATTTAATAAAGATTTCCATCAAATTGCAAGAAGGTAGGTAAAATTCCAGGCTAAAAGAGCAAGAAAGTTGGGCTTTTATTTAGTGGGCTGGGTATGTTGGGCTGCTGAAACATTCGGTGGGTTCATTGTTTGTGTATACTTGCTTTGGGACTTAATTATATGTTTTTTCTTGATAATATATATTGATTATATTCTATTTCGTTAGTACTTTTTCTTATAGTATAAGGTCTTAAGTATAAACAGTTTATACTCTTATTATTTTTATACATTTAAGGGTACTTATATACCTTAAAGGTTACACAAAGTAATAATTTTAGTTTGGTCCCAAAGCATTCCATTTGAATCTCTCCACATATTCATTGGTTAGATGTTAAAATATCATTTTTATGCAATGATTTGTCTAAACATGTTTGCATGAAACAACCTATAACATTCGTTCACGCTTATTTAATATATGGTGTTTCGAAATAAATAAAGTGTGTTTCATCTTCTTCAACATGCTCCACGTTCCACGTAGCAACATTTGTAGTTTACATTACTTCAACTAACTTTATAAACGACAAACGTAATATGTTTATAATCGAGAGTTTATGTCATTTACCATTTTCTTTATGACATCAATGTATTCTACCTACATCCTTAGAGATTTCTATTGCCGATGTAGGTTTACTTTCGTAATTCTTAAGTATCTCTAGTACTTGCTACATCCTTAGAAATTTCTATTGCCAACTTTAAATGTATGACCAATGCCTTCTGCCATCGAAAGGATTACCCATTAGGAGCCTAAGTCATCTTGTCTTGCAAAGCACAAGTCATTTTGTTTGGCAAAACACAAGTCAAAATATAATCAAGTTGATTCACATTTTTGTTAAGGGGTGAGTGTTTTTGTTCATATCCAAGTGATGACGTTGTGTGAGCTTAATCCTTTGATGCAATTTTCTAATTAGAATGGTGATCTATACACCACCTATCAATTTTTTTTCCTTTTAACAAAATTGGGATTATACACCAATAAAAGACAGAATATTTATGTAACAAAGAAGGGTAGAGTTATGAAGTAAATAATACATACTATATATAAGGATGGGTGAGGAACATAAATGTTGTCGTATTTATAATTTAAGACATTTACTACAACTTATTAAGCATATGGTATATAAGTGTTTTATGCAACGGTTTTAATTTGCTCCTATTTAATAAACTTATTTTAATTAATATATTATTTAATACACATTATTAATACATTATCTAATAACATGAGATTATTTAATTCACTACATTAAGTATAAACTATTTTATTATAATACTTTGAATTAAAATTAAAATTTTTATTATTATAACTAAATAGTATTTAAATTAAGTATTATTTATTCAAATACTTAAGTATAAAACTATTAAATATTTTCATATTTATAATAACAGTACTAATAGTACTTTCTTGGAGTATTTTGGGTATTTAATAATTATAGTATTTCTGTCTAAGTTTGTTTGTTAATGTCATATTATTTAATATATTTCAAAAAATAATTACAATAATAATAAATATAATCATATTTAATAATAATAATATTACTAGTCTTAATCTTATTATAAGGTTAGTAATAATAACTACAACAACAATATTGTGTTATTATATTGAGTAAATTTCGATTTTGGTCCCTGTGGTTTAACCATTTTAACTACTTCAGTCCAAAAAGGAATCTTTGATCATATCATGCCCTATGGTTTCATTTTTGTAACGGTTTTGGTCCCTGACACTAACTCTGTTAGTTTTTACAGTTAAATGTGAGGGCACTTTGGTCATTTTACATTTGGAGGACTATTTATGTAAATTATATTAGATTAGGATAATTTTTGTATTTTTTTAAAACAATAAAAAATAAAAATAAAAAAAAACTTAAAGAGTCTAAAACATCATCTGATTCATCAAAAACATTAAAACAAGCAAACCCTAACAATCCCCTTCAACCTTTAACAGGAACAAACAAGCAAACCCTAACAATCCCCTTCAACCTTCATCTCCAGCACCACCACCGTAAATCCACACTCCGTCGCAACAATGATTCGTATTACAGACATCAAGAAACTCAAGCCACTAACTTCATCAATCAAAGCCCTAGCTCAGCAAGAAACAGAAGCCAGATCCATCGGCGGAAAAAGGTCCGAGAAGAGGCCAGCCTGAACTATTGGCGACGATTGCTTGCAGTCGAAAGCTCCGGTGAGATATTTGAAACCCAAGGAATGTGAGAGAGAAGCTGAAAGATATTATTGTGGGTCGATCAAGGGAGGAATCGGTTGAGGGATGTGTGACTGGGTGAGTGGTTACGGGTGGTGGTGGTGGCAGGTAGGTGGCTGACGGGTTAAGGTTAGCGATGGTGTTTGGTTCGGGTTCTGTAGAGTTGGGTGTGGTAGATCTAACGGGGTGGTGGTAGGGGTTTCCGATGGTGGTGGTGATACTGCGGATAGAGACCACCAGGGATAGGGAGAATGCGATAGGGGTGTTGGCGGTGGTTTACGGTGGTGGTGCTGGTGGCGATGCGGTAGGGGAAAGATGATGATGAGGGAGAAGGGTGGTGAAGAAGATGGTGAAATCGAAGAGTCGCCATTGATGTTGGATGCAAAGCAGAGGTGGTGCGGGCGTTGGAGGTGGCGGTGGCGGTGGTACAGGCGGTGGCGGTGGTACAGGCGCTGGCGGTGGTGCTGGCGGTGGTGCAGGCGGTGGCGGTGGCGGTGGTCCAAGGGGAGGAAGGGGTGGTGGGGGATTGGATTGGAGTAGTGGGTTGGATGGTGGCGGAGAGTGGTGGTTTTGTTTTGTTTTGGTTTTTATTGTTTTAAAAAAATACAAAAATTATCCTAATCTAACATAATTTACATAAATAGTCCTCCAAATGTAAAATGACCAAAGTGCCCTCACATTTAACTGTAAAAACTAACAGAGTTAGTGTCAGGGACCAAAACCGTTACAAAAATGAAACCATAGGGCATGATATGATCAAAGATTCATTTTTGGACTGAAATAGTTAAAATGGTTAAACCACAGGGATCAAAATCGAAATTTACTCTATTATATTAGTTACAACTTAATACATTTTGTCATATTGTTGTATTTGTAATTTGTTAATAGCAATATATCATTAATTATAATACAATATTCTATATTTGATAATAGTTTTTGTTCAAACGATTTTAATGTGTTCGTTTTAATTGATATCAACAGCCTATCAAATACCATATGTCCAAAAATAGTATCATGACGGTATAATAATGAAGCATGTGTAGATATCGACAAGAATTCAATTGCTTTTATATCATTGAATTCACAAACATGTTTAGTACGAGTTGTGTTTGCGTAGACATGACAAGACTACAGATTGACCATTTAACCTATTTATTTCTAAAAGAAAATTAAAAATGTTTTATACACTATTAGTTAAACTTTCATTGTATTTCGTATTTATATTTATATACATGTATTATTTTTTTATAATTTTTTAATTTTAGAATATTAATACGTAAAAAAGAATAAATAAAATTTTGGGTGAAACAACTCATATCAACGAGTAAAAACTCAAGTCTTGTTCGCACTTATGTATCTAAAACAATTTTTGGTTTTGTGTTATGTTCGATTTCGTGTCCATATAACATCAACCCATAACACTACTCGTTCCACACTCCTAGGATTAGTATCACATATCCTCTTTGATTCTAGAGATATTATTTGAGCATCCAAGAGCCTCCTGTTCAGGCTTAAGGGTTGAGGGTATGTTAAATAAATTCAGCATACTTTGATATTCATTATACTTGTATTCTTTCCCATATTATAATATACTCATATGTAAATAGTTTATAGAATTTTTTTAAAAATAGTGTTTTTTTAGAGGTGAGGTGACATGGGGGTCAAATCTTGTCATGTTGTAACTTTAAAGGTACCCGCCCCTGGCAGGGGCGGGTTCTTCAATTGACTGACAACCTGATTTTTGACCATTTGACCATGTGATGACAACCTGCGTTTTTTACCATGGACCATGTGATGACAACCTGCGTTTTTGACCATGGACCATGTGATTGTGTGTGTGATTGATGGCCAAGAGAACTCGCCCTTCCCAAGGGCGGGTTTTCTCTAAAAATTTCATCCGCTCATTTAACCTAATTTTGTAACCGTACACATTCATAATTCATATAAATCACGCGCGTTCCATATTTGATCTTCACATTTTGATATTTAATATTCACATTTTCATATTCTCTCTAAAAAAATTTAGTCATTATCATGTCTCGGCCTTATTTTTTACAAATATATTGGGGAGGTGATATTTCATTCGAAAATGGAAATATCATATGTGATGTTTCTACTAGAAGTTCAACCATTATTCTTCGTAATAGAATTCATACAAAGAATTTATTGATTTAATTTATATTCATATTCAGGTTCAAAAAAAGTATTATAATTTAAAACTCAAATTATATTACTTATATGGTGGTTTCTCTCAAAGCTCTGAAACTTTCAATGACTCAATTCTAGAAGTCTTGTATTATCTGGGGAAAAATGTTGAAAATTTTCAAGGAAATGTTTACGTTATCATTGAGCCAAAAATATCTGTACAACAATCCAATTATATGGATCTCGTACGCGGTTTCCCTATATCAGAAGTACCCCATCCGTCAAGCAATTCTCATCATCAAGACAATGTAAGATCATATGATTATGAAGCCGGTCCATCAACGAATTCTCATCATCAAGTCGATGATGATAATGGAAGTTTTGATAAGTCAGATGATGGTACTTCAGATAACAGTGAAGATACTGAACTCATTCCATCACAAGAAGAATCCAGTGATGATGACAATAACAGCTATGGAGTTTCAAACAATTATAGTTCTGGTGTTAATCAAGGATCTTACGGGAAGGTGAACAATTATGAAGATCCTTAGGAGTTACGAGATTATGAAGCTGCTGATTGACGATGAAGACCATATGGATATATGGAATGAAGAGTCAAAAGAAATCCGTGTTGGCATGTACTTTAAATCGAAAGATGAAGTGATGCATGCGGTGCGGTTATGGAATCTTGCACGTAACAGAGAGGCAGTAGTAGTTGAAAGTAAACGTACAAGATGGAGAGCAAAGTGCTACAGTACTAGCCCTAATTACAACAATAATATTCATAATGGTCCTCCATGTACATGGTATGTTTATGCTTCCAAGAACCATGATCATCACATGTGGAGAATTTCAAGATGGATGAAAGCACACAACTGCTTTGGTACTGTTGTTGGTAACAACAATAGAAGTTTCAAATGTCGAGATATTGTTACCCGCATCATCCATTTTATTCGTCAAGATATTGCTTTTCCCATCAAGCAAATTCAAGCACATTTAAAAGACACGTTGAATGTTGATGTTTCATATAATAAAGCCTGGCGAGCTAGAAAAGCTGCTATTGAGAATATTTATGGTAGCTGGGACAGTAACTTGAGCAATTACCTACATACATCAACGCCTTACAAGAGAAGAACGATGTTATCGTGGAATGGTTACATCATCCGACCGGTACATCTGCTTATTACACATTTAAATATGTGTTTTGGGCATTCGGTCCAATAATTAAAGCATTCAGCTATTGTCAGCCGGTGATATCTGTTGACGGCACTTTATTGAAAGGTTCCTACCGTGGTAAAATGTTAATTGCAGTTCCAAAAAATGCAAACAACTACGTAATGCCGGTGGCTTATGCAATTGTAGATAAAGAGACGGTAGAAAGTTAGAGTTGGTTTTTCCAACAATTTTGGTCACACGTTGCAGTTCACCACAATTCTATTGGTTCGGGAAAAAAATGTGTGTTATTTCCGATAGGCACAAAGGAATTATTCGTGCTATAAATACTCTTGAAGAATGGAAAAATAATGTTGTGCATCGATTTTGTCTCCGGCATGTTCGAAGTAACCTCATGCAAAAGTTCAAGGTTTCTAGCTTAAAAGGCTATGTTGGTCTATCTGAAACACCACCCAACAAAGAAAGTATAACTATTGTGTAAGTCAAATGACAAGCATCAATCCAGAAGCGTGGGAATAGTTAAAAGCTATTAAAGAGAATAAATGGACGCTTCTACACGATAAAAATCATCGTCAGTGGGGTAACCTGACCACAAACATTTCTGAAAGTTTCAACAATACGTTGCGAGGTGTCAGACTTATGCCAATAAAAGCTATTATTCATTGTACGTTCGAGAAAACAGTCGAATAGTTCAGAAAGCATACTGACATCGCAGCCAACTGCAACACCGTGTTACCCCCTCGCATATGGCGTTTGTTTAATGCACGTGAAATTAACTCGCAAAGCATATCATAACCGAGTTTGATTACAGAGAGATAGAGTTCTGTCAAAGATCCAAACAAATGAAGCTGGTGAAAATGATTATACCGTAGAATACAAAAACAGAACTTGCACGTGTGGTAAATGGCAAATGCAAAGATTCCCGTGCTCACATGCAATTGCAGTTTTCCGCCATAGAGGTGAATCACCTCATAACATTGTTCATCAGGTTTATAGTACTGTTGTTTATCAAGAACAGCATAATGGTCATTTTTACCCGCTTCGTCACATTGATTATTGGATGAACCGGGTTGGAGGATAAGAGGCGATCCATCAAAATCACCACATCACGAGGTAGGAGACGCACGAGAAGGATACACAACGAGATGGATGTTCATCATCCAGATGCATCTGTCATACGTAGATGTTCAATATATAGACGAACAGGTCATAACATGAACACTTGTCCAACTCATTTTCATGAGGAAATTGTTCTATATTAATTTTATTTGATGTTTAGTGGTTATTATTGTTTAATATTATTATGTTTATTTTATATTATAAAATTTAAATACTAAATATTTTATTCCAAAAACACTCCTATAAATACCACCACCCTTCTCCTAAAAAATCACAACATTTCACAACTTTCCTTCCAAAAAAACACCACATAACCCATAAAAATGGCACACCGACCCGGTAAAGAACCAGCTCATGAACTCCGATCAACGAGTTCAATTCTACAAAGGTTGAGGCGGCCTAAGAAACTTCTACAACAACGGGGACGCACCATATTGTGTTTCATTTCTGTTGGTGATGAGTGGCTTGGGAAGGATTTTTGGGGTGCTTTATTAGGCTACGAACGTGACGATCGTCTTTCTCCATTGGTAAAAATCTTATATATTTTCAGTTAAATAATTTAGTTTTATATAATATTTATTAGATGTTATAATTTATATCACAGCATATAGAAGGTTGGGTAAAACGAATGATGCGGATGAGACGTGAAAAGCTTGCGCAATTTGGGCCATCCAAGTTGAATTGGACAATTTTACCACCTCAGTTTCGAGATGAATTATGTGTATGGGAAGATGTCAAGCCTGTCAAATATGCCAACGGAACTGTTGAGTGTACCCTCCATTTTGGGAGGTGCAATATGTTATATTCCAATACTTGTAAAACCAGTAGAAGATTGGTTACTTATCAGAATTAATTGCATACAATGGAGATCCTTCACTATTGGTCAAATAACTTATATCGTGAACTATATTATGAGTTAGTTCTCCCTATTTAGATTTTATTTCATGTAATTTTACTGTCTGATGGAACAGATTGGTTACTAGAAAAAAATTATACTGGACCGTTTATTCATCTTGATAAAAGGATGACAAGGCTTTTACAACTACTGAGGAGTACTTGCCTAAGGATGGTGGCGATCTTGGTGGTGATTCAGGGGTTTTTGTTTGTATGTTAATGCAAAAGCTATTTCAAGGAAAAACCTTAAGTATGAAGGGAGATTTTAAAGACACGTGTGCAAGATATCGACGATATATGGCAAAAGAGTTTTATCAGTATCGCTATACATATAGTCACCCTGAATGGTTCACAAAAGATAGTCAAACGCAAGACCCGCAAGCGACCTTCTTTATTGTATTACCACTTTACTTGTTACTTTTATTGTACTACTTGTTAGTTTTTAGATGCTTATTCTAATAATATTGTATTTTATGTTTGTATTTTATAATAAATTGTGTTCTATAATTATATAAAAGCATAAAAAATTACATAATTAAAAATCTAAAAATACAACCCTAAACTATAAAAGAAATAATATCTAGCGAGTGTCATCATTATCGTTTGTTGCTTCATAATTTAAGTCGAATGGGCAAGGAGATGTATTAAAAAACGGTCAACTGATTGAGCCGTCTCTTAAAATTGAGGGTAATAAGGTAGCGGGGATGAATGGTGAAATGATTGTTGATAACTAGTATTAGGGCTTTGATAAGAATTTGACGGGCCCCCTTCTTCAAAATTCTGCGTAGCCATTTGACTAAAATGTGGAAACTGAGTACTTGAGGTACCACCGTAAAAAAAATCTGGGTTACCCATTTGGCTTAGAAAGGGGGAATCGAACTGTTGTTCCGTGGAATCCCTTTGTTCTGTCATATTCTGTTGCTCGACATTATCATCAACAACTTGCCGACCAACCCGACCTCGTCCTCTACCCCTTCTACGTAAATGTTGTGTGACAGGAGGAAGTTGAGTATCATCAACATTCTGTGTCACATGCGTTGGTAGATAACTTATATGGTTTGCACGTACAAATTCCATATAACGGCTCGCTATATTCCTCCCCTTTGATCCCCTGGTCTTTGATAAAACTGACTCATCCCATCCATCTATAAATAAAATAATAATTAATATTAATATTAATAATAATAATAATAATTCAATAATCATTATAACAAATAAATTAATATATACCATCATTCTCAATCTTTGTCCATCATTTTGGAAGCCATGAGGGTTCGTGTCTTGATGAGTCGGGTTTGTTGTATATATAACAGTATGCTCTAAATACCACCTCATGGATGCTTCAGAAGCAATTGGCGAATCAGTGTATGCTTCATTAACAACTGAATTATGCCGAGATGCCCATGCTTGAACAAAGATATTATGATGTTGTAACTAGTTTTTATTTCTACTATCTTTACGAGCAATCGAATGTAGATTTATGTATTGCTCCCGAGTTAGTAACACATTTGTAGGGATTGGTTGTAATATTCCAAACTGTCTTAAAACCCTACTTGAAATGTGAGGCTCAACAAGTTCCCAACATATAAGGTATGTGTCACTTCTCCAGCTTTGATATCCACTTGTGCAAATATCAGGTAGAAGGTGGATAATATTATCATAAGGCTTCCAATTAAACTGATACAAAAAATATGAATTAATATATTTTCACAATGTTAATATATAAAAATAATATTACACTAATATTAATACCATACCGTGGCTTCGCTTAATGAATGTAGCTGAGATCGATACTCGCTCAAACAGTGCGGAGTGGTGTTTACATAACTAAGTTCACCCTTCCAGCTGTAATCAAGTTTTCAAATATACCCGGTTAACAAGAAAAATATAAGATTACTAAAAAATAATCAATACATAAGCTTTTTAACATACCGTGCACCATATGGTAATCTGAAATCAATAGATCTCGTATTTCGGGGACACATTGAAGGCAATCTTTCCCATGCCCATAATTGCAATAAGAATAAAGGCCCACCAACCTCTCGATTTATGACACTCGTTGCCTTACATAATTGTCTATACAAAGATGCTAAAACTGCACTTCCCCAACTAAGTCTACTAAGTTTTCAATATGACTTAAATAATTTATGTGCACCCAATTGCTAGAAGTATAAGGAAATAAAGTGGCACCAATCATAAATAATATAATTAATCTAGCTCGTTGGATGCACTGAAAATCTGTGGCATTATTAGGGAATGGTTTTATTATTTGATCTAAAATAAATCTTAGGTTTAACTTATAACCACTTACAGCGCTTGTAGCCAGTGTACAGCCGGTTAAATACTCAAACCTCATTATAATTTCAGATGCACTCATAACATAATCAGTGCCAGAAACAACATCACCTTCAACCAGCAAACCCCATAAAACTTATACATCTTGAAGGGTTATTGTGGTTTCTCTCACAGGTAAATGAAATGTGTGTGTCTCCGGCCTCCATCTCTCGACCAAAGCTGAGATAAGAGCACGGTCAAGTTTACGATAACCACACTCGATCACACCCGCAAAACCAGCCAACCTTATATATCTCATAATATTTTCAGGGATAGGCACTTCATCAATGTAATCCCAAAAAGCTTTATCACCTCGTCTAACACGTAAAATTCCTTCATCGGTTTCTGGTTCTCGAAAATAATAATCAGCTCTATGTTGACCACTTAAAAATAACTGATCGTTATTTAGTGGACCTGGTGTAATTCTCCAGCTCATTTGTTTTTCCAAATGAACTATGAAATAATAGAATAATTGGGTGAGTAATAAAAATTTAGTTGTGTAGATAGATGAAAATTTGGTTGTTTAAATGGGATATATATATTCGAGAGGTGAGGGTATTTTATTTCAAAGAGTGGTACTTGAAATGCCTGGATTTTTAAGAACCCGCCCTTCCCAAGGGCGTGGTCTCCTACAATTAGGTTACCTTTTTTATTCTATTGGGTGGTGAAGATTGTTTCTACAAAAAATAGGACGGTTGTGGGTTTTGGAGAACCCGCCCTTCACGGGAGCGAGTTCTTGCATAAATGACAACCACACACGGCTTTCAATGCGGGACAGTACGTGACAGAGGGTGCAGAGAAGGGAGGTTCGTTGACCGAGGGGAAGAACCCGCCATGGTAGGGGCGGGTACCCCTAATGTCACGGCATGACAAGATTTGTTCCCCATGTCACCTCACCTTTAAAAAAACACTATTTTTAAAAAAAAATTCATAGTTTATACCCTCAATGGATTCCACCAAACAACATATTTATTTTGTTAAGTTCATCATGAAGTATTCCCTAGCACAAGAACCTTAAAATTTCATAAATTGCCATGAATCCCATTTCACATTGGTGTTATGAGTTCCTACCCTTCCTTTCTTTTGTTATTTTATAAATTTATGCACCCACTTGATGTTAAAAGAATTACATGTTTTATAAATTGTATGCTTGTTTATCTCCATATCTTCAAATGTAATGATTCTTCATATAGTGTTCACAAAAAAAATAGTATGATATAACATTTATTCTTTGTTAGGTGGTGGTAGGGTATCTTCTTTGCTTCATGCTTAATACAAACTCTGTTCAAGAATTTGGTTGAATCCTT
The DNA here is from genome assembly GCA_024085815.1 of Flaveria linearis. NCBI lineage: Eukaryota > Viridiplantae > Streptophyta > Magnoliopsida > Asterales > Asteraceae > Flaveria > Flaveria linearis. The sequence continues at coordinate 78,635,698 of CM044011.1, read as the reverse complement.
ATCTTCCATTGAGTGATCACAAGTGGAAAGAGAGATATATGGATTCAAAATTGATTTGTTCTTTTTGGACTTATACACTTTTTGAGTGTGAACATGGTTCATACAAAGCCGCAAACAAAGAATTTTAATGTGTGTTAAGAGTGAAAGAATATCATGGAAAGATTCTCATATGATTTGGTGTATCTACATAAGTAAGGTGGAACTACTAATGGGTCCAATAATCTTTCGTCCAGCCAAATTTTCTATTAATAAAGGTATTAAACGTTATCATTATCACTGACTCGGCGGTATAATATTTAGTGTGAATGTGAGATAATTATACTGCAATCCTCAAATTAAAACGTGTGGTTACATCACTGATCTTATTAAATCAGTACGTTGTGTACACATAAGGTCATGTGACATCAATCATATCGATTTGCTAAACATGGAATCGTGAAAATGATATAAGGGATAGAATTTTGCTAACTTTGTTGAACAATTTTATTAATATAAACACATACATGTTTAAATCATTTCAAAACTACATTAAAGTTTTTGGGAATCAAATTCTTTATGTGGGACCAAAGATTAGATTGTATGTGATGATGGGTCTAGAAATATTGGCATCTTGTAATGCGCATGCCGTTCTAGAAAGTTTGATCAAAGCAAAAAGATTCACATTTTTAAACGGGAACTCTCATGCTCATTTAACCTACTTTTAGTTTTGCAATACAACGAATATACATTAATACGTCATCAACAAGACTTAAACTCTTAATCTGAAAAAAGTTTTATCACGATAACTTCAAATGTCCCAACCCCCCACCCCAGAAGAAAATTATGATTAAACATTATATTTTTATACCATAATTTGAAAACTAGTAACAATAACTTGGTTTACTGCAAGAAAATCTTTTTAATGGTTTTTTTTTACAATTGCAAACCAAGTTTTTTTTACCACATTGGGCTAAATAATGAATTGTAACACTTGTAAAGTTTATTACAGAATATAGGATGAAAACACACATAAGTCGATTAAAGAAAGAGATTGCAAAATAGAACTTTATAAGAGTAATAAATAAACCCTTAAACCATGTAACAAAATATTGTCATTTCCGCTTTAAATTTTGTGGTAATTATTGATTTTGTTGAATTCGAGATTTATGAGGATCTAGTTTGGTTAGGTCGATTTCCACATTCTCTATCAAAGTAGATGACCCACTTTGATGACGTTATCATATATGATTCGATCGATAACACAGAAGAGTATGTTAAACGTATCCTAAGCATCTGTATTTGTTGCATTCAACTTAACTTGTCACATTAGCGATAATTCTTCTTTTCAAACCAAAAAACAAATTAATTCTTTTGGATTGACATTTTGTAAGTATACTATTATTGTTAATATCAGTATTGTAAAGCTCGGCCTAGGCGGACGAGTACTCGGTACTCGGCACGATGCCGAGGGCCCTTTTTATCAACTCAGTCAACATTACTCGGAATCGATCAAACTCGTCAAACTTAAGCCTACTCGGTCCAACTAGGATTTTCACTTTCACTGATTTTCGTTGTTTTTCACCATTTTTGTTGGATTTTATTGTTTTTTATTGAAATACATTGGTAGGTTATAATCAAATGATTACTATGTTTATATTATTAAAAAAATTATGCTTTAGAAATTTTATTATTTTATATTAAATTATTTATAATAGATCTCTTTTTTAATTTATTAAATGTAAAGAATGTTAAATATATTGTTAGTAATTAAGATAGTTATATTTAAGATGAAAGAGGCGAAAAAATTTTGATAAAATAATTATATAGCTATCACGTGTCACTTCAAGTTACTTTTATTAAAATAAAAAAAATATTAAAATGTTCACCAGCTAAAATTTACCCACATCATGGAGTTCACTCACATTTAAGTTCAGTCGCTCAAAATTGAATACGCGCAAATATGTATCACCCTTGGTCATAATATGTACACTGACATTGATAAACACTTATGTTTATGTATATGCTCACCCGTAGACTACAATGATCACACGTGACTTCAAGCATACCTAACAATCAATCAACCTTGAGCAATAAATCTTTGATAAATATCAACCGTTTTAGACTTTACAATCTACCCTAATGATGACACTACCAAAACTCTTATAACACGTCAAGAAATCTCATCAAATGCTAAAATGAATATGTTATAGATACACTCTATTTATTTTTATTCTTTTTCTCTCTCTATACATACATATAGATACTTAAAGAGAGAGAGACAGGGATATGTTATAGATACACTCTATTTATTTTCATTCTCTCTCTTTCTATACATACATATAGATAATTAAAGAGAGATAGAGACAATAGGGTGTTTAAATAGAAAAAAGGTGCATGTATAACACAACCATACTAAAATTAAAAAAAACAGTACTTTAATATAACTAATTTGTGCTTTTGTTACAAGATAGTTAGTAATTTGATCAAATCCATAAACTCATCTAGATAGACTGGATTATGATAATTATATTTGGTCCCATGACCAGGGCTAAAAGATAATCACAGTTATATCTATAAATGTAAACTATAGATATGATTAAACTAATATTCATTAAAGGGTTAAAGGCCAATAAAACACCACCTTCATAGATAAAACACCACCTTCATAGATAAAAGGACACAAAAGGGATTTAATAAATCATCCCAAAGTCCAAAACAAAAACTAAAAACCAAATACAAATTTACCAAACAACCCCTACAACTGTGAGCTCTGCAATTACCAAAAACTCCATCACAGAAAGCTCACGACTTCCCTACCAAAATTACAAAACAACCCCTATAAATCTACTAAATTACAAACAAACCCCTGATGTCACTTCTAACACATAACACACGATCCACTATATTGCACCCCAATCAATCTCGTACGATGGATGTTTTTCCAACGAGAAGTTTTCCGACCACCCGTTGTCGTCGTCGGTAAACTCCGGCAACGTAAGATCCGACGACGGCGACGAGTTTTCCGATCCCGCGTACCCTTCGCTTTCGCACCCTTCCATCTTCACAAGCGAAGACGGCGCTTTCGCTTTCGCCGCCTTCGCTGCATTCCCCCGTCGTCCGCCAGCAGACTTCTTACCACCGTCTACGGACTTTCCCTCCGCCAGACACTGGAGGATAGTCTGCAGTTTGGTGACGACGGAGGAATGCAACGGCTTATAGTCGTTATTATGACTCAGCTGAGGAAATTAAGCCGCGCGTAGTCGCCGCGTAGTTTATACGCGGCTTTGTCATAGGCTAGTGCGGCTTCCTCAGCTGAGTCAAATGTACCCAGCCATAACCGGGTTCGGCTTTTGGGTAAACGGATCTCCGCGACCCATTTACCCCAATGCCGTTGCCTCACACCCCTGTAAAGTTTTACAGGCTTGGGAGGGGACCCGGTTATAACGGGTATGGAATCCGGTTTTAAGTTGTTTTCGGGCCATTGGGTGGGTAATTCTAATTGGTTTTGAAATGGGTAGATTGGGGATTCGGTGTACTGGGTCAACCCGGATGATGATCCGGGTTGATCGTACCGGAATTGGTCTTGGATCGGGTAATCCGGGTAAAACCCGGATTCTTGATGGATATTGGAGATACATGAAGAAGATGATGATGAAGGTTGAGGAAAAGACGAAGAAGGGTATGGGTAAGAGGTGTGAGGGGTGGAGAGCTGGAGGGTATTTTGGTAATTTGAAGACTCCATTGAAGCACTTTTGATAAAAGGTTCAAGTGCATCCATTAATTCGCCACCAGCCATTGATGATTGAAACCCACTTTCATTCCAGAAATTCATAGCAGCTGAAGAAGCCATTAATACTTTTTTATAAAAAAATAAAAATAAAAAGATGATTTTCTGAAAGAAAAAGCCCAGAAAATCAAGAAAAAGATGGGTTTTTTTGTAAATAATAAAACCCTTTTCAAGAAATAAAAAAACCAACCTTTGGGGAACAAAAACAACCCCTAAAAAGGTGATCTTGAAAGAAAATAAATAGAACCCAATTCAAAAAAGATGGATCTCTATTCTGAAAACACCAGACTCAATTTTAAAAAAATTAAAATTCAAATCAAGTTTGCTTTTTTGTCATAATAATAATCTTGAAATTCCCACAAAAACAAACCCAAAACAGTTGTAATAATTTTTATAAAATTGAAAGACCAGATGATTTACAGAAAGGGATACACAGAAGCGGGGATAATAAGAAGGGGGGAATATTATTATAAACTTTATAGAAAATCAGCACAAAATATATTTTAAAAAAAGAAAAAGAAATCTTTTAAGTGTGTGTTTAAGTGTGTGTGTGCAGAAGAAGAAGCTCTCAAGACCTCACTTTTGTGTTTTGAGTTATCGGGGGTGGAGAAGTGGTGTTCTTAACTTCTTATAGGGGGTGTGTGTGGTGAATATTAACCATGGTTAGGTTGATGTATTGTTTTTATTTTTTGAATTATGTGTGATTTGCAGGTTACACTTCATCAGGAGGGTGACGTGGGGCCGGTAAAAACGCGTATTGGGGATTGACGAGTGCCGGTGAAAACGGACAGCTGTCGGTTAAAAGGTTATTGGTGGGTCTGGTTTTGACCGGAAAAAAACGTGTTCACACCCGACTTTACTAAAACGAGAATTTTGTGTTTGTGTTTTAAAGACACTTGTTTTGTAAGGTATGATTATAAGAGAGGTTTTAAATATACATCCTATTATTTTAAATCAACATTTCAAAATTTTATATGGGTCGTATAGTCTTATATGTGTCGTATAGAGAGGTCGTATAGCCCTATACGGGGCATATAACCCCCTGACAGCCCCCTGAATTTTTCATCGTAGTCAGTGTCGAAATTAGCTATACGCATCGTATAGCCCAATATGTGTCGTATAGGGGGGTCGTATAGGGCTATATAGGGCGTATAGCTCTCTGACACCCCCCTGAATTTTCCTAGTTTTCAGTGCATTCGACCCTATACACAGCGTATGGATCCATACGCGGCGTATAGAGGGGTGTCGATTTAAAAAAGTGGATGTCTTTTTATTAGGACCCGATTATAATCGACTTTAATGTTTTGAATTTTGTAATTAAATTAAAAAGTAAAATATTATTTTTATCAATAACGTTTTATTAAATTTGTTATTTTAATTTAAAATTTTTCTTTTGTTATTTTAGTCACTTACTTTACCAAATGTTATCATTTTTATTCACTCTACAAACTCCACTAATATACGCATTAAATATACGGGTATTTTAGTCTTCTTCAATATCCAATTTATCCAATTAAAACAAATTAATCAATTAATGTTCGACTAGAACTAAAAGAAAAATATGAAGCGACTAGTGAGACCGGGTGCTTCAATTTAAAAGCTTTGATTAACCTTAATTCATGTTATTCGATTGAGATCTGTTGTGAGATTTTTTTAATTGATCTTCACATTTTGTTCGAACGAGCACCGTTGTTCGATTGAGATATATTCACAAGGTATAGAGAAAACCAAAGACAAAAAAATCAAACAAAAAAAAACAGCTCTCTATACCCTGGGTTTATTGACATATTTTGTTTTATTGAGGTATGTTGTTGTCACGTTCAAACAAACACAACAAGAGCAGACCTTAATCCCACGGCAGACCTCAATCGGATAAAAGTAGACGTCAAAACATAATGTGAAGGTTAATTGTAATCTCACAGCATACCTCAATTGAATAATATGAGTTGGAGTTAATTAGAGCTTTTAAATCGAAGCATCTGGTCTCACTGGTCGCTTCGTGTATTTTTTTAGTTTTAATTAAATATTAATTGATTAATTTATTTTTAATTGGATAACTATGGTGTTGATAAAAAAAACTAAAATACCCTCATATTTAACGGATATCTTAACGTAGTAAGTGGAGTGGATGAAAATGGCTACATTTGGTAAATTACAGTAACTAAAATGGCAAAAAGTTTTTGGATTGAAATGATAATTTCAACAAAACGTCAGGAACGAAAATAATATTTTACTCTAAATTAAATATGTCTGGTTATTAGTTTACTTCTTCATTATAAATCAACTCCTTAATTTTGTATGGATTGTATGTTACAATACGCGTCGTATAGCCCTATATGGGTCGTATAACTTCTCTGACAGCCCTTGAACTTTTCTCATACTCAATGTCGGATTTTGCTACACACGTCATAACTAAAGTGTATAAAATGTGGTGTCTTAGTGTTGCTATGGCTGTAACTAAAGTGTATAAAATGTGTTTCTTTATGTGGTTGAGTGTTCGAAGTCTAATTTTTTAATAACACCTAGATAATCCAGAATAAATTGACATCTTGAAGGCTCAACTTATAATCTTTAGGTAAGGTGAGATTATCAGTTTAATCAGTGATGGAGCTTGGACATTTTCATAGGCGGCGGGGGCGAAATTGTTTTTTAAAAGGGCGAATTTGTTATATATATAAAAATTTACTTTACCGGACTAAAAATTTACATTACCAAAACAAAAAATAACACTACTAAAAAAGAGTGGGCGGGGGCCCTCCTGACCCTTTAAAGCTTCGGCCATAAGTATAACTCCTACCCCTTTACCATTACAACCACCCTCTCACTCCGGTTGAAGTCTAATGATTGATCAAATAAGAAGGTAAACATAAAAACTTAACATTTTGTTCTTTTGGAATTTGACTACACTTTTGTATCTTTTTGTGTTTTTGTATCTGATGAAATCTTTAGCTTATCATGTACGAAAAAGAATAAAAACATGTTACATGTGAGTATGTGACATGATGTTACCATTTAATTGGATTCAATTATAAGAATAAATGTTTATTAGCATCAAACTATTTTTCGTTACATGTTTATGAGATTGGGAAAATGTGTTCTTATTTTTCTCAAATTTGTCCTAAAAAACGTAAATTATTTGTGTTGTGATACGATTTTAAATTTTAAACTTCATGTGTCATTTTTAATAGATACCTCGATTTTTACAAAAAAAATTATATTATACACTTTACATGGCTGAAACTCATAAAATTATTAAGTGATACTTTCAAACAAATACATCTTGCATTTTAAAACTTTAAAAATATGATATAAGATGAACGAAATTACTCTAATTATGTTTATCCAGTATCGTTTTGAACTAATATATGACACCCTTAAAACTACATTCACTAACAAAAGCAAATTTAAGACAAATACGAATGACACGTTATACATACTCAGTGATAGACTTGACTAACAGACGTTTAATAGAGAAATCAAAAATTTACTTTCGTTTAACACGACAATACACTCATTTAAGAGATAAATCCAAGAACTAAAGGCCGCTTAACATGACCACCCTATATTGTCGAATTGAACTCGAATCCGCATAGGCGCGATAAGAATAACCATCAAGTGTCACTCCTTGTAATAACAATTTGAAAATATATATAATAACACAAACCTGGATCTTTAATAATTAAATAATGAAAAATAATATTATATAAAAATAATAATGTCTAGGAAATTGTAATTTGGTACAAGGGGGCTGCTCATATGAAACAAGCCACGTGGTGTTTGCGCAGTCCTAGGATTAAGTAACCACACTCCCTCCAACTGCAATATATTCATTGCCACGTGGTCTCCATATTGCAGTCATTTTCTCATAGCATAAACATCGTAAACATGTTTTACAACATCCACACGGTTCAGGGTGTGGGTAGCTACGGTTCAAGCGATACTGTGCGGCACAATGTCGCAAGTCGTATGGGTAGGGTGGGCGGGTTGGATTGTGGGTTTACGAACTCGTGTGTGAAGCTGTCCTCCTGACCATTACAAACAGTTGAATTAACACGGTATATAATCTAAAAGATAAAAATATAAAAATAATTTTTTTTAATACTATAAATGAAAACACGTCTTTTTTTTTTTACTTTTTTACATCAATAAATTTATACATTTCTTCTGCTACTGTATATGATGAATATAACGATTTTTATATCATATTCATCTGGTCCGTTGATTTCTCCGAACTCGAATTCATTCTTAAAGTGACAGTTGCAACAACCGAGCTCAAATTTGTTTGATATTAACTTGTATCACATATTACCAGTCTATCATACTTGAACATTCTGAACCAGTAGCTAATTTTAATAGTTTTTGTATATTTTCATTATTTAATGTTATGCAATTCCTATAACTAATAAATCGTGTTTAATGTTTTTAAAATATATAGGTAATTTCTAATTTATGAATTATTTAAAACTATCAAGAGTTTAAGTTTTTTTTTTTTGAACGGCATCAAGAGTTTAAGTGGATTGATCAAATGAGTTAACATATTGTAATTGGGTGTAGTTGATGGTATGTACAGGTTCAAATAAAAGTGTCCTTTGTACTTTTTGGGCATTTGTAATGGTCTAAAAACGTGACCAAGTAGTGAGTTCATGAAGACATCAGCTAGGTACTTTATTGCCTTAAGCTTTTATAAAAAAGTTTTATTTAATACTACTAAAACATATATGCATTTGAAGTCATCTTACTCACTTTTTCCGGAACGAAAAACGACCAAAACTAGAAACCCACAACATAATTGGTCGATTTAAATACATTTTAATTATTTCATATAAATCGCCCTGTTATCGACCAATCCGGTGGTTGGACTTAATTTTTATAAGTAAAAAAAATCATTTCAAACTCTCATTTACTGATTCACACATTTTGTTTATGTCACGCTTCATATTCTATTAGAGCATTCACAGTCCATTCCTTATCTTTATCCATATAATTACACTAAAAATCACTACTTCTTCTCTCTCCTTTCAATTAAATAATATATTTTTATACCTTTTTCATTACCTTTTCTCTCTCCTTCACTCACAACCACTTTCAAAAATATTAAAAAAATTATAAGGATTGTACAGTGATTCTTCAAATATACCAATCTACAATAACATTTTCTCTCTCCTTCACTCACAACCACTCAAAATCATTCCATATAATATACCAAACACACTCACATGATTATAGGGCACGGGTTGTGAATGCTCTTAACGTTCTAAATATAAACCAAAAGATAAAGCAGTTTTGTTGTAAATATGATGTCATCCATTTTCAAAATAGATCCAACTAGTAAACATATAAGACAAGATATACAATAACCATCTATGAGAGCATTAATCTTAGTCAATTTCATTCTTCATATGGTATATTAATGATCTAAAATACTATATAAATTTATTAGAATGGAGAGATCGAGAGACCTCACATGATAAAAAAAAAAATTAATACGGTGATATGCGTTTGAGATATGGAACTAAAACAGTTGACACAATCATGTATTTGTTATTCGATAAATTTGATTTACTTCGCACATTATAAATATAAGGTTGTGTTAGATGAGTGGTCTAAATATTTAAAGATCCATGAGTTGATTAGAATTTGTTTGTGTTCATGTGGTTTCAACCACTTAAGCTAAAATATGGGTGAATGTCACAATACCACCTAATATACAATTACAAGACAATAAACAAATTAACGTGCAAAACGTCTTATTTGTTATCGTCTTCGGTTTTGTTATTTATTGATTTTGTTCCATTTAAGATATCATTTGTAATATCAATATAGTTAATGACAATTGATTTATATTTATCATATAATGCATAAATAATTAAAAATATAGAGTGAGATTGTCACGGGATGACGCTTTTGGAAGAAAACAAAAGTGTGAGTTGTGATTTTGTATTACATTATTCTGCGATATCTTACTGTAATTTAAATTAGATTCTTCATGTGCTATATTATACTAATAATAATTCATGAAAATTGTTTACCTAAAAGCGTACCATAATAAATAGCTTTTTGCTTTTTCATACTTAAAAGTAATTGAAAATTTGAATAGAACAAAAATTATGTAAGAAAGTATAGGAGCTTAGTTATATCGTTTAACTTTTAGATAGAATTGGTTATTTTTATCAAACCTTCTTAAAACAATACTAAATTCAACTTATAGTTCAGTTTGATTTTGCTCATTGAAGTTTGACAAAAATAACAATTTTTCTTTAAAATATTGAAACATTAATTTACATTTAAAAATTGTATAAGTTGTTTAAATTTCAGTCAAAAGTTTAATTAATTGTTTCAACATTGAATTCAAAATAATAAAATTTTAAACTGAAATTGAACAACTTATAAAATTTTTAAAAATAAAATGATATTTCTAATGTTTTGAAAAAAAAATAATTACTTTTGTAAAACTTTAGTAAACGCACTGAAATTAACTATTCAAGTTATATTCAAACCCAACAATATTAACTTTTGGAAAACTTGTTGCGGGTTAAAAGTTAAAACTGGTATTTAAGTTAAAGTTGGGTTTTAATTTTTTTTTGAATGACAACGAATAATTTTTAAGCTCAGTCACCCGGGTGAATTCATGGCGAAAGGCCACCCACGTCCGCGAACACAGACAACACTGGCGACCCGGCTCCCCCACCATTCCAAGGGAAACACCACTCAAAGGTCCACCGTGGTAAAACCCTGACCCACTTAGAGCATATTGCATATAGTGAGACTCCAACTCATAATATTCACTTTGAAAATTCATAGGATGTCTACTATTAAAGCAGTTGATCCAAAAGGTAAAGTTGGGTTTTAACTAAAAGGGTCGTTTTAAATAGACACCCCATTATTTTAAATCAACATCTCAAAATTTCTACACGGGTCGTACAGCCCCATACGCGTCGTATAGGGGGTCGTATAGCCCTATACGAGGCGTATAACCCCCTAACAGGCCCCTGAATTTTTCCTCATAGTCAGTGTCGAAATTAGTTATACGCGTCGTATAGCCCTATATGTGTCGTATAGGGGGGTCGTATAGGGCTATATGGGGCGTATAGCTCTCTGACACCCCCTGAATTTTCCTCGTTTTCAGTGCATTCGACCCAATACGTCGCGTATGGACCCGTACTCGACGTATAGGGGGTGTCGATTTAAAAAAGTGGATGTCTATTTATTAGGACCCAATTAAAAACAATAAGCTGAGGGCTCGAGCCTCGATGTAGCTAAATCAGAATGTCACAATTGGATCGTTGAAGCGTAACCATGGTTGAGTTAAATAGTCAACATCAGTTTGATTTCGGCGCACATTACGGCTTACATTAGCTCATCAAAGTCATGTGCATGCCACTTGGGTAGTACACTCTTACCACTTTCCCTGCACCCTACGGCGCTCCTTCATCCGACGGTAGTGGATTAAGCATGTCTTTAGATTGTGATATCAACCGTACACGTGGCAGTCTTCCAGAACTTCAACTTGCAATGTTTCAACTAATTTTTTGAACCCCAGGAGAATAGGTGTTATTTTAGTCGGGCCCATCTATCCATTTTCCAGTTGGGACCGCACCCATAATCCCTTCAGGAGGAAACTCATTAATGAGAAAACTCACTGGCTCAACTCTTAACAATTTTTGCTTAGAGTGAGACTTTAACCCATAACCTCTTATTTATTTACATGTTATATGTACCTCACCTTAACCAGTTAAACTAAGAATGATTACTATGTTTCAACTAAAGTTAACTTGTGATATTAATTAACTATGTTACTAGTAAATTATAAATAATAAAAGCTTATTAATTATAAAAATATATTTTTTGAGAAAATATATGATAGAACTTATGTATAAATAAAAAATATAAGTAATAAAATAATAATATCAGTTTCTTTAACTTTGGTTTCTAAATATATATATATATATATATATATATATATATATATATATATATATATTGTTCCAGAACAAATCATTTTTAAAAGATATCATTTTTAAATTTTTTTATTATAACTCTAAAATTTTTGATATTTTGGTTTATAAATATTTTATTTTTTTAAAAAAAATTCAAAATACCTCATAAATTTAAAAAAGTTTATTATTCTAGAATAATTTTTAATTTATTGAAAGACCTATTTTGACTTATTTAAAATCTATTTTAATATAAAAAATAAATACTATAATTAATAGTTAATGTAATAATTTAATAGAAGGGAGACAGGGAAAAATTAAAATTAAGAGATCTATAATTGTGTCAAGTGTTGACCCAAATTCTTCTTTTATTATAATAGATAAATTGTTACAATAACTACTATTTTATCCAATCGCTACGAAAGGAGGGTTTGATCGCTTTCACGGTATGCGACGTGACGCTAGTCGTTATTGATTTGTTTAGCGAAAACTATAAAAGCAAATGTCAATACTTGTTTTGATAATACTAACACTTATACTGACGTTAATCTATCTTTTAAATGGTTTAGTTTGTCATGGTATCACGATGGTAGTTGCATTTGCTATAGCCTGAAAAACTAAAGACGGACATGTGTTCTGATTTTTATGAAAATATAACCAACGAAACTTATTCCCCATCACTATGCGACTGGATTTTAGTGATTTTCCCTCGCGCTACAAGGCGTGAGTTTTGTTTGTTTGTTATCGCAATGGTGTTTTCTATCGATATCTGTGAGGTTTGTGACATTACAATAACGGTATAACTACACTCTTTAGTTTACATTATTAATTATGCTTGATTTTTACCTTTTTCAAAATAATTTATATTTGCTAAAAAGCGCTAAAGACAACCACGTATTCTATTTATAGAAGAATGTTAAACAAAATATTACAGAAATTTAAAACTATTAGAACATTAAACATGTTAGAATGTAAATTATATATAGTATGAGTGATAAAAACAAGAGTAAATTACTATTTTGGTCCCTGTGGTTTGGTCATTTTAACCGTTTGAGTCCAAAAATGAATTTTCTAACAAATCAAGCCCTATGGTTGTATTCTATAACTATTTCAGTCCAATACACTAACACAGTTAAATTTTTCAGTTAGTTTTTAATAAAATGACCAAAATACCCTTGGACTGAAATGGTTATTTTTAATAACCTCAGGGACCAAAAACGAAATTTACTCTCTCACACAAACGTATTATATATATGAGTTAATCTCGGTTTTGGTCCCTGTGTTTTGCAAATTGACTCCACTTGAGTACCAACGTTTATTTTGTCTCCATTTGAGTACCAAATTTTAAAAAAGTTGTCTGTTTCAGTCCAAATTTCTAACGGTGTTAACATTTTCTGTTAGATTTTTGTAAAAAGACCAAAATACCCCTAAGGGATATAAAAATATCATCATCTCCACCACACACCACATACCACCACCACCACCACACACCACCGCCACCACACACCACCGCCACCACACACCACCGCCACCACACACCACCGCCACCACACACCACCGCCACCACACACCACCGCCACCACACACCACCGCCGACACACTCCGATCAGGAAGGTCCAAATCCTGAACAAATGGAGACAAACTCCCTGGACGATCCACTATCCGTCAATCTCCAACGCTTTAAAGCCCCACCCACTTATCTCATTTCCTCCCTTTTATCTTCTTCTCACAAACCCTAATCAAAACCCTCAACACACAGTCTCACGCCACCGTGCACGGCGGAGCATACCATCGCATACCTTTCACCGTCATCAACTCCACCACCACCACCACCATAATGGCGTCAGCGACACCCGCCGCCTCCGATGTCACCGACGGACCCGTACTCGCACTCATCAACAAACGCATCCGCAACCTGAAGAAGAAGCTCAACCGCATCGCTCAGCTTGAAGAATCCATCGCTCAAGGTAAATCCGCTATCAAAAACAAAGAGCAAGAAGAGCTTCTGAAATCCAAGCCTTCGATCGTTGCGGCGGTGGATGAACTCGAGAAGTTTCGTCAGCCGTTGATGGTTGCTGTTGATGAGGAGATCAGTCTCGCTGTTAAGCACCGGCAAGCTGGAGCGTCAGAGAATAACGATGAAAAGGCTGATAGCGAGAACGTCACGGAAACCCTAGACGACGGAAACGAAGCGGTGTTGTCGGTTGAGGTTGTGGAGGATCTGTTGAAGCTGATTTACTTCGGGAATATGTTTGATGTGAAGTCGCAGAGTGATTTCAATTCGATTATGTTGACGAGGACTCACGAGAGGAACTGTTGTTTGACGTATGACTATGTGACGGATGATGATGCTGCTGTTATGTTGGGAGAGAGTGATTTGGATTTGATTTCGAAGATGAGTTCGTTGTTGATTTCAAGACCTGTGGATTCGAGTTTTTCGCATCAGAATGCGTTGCAGAGATGCATTGAACACGCGAAGCTTTGGTTAGCGAAGTCGGAACAGCCTTTTGATTCGAATTCCACGGTTACCTGTATGTTGTAATATAAGTTAACTGATGAATTGATTATTCTGGTTTTGTAAGTGATTTCATACTTACTGGCTGTTGATCTTTACAGAAAATGTTGATCCACCACACACCACCGCCACCACACACCACCGCCGACACACTCCGATTGACGGTGGTGTGTGGTGGCGGTGCTGTGTGGTGGCGGTGGTGTGTGGTGGTGGTATGTGGTGTGTGGTGGTGGTATGTGGTGTGGTGGAGACGGTGATATATTTATAGCCCTTAGGGGTATTTTGGTCTTTTTTTAAAAATTTAACAGAAAATGTTAACACCGTTAGTCAAAAGGACTGAAACAGACAACTTTTTTAAAATTTGGAACTCAAACAGACAACTTTTTTAAAATTTGGTACTCAAATGGAGACAAAATAAACGTTGGTACTCAAGTGGAGTCAATTTGCAAAACACAGGGACCAAAACCGAGACTCTCTCTCTCTATATATATGTTATATACACGGAATTTTTTTATTTTTATTTTTCAAATTTTTTTTACATTTTAATTTTAAATCGCTCGGTTTTAAACGTCGTATTTAAACCATTCATTTTATCTAACAGAAAAATTAAAATCGTTTGGCTTATTATACTTTTTATTTAAACTGTTAAGCTACTTAAATGTCCTTTTAATCTATTTGTTTTATTTAAACCATAAATTATTTTTTAATTGTTATTTTATTTAAACGCGTTTTTTAATCTCTCAAATCTATTACGCTTCTTTTTATTTTTTTTGTATTTATACATGTTTTTTATTATTCGGCTAGTTTAAACGTAATTTTATCATGTTCTTTTATTTGAACGTCTTTTTACTATTCGTTTATTAAAATGCTTTCTTTTTCAACAATTCATTTTATTGAAACATTTTTTTCTCTTTTTGATTCTTTGTCATAAATTTATATCATTTGTATTATTTTAAGGATTAACTTGAGTTTTGATTATTACAATTAGGGCTTTTACGATATTAAAATTATATGTGTTTAGTTAATTTAAACTTTTTAAGTTAATCGTTGCGTTTGAATAACAATCGATTTGAAAGATGTTCAAATATGGCAAACAAGTTTAGAACGAAGTTTAATTTGTTGAACGGTTTAAAAAGCTATTTAAATAAAACATTTGAAAAGCGAAAAGATTTTAAAAGACATTTAAGTAAGATGAACGATTAAAAAATAAATTTAAAAAGCCGAATGATTATAAAAAATATGTTTAAAAAGCCGAAAGATTTTAAAGCCGAACAATTTGAAGATTAGTGATTTTAAAAATTGTTTAGAAAACCAACCTTTTAAATTTTAAAAACCAATTGTATAAAGAGTGATGTTTGAAAACCAAATGGTTTATAAACACTTAAAAAATTTTTTAGTAATTAAATTATCAGTTTAAAATCCAAACGGTTTAAAAATATATTATTAAAACTTTAAAAAAAAAAAATAAAAATATTTTAACATATACACACATATATTAGTCAAACAGCTAAATAATTTTAACAGGTTGGTTTGAAAAAGAAAGCTTTTTAATAAACAAATAGTAAAAATACGTTCAAATAAAAGAGCGATAAATTACGTTTAAATGAGCCAAATTACGTTTGAAGACAGGGTTTAAGATTTGTGGGAGGGAACTGCTAGGGTTAGATGGGTGTTTTATGAAAGGTCCATTCCCTGGACAAATCTTGACTGCAGTTGGGATAGATTCAAACAATGGAATTTACCCTGTTGCTTATGCTCTAGTAGAGGCTGAAACTACAAGCTCTTGGACATGGTTTTTAGAATGTTTAGGTGATGACCTAGATTTGACATCCAGTTCCAATTTCACTTTTATTAGTGATAGGCAAAAGGTAAATAAATGTTTAACTTTTATATATCTAATTATCTATTTATTCCAATACAATTACATACTAACATTGATATCTATTGATATGCTAGGGCATTATACCAGCTTTAAAAACAGTGTTTCCCAGTGCTGAACACAGGTTTTGTTTAAGACATATACATGAAAACATGAAGTTAAGGTGGAAGGGCAATTTTTACAAGAACATGCTGTGGAGGTGTGCAAGTGCAACAACAATAACCCATTTTACAAAGGCCATGAAAGATGTACACAACCTGGATCCTGGTTTACATGAGTGGTTGAAAGAAATACCAGCAAAGCATTGGTCTAGATCCTATTTCAGTGGTATTTTACTCTTTACCTTATTTAATAATAATGCAAATAACACTGCATTATCTCACTTGTTTCACTAATAACAATGCTAATAATCCTTATTAAACTTATGCAGGAAGGTCAACTAGTGATGTTCTTTTAAATAATATATGTGAAGTATTTAATAGGCAGCTAGTAGGGGGTAGGGACAAACCTGTTATTACATGTTTAGAGTTCATCAGGGAGTATTTAATGAGAAGGATAGTGGCTGTGCATAAGGTAATAGCAAAGTGTGATGGGCCTTTGACTCCAAATGCAACAAAATTGTTTGAAGCAATCAAGGCAGAGGCTGTAAAATACACAGTAATCTGGAATGGTATGAGCAAATATCAGGTAAGTGGGCCTGCACAGGACTAATGTGTGGTCAATGTTGATGAAAAAAGTTGTTCATGCAGGAAGTGGGAGCTAACTGCCATGCCATGTAAGCATGCAGTTGCAGTGATATGGAATATGGCACAGAATGGAATGGAGGTTGGTATTCCAGAGAACTGGGTGTCTAAGGTGTACTGGTTAGACACCTGGAAGAAGGTATATGCAAACACAGTTGACCCAATTAATGAAAGACATATGTGGACACCCTCTTCTTGCCCAACAAAGCTTACTGCACCAAAACATCATACACAAGTCGGGAGCCCAAAGAAAAAAAGAAAGAAGTGTGCTGAGGAGGTAAGTCAACCAGTTGTTAAGGGTGGAAAGATGGTTAGAGTTGGTAACACAGTCACATGTGGAAAGTGCAAGAAAAAAGTCATAACTCAAGGTCATGCAAGGGACAGGGAGATGATGGTCAGCCTTCTTCACAAGCAGCTACTTGAATGTTTAAATTGGTTGTTTTTTATGGTTTGTAATGAACAATGACTTTTGTGGTTTATGTTTGTAGTTTGTAATGGTTTATGTGGTAATCTATTTGGGTGAAATGGTTGACTTTTGTAATGGTACACTTTATGGTAGACTTATGTTTCTAATGAACAATGACTTTTGTAAATTGGTTGTTTTTTATGGTTTGTAATGAACAATAACAATTATGTATTTTGGGTACTGCAGTTTAGAAAACAAGCAGCATTATATTGCATTGTTATTAACTGGTCACAAGCAACTACTAAATGGTCACAAGCAGCTACTAAATGAAGCAGAATAATGGTACTGCAGTTTATGGTAATGGTTTTGTTGTTTACAAGAATAATGGTCATTTAGAAAACAAGCAGCATTATATTGCATTGTTATTAAATGGTCACAAGTAGCTACTAAATGGTCACAAGCAGCTACTAAATGAAGCAGAATAATGGTACTGTAGTTTATGGTAATGGTTTTGTTGTTTACAAGAATAATGGTCATAAGCAGCTACTAAATGAAGGATTCATTATATTGCCAAAATAAACCAGTACATAGGAAATTAATGACCTTTACAAGCTTTTAGGTCATTTAGAAAACAAAATACATGATGAACAACACCCAACTAACAACTAAAACAACTTTTAGTTTCCTAATTTCACTGGCATTACTTTTTGCAATTTCTTCCTGCTTGTTCATGTTTTTCAAAAGTCCAGGTATGATTTCAGCTGCTCTTGGACACATTGGAGGATCCTTCCATGCAACAAATCCACAACTTGATCCCTGAAAAATTACGCCAAAAGCATAAGCACAATAGTAGATTTGACCTAGAACGAGGTTAGTGTGAAGAGTTGACCTAGAATTGACCTACCTTGCTTGCACAATAGTAGAAACGACGACCAGGGTTTGCTGATGTCCATGACGTGCGAATATAGGTTGGCGAACCACAACAACACATAACCGCTTTCTGCTTGTCCATGGTTCTTGAAGATGATCCAGAGAGAGAAAGGAAGAAGATGTGAAATGGATAAAAGTTTTAGGAGAGAGAGGAAGTTGATTATTTAAATATATGGAAGGAGATAGGAGGGAGTGAGAAACTTGAGCTAAAAAGACTAAAATGCCCCTCACGTGAGGGGCACATGTGGGTTGACTAA
The DNA here is from genome assembly GCA_024085815.1 of Flaveria linearis. Classification (NCBI taxonomy): domain Eukaryota; kingdom Viridiplantae; phylum Streptophyta; class Magnoliopsida; order Asterales; family Asteraceae; genus Flaveria; species Flaveria linearis. Next base: position 78,617,268 of record CM044011.1, on the reverse strand, counting down.
CGGCCACAGTGGACGGCGTTACAAAAATGGAGCTGATTGTGACAGAATTTAAACCACAGTGGTTAAATCGGGCGTTTTTAAACTATTGGATGAAAAGCGTTATAACCGCTAAACCACAGGGACGAAAAGCGTAATTTACTCCAAAATAAATAATAATAATATATATATATATAATATATTTTATATAATATATATATATAATATGTTTGTGTGAGAGAGTAAATTACATTTTTGGTCCCTGAGGTTATTAAAAAATAACCATTTCAGTCCAAGGGCAGTTTGGTCATTTTATTAAAAAATAACTGAAAAATCTAACTCTGTTAGTGTATTGAACTGAAATAGTTATAGAATACAAACCATAGGGCTTGATTTGTTAGATAGTTCGTTTTTGGACTCAAATGGTTAAAATGACCAAACCACAGGGACCAAAATAGTAATTTACTCTAAAAACAATGTATAAGAAAAAATAAAAATGGCATGCCACAAAACTGATGGAGGCCTTGCTATTGTAAAACTACTTCGACCATGAATAATTTTATTTAAATTTCATAGCATATATTTCCTGCTCTATTGCATGGAGGAAAATACCTGAACACATAATTAGGTATCCTATCATAAATTGCATATTCGTATTCTATAAAATGTCATCGTAATAAGTAAGTTTAAAAAACAACATTTTATATTTAACTTATAACTAAATCTAGTTTGTCACTAGTGAATCTATTAAGTTATTTCTCTTTTAACACTTTTCATCTCTTTTTACTCCCAAAACCGGCCTAAACCATATAATAAACACAACCTAAGTTGTTGATAATGATAAAGATTTATTTCTTAAATTTTAACCTAAATATATTTCTAATAGACGCTTCACATGAAACTTTGGATGGGTAAATTATTACAATTGAATAACTTAATTGGTGATCATATACGAAAATGCATTAAAGAAACAAAGTTATATTACATTTTAAGATCATTCATGTTATTATTATGGGAAAATCACCAAAATAACCAATTGACTAACTCTATTTACCAAAATAACCATTGACCAAAAAAAGTACGAAAATAAAACATTGACTTTGACCCTCGCCCACAGGCGAGGAAAAGGCATGAACCCTCGCCCACGTCACCCAAATTTCCTCGCCCACGTGTATATTTTCATTTAGTTTGAAAAAAAAAACACGGCAAGGAGAAGGCGAGGAGAAGGCGAGGGATTTGACCCGCTCCTCGCCCACGTCAGTGAGGGATATATCAAGTCAGCGAGGGATGGGACGGGTCCCTCGCCCATGTCACACCCTCAATTTCCACAAACGGGGTTTTACCGTTAGGCGTGTGACAAACCAGGATCTCAGACACGGTCATATCAAACGACACTATATGAATTTAAAAATAAACGTTTGACTTCAATCAGAGTAACATAAACGAAATAAACCTCAGTGCGGAAGCGAATAAACGAAATGTTACCAATACTGAAAGTTATAAGTGCTAAGTCAAAACAAAATATCCAATGCAAGTAAATGAGTTCGATGATGCATGTCCTGAGTGCGTTCCTTAATCGTGCATCATGAGCTTAAGCGTTCCAGTTACCTGAGAAAACATGCTAAAGTGTGTCAACATAAAGTTGGTGAGTTCACAGGTTTAATCACAGATAAAAATGTTTGTAACTGTTCGAATGTTTGTAACTGTTCGAATGTTTGTAGCTGACCAAATGGTATAGTAATTAAAGCATATCGATAGGTAGCTAGCCTATAATCATGTTACTTAGCGTTTTGAACCGAATGGTATAGTAATTAAGCATATCGATAGGTAGCTAGCCTATAATCATGTTACTTAGCGTTTTGAACCGAAGCTGACTGTTTGCATGTCCTATATGTTTGTTGTTTCCCCGTCACGTCTCACCAGACAGTAACAAATGTTAAGTCAATAATGCACCCGTTTGACCTCCAATCAAGCTAGCGCGACTAGCCCGGGCGGGGTTTGTCAGACCCAGTAGTACTACTCAGAATTACCTCGCTACACATTACTAACGGTTCGAGAGTGTCAGGACTGTTTGTATGTTTGCACTAACGTAATAGGCGATATCAATAATACTAAAACCATTCATAAAATATGTTTACATGTTTTCTCCCCCAAAATGAAAGAAAGTAAAATAGGGGCCGTGAAAACTCACCTTGATTGCACAGCAGAGATATAATGTTCGAGCAAAGGTTAAGGTTTCGGTTAACCGATCAAGAACGCACGGATAGATGGACAGTCCCGATTCGCCACACGAGTCGTCGAAATCACACTAGCCGAACAAAGTTGAGAAGAAGCTGCGATGAGGGGAAGGGAGGTTGCCGTTGAAAGAGATGAACTTAGTGTTTCAAGGTTAAAGCCGAGTGGGAGGATGATGAAGGGAGTCGGTTACGGGGGGTTGGGTATATATAATAAGACTTTGATTGTAATTTACACATTTGGTCCTTCAAGGTTATATAATTTTACACTTTTGAGGTGTTTTAAAAGTTTAATTATTTTGAAGTTTATATACTTAATCACCATTAGGTATTTAATATTAATAGTAATTTTATTATAGGATACTCACACATAACGGAGAGTGTGAAGTTGAGTGGGCGAGGTTAACTTGAAAAGTTGAGTTGTCACATCATCCTCTTGTTGAAGGAATTTTCGTCCCGAAAATTAGAATGCTAGGTTCGGTTAATTGCATGAGATTCAGTGGTTTCAATCAAATGTGTGAGATACAGTTAGGGTTGGTGGTTTGTAACGTGTCGGACATGTATGGTTTGACAGAGTTGTGACATCATCCCCCTGTTGAAAGGAATTTCGTCTCGAAATTGAAAGGAAAGGTATCTCAAGAATGAATACCTTAAGAAGTAGGTGTCTGATCGTTGAACAGTTGTGGGTACTTCTTCTTCATCTGATCTTCACGTTCCCAGGTAAACTCTGGTCCACGCTTTGAGTTCCAACGGACTTTGATGATAGGGATACGACTATGTTTGAGCGTCTTGACCTCTCGGTCCATAACTTCCGTTGGTTCCTCGATGAAACGTAGTTGTTCGTCAACATGTATCTCGTCTAACGGAACGACGAGAGTCTCGTCTGCAAGGCATTTCCTCAGGTTTGAAACATGGAACACATCGTGTACTCCACTGAGTTCTTTGGGTAGGTTCAGTTGATAGGCTACAGGGCCAACCCGTTGGACAATCTCAAACGGTCCCACGTACCTAGGGTTTAGTTTTCCACGTTTCCCGAAACGAATCACGCCCTTCCAAGGTGACACTTTCAAAAGCACTTTGTCACCAATCTGAAACTCCAATGGCTTACGACGCTTGTCGGCGTAACTCTTTTGTCGGTCACGTGCTGCTGCCATACAGTTACGGATTTGCACGATCTTCTCAGTCGTCTCATGCACGAGTTCAGGACCGGTAAGTTGACTTTCTCCAACTTCCGCCCAACAAATAGGTGATCGATACTTACGCCCATACAGTGCCTCAAATGAAGCAGCTTTGATCGACGTGTGATAACTATTATTGTAAGAAAACTCGACTAACGGTAAGTGAGTTTCCCAACTACTACCGAAATCAATCACGCAAGCGCGTAACATGTCTTCCAAAGTCTGGATAGTACGCTCACTCTGGCCGTCAGTCTGAGGATGATATGTCGTACTCATGTCTAGCCGTGTACCCAATGCTCGTTGTAATGATTGCCAGAAGTATGAAGTGAATCGAGCATCACGATCAGAAATAATGGAAATTGGCACACCGTGCCGAGAAACTATTTCCCTAAGGTAAATACGTGTTAACTTCTCCATTCTGTCAGTCTCCCTAGTTGGTAAGAAGTGTGCGGATTTTGTCAAACGATCTACAATCACCCAAATGGTATCGCATCCGCTGGGAGTCCGAGACAGTTTCGTGATAAAGTCCATAGATATCTGTTCCCACTTCCATACTGGAATTTCCGATTATTGGAGCAAACCGGATGGCCTTTGATATTCCACCTTAACCTTAGAACAGGTTAAACATCTACTTACGTAAGTGGCAATATCAGCTTTCATGTTTGGCCACCAGTATAGGGTCTTCAAATTCTGATACATCTTATCTGAGCCCGAATGAATAGAATACCGTGACTTGTGAGCCTCGTCCATTACCAGCTCTCGTAGGTTTCCATACAAAGGAACCCATATTCGGTCCATGAAGTAGCGGATTCCGTCAGATTTGGTTTCCAATTGCTTCTCCATGCCTCGTAGTGATTCAGCTTTCTGGTTCTCATCTTTCAATGCCTCAAGTTGAGCATTACGTATTTGAACAGGTAATCCGGCGTGAATGGTGAGTTGTAATGCTCGAACTCGTTTTGGCTTAGGTGTCTCCTTTCGACTTAAGGCATCTGCTACTACATTAGCCTTGCCCGGATGATACTTGATCGCATAATCATAATCGTTTAACAACTCGACCCATCGACGTTGTCTCATATTCAACTCCTTCTGCTCAAAAATGTGTTGAAGACTCTTGTGATCGGTATAAATGGTGCACTTGGTACCGTACAAGTAATGTCTCCATATCTTGAGAGCAAACACAACGGCTCCCAACTCTAAGTCATGTGTCGTGTAGTTCTTCTCGTGAACCTTTAGCTGTCGGGAAGCGTATGCGGTCACCTTCTCGCGTTGCATTTGCACACAACCGAGACCTTGAATAGAAGCATCGCAATACACCACAAAATCTTCGGTTCCCTCAGGTAAGGACAATATCGGTGCCATGCATAGTTTCTGTTTTAAGAACTGGAATGCTGATTCCTGCTTGTCACCCTAACTGTAGCAGTGCCTTTTTGAGTCAACGTTGTAAGTGGTTGAACAATCTTCGAAAACCCTTCGATAAATCGTCGGTAATATCCAGCCAATCCAAGAAATTGTCGTACCTCCATCGGAGTCTTTGGCGTAGCCCAGTTCTTGATAGCTTCTATCTTTTCCGGGTCAACATGTATGCCCTTCTCGTTGGCTACATGACCCAAGAATTGGACTTCCCGAATCCAGAAGTCACACTTCGAGGATTTGGCGTATAGTTGTTCTTGTTTAAGTAATTCCAAGATCAGTCGAAGGTGTTCCTCGTGCTCTTCCTTGTTCCTTGAATAAATCAGAATGTCATCGATGAAAACGATAACAAACTTGTCCAAGTAGGGTTTGCACACTCGGTTCATGAGATCCATGAAAACCGCTGGTGCATTGGTCAGACCAAATGGCATTACTAGAAACTCATAGTGACCGTATCGAGTTCTGAATTCCGTCTTTGATATGTCCTCCTCTCGGACTCTTAGTTGATGATATCCTGATCTTAAATCTATATTCGAATAGAAGCTTGATCCTTGAAGTTGGTCAAACAGATTGTCAATGCGAGGTAGAGGATAACGGTTCTTAACCGTCACTTTGTTCAGCTCACGATAATCGATACACATGCGAAAAGTCCCATCCTTTTTCTTGACAAACAGGACTGGGGCTCCCCACGGTAATGATCAAGGTCTGATGAATCCTTTATCCAAGAGCTCTTGCAGTTGCGTAGACAGTTCTTGCAGTTCCTTTGGTGCTAGTCGATATGGTGCTCTAGCTATCGGTGCGGCTCCAGGCGTCAAATCAATCTGGAACTCGACTTGACGATACGGGGGAAGACCAGGTAAGTCTTCAGGGAAAACTTCAGGAAAGTCACGAACGATAGGGATATCTTCAATCTTCTTTTCTTCGGTGGTCTTCTCTATGATCATAGCTAAGATAGCGGTATGGCCTTTGCGTAAGCACTTCTAGGCTTTCATATACGAAATGATGCTAGAAACTACACCACTTTTCTCACCCTGAACGTATAAGACTTCACCACTAGGGAGTGGTACACGAACGATCTTCTCGCGACAGAAAATTTCGGCTTGATTTTTAGATAACCAATCCATGCCAACGACTACGTCAAAACTACCAAGTGTAACAGGCATAAGGTCTATCTCAAATTTGTGTCCTGATAGCTCTAATTTACATCCTTTAAGAATGTAAGTTGCCTCGATTGTTTTACCGTCAACTAGTTCTACCGTATAACTAGGGTTCATTTCAGTCAAGGTTACATCTAAAAGCTTGCTAAACTTAGTAGATATAAAACTCTTATCAGCGCCGGTATCGAATAACACAGAAGCAAAACAATCGTTCATAGGAAACGTACCGGTAACTACGTTTTGATCGTTCCTCGCCTCGCCAGAACCAATCACAAAAGCTCTACCTTTGGCGCCATTTCCATTGTTGTTGTTTCCATTATTGCCCCGGTTGCCATTCTTCAGTTGTGGACAATCCTTCCGGTAGTGGCCCTCCTTACCACACTCATAACAGCCTCTAGTCACTCCGCCCTGGCGTTGTTGCTGGGGTTGTTGCTGGGGTTGTTGCTGAGTCATCAGTTCACCCCTGCAGTCTTTAGCAGCATGGCCCATCTTTCCACACCTTTGACAATGGAGTCGATCACACTGGCCATGATGATGAAAGTTGCACCGGTTACACTTTGGATACTTGCCCGCATAGTTGCTCGATCCCTGACCATTGTTGTTGTTGTTGTTGCTATTCTGATTGTTGTTGGTGAAGCTTCTTGATGAGTCAAACTTTCTGGTCTGCTGTTGTTGGTTGTTGTTGGAGTTTGTGGACTTGTTAGTAGTACCCTCCCACTTTCGCTTATTATCAGATAAGCCAGATGCAGCGCCCCGTTTAGGCAAAGTACCCTGTGCCACTGCCTGGTCAGTGAGTTTGTGAGCTAGTCGAATAGCCTGCTGAATAGTGACAGGATCAACAACCATAACACTAGCTTGGATTTGAGGAGCTAAACCATCGATGTACTTCTCAATCCATTTGTAAGCCGGGGTCACCATCTGAGGGCATAAAGCAGCCAACTCGTGTGAACGAGTCGTATATTCCTCAATGTCAGAACTAACCATCTTAAGATTCCAAAACTCTGTTTCTAGTTTCTGGACTTCGTTTCTGGGGCAGTATTCTTCCTTCATTAGTATTTTAAAATCATCCCAAGGCATACCGTTAGCAGCATCAAGTCCTAAAGTCTGGACCTATGAGTTCCACCATGTCAAAGCTGGTCCTTCCAGTGTGCCAGAGGCGTATTTGACACGACTTCCAGCAGGACAGTTGCACATGGCGAACACTGACTCGAGCTTCTCTAGCCAGCGAAGTAGTGTGACAGCACCCTCAGAACCACTGAAAGAGTGAGGCTTACAGTCCATAAACATCTTGAAGGTACAGATAGTTGGACCTGAATCAAAAAGATATATAATTGTTTAAGAATCAATATGTGTTATCGTAGGAAAGATTAACGTGTCTGTTGATTCTAGATTACCTCCTTGATTCAGATTTTGGTTGTTCTGGTTCTGATTGCGGGCCTGCTCATAAGCTGCAAGCGCGTCAGCTACACGCTCATTGATGATGGCATCCAATTCAGCTTGAGTCATGTTGATGTTTCCTCGTCCACTCGGGCGTCCAGGTCTTCTTCCAGACATAATTCTTCAATTCACAATACATAATAGCCACTAATCGAATAATAATTATTGATAAAAATAAATTATTTCATACTAGTAGGAATGAAGAATTTGTTTGCATATCGATGGTGAGGTTTTATGAGAACCGAGATCGCATGCCTCCAAGTATAGAAATGAAAACTTGTACTGATTATGATCGTTATCACCCAATAGAGTTGCCAGAATTCTCATGCACGACAAATTACAATTACGTGTGCACCCGTAATTCTAATTTGCTTTGCATGGTCACCCATGGTTCCTCTCATTCGAGATAACATACATTGTCAAGTACCGAGTGTTATCAATGATAGAGGTATCAAAGATATGTTTATTATACCAAGGGTCATATAACTAAGGCTGTACAAGGGATTCGGTCAAGATAACAACGGGAAATCAAGACGATTTGGTCTTTTCCCTATGAAGCTCTAAGTGTCTACATGTCTAAGTCTGATCCTCTGATAGACTTCAAATTCCTTGGTTGTCCCACGTTTACTTTTCAGACTAGTGAAGATGATAGGGCATGTTGGAAGTAGAAACAAGTACAATAGAATTAGAAAAGTAATGTGAGTTGTTCTCCTTGTTCGTCATCGTTAGGTTTGTCGTGTGTGTTAGAAGAGTTTCGTGTTCCAAAGTGGTAATGTTAGGTTCAAGTCGCCGTTGCTCCAACAAGTATAGATGTTGGAAGTAAGCGAGCGGGACTCTCCGCCCCTCTGTTAGTCGAGGATGATGCGGGTGACATGGATAGTGCGGATAACGTTTGATCATTCAGTAATGTAATGTTAGCATGCCGGGAGAATGTTCGTACAACAGTTGCAATCATGTAAGAGTGTCTGTGCAATACTAGTGTTGTGTCTAATGCTATAGTCTAGATGCAAATGCAATCCTAGTTCTCTATAACCAGTGGCTCTGATACCAATCAGTCACACCCTCAATTTCCACAAACGGGGTTTTACCGTTAGGTGTGTGACAAACCAGGATCTCAGACACGGTCATATCAAACGACACTATATGAATTTAAAAATAAACGTTTGACTTCAATCAGAGTAACATAAACGAAATAAACCTCAGTGCGGAAGCGAATAAACGAAATGTAAACCAATACTGAAAGTTATAAGTGCTAAGTCAAAACAAAATATCCAATGCAAGTAAATGAGTTCGATGATGCATGTCCTGAGTGCGTTCCTTAATCGTGCATCATGAGCTTAAGCGTTCCTGTTACCTGAGAAAACATGCTAAAGTGTGTCAACATAAAGTTGGTGAGTTCACAGGTTTAATCACAGATAAAAATGTTTGTAACTGTTCGAATGTTTGTAACTGTTCGAATGTTTGTAGCTGACCAAATGGTATAGTAATTAAAGCATATCGATAGGTAGCTAGCCTATAATCATGTTACTTAGCGTTTCGAACCGAAGCTGACTGTTTGCATGTCCTATATGTTTGTTGTTTCCCCGTCACGTCTCACCAGACAGTGACAAATGTTAGGTCAATAATGCACCCGTTTGACCTCCAATCAAGCTAGCGCGACTAGCCCGGGTGGGGTTTGTCAGACCTAGTAGTGCTACTCAGAATTACCTCGCTACACATTACTAACGGTTCGAGAGTGTCAGGACTGTTTGTATGTTTGCACTAACGTAACAGGCGATATCAATAATACTAAAACCATTCATAAAATATGTTTGCATGTTTTCTCCCCCAAAATGAAAGAAAGTAAAATAGGGGCCGTGAAGACTCACCTTGATTGCACAGTAGAGATATAATATTCGAGCAAAGGTTAAGGTTTTGGTTAACCGATCAAGAACGCACGGATAGATGGACAGTCCCGATTCGCCACACGAGTCGTCGAAATCACACTAGCCGAACAAAGTTGAGAAGAAGCTGCGATGAGGGGAAGGGAGGTTGCCGTTGAAAGAGATGAACTTAGGGTTTCAAGGTTAAAGCCGAGTGGGAGGAGGATGAAGGGAGTCGGTTACGGGGGGTTGGGTATATATAATAAGACTTTGATTGTAATTTACACATTTGGTCCTTCAAGGTTATATAATTTTACACTTTTGAGGTGTTTTAAAAGTTTAATTATTTTGAAGTTTATATACTTAATCACCATTAGGTATTTAATATTAATAGTAATTTTATTATAGGATACTCACACATAACGGAGAGTGTGAAGTTGAGTGAGCGAGGTTAACTTGAAAAGTCGAGTTGTCACATCATCCCCTTGTTGAAGGAATTTTCGTCCTGAAAATTAGAATGCTAGGTTCGGTTAATTGCATGAGATTCAGTGGTTTCAATCAAATGTGTGAGATACAGTTAGAGTTGGTGGTTTGTAACGTGTCGGACATGTATGGTTTGACAGAGTTGTGACAGCCCACATCAGCTAAAAATCAAGCGAGGGGTGCTAATATCCAGGCGAGGGGAACGGGTAACAAGGCGAGGTCTTCTGACTGTGCGAGGTCCTTTGGCGAGGGATGTGACTACTCCCTCGCCCACATCAGCTTTCCTTTCCTATCAACGCACGCTTCACTAGGCGAGGGATGTGTCACGTCAGGCGAAGGATGGGACGGGTCCCTCGCCCACGTCAGCGAGGGCCCTTTTTTCGAGGCGAGGCATTAGTCAATCAGCGAGGCATATATAAAGCAAGTGGGGGCCGAGTGGGGGGACCAAGTGAGTTGTTATTTTTAAAAGTTTTATAAAACTCTCCAAGAAATTTCTAAAGTTTCGAAAATTTTTTAAAGTTAGTCAAAATTCGCGGTGATGAATCATGAGGTTAGTATTAGTTTTTTTGTTTTTATTCGTACTTATACTATTTATTTATTTTATGATATTTAAGTTGTTTAATTTTTTTATTTTATGCAGGGTTTTTATGCATCTAATAGTATTACTATTAGATGTAATGTAAAAGTTGCAAAACAAATTTATAATAAATTAAAAGACAACCCTGATCAACTTGTTATGTTTAACAGTACCTGTTTTGTAAAATGGTTATTATGTGAAAATATTACTAATGATGCATCACTTATACATTTAATATTACAAACACAAGTTAATACCGAAAATCCGAAGAACGGTATTAACTTTTCAATTAATGGGCAAAACCTTCAGTTTGGTCGTAAAGAATTTTTTATTATTACCGGATTTAAATTTGGTGAAATGACGCATCAAGTTCATGCATCGACACCAAATTTTCTCGATACCGTTTTCCACAAATATGGAATAATTAAACCAACGTTTGATGATTTAAGAAAAGTTTTTGATAACATGTTACACATGTTAGATGATGTAACCGTTATAAAAGTTTGCTTATTATTACTGGTTGAACAAGGTTTTCTGGGATTAGAAGGAAAAAAAATTTTAACAATCAACTTCTATACTTAGTTAATGGTTTAGGAACATGGAATGATTTTCCTTGGGGTACATATCTTTGGAATCATACTTATCCTCATATCTATAACGCTCTTTATAAAAATGAAAGAGAAAAACAAAAGAAAAAACTAAGATACAGTATTAAAGGATTTGTTTGGACATTTAAGGTAAGTTTTTAATTTTATAATTATAATTGTATTGATTATTTTTTATGCTTAAATATTATATCTGTTATTAGATTTGGATTTATGAAGTGTTTCCGATAATGAATAATTTTGGAAAATGACGTAGGTACGTGCCAAGAGCTATTGATTGGCCTCGTATGAGTTTAATAACGTGGGAACAAGCGTTATCGATTTTAAACAACTCAAAAGAGGTAAGTTACTGTTTTTAATAAATTATAGATATATTATTTTATTAATTTAATAATAATTCTTGAAAAATTTCTAGGGTCCGTATTTACCGTCGAATATTATTTCAACACCGTTTGATCAGTTGTTGCCCTCATACCGATTGAGTTGTATGTATTAGGGCGAACTTCCACCTGAACAGGAAGAAATAATATTTGAACATCCTTACCCTGCTGGAAATAACGTGCCTCACGTTGATGATTGTTTTGGAACGCAAAATTCAAAATTTTATTCAGAGCCGCCACAAAAACAGAATAATAGTCATTGTTGTGACCCGAAAAGCATAGAGGAAATTGTTCACAGATTACTAGTAATTATTCATCATATCATTTATTATTACGTTAATACATATAATTCTATACAAAATATGTTGATCAATTGTTTTTTTCAAGGATAATTATTTTAAAAAGAAAATCCAGGAACGCATACTTCGAAGAAAGCGTTTGAAGAAATTTAGAGGAGGTAAGTATAAAATAATATTACGAATTTATTAAAAATTGTTGTATATATTCGTGATATTTAAGCTAACTAATATAATTTTTTTATTTTAGTTTAATACCAGTCAATTTGTAAATTCTCTGTCTCAAATGTTTGGATCTCCTTTTTGTACCGGTCCTAGTATGGAGAAGGTATTATCAATTTATATTGTTTTTTAATAATTTATATTATTTAATAATATATATTAAATAACACACACGTAATTATTTTCTTAATTTAGATTGTAATCTCTCCTGTTTCTGGAACGCATATGAAAGAAAAGGTATTATTTAATTTTTTAGTCATATTTTATTCAATATTACTTAATTTATTACTTGTTTTTATTATTTAATATTTATATCTTTAAAATAACAGACGGTTCTGATTGCGTTAAGGAAAGAAAAACGTGAAATTAAACCATCGGCAGCCGTTAGTTCACCTTTTTTTGTTTTTAAAAAAGAAAAAAATAAAAATACCGATCAAAGTAATGTTTTAGAATTGTTGACTAGTGGTGATCATTTTACTACTTCTCTTACCGGGGATACTGATCACGTGTCATCATTTCTGAGTGATTTACTTCAAATTGGAGACATAAATGGTTGGCTTGAATCGGATGTAAGCATTGTTTTTAAAAGCTGGTTTTTCTTATTTATACTTCGATTTAATTAATTTACTTACATATAATTACATTTCAGCATATATGGGCGTGGGTGAACCATATATTGCGAACCAGACCAATAAATGCACGATGGCGTGCTTATCCTCCATGGTTTACAATATATATAATCGAGATGAAAAATTATCATCATACGCGGACGGTTCGGAACCAATGTATCCACCTATTCGTGATGTTGATGAGGTAATTACAAATTTAGTTTTTTAATTTTTTATAAAATATTTTAATTGATTATTTGTTATAGTTATACATTCCAATGAACGTTGCGTTAGAACATTGTGTATTGTTAAAAATAAATTTGATACGATGGAGCGTTACAGTATATAACAGGTAACATTATATTTCAATTATTAAGTTAAAATTTATTAATTTAAAGATCATATGTATATAACTAACAGTAACTTTTATTTTTGACAGTATGGCGGGATCATATAATACTGAAATTGAATCTATTTAAAAAAATAGATCGCGTGCTACCAGGATGGTTATACTATCATGGTTTTTTTGAAGATCGGAACATAACAATCTCAATACCCACAACATTGGAACGAATTAAACCGTCCAACGTGCCACAACAAGCCCCTCAATCAGGCGATTGCGGTGTTTGGGTATGTATTATACTACAACGTTTAATTACCGGAGATGATTTATGTCCTGTTGAAAATGTACGCGACATTGCTCAAAAATTTAGAGAAAAATTAGTAGATTTATTGTATGAGAATTTAACGAGTAGATATAAACTTAAATAAATTGGATGTATTTGTATTGTAAATATATTTTGTATGTTATAAAATTATTTTGTATCGTAATTATCGTATAATTATGTATTGCTATATATTAAATAATAATAATAATTCTTGTATAACATTTTTATAAAATAAAAAAATATTTTATAAAATACGATATTACATTGCACGCATTGCGTATAACTCATCAGCCATAAAACGCCTATATCTAAGACAAACATCTTGTAGATTTATTTCTTCCCACGTTAATGACCTGTTTTGAACTAACCTACGTAATAAACATACAAATTATTACTCCTGAATCTCGACCAATGTGACCACCGTTATAAGGCCAAACACTTTCTTCATACACTTCTAATTCAAGAACCTCTTCTTCCCCCGATAATTCAAAATACGATATATGTCGTAGAAACCATACAAAGTAAGACTCAAATTCAACAACAGTTCGATAAACGTCACGATGAATGCATGATGTGTCACACCCCAACCGATGGCGGAAACATCGGGGCGCGAGAAGTGATAGATTGTTCAAAGACATCATAGAACTAAAGTGACAATAAATTAAATTAAATTTCAATGTTTCAAATAAACATACAATAATTTGAAGAAATACAAGTCTAAAACAAACATAACAAAATGATAGATTTGGTGTGTTTCTAAGTCCACCTAATTGAATTTCTTGATAAAGCTTCAAGCATTTCCTGCAACATGTATAAAATATTGGTCAACATATGAATATGTTGGTGAGCATACAAATTTGTATACATAGCATAATAGTGAATAAATCTCAATTCAACATGAGTAAAGTATACTAAAGTTTGTACATTGCTAGCATGCAAAGCCATAATCAAACCAAAGTGTCCACTAGCGTAATCTTAGCATCAAAAGTGAGCAAGACCGTAAAGGTTGATAACTTAACATAAACCCATCATAATAGGGCGGATGTGCTAGTCCTATAGCGCTATACATGTTAAGGGAGGTTTAGATTGCTTGTAAGATAATGTATTCTAGAATGTATTCACAAATAGTATAACAAGTAAGCATGTTTGTATGAATTGAGTTTTAGAATAAGTTAGATTGAATGTATGCTTGAGTGTATTTGATAAATGGTACATGTTGCAACCCAAATAGTGTTAAAATAAAAGGGGTGAAGTATGACTCACGGTTTCGATAGGAAAAGTTCCGAGTCGTGAGTAGATGGATTTGGGAGGATTAGACACCGGTTAACCTAACAAGAAAAACGGGTTTGTCTTAGACTCGGATTAGAGTACTTGTACGTATGTATATAGAATCACAGAAGTCATGTATCGCCAATGGCGAACCAAAACACAATTCATCAACTAGTGTTTGAGATTCGGATGGTAAAGTTAGTACGTTAGTGTACCCTCCTCGAAGGAGGTCATGAGATACGAAGGCAGGGTAATAATCCACAAACCTTTGTAAATACTTACATTAATAGTTTAAATGTTTAAAGTATAGATATACTACATATAATATCTCAAGTAATCGGGTGAGTTATGGTGGGAAAGCCTTACTTGAAGAACCAAAATTCTTCAAGATTGCCATTTGAACCTTAACATAAGCTTTTCAACATGGTAAAGTTGAATACTTAGTTTGGTTTATCACACTTGTTGTTATGTTAGATTACTTGAGTAATAAAAAGATATAAAGTTAAGTTCAAAACTCATTCATTTCTGGATTTTACCTTAACTCAAGTCATCCAACAATGAGGTTTGTTGGAGACAAGGTTTGGTTCAAGGAAAATCCAAGTTTGAACAAGGTAAACCCAAGAGCAACAATTTCATAAAGTTTAGCCACTTGGGAACCCATTTTAGGTGCCTCCCCCCTTAGTGTTTACCATTGTAAACCTAGAGGATAGTCCATGGGTTTGTTCCAAGTGGTTTAGTATGTTTTAAAATAAGATTAAAGCTTGTTAAAAGATTAAAAACATCAAGGACAAAACAAAATAAAAATTCAGCCTTGTAAAACTAGCTTTGGACCTCATTATAGATGGCTTCCACTCAATGTTGCCAAGGCAAAGTCATTGGGGATAGTCCTAGAGGTGTATCCATGAAGCTAGATGCAAGGTTTAAGTATTAGAAGCAAGAAAAATGGGTTAGAATGGTGTTCTAACCTTGAAGGTTTTGTGCAGAATTTTTATGAAGAAGAAGAGAACTTTGAGAGAATTTGAGAGTGTTTTGGTGGGATGTGGAGTGTAAAAGTGTTTTGTGCGGGTGGAAGCTAGTTTATAAAGGGAAGGAGTTGGGTTTAATGGGCTTTAATTAGGTTAAAAAAAGGGAAAATGGGCTTAAACCCGAGTGGGTTTCGGTTTGACTAGTCAACAAAACCATCAAACTTGTTTTCGCGATTCCCGCTTCATTATAACTCCGTTTTGTACGCGGTTTTTTTCTACGTTCACCATTTTCAGAGTAATTTCATATGGAGAAAATTAATTTAACATTAATGGTACTGAGAATTGGGTTTGGTGCATTGATCTTGATACGGTTCGAGAGTTACGATCACAAACTTGTGTTTGTGTTGAGCTTGGACCATTGGACTTGGTTTCGGGCTTTTCTTTTGGGTTATTTTACGTGTTTTAAGAACCTTAATTATATTTTAAAGATTTGGGCTTGTTTACAAGTTGGTTGGGTTCGCTCATGAATACCCGATTACGTATGATTCCGATTGAATTTATATTTACAGCGTGTCGTAAGTATATTTGAATGCATATAACGTTTCTTTTAAGCATGTGTAACATATAAGTATATAGAATAAATTTTAATAATATTTCCATTGATCAAGACTCAAGAGTACAAGGGTATGAATTGATGAATTACAAAGTACAAGGACTAAAAATAAAACAACAAAAAGTACGGGCGTTACATGATGAATCAAAACAAGTATTTAGACGACATTCATATGGGAAAAAATTTTTTAATTGCAGTGTGTCCATAGAAATCTTAAAAAGAAACCAGTTTCATTGTTGTCATGTATTGGAATATATACCTGCACAATACATGTTAAGTTAAAATTTATTTAGAAAATACTTTAAACTTAATTTTAAAAACATGTAAAAATAAAATTATTTTTACCGTATCAACCTCCCACAATGGAGGATATAACTCGTTCATGCCATTGCCGTATTCATTTGCATCAGACGATCCTTGAAATATTAGCTTCACAAACTCATACGGAAGTATGGTCCAACGATTCGGGCCTGGTATCTCACCGGTTCTTCGAATCTCATTAATACGCCAAGCTAAAAGTCTGTTTGTCCAAGCACGAACATGCTGTAAAAAATCATTATTAGTATTATATTAACTTAAATACCATAACACAAATATTTATTTTTAAAACTTACAATAGATTGAATAAAACCGTTTCCACAATAACCTATAAGGGTACCCCAAAATTCTCTATCAAGTATCGTAAGACCCATACAAGATATCCTACAAAAAGATGCATCTCCATTGAAGAAAAACTTGATAACATTCGGAGACCAGTTAGGAAAACGAAAATGATGGTTTTCTACAGGAGTTGAACTGAAATCGATAATAGGTGGATTAGAACATGATATGTTTCTTCTGTTTCTCCTGTTAGATGATATTTATTTTTGGGGATGAAAAACTAAAACTCGCAATAGCAACTTATATACTAGTTTAAAGAATCTTATGTCATATCAAAGATAAAAAAAATTTAAAAAGTTATATTAATTTAAAAAACGAAATTATTATATTTTAATAATTAAATAAACATTTTATTTATGTGTCTTCATGTATAAATAGACTTCATTTAACATTCATTCACCATCAAAATTATCTCCATTTATCATTTCATACATCTATGGATGAAAATCAATACTCTTCCCAACCCGCTCCTAAATCATCAAGTTGGATCATGAGTAAATGGAGACGTCCAAAGAATCAATCCAAATCTTCAACTTCGGATGTTCAAAACCCGGGTGGACAAACCAATCGAGCTACTATACGAAGATGGGCTATTCCAGATGATGAATCAGAAAAATGGTCAAAAGATGTTATGGAATTTTATAAAAATAGAGATGCCCCTTTTTGTTATTCTGCTATCTTTTTAACACCCATAAAACTTGACAAGAATTTTTGGGGTGTTTTATTAGGTTACAGACGTAACGGTTATTTAAGCACAACGGTAAAATTTTCTACATATTCTTAATAGATCTTTTTATTGTATTAATAAATGTATTTTTATACAGCATGTTAAAGGTTGGGTTTTAAAAATGATGAATTGGAGACACGGAGAGCTAAACAAAGATGGATTATCAAATATGCGTTGGACTATACTACCTCCATAATTTTTTGACTTCTTAACTATTCGTGTAGCAAGCATGCTGTTTCATTTGGTGATGGAAAGTTCAACCCGTATCCCTCTTTTTTAGATGTTGATTATGTATACTTTCCTTTTTGTATTCAGAGTGAAGAATGGGTGCTTGTTCGAGTGAATGTGCGTACAATAAAATTGGACATATTTAGCGGTGAAGAAATAGGTGATGATAAATTTGGTCGATTGATTCATCCGGTGTTGATGAAAGTGTCTGTGTATTTCAGCGCTTATTAGTAAATCTTCGTTTTTGGAAAAAGACAGGTCAAGCAGAAAAAACCCTTTGGGATCGAAGTAAATGAAGATTATGTTACACCACCACAAGCGTTGAGGGGTAATGAAGGTGTTTATGTTTGTATGTTAATGGAACATTTAGTTACTGGAAAACCGATAGATTACGGTGAAAATTTTAGAGAAACCTGTAAGTTGCATAGGCGCTTCATGGCTGATCAGTTGTATTTCTGGCGTAGCTTACCCCGTCCACGTTAAAATGTTAAGTACTTAGTTTTTATAACTTTCTTATTTTGTGTGCTTGTTAGTGTAATTTAAAGTTAATCTTAGGTATTGAATGAATATTTAAAATTTATGTTGGTGATGTTTATAGTAGTGTCTTATTTATTCTTTATAATAATAATTTTCGAGAAATGAAAATGTATAACTAATATGTTACAATTTTTTTAATAATTTAAAAATATAAATAAGAAATCAATAAATTTTTTCTGTACACAGCTAATATATTTTCTTTCTGTCAACACATAGCATGTCTTCAGTATTTCCTGTCAACACAAAGCATGTATTCAGTATATCCTGTCAACACATAGCATGTCCTCAGTATTTCCTGTCACACATAGCATGTATTCAGTATATCTTGTCAACACATAGCATGTCTTCAGTATTTCCTGTCAACACATAGCCTGTCTTCATTTCAAGCTCTTAGAATCAATTTTTATACTGCTATCAATAATTAGCAGGCTACCCGTAATCAGACATTGCAGACTGCATTGGCATAGGTAAGATGTAAATTGTAGTACACATCTTACCCACTTCAATTGTGACATCTTGAAAATTTGTTAATTAAAAGTTAATGTTGATATGTTCTCGAAAGGACTAATGTTGTCATTTATGAAACTCATGGGCAAATTATGCTTATTTCCTTATTTTATATATTCTATCTTTAATATCTTGAGCAATTAAATTGAATATAGCAATGATAATATCAAATTATGTTAGTAATAACAATAATAATAACTAAACTACAAAGAATATTAATATTAACATTAATAATAATAATAATAATAATAACAATAATAATAATAATAATAAACTATAATGTTATTAATAATAATAATACTAGTAATAATAATAATGTATAAAAATTATTAACTTAAGGTGTTTAAAACTTAACCAAGATTAGGGGGTTATTTATGTCATTTTATAAACTTAAAAAAAACAAGTTTTATGCATAAGATAGTAACAAGTAAACTGCAGGGACTAATTATGTAATTTACAAAAACCAAACCCCTCCAGTGTCTTGCCCGTTTTTCCGGCCGAGCCTCCGGCCACCTCCGGCCGCGGCTCCGGCCACCCCAATACTCACTTTCAAAGGCAAAATTCCATCCAAAACCGCTCCCAAATCTTTTTAGAAGATGATATGAACTATTAGGCATCGATTAACCGCAATTAAGTGTCCGTTTTCTAGACTAATCAATCAAGAAACCGCCGAGAATTAATCATCCAACGTTCGGACATTAAACTCCAATTATAACCCAATTAACTAAACCTAATCAAACGTTTATCTAACTCTAATCGATTTCAATCACCAAATACATCTGAAACAAACACAATCAACAAATTCAAGCATCACTTGCTCGCGGACCTGCAACTCAACCAAATCCATATTCCAAGCTTCGAGTGTTGAAATTGGCAAAGGGTTTGAATCAGAGACATCACACGAGGCTATCCACAAAGCTAATTGAGTTATCATCCACGTTTACATCTAGTTTACACCTCCCTCGTCCGCGGCTTGTTCATCGTCTTGTTCATCTCCAATCTTTCATCATTCGGGTAATTACAACATGCTTTACACT
This sequence comes from Flaveria linearis, assembly GCA_024085815.1. Classification (NCBI taxonomy): domain Eukaryota; kingdom Viridiplantae; phylum Streptophyta; class Magnoliopsida; order Asterales; family Asteraceae; genus Flaveria; species Flaveria linearis. The sequence goes on along the minus strand of CM044011.1, from coordinate 78,597,632 downwards.
CGGTTAAACATGGGGAACAAAAGCCCCATGATCATTGATGATAACCGATTTGCTTTAAACTTCAATTTGGCCCTAATCGATTCTAGGGTTTATATGGAATTTGGGGGTTGTTGGAAGTTGCTTATTATAGAATTTAGAACCCAAAAGAACCGCGGCTGAGAGCCTTGGTTCACTGGTTAGCACGTTGCATTCCATCCATGAGGTCTCGGGTTCAAACCCGAGCACCCTCATTTTTAATTTTTAAAGGCTTTTTGACTTAAAACAAATTTCAGAAAATTTCTATCATATATAAAAATTATGTTTATAAATTCCAAATATCTTCCAAAGCCTTCAAATATTTTCTGTAATTTTTCTAAGTTTAAATAAAAATATTTTTATTTGATAAGACATTTTAATAAAGCTTATTTGAATAATTTTTAATAAAATAGATTGAAAATAATAATTAGTAGATTATTATTGGTTCAAATGTCCTTTCTCAAATTTATTTTGTTTATATATAAACTTTTTATATAACATTTTAATTAGGATAATTGTTTCGTTTCACAACTCTGAATAAAATATATATATATATATTATATATATATATATATATATATACTAAGAAAATATGAATTTATTCCATTTGTTTAAGTATAATTATTTGACATGCCTCAAATTCCATTTAAGCCCCTAGTTTTCGTTAAGCGTTAAACTCATCATTGGGCTTAAATCTGTAAATATGATTAGGTACATTGTGAAGGGCTACGTTGAAACGACGCTTGTTATTATTTTCTTATTAATCATCCAATATATACTTATTTGATCATGTGAGTTTTCCTTGCCCCTTTTTATGCTATTTCACACCGTTTTGGGGTGAAACATGTTACATTATTCAACATACACTTATAAACGTTTGAGACTTATAAAAGCACATGCAATTCATATTTTTATTTTGTCATGGTTAATTGTGTTATTGTAAGTCTTATATGAATTATATATATTGTTTACAATCATTAACTATTGCTAGCCTGACGACGTCTTAGATCTTTGGGCCTGACAAGCCTATTTGGTGCTAAAGTCGATGTTTTGCCGACTCCTAGGAGCCGTATGCTTGTGCACTAGGGAACCAAGTACACTTAGCCAATCATATAAACTTATAATCTAGTCGAGGTTTGATTGTACTATATGTGTTCTATAAACTTGCTAACTCATAACCTATGACATGAATTGCTACTTGAAATCCACGGTATATTATGTATGTGAAACTCTTGGGAACTTACCAACTTTATAGTTGACCCGTTATTTTTAACATGTTTCAGGAAATACCCACATTTGAAGTTATCTTTTGAAGCTTGCAATAAACTAGGATTTGGACCTAGCTAAATGAATAAAATGCTTATGTTATGTTTTGTATTGGTTGGAACTTTTTCATGTTTGAGACCTATGAATGTATTTCATTTGAAACTTATGATAATATTATTTTCATTTAAGGATAACGTTATGTGGTTGTGAACAATCTTAACCCTCACACCTCGACGATTCCGCCGTCAAGGTTGGGGTGTGACAGATTGGTATCAGAGCCTATAACTATAGGGATTTAGGTTATTAGAAATGGTGACCTAGGCTATAGTTTATGCATGAACCTCATAGAATAATATTATTATCCTTGGAATTATATATATTGTTTGCATGCTACATAATGCTATGCCATACTTATGTGCAACTTGATGCCTTAGTATAGGAATGCCTTTTATTCTTTAAAACCTTGCTACTTGTCTCCCTAAACTTAACTTTGACTCTTTGACTCTCCCCGAACATGAATCTCTTAATCTTATTCTCGACGACACGTGGAATCTTATGCTTATGCTTATGACTTGGATCTTTAGACGATATGTCTAATCTATATAAATCTCATCAAGGTTTTGATTTCATAAACCTAAGAAATATTGTGTGACACATAGACACCTGTATTCTGGTTTTTCTGGCAAAAAGCCTTCGGGCTAAGGTAAGCGTTTCGCATAAATCCTACGGGACCAGTTACGCTTACCTGGGGATTTCTGGGATGAGTGATAAACTATGGTCAACATACACAAGTTTCTAAGGCGAATGAGTCAATTTACCTTGACGTGTCAACGTTTCCAAATGGTAATGCGTTACCAAATGGAATCATTCCATATGCCTTATAACTCTTGACTTATCCTTGTTTAAATTATAACCCTTATTATTCTCTTTCTCGTGTCTAACTCATTTTGCATATTTCAGCATGTCTCGTCATCATGGAAAGCGTGGAAGTTCCGATCGTAAGCTAGCCGCCATGATTGCGTGACAAATGGCTGCTGTCATCCCGACCATGGTTGCTGAACTCAATAGCACCCTAATGACCAACTCTAACAACAATGGAAATGGTCAAGGAGAGAATAGTGCTAACCAAGGGCGCAACAACCAAACTTGCACTTTCAAGCACTTTAGCTCTTGCAAGCCCACTAGTTTTAGTGGCAAGGAAGGAGCCACTGGCCTTCTTGAGTGGTTCGAGAGCATGGAGAACAGTTTTGTCAACTGTGAGTGTCCCGAGGCACTCAAAGTTTGTTATGCCACAAGTATGCTCCAACAAAGGGCACTTACCTGGTGGAATAGCGAGAAGAGGAATCGAGGAGCTGATGTTATTTTAGCACTTACCTGGGAAGAGTTCAAGAACATCACCATCGCGAAGTTCTGCCCGAGAAGCGGGTTACAAAAGTTAGAAGAGGAATTCTGGAATTTGAAGCAAAATGATGGTGATCATTTGGCCTACTCAACTAGGCACCACGAGTTGAGCATTCTGTTGCCTTACATGGTCGACACTGTACCTCGTAACATTGAAAAGTTCATTAAGGGTGTACCATCCCAAATTCAAGATGCTGTGGTGGGTAGCCGACCCACAACCTTGGAAGAAGCCATTACTATCACAGCTCAACTCACCGAGAATCATATACGAGCGGGCACCATGTTTGTGAAGGGTGCAAAGAAAGTGGAAAGGACGGCTACTGAAGCTGTTAAGGAAACCAAAGCTGAACCGTCTTACAACAACAATAACAAAAATAAGAAGCGTAAGTTTACGCCAACACACAATTATGCTGTGGCTGCACCCAAACCACCTCAAAGACAACTGGTACCTACGGCTGCACCTGTGACCCAAATGCCTATGGCTAGGGCTTATGCTGGTCCTCAACCTATGTGCAACACATGTAGGTATCATCATCCGGGGAAGGCCCCGTGCCGCATCTTTACCTTATGCGGTAAATATGGTCACTTGGTGGCGACTTGTCACCGTGCTCCTAACAACGCTACAACGGTCACCAATCGTGCGTGCTATAATTGTGGAGATCCTGGTCATGTTCGTCCACAATGCCCTCGTCTTGCGGGTAATGTTCCACAAGCCCGAGGACGTGCTTTCAACATCAATGCTAATCAAGCACAAGCGAACAACGATGTGGTGAACGGTATGCTAAATTCAACCCTAACGTTTATGATCTAAGTCTCTTTCATACATTATCTATATCGCTAAATGCCTTAAACCTTGAACAGGTATGTTCCTTATTAATAATACTTATGCATACGTTCTATTTGACTCTGGAGCCGATAAGAGTTTTGTTTCACTAGAGTTTGAACCCGTACTTGCTAAGCCACATACGAAACTAGAAAGACCTCTCACCGTTGAAGTTGCCGATGGAGAACCGATCACCGTGGATGTCGTTATCCGTGATTGCATCTTAAGTCTTGACACCCACGATTTTCTTATTGATCTTATTCCTATGAAACTTGGAAGCTTCGACGTCATCATTGGTATGGATTGGTTAGCCAAACACCATGCCGAGATCGTTTGTTTCGAGAAGTGCATCCGTATACCATTATCATCTGGGGATACTTTGAAAGTGTTTGGCGAAAAATCTTCCAAAGGGCTTAAACTCATGTCTTGCACTCAAGCCCGAAAGTGTTTAAGTAAGAACTATATGGCGTTCTTGGCTTACGTGGTCAACACAAAAGTCAAAGGGAAAGAACTTAAGGACGTTCCGATTGTCCGAGACTTTCCTGAAGTATTTCCCGACGACCTTAGTGGTTTACCTCCCGTGCGTGAAGTTGAGTTTAAAATTGACCTGATACTGGGAGCAAACCCCGTGGCTAAGTCACCGTATCGACTTGCACCATCGGAAATGCAAGAACTTTCTAGTCAACTTCAAGAGCTAACCGAGAAGGGTTTCATTCGTCCTAGTTCTTCGCCTTGGGGTGCACCTGTCCTCTTCGTGAAGAAGAAAGATGGATCGTTTCGTATGTGCATCGACTATCGTGAGCTTAACAAGCTTACCATCAAGAACCGCTATCCTCTTCCTCGCATCGATGACTTGTTTGATCAACTTCAAGGAGCTGCTATATTCTCGAAGATTGATCTACGTTCTGGATATCATCAATTACGAGTCCATGATGATGATATCCTAAAGACCGCGTTTCGTACTCGTTATGGACACTATGAGTTTATGGTGATGCCTTTTGGCTTAACTAATGCACCTGCTGTCTTCATGGATCTCATGAACCGAGTATGCAAGCCTTATCTAGATAAATTTGTGATTGTCTTCATTGATGACATACTTATCTACTCCAAGACTAACACCGAGAATGAACTGCATTTGCGACAAGTGCTTGAGTTGCTGAAGAAAGAGCAATTGTACGCGAAGTTCTCAAAGTGTGATTTCTGGCTCGAGGAAGTTCAATTTCTAGGACACGTGGTGAATAGCCAAGGAATTCACATTGACCCTGCAAAGGTGGAAGCTGTGAAGAATTGGTGTGTTCCCACGACTCCGACCGAGATTCGTTCTTTCCTTGGTCTTGCTGGTTATTACCGGCGATTCATCGCCAACTTTTCAAGGATCGCGAAGCCGCTCACCTCTTTGACATAAAAGAATAAACCATTCGAGTGGGGACCCGAGCAAGAAGAAGCTTTTGAAGCATTAAAGCACAAACTGTGCAATGCTCCTATCTTGACCCTACCCGATGGAAACGATGATTTCACCGTATATTGCGATGTATCAAAACAAGGCCTTGGTTGTGTTCTTATGCAACGAGGAAAGGTCATAGCTTATGCATCGAGACAATTGAAGGTTCACGAGGTGAATTACACAACACATGATCTCGAGCTTGGTGCTGTTGTTTTTGCCTTGAAGATTTGGAGACATTACCTTTATGGTACACAGTGTATAGTCTACACTGATCACAAAAGCCTTCAACACATTTTTAATCAAAAAGATATCAATATGAGACAACGTCGTTGGGTTGAGTTGATTAGTGATTATGACTGTGACATTCGTTACCACCCTGGGAAGGCAAATGTCGTAGCCGATGCACTAAGCCGTAAAGTCCATAACAAGATGACCTCGTTCCAAGAAATTCGCGATCGACGACAATGGTTTGATACTTTGAGAGAATTCGATACTGAAATTCGACTAGGTGTCACCGAGGCTACTGTACTGCTACAAAACTTGAGAATAGATAGTGACATCGAGTCTAGTATCTTGGAGGCTCAACAATTAGTTCAATGAGAAGGGAGAATGAAGGATGAACTGGAACATAACCTTCTAACTCAAATGGAGACGAAACCTAATGGGTTGATGTATTTCGCGAACCTAATTTGGGTTCCAAATCGTGATAATCTTCATGCTCTTGTCATGAACGAAGCTCATCAAACTCGTTATTCTATTCATCCTGGCTCTGATAAGATGTACATGGATCTACGTGGTCAATATTGGTGGCCTGGAATGAAGAAAGACATAGCGACTTATGTAGCTAAGTGCCTCACATGTACGAAGGTTAAAACCGAACATCAACGTCTAAGTGGATTACTTGAGCAACCCGAGATTCCTATGTGGAAGTGGGAACACATATCTATGGACTTCATAACCAAGCTACCCCGAACCTCTCGTGGACATGATAGCATATGGGTGATCGTCGACCGACTGACCAAGTCGGCACATTTTATACCCATACGTGACACTTACAAGACATCAAGGTTGGCTCGTATATACGTTGATGAAATTGTAAGTCGTCATGGGGTACCTCTTCATATCATATCCGACCGAGACGCTCGTTTCACTTCGCAATTTTGGTCGTCTATGCAAGAACTCTAGGGTACTCAATTGGATCTAAGCACGGCTTACCATCCCCAAACTGATGGCCAAACCGAGCGAACCATTCAAACCTTGGAGGATTTGCTACGCCTTTGTGTCCTAGACTTTGGTGGTGATTGGGATACGCATTTACCGCTAGCGGAATTTTCATATAACAATAGTTACCACTCGAGTATCAAGATGGCACCATTTGAAGCACTTTATGGTCGTAAATGTCGCTCACCGATCTGCTGGACCGACATTGGTGAAAACTTCATAACTGGTCCTGAACTTATACAAGAGACGACCGATAAAGTTTCTATCATTCGAAAGAACCTTGAAGTGGCAAGAAGTCGACAAAAGAGCTATGCTGATAAGCGACGTAAGCCATTGGAATTCCAAGTTGGGGAGATGGTTCTTCTTAAGGTTTCACCGTGGAAGGGTGTTGTTCGCTTTGGAAAGAAGGGTAAACTGGCTCCAAGATTTGTAGGACCTTTCAAGATTCTGAAAAGGATTGGGAAAGTGGCTTACAAACTGGAATTACCTTCCGACCTTAGTGGAGTTCATCCTGTGTTTCATGTCTCGAATTTGAGGAAGTGCCTGGCTGACAAAGGTCTGCATGTCCCGTTGGATGACATCCAGATCGACGAGTCATTACACTTTGTCGAGAAACCCATGGAAGTTATGGATCGCATTATGAAGAAGACTAGAACTACCACTACCCCAATGGTCAAGGTTCGTTGGGAGAATAAGCGTGGAGCTGAGTTCACTTGGGAACGTGAGGAGCATATGAAGAAGAAGTACCCGTTTTGTTCGCATAGTTTCATTTTCTTAATTTGGGGATGAAATTCTTATAAGTAGGGGAGACTGTGACATCTTGAAAATTCGTTAATTAAAAGTTAATGTTGATATGTTCTCGAAAGGACTAATGTTGTCATTTATGAAACTCATGGGCAAATTATGCTTGTTTCCTTATTTTATATATTCTATCTTTAATATCTTGAGCAATTAAATTGAATATAGCAATGATAATATCAAATTATGTTAGTAATAACAATAATAATAACTAAACTACTAAGAATATTAATATTAACATTAATAATAATAATAATAATAATAATAACAATAACAATAATAATAATAAACTATAATGTTATTAATAATAATAATAATAGTAATAATAATAATGTATAAAAATTATTAACTTAAGGTGTTTAAAACTTAACTAAGATTAGGGGGTTATTTATGTCATTTTATAAACTTAAAAAAACAAGTTTTATGCATAAGATAGTAACAAGTAAACTGCAGGGACTAATTATGTAATTTACAAAAACCAAACCCCCCCAGTGTCTTGCCCGTTTTTCCGGCCGAGCCTCCGGCCACCTCCGGCCGCGGCTCCGGCCACCCCAATACTCATTTTCAAAGGCAAAATTCCATCCAAAACCGCTCCCAATTCTTTTTAGAAGATGATATGAACCGTTAGGCATCGATTAACCGCAATTAAGTCTCCGTTTTCTAGACTAATCAATCAAGAAACCGCCGAGAATTAATCATCCAACGTTCAGACATTAAACTCCAATTATAACCCAATTAACTAAACCTAATCAAACGTTTATCTAACTCTAATCGATTTCAATCACCAAATACATCTGAAACAAACACAATCAACAAATTCAAGCATCACTTGCTCGCGGACCTGCAACTCAACCAAATCCATATTCCAAGCTTCGAGTGTTGAAATTGGCAAAGGGTTTTGAATCAGAGACATCACACGAGGCTATCCACAAAGCTAATTGAGTTATCATCCACGTTTACATCTAGTTTACACCTCCCTCGTCCGCGGCTTGTTCATCGTCTTGTTCATCTCCAATCTTTCATCATTCGGGTAATTACAACATGCTTTACACTCGGTTAAACATGGGGAACAAAAGCCCCATGGTCATTGATGATAACCGATTTGCTTTAAACTTCAAATTGGCCCTAATCGATTCTAGGGTTTATATGGAATTTGGGGGTTGTTGGAAGTTGCTTATTATAGAATTTAGAACCCAAAAGAACCGCGGCTGAGAGCCTTGGTTCACTGGTTAGCACGTTGCATTCCATCCATGAGGTCTCGGGTTCAAACCCGAGCACCCTCATTTTTAATTTTAAAGGCTTTTTGACTTAAAACAAATTTCAGAAAATTTCTATCATATATAAAAATTATGTTTATAAATTTCAAATATCTTCCAAAGCCTTCAAATATTTTCTATAATTTTTCTAAGTTTAAATAAAAATATTTTTATTTGATAAGACATTTTAATAAAGCTTATTTGAATAATTTTTAATAAAATAGATTGAAAATAATAATTAGTAGATTATTATTGGTTCAAATGTCCTTTCTCAAATTTATTTTGTTTATATATAAACTTTTTATATAACATTTTAATTAGGATAATTGTTTCGTTTCACAACTCTGAATAAAATATATATATATATATACTAAGAAAATATGAATTTATTCCATTTGTTTAAGTATAATTATTTGACATGCCTCAAATTCCATTTAAGCCCCTAGTTTTCGTTAAGCGTTAAACTCATCATTGGGCTTAAATCTGTAAATATGATTAGGTACATTGTGAAGGGCTACGTTGAAACGACGCTTGTTATTATTTTCTTATTAATCATCCAATATATACTTATTTGATCATGTGAGTTTTCCTTGCCCTTTTTTATGCTATTTCACACCGTTTTGGGGTGAAACATGTTACATTATTCAACATACACTTATAAACGTTTGAGACTTATAAAAGCACATGCAATTCATATTTTTATTTTGTCATGGTTAATTGTGTTATTGTAAGTCTTATATGAATTATATATATTGTTTACAATCATTAACTATTGCTAGCCTGACGACGTCTTAGATCTTTGGGCCTGACAAGCCTATATGGTGCTAAAGTCGATGTTTTGCCGACTCCTAGGAGCCGTATGCTTGTGTACTAGGGAACCAAGTACACTTAGCCAATCATATAAACTTATAATCTAGTCGAGGTTTGATTGTACTATATGTGTTCTATAAACTTGCTAACTCATAACCTATGACATGAATTGCTACTTGAAATCCATGGTATATTATGTATGTGAAACTCTTGGGAACTCACCAACTTTATAGTTGACCCGTTATTTTTAACATGTTTCAGGAAATACCCACATTTGAAGTCATCTTTTGAAGCTTGCAATAAACTAGGATTTGGACCTAGCTAAATGAATAAAATGCTTATGTTATGTCTTGTATTGTTTGGAACTTTTTCATGTTTGAGACCTATGAATGTATTTCATTTGAAACTTATGATAATATTATTTTCATTTAAGGATAGCGTTATGTGGTTGTGAACAATCTTAACCCTCACACCTCGACGATTCCGCCGTCAAGGTTGGGTGTGACATCAATGTACAAGCTCTTACCGTCAGTTTTAATACTTCTCATCACGTGATCAGTGTTACGTAGATAAGAAATATATTGTAACATCACGTATTATATTTTTTTTTATAAAAATTTTTATACGTGAGTGTTTATTTCAAAGATTTTATAATAATAATCATAATAATAATAATGATAAATAATAATATTTATAGTAATAATAATGATAACAATAATAATAATAATAATAATAAAAATAATATTGGTAATAACGATATTAAAGTTCGGGGGTTAATTTGTAGTTTTTAAAACTTAAAAACTAAGTTAAAATAAGAAGTATAAACCACTTCAAACCACAGGGGGTCAAAGTGTAATTTTTAAAAAAAAAACAAATTTCTTTTCTTCCTTTCTTCTTCCTCTCGACCGAGCCCCACAACCCACCATTATCTCCATTTTTTTTGGCCGACAAACCCAAAAAAACGGGCACTATGGATTAAACTAACAACGCACTAACGAACATTGAATCGTTTAAAGCTTTCCTTGAGTTCGAATGCATCAAAAACAATCAAAAATATACCTCTCGAACACCTCTCACCCGCGGACCTGCAACTTCGTTTTAGACCCATCTACGATCGAGTTTTCACAAAATTAACTTAGGGGTTTTCATCCTTATCATCATACGAAGTTTCCCCTACGTTTAATTGGATTATAAACAAGATTTGAGCATCAAACGACTACTCACTGTGCCGCGACCTGTTCATCTTTGGGTAAGGCATCAATCGATCATCATATGATTAATTATACACACCCACACACTCTATTTTTCATGAGGGTCAAAAGCCCCATGATTGCAGAAGCATTCGATATCGAATTGAACTTCGATTTGGGTCTGGATCGAACCTAGGGTTCGAATGGGTTTGGGAATTGGGGTTTGATCGAGATTAAGCTTAAAACAATTTGAAGCCGGAACCTTTCGCGGCTTAGGCCTTTAGTCTGCTGGTTCCTGCGCTCCACCTCCAACAAGAGGTCCCGGTTTCGAAACCCGGCAGCCTCCTATATTTTTAAACATTTTTTAGGCCATTTTAAGCCTCTAAAAAATTCTAAAAAAATTCATAAAAATCATAAAAAAATATTTTTAAGACATTAAAAATATTTAAACAACTAAATTATTTTTCTGGAATTTATTTCAATATTTTATCTATTTTTAATAAATGTTTTAAATAAATAAAGTTATAAATAATACAAAATTATTTAAATAAAAATGAACTCCTAATAATAATTTAATTTATTGAATTATTATTTGACACAATATTATTTGTAATAATTTCACACAATATTTATTATTGTTTAAATAATGATTAAATATATAAATTTATTATATTTAAATCATTTTAAATAACAATTTCATTTCTTTTAATAAATTAAATAATTAAACATATTAGTTAATTATCACATAATTAATTAATAAGATTAATTATTTATTTTTCCACATTTTCACAATAAATCAAACAGATACGTAAACTAATACGTTTATTTCTAAAATCTAAACATAATCATTTTCAATAAATCTATTTGTTTCAAGACATACAAATTAGATAGAATATTTAAACCACCATTCAAAATCAAAATGGAAACCTTAAAACATTCTCAAACTTTCAAATCATTATTATTCTAACACGAGACACCGTTCCTTAGGTTAACCGTAAGGAAATCACAGGTGTCTAACCTATCACGATCAAAATCCAATCTCATCAATCAGGTGAGTATTCATATCCCCTTTTTATATCATTTCCTATTTGGGGGAAATCATGTGATACAATATATTCTATCATGATATTCTATTGTTGTTTCATTCTAAATTCAATTCAAGACAGGTTATGTTATTACTTGCAATTACGTGAACATACTATGCTAAACTGGGCGACAATAAAACCCTAATTCAATCAATCAATCAATCCTGGCAACAATGTAGATCTACTGGTTTGGATAACCCACCCCATATGAATAGTCGAGTGGTGATTGTGCCAGAGGCAGGAGTTAATCTATGGTATACGTGTGGAGTCTATTATATGCAAGTGTCAAGTCAAGGGGTTGTTATTGTGTCAGTTTATCTATATGCTTTACTATTGCAATATAAGTCTTAACGTTACCTTGTGAATTGAATTATTCTCAATCAATCAATCAATCTATATGTATACTCAAAACTATGATTACTCACCAGCTAATTCGTTAGCTGACTTTATTTTCTCACATGATTTCAGGTTAAGCAAGCTAGTGGACTTCTACTTGATCATATAAGACCTGGACTTAGTCAAAACAAAAGACAATTATTATTTGTGACTTTAACTGTTGAATTTGTATCTATTAAATTCATGTTATCATGTAATCTGATTTTAATATTATTTACACAATTAGACAATCATGAGTTATGAACAATCAATCATTCCCTCGTCCGCTCCGATGATTCCGCCGTCGGTCGGGGTGTGACAGATTGGTATCAGAGCCATGGTTATAGGGAATTAGGTTATTAGAAATGGAATGACCTAGACTATAACTAAGTACCTTTACACATGAGTCCTCTCATGTATTTTATATGCTTAGATAGGATTTTATGTGCCTTACATGTTTATACTTGATTATGTGATTATCTGCCTTATGTGATTCTTCTTATACTTTGAATCTATCAATATACACACGAATCTTAACTCATATTCTAAGGCATTGTGTGCCTAATTCAAGTGATTTCAAACTCCAAAACTTGATTGTTATTCATAGTTTTCAAATCTCGTCAAAGTCCGTGTCACACGACCGAGAACATGCAATGCTGGAAGAGTGGGATACCTGTATCTTAAGGTGTTCTGTCTAGGCAAGGTATTCATACAACTTGATTACCTTACCTGGGAACCCTCGAGATGAGTATTCGCTTATAGGTACGCATGTCCTCGTTAAGGTTGTGGTGGACACAAATACTTTGATTAGTCAACGTACTCGCTTTGATTTACGAATCAAACGATTACACTCGGAACATATCATCGTTATTATGCCAAATTCTCGATTGTCGTTTTCATAGCTCATATTAATTCAATTCTCATAAACTATCTTAATGATATTCCAGAATGTCTTCTCGTCAAATCCGTTCACGATCTAGAAACTCTGGCCGTAAGATTTCTGCTATTGTAGCACGTGAAGTTACTGCGGTCATCCCAACTCTACTTACCCATTTGAACCAAGGCAACAATACTGATCAAAACCCAACTGCACCAAACCCTCCCAAAACTTGTACCTACAAACATTTCAGTTCTTGCAACCCCACTAAGTTCAGTGGAACTGAAGGTGCTACTGGATTACTACAGTGGTTCGAAAGCATCGAGAACACTTTCCTAAACAGTGAATGCCCTGAAAATCTAAAAGTCCGGTATGCCACAAGTGTTCTCCAGAAACGCGCACTTACTTGGTGGAACGGGGAGAAACGAACCCGTGGAATTGAAACTGCTTTAGCATTGACGTGGGCTGAAGTTAAGGAACTCATGACTAAAGAGTTCTGCCCAAGAAATGAAGTCCGAAAACTGGAAGCTGAGTTCTGGGAGTTAACCCAAGACAGTGGCGAGAACCTCGCATACACTAACCGATTCCACGAACTGAGCCTTTTAGTACCGCATCTTGCTACCCCTACCTCTCGTGCCATCGAGAAATACATTGGTGGACTGCCTATGCAAATTCAGGATACGGTGCTAGGAAGGAATCCTTCCACACTAGAAGATGCTATCAGGCTGGCTGCACAGTTAACCGATAATCATGTGAAAGCTGGTTCCTTAATCTGGAAAGGATCGAAGAAGAATACCGATAAACTTCCTAACGAAACCGTCAAAACCGACCAACCCGAGCCTTCCAGGAACAAGAAGAGGAAGGCCAATTCTCAAAACTTTGCTGTGATTACCCCTGCTGTGCCAATTACTCAAGTCCCTCCAACACATCAACAAGCGGTAAATGTCACACCCCAACCTAGACGGCGGAATCGTCGAGGCGTGAGAGTTACGATCGTTCACAGCCACATAACGCTATTATTTGTTCCAAATATATTAATCAAGATTCAATTGTAACAATACAAGTAAACGTTTAAACAAAGATACATCCAGATCATTCGTTTATTTCTCTAAGTCCAATCCTAAGTGTGATAAGCTTCAAAGAGTAACCTGAAACATGTTAAAAATAAAGGGTCAACATATTGTTGGTGAGCATTCTATAGTTTTTCATACATAAGTATATAAAAGATGGCAATTCATGTTGTAAATTAGAGAACAAGGTAACTAGGGATGTAAGACAGAATGCACAATCAAACCTTGACAAAGTTTTACAAGTCTCAAACGTTTACAAGAATATACGATTAGCTAAGTGTACTTGGATCAACCAAGCAGGCTTGTCAGGCCCATAGATCTATGACGTCGCTAGGCTAGCAATAGTTAATGATTGTACATATATTCGACATTACATGGTAGCTACAAGATTCAACTAATCACAACACACAAGCAAATTGCCATAAGTTTACAAGAATCAAACGTATTTACAAGTGTAACGTTTATACGGTAACATGTTTCACCCAAAAGTGTGTGAAATAATAAAATTGGTATAGAAATACTCACTTGATATATATAAGGTGATGATAAGAATTTAAACGAGGCTCCAACTATCTCTTTTACGGGTTACCTAACGTATTGATTCCAAGATTAAGTTAAATAATAAGATTAATAGTTAGACATGGACTAGGGTTTCAATTGGGATTTGGGGGTTTAAATAATTAAGTAAAATAATGGATCGTTTACGTTTTGGGTTAATAAAGATATTATAAATCAATTAAGTCCATAAATGATTAAAAATATCTCAACAATTTAAGTTAATAGAAATTAAGTTTGAAAGAAATAATTAATTTAATAATTAATTATTTGATAAAGAGAATTAATTATATACCTATTTAAATGACCTTAAAATTTATTTAAACTTATTTTATAAAGTTTTGAGCTTTTAGAATATTTCATCATAAAAGTTTTATAATACAAAACCTTAAAAATCAAATAAAGAGAATATCGTTTTATAAATTTTTAAGAAGTTAAATAAAAGTTAACGAATACTTTATTAACTAATGGTGATATATTAGATGAACAATTTGTCATTAAACATATGTTTTTATAAGGTTTTAAATAATCTAAATGTGAACCATGAAATATTTTATCATTTAAATTACATAAAATAATTTATAATGTTTTAAAATAAATCTCCATTTATAATATCATGATTTAAACGTTAAAGATTAAAGGAATTAATCTGAATATATTATTTGAACAAATAATGATTTAATATGTTAAACAATATTTAAAACCTATTTTATATGAAAATGAACTAATTAAACAAAATGATAACTAAATAAATAAGGAAATTTTATAATAAATTCCAGCAAATAATTAGATGATTTCAAAAATTATTGGTAGTTTATAAAAGGAATTTTATAATTTTTCTGATTTTTTTAATCATTTATTTAAAGGTTAAAAGCATAAAAAAAATGGACGAGGGAGCACGGGTTCGAACCCGGGACCTCATAGTGTGCGAAAGGCTCGGGAACCAGTAGACCAGGCATCCAACAGCGATGTAGAATGGTTCCAATTCTTTTTAAACAAGGTTACAAAGCAAATCCCAATCCGTATGAACCCTAGAAATCGATTCCTCCCAAATTGAACAATCAAACGTAGGTGTTGAAGAACACATTCAAGGGGCTTTTAATCCCTATCTAAAATCGAGCATAATGATATATGTAACTTACATGATTGAGTCCGATTTGATGTTCTCCAGTTTAAGAACGAGTCGCGGTTACTGGTTGTTCGATTGACGCTTCAAACGACGATTATACTCGTATTAAACTCATGGGAAGCTTCGAATAACGATCTGGAAGCAAAACCCGTTATCAAATTTGATTAAAATTGGTTGGAAGTCGGGTTTTTAAGGGGTTGCAGGTCCGCGACTTCGAACGGTTTTTGAAGGAATGTTTGAGCTTGTTTTAGATCCGATTGAAAATGGGGTTTGATTAGAAACAGATTTATGGGAGTTCACATTCGATTAATTTGATTAATTTTTCGATTGTTAGTGCGATTTTGGCGTGTAAAGGGGCCGACCAAACGTGGTGCAATCGGTGAGTGGTTTGGTGAGGTGTAATTCGATTATTGAAGTATGTAGGGTTTCGAATTTTGTATGCAAACGGTTTGGTATGTGTTTCCGGGTTCGAAATGGATTTGTTTTGGGATTTTTGGGTCGCCGGAGGGGTCGCCGGTGCCGGCCGGAAAACCCGCCGGGAAATCGAGGAACAGAGAGAGAAAACAAATGGGTTTTGGAATATTTACACGAATGGTCCCTGTGGTTTCGAGTATTATCATTTTATGCAAAACTTTGATTTTTAAGTTTGATAAATTACATAAACCACCCCTGAACTTATTATTATCATTACTATTATTATTATTATTATTATTATTATTAATGTTATTAGTATTAATATTATTATTATTATCACTATTATCTTTATTATTATTGTTATTATTATTATTAATTATTATTAATTATTATTATTATTATTAAGTATTATTGCTATTATTATTATTATTTATAAAAATCGTGGTAAAAATACGAAATGTTACAGTCTCCCCTACTTTAAGAAATTTCGTCCCGAAATTTAATCATGAGAAATAAATTTTAAGATTTATGAGGAGACTTAGATGTCATTTCGTATTCACGAGTGTTTAAATTCAATAAGTTTGACTATGAGTCTTAAGTTTGCTGAGTTTCACCGTTTATAATCTTATATGTTCTAAAGTGTGCAAGTTATTCCTTTAAGATTTTTAATTGACAAATGTTTGTATTCCAAACAGTTCAATACGGTTAACAAGAATTTTTGTCATGTGTGAAACTCCATACATTAGATCGATACGGGACTCGGCTTATGAGAAATAAGTTTCAGATGTTTTTGGATGGAATTCATAAGAGCTTCTCAAGCAAGTAACTTTAACGAGTTTCTAGGTGATCGATTCTTGTTTACTCATGTCAATAAGGGTTCAAAGTGTTATTAGTGTAACGTTGATACAAGTATCGTGTTGGTTAAGATTAAAGATTAACTTTGGTATGAAGAAAATCATTATAATAGGTTTTCAGAATAAGTGTGGTTTTGAGGGTAAAACATTCAGAAGATTTACTAGAGGTTGTTATAAGGAGTTCAAAGATGGTCCAAGAAATGACACAATAATAGAAATTGCATTGATCAACGAAGATAGCACTCACGATTGGATTAAAATTTAAATAATTTAGGATATTGCTGATTAAGGCAAACACAAGTAGCTTTCCACGTACGGCTTGCACATGCGGTTCATCAAATTCATAATTACAGCTGAGAAACATTCGTGTGGCTAGGAAGCCATGAACACAAATTAGTAATGTCTTTATTTGGCAGGAAGGTTGTTTAGGAAGCTATCATTACGCAATCAGGTTTTAATGATAACTCAAAATGAAAGTTGATAAGTAGGGAATAAATGGTTCGATGTAGCTAGATCGAGTTAAAATATGAAGATAAAGGAAAGAAATCAATTTAAGAATTCACATGCTTCAAGCTTGGAGTCAAAATCATCTTAAGACAATCGGGTTTCCTTTCGAGTTCAGAGATCATGCTTTGGCTTAATAGGTCAAAACACTAACAGTGTTTCACCCGTCAAGTTACTACATGCTTCTCGTCACTTGATTTACAACCATGGTAAGTTGAAGATCCAGAAATGAGAATAGTCATCAAGGTGTGGTTTTCACTCCTAACTTGATGGTGTATTCCCAAGATATGACCATTAACTTACCAATCAAAAAGTTCAATCCCAACTCATTGTTAAGGATCCATAGAAATAAGACGAGGTAACTCACCATTAAGGTAAGGGAAATCACTCCTATCTTAACAATGAAGTTTTTACAAAAACAAAATATAACGAAATGAACTTCTTCATCAAAATCCAGAATTCACTCCAACTTTGATGAGATCATTTCATTTGAGAGAATACAATCCATAAAAATGAAATTATCATCAAGGTATGGAATTCACGCCTATCTTAATGATTGAGCTTCATAATAACAAGGAAACAATCAAAGATTGACAATTGCCACCAAAGTACGGGTTTTCAATCCTATTTTGGTGAGATCATGTCACTTGTGAAATGCCATTTCAAAGAAAATACTTGAAGTCAATCCTCAAGATAAGGTAATCACCCTAATCCAGAGGATTAAATTGCATAAAACACACAATTGGAAACCATTTATCGGAACGAATAGAGATTCATCAAAGTAAGGGAATCACCCCTGTTTTGATGAGTTAGAACTGTTTAGGAGGTACGAGTGTTATTAGTCATAGACTGACTTACAAACTCTTGCATCTCCCACGGTGCAGACGGTACGAAGTTTGACAAAACAGTGAAAAGAAAAGAATATCAATTTAGAATTTCAAGAAATTTCAAGTTACAACAAGGTAGCAAAAGAGAAAATCATGATTACCAGCTTAAGATCAAAGTTCAAGATAACAGAAATTTGTTGTGGTGTTCAAATCTTGGATAATTAAAATCGGGAAGACGAAATCAAGGATAAAATGATTCGACATCACAATGAGATGTGAACATTCGATTCACAATCGAAAGGAAAATACAAGGACTTCCCAAGATATGGGGTCACCCATAACCTTATTGAAGACACGCGTACTTATAAGTGGTAACAAATGTATAATTAGTTTATTCGATCATTGAGGTGAGTGACCACTTTAAATTAACAAGGTTAATATTCAATTAGCAAAGTATCCCGAGATGTAGGAATTCCATCTACAGCTTTGCATGTTCTTAGTTATGGGACACATCCTTAAGAAGACTTGAGAACCATAGATAACGGTTTAAAGTTTTAAAGACATACGGTTTAGATTCCCAATATCTTTGGGTATGTTAAAATCCATGTTCACGTTGGTCAAGGTATAGAAGATAGTTACATGAAATTCCGAGTTCAATACTGTTACACGTTACACGTTGAGCGTTTAAACGTAAGAGTTAAATTGTAGGATAGGTTTAATATTAACAGGAATATTATTTAAGAATGAGAAAGTATTTAAACTTTGATGATAAACTAGTTCAAGGATTCAACGATTTTTAAGATACAAAAGGATGGTTCCATTTGGTAACGCATTACCATTTGGAATCGTTGACACGTCAAGGTAAATTGACTCATTTGCCTTAGAGATTTGTGTATTTTGACCATAGTTTATCACTCATCCCAGAAATCCCCAGGTAAGCATAACAGGTCTCACAATGAGATTTATGCGATATGCTTGCCTTAGCCCAAAGGCCTTTTGCCAGGAAATCCAGAATACAGGTGTCTATGTGTCACACAAATTTCTTTGGTTTATGAAATCAAAACCTTGATGAGATTTTCACAGATTAGACATGGAGTCTAAGGAATTAAACTCACGATGATAAGTGTAGATTCCACATATCGTTGAGAATAAGTTTAGGAAGTTCATTTATCGGGGAGAGTCAAAGAGTCGAAGTTAAGTTTGGAGAGTCTAAGTTTTAAGCATACATAAGGCAATCCTATGCTAAGGCATCAAATTGCACAAAAGGCATAGCATTATGTAGCAATATGTAAGCACAAAAGTATAAAGATCTTTCTATGAGGTTCATGAAACTATAGTCTAGGTCACCATTTCTAATAACCTAAATCCCTATAGTTATGGGCTCTGATACCAATCTGTCACACCCCAACCTAGACGGCGGAATCGTCGAGGCGTGAGAGTTACGATCGTTCACAGCCACATAACGCTATTATTTGTTCCAAATATATTAATCAAGATTCAATTGTAACAATACAAGTAAACGTTTAAACAAAGATACATCCAGATCATTCGTTTATTTCTCTAAGTCCAATCCTAAGTGTGATAAGCTTCAAAGAGTAACCTGAAACATGTTAAAAATAAAGGGTCAACATATTGTTGGTGAGCATTCTATAGTTTTTCATACATAAGTATATAAAGATGGCAATTCATGTTGTAAATTAGAGAACAAGGTAACTAGGGATGTAAGACAGAATGCACAATCAAACCTTGACAAAGTTTTACAAGTCTCAAACGTTTACAAGAATATACGATTAGCTAAGTGTACTTGGATCAACCAAGCAGGCTTGTCAGGCCCATAGATCTATGACGTCGCTAGGCTAGCAATAGTTAATGATTGTACATATATTCGACATTACATGGTAGCTACAAGATTCAACTAATCACAACACACAAGCAAATTGCCATAAGTTTACAAGAATCAAACGTATTTACAAGTGTAACGTTTATACGGCAACATGTTTCACCCAAAAGTGTGTGAAATAATAAAATGGGTATAGAAATACTCACTTGATATATATAAGGTGATGATAAGAATTTAAACGAGGCTCCAACTATCTCTTTTACGGGTTACCTAACGTATTGATTCCAAGATTAAGTTAAATAATAAGATTAATAGTTAGACATGGACTAGGGTTTCAATTGGGATTTGGGGGTTTAAATAATTAAGTAAAATAATGGATCGTTTACGTTTTGGGTTAATAAAGATATTATAAATCAATTAAGTCCATAAATGATTAAAAATATCTCAACAATTTAAGTTAATAGAAATTAAGTTTGAAAGAAATAATTAATTTAATAATTAATTATTTGATAAAGAGAATTAATTATATACCTATTTAAATGACCTTAAAATTTATTTAAACTTATTTTATAAAGTTTTGAGCTTTTAGAATATTTCATCATAAAAGTTTTATAATACAAAACCTTAAAAATCAAATAAAGAGAATATCGTTTTATAAATTTTTAAGAAGTTAAATAAAAGTTAACGAATACTTTATTAACTAATGGTGATATATTAGATGAACAATTTGTCATTAAACATATGTTTTTATAAGGTTTTAAATAATCTAAATGTGAACCATGAAATATTTTATCATTTAAATTACATAAAATAATTTATAATGTTTTAAAATAAATCTCCATTTATAATATCATGATTTAAACGTTAAAGATTAAAGGAATTAATCTGAATATATTATTTGAACAAATAATGATTTAATATGTTAAACAATATTTAAAACCTATTTTATATGAAAATGAACTAATTAAACAAAATGATAACTAAATAAATAAGGAAATTTTATAATAAATTCCAGCAAATAATTAGATGATTTCAAAAATTATTGGTAGTTTATAAAAGGAATTTTATAATTTTTCTGATTTTTTTAATCATTTATTTAAAGGTTAAAAGCATAAAAAAAATGGACGAGGGAGCCCGGGTTCGAACCCGGGACCTCATAGTGTGCGAAAGGCTCGGGAACCAGTAGACCAGGCATCCAACAGCGATGTAGAATGGTTCCAATTCTTTTTAAACAAGGTTACAAAGCAAATCCCAATCCGTATGAACCCTAGAAATCGATTCCTCCCAAATTGAACAATCAAACGTAGGTGTTGAAGAACACATTCAAGGGGCTTTTAATCCCTATCTAAAATCGAGCATAATGATATATGTAACTTACATGATTGAGTCCGATTTGATGTTCTCCAGTTTAAGAACGAGTCGCGGTTACTGGTTGTTCGATTGACGCTTCAAACGACGATTATACTCGTATTAAACTCATGGGAAGCTTCGAATAACGATCTGGAAGCAAAACCCGTTATCAAATTTGATTAAAATTGGTTGGAAGTCGGGTTTTTAAGGGGTTGCAGGTCCGCGACTTCGAACGGTTTTTGAAGGAATGTTTGAGCTTGTTTTAGATCCGATTGAAAATGGGGTTTGATTAGAAACAGATTTATGGGAGTTCACATTCGATTAATTTGATTAATTTTTCGATTGTTAGTGCGATTTTGGCGTGTAAAGGGGCCGACCAAACGTGGTGCAATCGGTGAGTGGTTTGGTGAGGTGTAATTCGATTATTGAAGTATGTAGGGTTTCGAATTTTGTATGCAAACGGTTTGGTATGTGTTTCCGGGTTCGAAATGGATTTGTTTTGGGATTTTTGGGTCGCCGGAGGGGTCGCCGGTGCCGGCCGGAAAACCCGCCGGGAAATCGAGGAACAGAGAGAGAAAACAAATGGGTTTTGGAATATTTACACGAATGGTCCCTGTGGTTTCGAGTATTATCATTTTATGCAAAACTTTGATTTTTAAGTTTGATAAATTACATAAACCACCCCTGAACTTATTATTATCATTACTATTATTATTATTATTATTATTATTATTATTATTAATGTTATTAGTATTAATATTATTATTATTATCACTATTATCTTTATTATTATTGTTATTATTATTATTAATTATTATTAATTATTATTATTATTATTAAGTATTATTGCTATTATTATTATTATTATTTATAAAAATCGTGGTAAAAATACGAAATGTTACAGTAAACAACCAATCGCTGATGAGAAAGCCATACGCTGGACCCCATCCACTGTGTAACATCTGCAATTACCATCATCCCGCTAACACTCAGTGTCGTCAATGCACAAACTGTGGTCGTTTGGGTCATACATTCAACGTGTGTAGGAGTGCTGCTAAAGCTCCGACTAATGCACCAGTTCACCAACATCCTCTTACAATTACCCAGGGTCGTGCATGCTATCAATATGGTGATCCGAACCATTTTCGCAATCGATGCCCTCAACTTGTCATCCCAGTTCCTACAGCTCAAGGACGTGCTTTCAATATCAATACCCAACAAGCTCAAGCCACCAATGATGTGGTGTTGAATAATTCTTGTCCTTGATTTTCGTCTTCATGATGTAATTCAAGATTTGTAATCGTGATTTCCTTTTATTATATTGATGTAATCTGAAAATTTCTAAGTTTCTAATTGAGATACTTTCCTTTCGTTGTTAAGTCGAATTTTGAACCGCATGCCCCGTGGGAGATACGAATCTCCTAAATGATTTTAACTCATCAAAACAGGGGTGATTCCCTTACTTTGGTAATGATTCTTTATTCGTTTCAATAAATGGTTTTCCACTGATGGGTTTTATGAAGTTTCATCCTCTGGATTAGGGTGATTTCCTTATCTCGAGGACTGACTTCAACTATTCACTTTGGAACTTACATTTCACAAATGACATGATCTCACCAAAATAGGATTGAAACCCGTACTTTGGTGACAAATGTCAATCTACAATTGTTTTCTTGTTATTATGAAATTCAATCATCAAGATAGACGTAAATTTCATACCTTGGTGATAATCTCATTTTTATGGATTGTATTTCTCAAATGAAACGACCTCGTCAAAGTAGGAGTGAATTCTGGATTTTGATGAGGAAGTCTATCTTATTATATTTTGTTTTTGTAGAAATTCGTCGTTAAGATAGGAGTGATTTTCCTTACCTTAATGGTGAGTTATCTCGTCTTATTTCTGTAGATCCTCAAATCAAACTTTTTG
Organism: Flaveria linearis; assembly: GCA_024085815.1. Classification (NCBI taxonomy): domain Eukaryota; kingdom Viridiplantae; phylum Streptophyta; class Magnoliopsida; order Asterales; family Asteraceae; genus Flaveria; species Flaveria linearis. The sequence continues at coordinate 78,574,601 of CM044011.1, read as the reverse complement.
GATTGGTAAGCTAGTGGTTATACCTTGAGAGTACACCATCAAGTTAGGGGTGAAAACCATACCTTGAGGACTATTCTCATTCCTTGATCATCAACTTACCATGGTTGTAATCAAGTGACGAGACGCATGTATTAACTTGAAGGGTGAAATAATGTTAGTGTTTCGACCTATCAAGCCAAAGCATGATCTCTGAACTTGAACAGAGACCTGATTCGTTTTAGGTTGATTTTGAATCCTAACTTGGAACATTTAAATTCTTAAATCAATTTCTTTTCCTTTATTCTCATGTTTTGACTCGATCTAGCTACATCAAACCATTTATTACTTATCTATCGACTTTCATTGTGAGTTATCATCAAAACCTGATTACGTGATGGTAGTCTTCCTAAACAATCTAGTGTCAAGTAAAGATATTATCTCTAATCGTGATGGTCGCTTCATCTCTCATTTCTGGAAAAGTCTCCAATCAGCTCTCAAAACTCAACTGAATCTTAACACAACTTATCAACCGCAAACCAACGGTCAGACTGAAGGAACGATACAGACCCTCGAGAATATGCTCCGGGCTTGTGTCATTGATTTCAGTGGATCGTGAGATTCTCATCTTCCGTTGATCAAATACTCTTACAATAACAGTTACCAGACCAACAGATGGCACCATTTAAGGCCTTGTATGGACTGAAGTTGGTGAATCACAGATTATTGGTCCAGAACTGATACAAGAAACAACAGACAAAATTCATAAGATCCGTGATAACTTGGTCGCTGCTAGAAATCGTCAAAAGCATATGCTGACAAAAGACGCAAGCTCATGGAATACAATGTCGGAGATCTCGTACTTCTTAAGGTATCACCTTGGAAGGGAGTGATTCGCTTTGGAAAGAAAGGGAAGCTAGCACCTCGTTACGTGGGTCCATTCAAAGTGCTAGAGCGAATTGGGAAAGTGGCCTACAAGCTTGAACTACCTCAAGAGCTCAGCAATATACATCCGACGTTTCATGTTTCAAATCTCAAGAAATGTCTTGCCGATGAAAATCTCCACATACCACTCGACGAAGTTCAGATTGATAAATCTATGCACTTTATTGAGAAACCTGTGGAAATTGTGGAACGGGAAGTCAAACAGCTCAAACGTAGTAGGATACCTATTGTCAAAGTTCGCTGGGAGTCTAAACGTGGCCCAGAATTCACCTGGGAACGCGAAGACAAAATGAAAACCCAGTATCCTCATCTTTTCGTTTCAGCCTCCTCGTAATTAAAATTTCGAGACGAAATTTCCTAAAGCAGGGGAGACTGTAACATCACGTATTATATTTTTTTTTATAAAAATTTTTATACGTGAGTGATTATTTCAAAGATTTTATAATAATAATCATAATAATATAATGATAAATAATAATATTTATAGTAATAATAATGATAACAATAATAATAATAATAATAATAAAAATAATATTGGTAATAACGATATTAAAGTTCGGGGGTTAATTTGTAGTTTTTAAAACTTAAAAACTAAGTTAAAATAAGAAGTATAAACCACTTCAAACCACAGGGGGTCAAAGTGTAATTTTTAAAAAAAAAACAAATTTCTTTTCTTCCTTTCTTCTTCTCTCGACCGAGCCCCACAACCCACCATTATCTCCATTTTTTTTTGGCCGACAAACCAAAAAAACGGGCACTATGGATTAAACTAACAACGCACTAATGAACATTGAATCGTTTAAAGCATTCCTTGAGTTCGAATGCATCAAAAACAATCAAAAATTGTAACACCCGAAAGTTTGACTTCTCAGCATGTGATGCGACTGAGCTTCAGTCGCCTGTGATTTATGCGACTGAAGTTCAACCGCATGGCTATTCGGCCGATTGGAGCTCAACCGCACGATTGGAGCTCAACCGCCGAATGAAGTATGAGCCGAATGGAACACGTGCGATTGGGGTCCAATCGCATGGTGTTGATGCGACTGAAGGTCCAGTCGCCCCTGGACCAGATGCGACTGAGATGTGGGTATAAAAGGGGAGCAGCTCCATTCTCCTCCCATTTTTCAGTCGGGGAGAGAGAGTGGGCGACCGAGAACAGAAGAGAAAAGAGGGAAAGTGCTGCCCGAGCTTCGAATCCGTCGAGAAGATAGCCAAAGTCGAAGTTCATCTACTTCTACCTGTAATGTGAGTTCTAAGACCCCTCATTTACATGTTTTTAACCGATTTTGGGGCTGGAATCACATATAAACCCTAGTTTTGTAAAAGTGTAAGTTTGACCCATTTGGGTAAATTTTGAGTAATGCGTTTATAGTAAGAAGTAGGACTTGTATATGCTTGTATGATGTCCTTGTATGAATCCCTGAGCTTTGGGAGGGTCAATTTGGGCTAAAAATGGGTTTTTGACGAGTTTGGGTGCGGGGGTTCGCGGCTGCTGTTCGTGATGAACTCCAGTCGCAGCCCAGTTAGGGTTATGCGACTGAAGGGCCATTCGGCCGAATGAGTATGAGTCGATGTCCAATCGCCCGACTGAGGCCCAGACGCCCGATTGAGTCTCAATCGCACGATAGGTGATGCGACTGAGAGTTTCGGTCGCATAAGTTCAATCGCAGAGTAGTTCAGTCGTACGGTTAAGAGTTAGTCGCATATAATCCAGTCGCATAGTGTCTAGTCGTACGGAAGGAAGTCCAGTCGCACGTTTGAGTACCCATTCGCATGACAGCCCAATCGTATGGCCCAGTCGCATGGAGGACATGCGACTGGTAGTAGTTCAGTCGCCCGAACAGGGCTGATGTGAGTGAATGTAGAATTGCAGGTATGATGTATGTATGTTAGTATGATGTTGTCATGGTAGATGATGAATACTGATGATATGAAAGTAATTATGTTCCTTATGGGTATGTGTCTTATCTTTTAATAACTTTACGTGAATGAATGAACGAATGTAATGAATGTATTAAGAACGTAAAGTGAAAGATAATGAAAGAAGGAACATGATGAATGAATGCATGCATTAACGAATGAATGAATGTAATAAAGGCTTGCAAGCAAAATGAAGGAGGTGCACACCCCTGGCAGGTGTTAGCTCAACGGTGTGCGGGTTAGCTACCCCGAAGGATGCACATCGGGGTCAGTCTTTGTGATTGACCAGAAGTATGTATGGGATCCTTGCCGCTTACCCTAGGTGACTGGATCAGCATTAGTGCACAACGTTCGTGATTGATCATCACAGGTCCAGCACCAGCATTTGTGCACAACGTTCGGGGTAAAGCATACGGCATTGATCCAGAAGTAAAGTGAAAGATAAGTGGTGCTTGTACCTACCCTAGGTGACTGGATCAGCATTTGTGCACAACGTTCGTGGCTAACCACCACAGGTCCAGCACCAGTAGTACGTATGATGAAGGGGGTAGTGTACATGTCACCGAATGTAATGAACGTTCGAACGAAAGTAATAAATGAATAATGAACAGAATGAAGGTTCGAACGTATGAAGTGAAAGTATGAATGAAAGTAAAGACATACGAAAGTATGTGAAGTATGTAAAGTATGTATGTATGAAAGTAAACGAGAATGAGGAAGTGTACACGAATGAAAGTAAGTAATGAATGATAAGATAATAATAGTATTATCTGCGTGTACGTATGATGTGTGAACACATGTATGAAAGAACGGTTAATAAGAATGAAAGTATGTTTTATTATAAAAACTAGAACTCACTCAGCAACGCTGATTTTTATGTGTTTTCCAGTTCGCAGGTAGTGTTGCTGAGGATGGCACGAGGCGGCTACTCAGCTCTTTTGGGAGGGCATTCTCCATTTTGTAATGCTGCAACGTCACGTGTTGCGGGCCCATAACGCACGCAACAAGTCACGTTGCCTGCCATTACGAGATTTCTTGAGGATCTGAATCAACGAGATTACTCAAGAAATCTCCTTTATATATTTTGAATTTAATATCTTCTTTATGAAGAAAAATATATTTTCTTATTTCGGTAGAGGTCGCTGTACGACCCTATGATTGTTGAGGAATATGCATCAGCAGCAATCATAGTATAGTATGCCTCTATGATTGCTGAGGATTCGAATAAACGAGATTGTTAGGTAATCTCGGGTTTTTATGTGTCTCCCCAGCAATCGTAGTAAAGTTAGGAAGTGTAAAGAAAGTTGTATTTTGTAATTGTGTCGATGATGTAATGACTCTTATGAATGAATGAGAATGCATATATGTTTTCTTTATTAATTCCGCTGCGTATGTTATGATCATGTATTAAAAGTATGTTTATACATCGTTTATCTAAAATATATGCAATGAAAGACCGACTGTAGGGTGCCCGGTGAGCGGGGCCTTACAAGTTGGTATCAGAGCAAAAGTTTAAGTAAATGGGTAAATTTTCATAATAAACCTAAACTTAAACTGAGAATGGGACAGGGAGAATGAGAATGCCATCTGAGTAGTCGCGTGCCATCAGGTATTTTCTTAAAGATTAACTGGTTATTATGTGCGCATGTGATGTGAATTATGTGTACTGTTAGACTGAGATACTAATGTAGTCAGGATAGGTGATGCTCGGGGTACGAAGAGTAGAGTAAGTGGCTAATCACAACTGGCCACTGTAATTAGGGACTTACTGTACTTAACATAAACTGAGCTATTTCCTTGAATGACCGTGTTGGTGTTTTAATCTTTCAGTGTGATAGAAGATGGTCGGTGATAGATCGTCTGATGCTTCCCGTGATGGTGAACGTGGTGATGAGCCACGTATCACGCGAGGAAGACTTAGGAAAGAGAAAGTAGTTCGTGAGGAGAACGAGATTCCTCACCAGGAAGAGACGGACGAAAGCGCCAAGTTGAGAGCCTCGGTAAAAGAGGCAGTGATTGAGGAAGTGCACCAGGTTATGCAGACGATCTTACCAACTGTAATGACCGAAGCGATAAAGGCAGTACGTGAGGAGGATAGACGAGAGAGAATCGGTCCTCGGGTAGCAGCAACAGGCAGGGGTAGAAACAGTATTGTCTGATGATGAAGAGGAAGAAGAGGAAGAACAGGTACGGGAGACAGCCCGGGGTTGTGATTATGGGAAATTCATGAGGTGCAAGCCCCAACTTTTGATGGCTCCGGTACTGCTACTGATGCTCACCAATGGGTGATGGAAATGGAAGCTGTCCTCGATATTAGTGATTGCCAGGAGGACAAGAAGGTGAAGTTTGCTACCCACTCTTTCACAGGGTCGGCTTTATGCTGGTGGAAAAATATGGTCCAAGCCGAGGGTACCAGGGCTATAGGGAAGATGAAGTGGGCTGAGTTGAAAAGGCTGGTGATCGAGGAATTCAGTCCTCGTCGGGAAATGGATAGAATAGAAAGGGAGTTCCTTCAGCTGGAGGCGGGACGATGACCCATCAGCAGTACACGACTAAGTTTAACGAGTTGGCGCTGTTGGTGCCAGAGCAAGTGACGCCGGTGTCTCGAAAGATCAACCGGTATATTCAGGGGCTGCCATCTGAAATTCGTTGGCATTTGATTTCCGCCCGACCGAGTACTTTCAGGTCGGCGGTAGATTTGGCTGGGAGGTTGTATGATGAACGGGCTGCTTTGGTGAAGTCTGAGGGCAATAAGAAGGGAAGTGATGAGAGGAAGTGGCAGGGAAAGAGGTTTGGTCGGGGTGATACTTCGACAAGTAGTAAAAAGGCACGGGTTGATGATCGCCGTGTGGTCGTGACAAGTGCAGGGTCGAGAAAGTGTGAAAAGTGTGGGCGAGAGCACGGTGGTGAATGTAGATGGGGGCTGAATGTATGTTTTAAGTGTGGAAAGCCCGGTCATATGGCTAAGGAGTGTAGGGCGATGAAGTGCTTTAACTGCGGGGAAAGTGGTCATATGAACAAAGATTGCAAGAAGCCGAGGCCTGGGAGTTCCGGCGGGAAGAAGGCAGTGGGTGAAGGGTCGAAGGCAAGCGCCGGAGCATTCACGATGACGCAGGAAGAGGCTAGGACGGACCCTGATGTAGTGTCCGGTACGTTTCTGGTGAACCAAACTTTAGCCTCAGTATTATTTGATTCAGGTGCCAGTAGGAGTTTTATTTCTGCAGCTTTTTGTGCCAAATTGCCCGTTAGTAGTAGACGTGTGGATGTACCGTTTGATGTAGAGACTGCTATAGGTAAAACCACCAGGATTTCTGAGGTAATTGAGGGTTGCGATGTAGAACTGGAGGGTCACAAATTCCCAGTTAAACCCTTTGCGATGACGTTAGGTGGTTTCGATTTGGTGCTTGGAATGGATTGGTTGGCGGATTTCGAGGCGAACATTGTGTGTCGCAAGAAGATGATCAGTTTGACAGCGCCTGATGGTAGTCCAGTGACAGTTTATGGGGATCGGGTTACTACGATTCCGAAAGTGATCTCAATGGCAGTGGCGGGGAAATGTATGAGGCGTGGATGTAACGCCTATTTATGTTATGTGAAAGATGTAGAGAAGCCAGCACCACGACTGTCTGATGTTCCGGTTGTGTGTGAGTTCCCAGATGTGTTCCCGGAAGACTTATCGGGATTGCCACCTGACAGAGAGATCGAGTTCCAGATTGATTTAGTACCAGGCGCCCAACCTGTTGCCAAGGCACCATACCGATTGGCCCCGACAGAGATGAAAGAGTTGATGGAGCAGTTACAAGAGCTGTTGGATAAGGGGTTTATTCGACCGAGTATCTCACCTTAGGGTGCTCCGGTCCTGTTTGTAAGAAAAAGGACAGTAGTATGAGGATGTGCATCGACTACCGCGAGTTGAATAAGTTGACAGTAAAGAACAGATACCCCTTGCCGAGGATCGACGACTTGTTTGATCAACTTCAGGGTGCTAGTTGGTTTTCACGTATAGATCTTCGATCAGGCTACCATCAACTGAAGGTGAAGGAGCAGGATATCCCTAAAACAGCTTTTCGTACGCGCTACGGTCATTATGAGTTCCTCGTTATGTCCTTTGGTTTGACCAACGCGCCAGCTGCTTTTATGGACCTGATGAATAGGGTGTGCCGGCCGATGTTGGATAAATCAGTGATTGTATTCATTGATGATATCCTGATTTATTCAAAGAGTGAGACTGAGCATGCCGGTCATATTCGCGAAGTTTTGGAGACGTTGAGAATGGAGAAGTTGTATGCTAAATTCTCCAAGTGCGCATTCTGGTTGCGTGAAGTTCAATTCTTGGGTCATGTGGTAAATCCGGATGGAATTATGGTCGATCCGGCGAAAGTGGAAGCAGTGATGCAATGGAAGTCTCCGAAGACGCCGTCCGAGATCCGTGGTTTCTTGGGCTTGGCGGGCTACTACCGAAGGTTTATCCAGGACTTTTCCAAAATTGCTTCTCCACTGACGAAGTTGACCCGGAAGGATGTGAAATTTGTATGGGGTCAAGCTCAGGAGAAGGCGTTTGAAGAACTGAAGACGAAATTGACCCAAGCTCCAGTATTGGCGTTACCCGAGGGGAGTGAAGATTTGGTGGTTTATTCTGATGCCTCCTACTCGGGGTTGGGGTGTGTACTAATGCAGAGAGGAAAGGTGATAGCTATGCATCCCGGCAGCTGAAAGTTCATGAGGTTAATTACCCTACTCATGACCTGGAGCTAGCAGCTGTGGTTTTCGCGTTAAAGATTTGGCGGCACTATCTGTACGGGACGAAGTGCACCATCTTCACAGACCACAAAAGCTTGAAGTACTTCTTCGAGCAGAAAGATCTGAATATGAGGCAGAGACGGTGGTTGGAACTAATAAAAGACCACGATTGTGAAATCCATTACCACCCGGGCAAGGCTAACGTGGTGGCTGATGCCCTTAGCCGAAAAGAGAGGCCCGAGCCAATTCGAGTGAAGGCGTGCCAGCTCATCATGACCTCCGACGTGATGAAACAGGTCAAAGAGTTCCAAGATGAGGCTTTGAAAGACGAACATCTTAACTCTGAACGCATGAGAGGTCTGGTCGCAGAGTTGGGTGAGAACGCGACGGGTGTTAGAACTCGGTTTGGGCGTATGTGGATTCCTCGTCTAGGGGATCTGCGAATGAAGATTCTGGATGAAGCCCATAAGTCTCGATACTCCATTCATCCCGGTGCTACCAAAATGTACCAAGATATGAAGAAAGATTATTGGTGGCCGGGTATGAAACACGATGTGGTGGAGTATGTGAGTAAATGCCTCACGTGTCTGCAAGTGAAGGCGGAGCACCAGAAGCCGTATGGAAAGATTCAACCTTTGGACATCCCGGAGTGGAAGTGGGAACACATCACCATGGATTTTATCACAAAGCTGCCACGTACCCCTAAAGGGTATGATACGATCTGGGTGATTGTGGATCGATTGACGAAGAGTGCTCACTTCTTACCGATGCGGGAGACATATTCGTCCGAGAAGTTAGCTGATCTTTTCATCAAAGAGATTGTGACTCGTCACGGTGTACGGTGTCGATTGTATCTGATCGCGACACACGGTTTACATCCAAATTTTGGAAGAAATTCCACGATGCGATGGGGACGAGATTGCATATTAGCACGGCTTATCACCCTCAAACTGATGGTCAGTCGGAAAGGACCATTCAGACCTTGGAGGATATGCTTCGGGCATGTGTTATTGACTTCGGTGGAAGTTGGGATGACCATCTACCGTTAGCCGAGTTCTCGTACAACAACAGTTATCATGCTAGTATTAGCATGCCGCCCTACGAGATGTTATACGGTAGAAGATGCAGGACCCCCGTCTGTTGGGGTGATATTGGCCAGAAAGAATTGGGAAGCGTCGAAGTGGTAGAGGCTATGACTGAAAAGCTCGAAAGAATCAAAGCGTATATGAAGGCAGCCAAAGACCGACAGAAGTCGTATGCCGACAAACGACGCAGGCAAGTTGAGTTCCAAGTGGGAGACCGGGTTATGTTGAAGGTCTCACCTTAGAAAGGGATCATTCGATTCCGGAAGCGGGGAAAGTTGAGTCCGCGATATATAGGCCCTTTCCGAATTGTTGCTCGCGTAGGGGAGGTGGCCTATAGGTTAGATTTGCCAGATGAACTAAGTGGAATCCACCCGACTTTCCACGTGTCTCATCTGAGGAAGTGTTTGGCGAACGAAGATATGGTCGTTCCACTGGATGATATCGAGGTAGACGAAAAGCTCAATTACGTAGAGCAACCAGTGGCGATCATAGATCGCAAAGAAAGAGATTGAGAAATAAAGTGGTTCCCCTGGTGCGTGTACAGTGGCGGCACAGGAAGGGATCCGAGTCGACGTGGGAGACTGAAGAAGAAATGAGGCAGCATTACCCACGATTGTTCGAAGAATGACAGGTTTCGGGGACGAAACCTAAAATAAGGGGGGTGGACTTGTAACACCCGAAAGTTTGACTTCTCAGCATGTGATGCGACTGAGCTTCAGTCGCCTGTGATTTATGCGACTGAAGTTCAACCGCATGGCTATTCGGCCGATTGGAGCTCAACCGCACGATTGGAGCTCAACCGCCCGAATGAAGTATGAGCCGAATGGAACACGTGCGATTGGGGTCCAATCGCATGGTGTTGATGCGACTGAAGGTCCAGTCGCCCCTGGACCAGATGCGACTGAGATGTGGGTATAAAAGGGGAGCAGCTCCATTCTCCTCCCATTTTTCAGTCGGGGAGAGAGAGTGGGCGACCGAGAACAGAAGAGAAGAGAGGGAAAGTGCTGCCCGAGCTTCGAATCCGTCGAGAAGATAGCCAAAGTCGAAGTTCATCTACTTCTACCTGTAATGTGAGTTCTAAGACCCCTCATTTACATGTTTTTAACCGATTTTGGGGCTGGAATCACATATAAACCCTAGTTTTGTAAAAGTGTAAGTTTGACCCATTTGGGTAAATTTTGAGTAATGCGTTTATAGTAAGAAGTAGGACTTGTATATGCTTGTATGATGTCCTTGTATGAATCCCTGAGCTTTGGGAGGGTCAATTTGGGCTAAAAATGGGTTTTTGACGAGTTTGGGTGCGGGGGTTCGCGGCTGCTGTTCGTGATGAACTCCAGTCGCAGCCCAGTTAGGGTTATGCGACTGAAGGGCCATTCGGCCGAATGAGTATGAGTCGATGTCCAATCGCCCGACTGAGGCCCAGACGCCTGATTGAGTCTCAATCGCACGATAGGTGATGCGACTGAGAGTTTCGGTCGCATAAGTTCAATCGCAGAGTAGTTCAGTCGTACAGTTAAGAGTTAGTCGCATATAATCCAGTCGCATAGTGTCTAGTCGTACGGAAGGAAGTCCAGTCGCACGTTTGAGTACCCATTCGCATGACAGCCCAATCGTATGGCCCAGTCGCATGGAGGACATGCGACTGGTAGTAGTTCAGTCGCCCGAACAGGGCTGATGTGAGTGAATGTAGAATTGCAGGTATGATGTATGTATGTTAGTATGATGTTGTCATGGTAGATGATGAATACTGATGATATGAAAGTAATTATGTTCCTTATGGGTATGTGTCTTATCTTTTAATAACTTTACGTGAATGAATGAACGAATGTAATGAATGTATTAAGAACGTAAAGTGAAAGATAATGAAAGAAGGAACATGATGAATGAATGCATGCATTAACGAATGAATGAATGTAATAAAGGCTTGCAAGCAAAATGAAGGAGGTGCACACCCCTGGCAGGTGTTAGCTCAACGGTGTGCGGGTTAGCTACCCCGAAGGATGCACATCGGGGTCAGTCTTTGTGATTGACCAGAAGTATGTATGGGATCCTTGCCGCTTACCCTAGGTGACTGGATCAGCATTAGTGCACAACGTTCGTGATTGATCATCACAGGTCCAGCACCAGCATTTGTGCACAACGTTCGGGGTAAAGCATACGGCATTGATCCAGAAGTAAAGTGAAAGATAAGTGGTGCTTGTACCTACCCTAGGTGACTGGATCAGCATTTGTGCACAACGTTCGTGGCTAACCACCACAGGTCCAGCACCAGTAGTACGTATGATGAAAGGGGGTAGTGTACATGTCACCGAATGTAATGAACGTTCGAACGAAAGTAATAAATGAATGAATGAACAGAATGAAGGTTCGAACGTATGAAGTGAAAGTATGAATGAAAGTAAAGACATACGAAAGTATGTGAAGTATGTAAAGTATGTATGTATGAAAGTAAACGAGAATGAGGAAGTGTACACGAATGAAAGTAAGTAATGAATGATAAGATAATAATAGTATTATCTGCGTGTACGTATGATGTGTGAACACATGTATGAAAGAACGGTTAATAAGAATGAAAGTATGTTTTATTATAAAAACTAGAACTCACTCAGCAACGCTGATTTTATGTGTTTTCCAGTTCGCAGGTAGTGTTGCTGAGGATGGCACGAGACGGCTACTCAGCTCTTTTGGGAGGGCATTCTCCATTTTGTAATGCTGCAACGTCACGTGTTGCGGGCCCATAACGCACGCAACAAGTCACGTTGCCTGCCATTACGAGATTTCTTGAGGATCTGAATCAACGAGATTACTCAAGAAATCTCCTTTATATATTTTTGAATTTAATATCTTCTTTATGAAGAAAAATATATTTCTTATTTCGGTAGAGGTCGCTGTACGACCCTATGATTGTTGAGGAATATGCATCAGCAGCAATCATAGTATAGTATGCCTCTATGATTGCTGAGGATTCGAATAAACGAGATTGTTAGGTAATCTCGGGTTTTTATGTGTCTCCCCAGCAATCGTAGTAAAGTTAGGAAGTGTAAAGAAAGTTGTATTTTGTAATTGTGTCGATGATGTAATGACTCTTATGAATGAATGAGAATGCATATATGTTTTCTTTATTAATTCCGCTGCGTATGTTATGATCATGTATTAAAAGTATGTTTATACATCGTTTATCTAAAATATATGCAATGAAAGACCGACTGTAGGGTGCCCGGTGAGCGGGGCCTTACAAAAATATACCTCTCGAACACCTCTCACCCGCGGACCTGCAACTTTGTTTTAGACCCATCTACGATCGAGTTTTCACAAAATTAACTTAGGGGTTTTCATCCTTATCATCATACGAAGTTCCCTACGTTTAATTGGATTATAAACAAGATTTGAGCATCAAACGACTACTCACTGTGCCGCGACCTGTTCATCTTTGGGTAAGGCATCAATCGATCATCATATGATTAATTATACACACCCACACACTCTATTTTTCATGAGGGTCAAAAGCCCCATGATTGCAGAAGCATTCGATATCGAATTGAACTTCGATTTGGGTCTGGATCGAACCTAGGGTTCGAATGGGTTTGGGAATTGGGGTTTGATCGAGATTAAGCTTAAAACAATTTGAAGCCGGAACCTTTCGCGGCTTAGGCCTTTAGTCTGCTGGTTCCTGCGCTCCACCTCCAACAAGAGGTCCCGGTTTCGAAACCCGGCAGCCTCCTATATTTTAAACATTTTTTAGGCCATTTTAAGCCTCTAAAAAATTCTAAAAAAATTCATAAAAATCATAAAAAATATTTTTAAGACATTAAAAATATTTAAACAACTAAATTATTTTTCTGGAATTTATTTCAATATTTTAACTATTTTTTAATAAATGTTTTAAATAAATAAAGTTATAAATAATACAAAATTATTTAAATAAAAATGAACTCCTAATAATAATTTAATTTATTGAATTATTATTTGACACAATATTATTTGTATAATTTCACACAATATTTATTATTGTTTAAATAATGATTAAATATATAAATTTATTATATTTAAATCATTTTAAATAACAATTTCATTTCTTTTAATAAATTAAATAATTAAACATATTTGTTAATTATCACATAATTAATTAATAAGATTAATTATTTATTTTTCCACATTTTCACAATAAATCAAACAGATACGTAAACTAATACGTTTATTTCTAAAATCTAAACATAATCATTTTCAATAAATCTATTTGTTTCAAGACATACAAATTAGATAGAATATTTAAACCACCATTCAAAATCAAAATGGAAACCTTAAAACATTCTCAAACTTTCAAATCATTATTATTCTAACACGAGACACCGTTCCTTAGGTTAACCGTAAGGAAATCACAGGTGTCTAACCTATCACGATCAAAATCCAATCTCATCAATCAGGTGAGTATTCATATCCCCTTTTTATATCATTTCCTATTTGGGGGAAATCATGTGATACAATATATTCTATCATGATATTCTATTGTTGTTTCATTCTAAATTCAATTCAAGACAGGTTATGTTATTACTTGCATTACGTGAACATACTATGCTAAACTGGGCGACAATAAAACCCTAATTCAATCAATCAATCAATCAATCCTGGCAACAATGTAGATCTACTGGTTTGGATAACCCACCCCATATGAATAGTCGAGTGGTGATTGTGCCAGAGGCAGGAGTTAATCTATGGTATACGTGTGGAGTCTATTATATGCAAGTGTCAAGTCAAGGGTTGTTATTGTGTCAGTTTATCTATATGCTTTACTATTGCAATATAAGTCTTAACGTTACCTTGTGAATTGAATTTTCTCAATCAATCAATCATCTATATGTATACTCAAAACTATGATTATCACCAGCTAATTCGTTAGCTGACTTTATTTTCTCACATGATTTCAGGTTAAGCAAGCTAGTGGACTTCTACTTGATCATATAAGACCTGGACTTAGTCAAAACAAAAGACAATTATTATTGTGACTTTAACTGTTGAATTTGTATCTATTAAATTCATGTTATCATGTAATCTGATTTTAATATTATTTACACAATTAGACAATCATGAGTTATGAACAATCAATCATTCCCTCGTCCGCTCCGATGATTCGCCGTCGGTCGGGGTGTGACATATATAAACAAGACAGTAGAACCATTTTGATCAGCATTATGTAGATAAGTTAATATTGATGTTGCAATGTGTGTAGGAAGGTTTTGGAGGATGACGTATATGAAAGACAAATACCATTTTTTTAGTGTAGAGTAATAAGTTGGTTGGAGAGAATGGAGAGAAGGAGAGAATGGAGAGAAGGAGAGAAGGAAGATGGCTGGAGAGAATGGAATAATAATTCGTATGTGATGGAGTAATAAGTTGGCTTGTTGATGTTGCTATTTATAGGCAAATATGGAGAAAATATGATGCAATAATACTTCAAATAATATTAGTAACATAAAACGTTAATACAAATATACGTTAATAAAAAACAAAATCATTTCACCATTAAGGTTCGTTCAAATCAAAATCCCATATTTGTGATGGTTGGCTGATTGCGTCAAAAACGTATTCACAAAAATCTTCAGGGTTGACATATGCTGTTGGTTGATACGGATTACTGGTTTCATTTGCCCTTGAATTTCTTGAAACTTGAGATGGTAGTGGGGCTCTGTATTGATCACGATTATGACCTTGTGTGCTACATCTACTGCATACAACTTCTTTTATTACCTCCCCACGTGACGGTATGCGTTATTTTCTCGTGGTCTGCCGGCTTGTCTTTTATTCATCAGCGGTGGCTGCACAGCCATAAAATCAGCAGGTATCTCCCACTCAGATTGTGCTGGTAAAGGATTTATTGACTCCTCATATGTAGACTTATATATATCTTTACTAAACCAGTTTAAAGCCCAGTGACTACAATCTGTTATATTTGAAAACCTTGAAACAGCAATTGCATGACCACAAGGTAAACCAGAAAGTTCCCATTGTCTACAACTGCACGTTCTGCTCCACAAATCAACCAAACTTTTTTTGCCACCGTCTGCAACCTCAAATGTGTGATCATCGATTCCGGTCACCGTCCATGTTGCACTTTTTGCAATTCTTCTTGTTATTTTATTTTCTGCCCATTTTGTAAGACTATGCGGCAAATCAGCTGCAAAAATTAATATGTTAAAATTTTTAACAATATATATATAATATTGTATGCTAGTTTTATGTAAAAATATTACCTGCAATCTGTCTACGATTAAAATACCATTTTTGTAGATATTCTCGAAAAAATTCAACGAGCCCAATAATTGGTAGTTTTCTAGCATGTCGTGACAACGCATTGATAGACTCAGCGCTATTAGACGTCATAATATTATAACGACTCCCTGAACTGCGTGCTCTTGCCCATTTCTCAAACCCGACATTTACTAAAGTATTTTGAATGCGTGGAAGTACGGCGGTGAGTCTATAAAACCGCTCTTCAAAATCAGAAACTCTATAAGCTTTACAGCCCTGCCACCATAATGACTCATAGTTTTTCCTTTTATTGACTTTAGTCGCAGATTTACCATCAAATGACGACAACATAACCCGTGATATGCATGTGGAAAAACAGCTTTGATTGTCATATCAATTGAGGCAGCTCTATCAGATATAATTGCCAAATTAGGATTATCACCAATACAATCTTTAAGTTTGATAAAAACCATTTCCATGACTCTTCGCTCTCTGTTTTACCAACACCATATGCAACTGGTAATATCTGATTGTTTCCATCCATACCTACTGCCAAAAACATGGTACCTAAAAACTTTCCTTTTAAATGTGCCCCATCAATCACAATTAACGGCCGTAGACATTGCACAAAACTTCGAATCTAAAAAAATAAATAATGTTAGAATTATTAAAATATTATTAAAAAATAACACAAAGTCAAATATTTTCTTACCGCTGCACCGATCGCGACAAATAACATTTCAAAACGTCCCATTTTATCTACAGAAATGTCAGTGATCGTACCCGGGTTTGCTTTCTTCAAATTGTAGCAGTAAATAGGAAGATGTGAAAACGATTCTTCTGGAGATCCTTTTAAAAGTTCGAGCGCGTAAGCCTTCCCACGCCAAGCTTGAGCATACGATATACTAACTTTAAATCTCTCTTTAATATCATTCATAATTTCTTTACCTCGGTAAATTCGACCACTATCTTTTAATTGGTCTTTGATGATATGACCCAATACTTTTTTGTTTGCTTGACGAATATTATGATAAGTTTGTGTTCTTGAACAAGTATGTACTGATTTAAAATATCTAACTTGAAATATACTTGTATTTTAAAACAATGGGCACGGATACACCATTTGCAACCATCGTTACGACATGACGCCTCAAATCTACTTTTCGATGATTTAACCACTTTATACTCAAAACATTCGCTAAGGCACATCGTACCCAATTTCAGTTGTAATTCTTTGTTGTTGAAACAATCACTTTCAGAAATAGTTGACAACCCAGAACTGGTATTTTGAGTGGATTATTTGTAGGATCCGCTAATGACTCCGGTTGTGAAAAAAATATGTCTTTATGAACTTTATACTCGAAATGATAGGAAGACGGATCATTTTTTTCATAAAAATTATTATTTTTGGGTTTTCATAATCAAATTCTTGCTTAACATCACTATAACTGTCGTTATCCATAGGAATATCATTTAAATCATAATTAAACTTTTCAGTGTCATTTGTAAAATTTAATTTTTCCTCGTGGACAGCAGAGCTACTACCAACATCACCGGATTCTTCACTGACGAATAACGTAAAAATTTCGTTTTGACCATTAAAAACAACATTCAGAAAGTATACTAAATATTGATCATCAGAAATATCAATAAAATGAGTATAGGTAGACATTTTATATGATAATCGTAAATTACTTTGAATTCTCAGTTTTGAGGAAATAATATCTTTTAATTCAACAAACGTTATATTACTAGATAAACTAATAACATGTTTAACACATTTACCTTTTAATGGTAGATATTCTTCAACACCGTTTACAAAATGCCATTTACCACCACTGCATAGTATGATATTAACCGACATTTTAAGAAGAATGTAAGATAATTTTAAGAAGATGGATGAGAAAAATGTAAGATTTGTTAAGAAAAAAGGATGAGAATAATGTAAGATTTGTTAAGTGTAAAGATGGTATTATATAGGGGAAAATAAAATTTAATTAAGAACAATTAAAAAATAAAAATCTCCGATTTTAATTTTAATTTTAAGAATTTAAAAAACAATTAAAAAATAAAAAACTCTTGGATTTAAATAAAAAAATGGGCGAGGAGGGGTATTTTGGTAATTATGAGAGAGAATACACATAATCCCTCGCTGACTCAGCGAGGAACAGGTGCCACGTCAGTGAGGATGACACGTGGGCGAGGGATTATGTGTATCCCTCGCTGGGCACACTAAACGAGGCGAGGGTTTCCCCTATTCCCTAGCTGACTTAGCGAGGGATGCCACGTGGCGGCTCCCGATTGGTCTTTTTTTTTTTTAAATTTTCGTATTTGACTAGTTAATTTGGTAAATGGTTATGGTCAATTGGTTACTTTGGTAATTTTCCCTGTTAATATCATGTAATAATTGGTTGTGGTTAAAGTTGGTTGGCATGTTTCCAAAATTATTGTTGTATCATAATAAATTAATTGAAAACCTTACATTTCTTGAATAAACTGAATATCTAATTATTATTTAACTGAAAGTTGTATATTTTTTTAGAGGGGCAGACAATTATTTCCTGTATTTTCGCAAATATAATCCTTAATATCTACTCGTCGTCGTGTTTACTTCATAATTTCAAGTAGGATCACAAGTTAATGAACCTTCACATGGCCAAATTGCCATTTAAATGGATAAAAAAATAATATAAAACACAAATAAAATCTTATCAGATATTTTGCAATAAATATTTGACATTATAATTCCTCTTTCGCACGATACAAATTTTATGTAATTCATTGTATTTATATTTAAAAAAAGTCAACTTTTGAAAATTTATATCTAATAAACCGGACATCAACGGTTAGGTCGGATAGTAGCAATACGCCAATACGATACAGATTTTGGTTTAAAAGAGGGGTATTACACAGTTAGGTTTATGGTTTGGAGTTTGTCCGGTAAACCAAACCGATCTAGATATTAATAAAAACGTAAAAGACTTATTTTTTGAATCTATATTGCTTTTACATTCACTTTCCCTCTCTTAACATATCTTTTCATGATATAATGTTCTCTTACGTTTGAATAAACCATTACGATTTGTTTATTTTTACCTATATTTCGATATGAATTCTATTCAAAACCAAACTACTCAAAAATACAATATACTTTTACTTTTAACGTTCATTATCATGACACCTTTAACGTTGCAAAGGTTGTGTTTGCACAACTAAATCTTATTTTTTTGTTTCTAAAGGTTGTGTTGCACAACTAAATCTTATTTGTTTGTTTCTTACTATTTTTACATTAACTTTTGTGTTTCTTAACACTTATTTTCACACCAATATAATTTTTTCTTAAATTACCTATATAACATTACAATGCTTTTATTATTATCTATATTTCGATTCATTCTATTTAAAAATCAAACTGGGCCAAAATAATATAATATACCGTTTTTACGTAACTTTTAAATTCAATCTAGTGTATCATATATTTCTGTAAATTCAATTCCCGCAGCACAGCCAGGTAATTTTTAGTGTATATAATAATGTAAACCTAAACCAAAACTAATAATATAATTAATATCCTTTCTTACAATATATGGAACATGTATACGTATTTATTGTGTAGTTTAAAGATGTTTAACAATGATTTAATCATGATTGATAAATATTATATAAGCACTCTATAGATCAAGTCAACTATGTATTAAACCATAAACATATGTTATATTTTTTAAACAGCCTTCTTCTTTTTTATTTTTTTCTTAACAGCAAATGTAAAATACTGTTTTAGAAAATAGGTGTTTTCTTAATCGGGCTCAGCTATTCGTTTCCCAGCTGGGAGTCTAGGATCGCACCCTCAACCCTCTTAGGAGAAAACTCATTGCCGAGAAAACCCTTTGGGTTAACTGTAAGCGTTTTGCTTACACTACTAGAAAACTATTAATAGATAACGCGCAAAAGATGACGCGCGAAAAAAGATGACGCGCATTTACGCGTATCATAAATTATTTGTCATTTTTTAAAATTTTATTTGAAAGGATGACACGTATTTTTGCGTGTCATCTTAATGTGTCATTTTTTAAAATTTTATAGGTTATAATCAGTATGGCGCGCGACCCCTTCAATATTCCAAAACCCCCCGCTTCTAACTAAAGCCCTAGATACACACACACCGGCCGACCCCTTCACACACCGGTACCCATCGGCAGAGCTTCCCCCGCCGGACGCGACCACCACACTGCCACCGCCGACCTTCCACACCCCGGACGCGACCACCACCCGACCTTCCACCATCGACCCATCGACCCAGCCCTCAATCGACCCGCAGCCAGCCCTCAATCGACCTCACCCCAGCCCCAATCGACCTCATCCAGCCCCAATCGACCTCACCCAGCCCTCAATCGACCTCACCCAGCCCTCAATAGACCTCACCCAGCCCTCACCGCCGCTCGGCCACCCACCGCCGCAACCATCTTTTGGTTATTGTATTTCTTGAAATTCAGGTTTCAACCTGAACAATGTTGGTTATTTAAATCAAATGTACTTGATTAATTGTTGTATATATGAAATGTTAGTGGTTATTTAGGTTTGAGTATTTTGAAGAATGTTTCACACGGTCAGCTGCAGGCGCTATCTGCCGTTCCTAGGGATGCTCCGGTTTTCGCTGGAGGAGACTCTGAAGGGTCTTATGTTATCACGCCCCCTCCGATTATAGAGGGTCACGGTGTTATCAAGAGATACGGGTCGAATCGGGTCCATGTTGTTCCAATACACGCAGGTATAAGTCTGTAACATCATAAACTTATAATTACTTTGCAGAAAAAAAAACACATTTCGGCCCCACTTGTATGTTTCTGCTTCTCTTTGCTTTAGTAATCTGTCTTTGATAATTAGGTTTTAGTTATGGTATGCACTTGTTAACCGGATAAAGTGGTTTAAACTATCATTTTCTGTTGTGGTTTTGGTGTTCTTTTCAAGCAGATTTAGGTCTCATTTGTGTGTTGCAGTAATACTGCTGCTATTTTTTCATAGAGCTATCTTGGATGATTAGGTTTTAGTAATTTTATGCATTGATTAACCATTGAATTGGCTTGGATGTGATTCTTTGTTCTTGGTTTTGGTGTTCTTTTCAAGCAGATATTGACACATGCTATATGTTGCAGCAATTTTGCTTCTTTTTGCTTTTTTAACCTGTCTTGGAAACGTATGTTTTAGTAATTTTATGCACTCGTTAACCATATAAAATGGATTGGATTTGATTTTCTGTTGTTGGTTTTAGTGCTGTTTTAAGCAGATTTATACCCCATTTGGATGTTGCAGTAATTCTTCTGTCTTTGCTTTTTGGTCTATTTGGGATAAGTAGGTTTTAGTAACTGTATTTACTCGTTAATCATATTGGAATTGATCTTTTGTGTTTTGTGGTGTTCTTTTGAAGCATATTTTGACCCTTTTGTATGTTGTAGTAATTATGCATCTCTTGCTTTTCAATCTGTTAATTCTGATTCTCTTTGTTTTTTTAATCCATCTTGTATATTTAGGTTATAGTAATTGTATGTCCTTGTTAATCATGCAAAGTGGCTTGGATATGATTTTCTGTTGTGGGTTTTGGCGTTCTTTTTAGAGCAGAGTTAGGCCATATGTTGCAGTAATTCTGATAGGGTCAAACTGGGTCGGGGCAGACCCAGTCAACCCGGGATGGCTGTGAAAAGTGGGTTGAGTCAGGAGGTGGGGTAGTTACATGTTATCTTCTTTATATTTGTTTAGAATGTTCTAGTTTTAGAGTTGAGTATTTTGATTAAGTGTTTCCGGTTGTATGTTCGAGATTGGTCCCTCTCGAAGATGTCTGTACTGTTCGGTTGTTTAAGTTTCAATCAAGCCGACTAGTGTTCTATCAAAATCTGCATCTTTATGTGTTTTTAATCTATTCTGTTATGGGTTTGGTGTTCTATTCAAGCAGATTGGTTTTCACCAACAACAGTAAACAGGTTAGAGAGACAAGCTGTGCCACATTTTTTCTCTGGGAAGTCGAAGGACCACACTTCAGAAAAATGCATGGATTGTCGTAACCGTATAGTTGCTAAATACATGGAAAATCCAGCAAGAAGGTTGCCTTGTAGTTGATATTAATAAACTAGTCAAGTAAATTACATGTGTTTTACATAAAGCTATTTTTGGGTCAAAACCGACAAGTTTAATTTGATGAAATTGGTTTTGTCTTAGGTTGGAGAAGGTAAAGATGAATACGCTGATGGTGATTTGGATGAAGTTCGTGAAGACTGGGCGCGCTACGTATCGAATTTCATTTATATGTAGGCCTGAAATGATATATTTGAACTTGTGTTAGTATTGGTATTGGACTTGTATTGGTATTTGTACTAATTGAATTTGGACTTGTTTTATGCTTTGTAGTTGTTAATTAACATCTTTTGTAAACTTTGTTGGTATTTAATGGATTTCGCTTTTAGTGTTATTCGACAATTTGTTTTAGAAAACAACAGGTAAATTTATTAAAAAAAAAAAATTTAAAAAATGCAGCTAATTTTATGACGTGCATTGCGCGTCATCTATTGCACGTCATAAAAATTTCATAGATTACACGCGCATGTGCGTCATCTAGTCATTTATGACTACCTCTTCCTTAACGCGCATTGCCCGTCATCTTTTGCACGTCATAAAATGTGCGTCATCTTTTGCGCGTCATAAGCAGATGACGCGCAGATGCGCGTCATCTATCATTTATGACTACCCCTTCCTTGACACGCATTTGCGCGTCATCTGACCCCAAAAATGACGCGCAATCTATTGCAGTTTTTCTAGTAGTGTTAGAGTGAGACTTAAACCAATGACCTTCCAATATTTACATGTTATGAGTAACTCATCTTAACCAGTTGAACTAAAAATCATTACTAACAACCTTCTTATTTTTATCTTAGCGAGGTTAGAACCCACAAGTTTTAATAGTGAGGCTCCATCTTATTTTTGCTTAAATTACATATTAAACAAGTTAACTCTCACTTGCATTCGCATACACAACTCATAGATTTTGACTTTTTGCTAACTGATTTATCTAGATTTTGTTATAACTATTTAACAAGATAATATTTTGTTTATTTTATAAAACTAAACAAATTATTTTCCTTACATATGGTTCAGGATTTTTGGTTCCACACTTGATTTAAGTTGTTAAAATTCTTATTTAATAAAAAAAAACCTTTGCTGTCAATACTATGAATTTTTCTTAAAAATGGCATTTTTTGAGAGATAGAGTTGACAATAGAGGTTTTTCTTGTTCAAATTTGACAATTTGGGTACCCGCCCTTGGCAATGACGGGTTCTAGGACCTCGTTAAACGTGCACTGTCAAGATTCCATGCCTTTTGTCTTCTTTTTAGAACTCGCCCCCGCCATGAGCGAATTCTCACCAATGTGATTTTTTTATTATTTTATCTAGCTATCTATGTTTTATTTTCTATAAAATTTTGCTTTGTGAACCCTTTAATGAAAATATCATGTATGCTCATATATTTAAAGTTAGTACAACAATTTTGCTTTGGTTATTTTAGGTTTATTCTTTTAAGTTTTTTTTTTTCTTTTAAGAAATGTTTGTATGGAATTAGTTTATTATTTATTAATTTAGTTTACTAGTTTTGATGTATTCTTTATAAATTAAATTGCTGAGTTTTAAATTTAAATTGTTTTTCCCATCGTACGTTGTGGTGGCATTAGATATGACATGATAAACTATAGATTAAGTGACACAACTCATTTCCAAAACGATGAGCTCTATAAAATGATATATGAAAATGGTTTACAAAAGAATGTGTTATTTACTTAGCAGTGTATATGAAAAGCGTTTAAATTATATTTTATATTTGTCTTAGTAATTATCTTTTTTTTCTTAAATAGCTTATAAAACAATGTACTATTTCAGAACTAGTAAACTAAATTAATAAATAATCAATTAATTCAATACAAATTTTTTAAACTAAACTAACATTAAATAATAAACCTAAAATAACCAAAGCAAAACTATCTTACGAATTTTAAATAAAGAAGCATACATGCATGACATATTCATTGAATGGTTAACAAAACAAAAAAAGTTAAAATAAAAGATTAAAAATAAAAAAGACAGATAGATAAAATATAAAAAATATTACATTGATGAGAACTCGCCCATGCAGGGGCGAAATCTGGGAACAAGACAAAACACACAGAATCTTGACAGTGCACGTTGAGCGAGGTTCAAGAACCCGCCTTAGCAAGGGCGGGTACCCCAATTGTCAAAGTCGAACAAGAAAAACCCTTATGGTCAACTCTATCACTCAAAAAGTACAATTTTTAAAAAAATTACAATACTATATTATAACATTCATACAGGAATTCAAACATGTAATTTTATACAAAGAAATCCATTATAAAAGCAACACAACAAAAATAGTTAATTCTTTATATATTCAACCATACATCAAACCGACCCGAGACCAAACCGAAAATTTTAAGTATTGAACCGAGGAACTGGACCGTTAGAGCGTGGGTCGTCTTGGGCTATGCGGGTTGGGTTAGCAACAACTTGGCATTTGTACGTTGTGTTACGACCATTTTCAGCAGCCCAGTTTGAAGAGTTCTAGTAGCCCAATGGACCAATATGTATCACCATTATATGCAGCCCAATGGTTGAAAGGTTTCACTAGCCCAATATGTATAGAGTAGCAATAATAATATGATGACAAGCGTGTCACGACGATACCCGAACACAATCGGAGACTTGTGTCGTGTATAATCAATGTTCACGACAGCATAGCCATAAACATAACATAAATGATCACATAAGCATTAAAGTTAACTTGTAATGAAAATTCCCACAACTCGGGAACAAGTGTTCAAAAGAATGTTAATTGTTTAGTGGACTGCAACAATGTACAAAATGTATGTGCAGTCTCAAAAATGCATCCTAGGGTCTCCACTAAAAGGCAGCACTCCTAGAACTTCAATTACCTTGATCACCTGAAAAGAAATGCTCAAAACGGTCAACAATAATGTTGGTGAGCTTCGCAGGTTTAAATTGTAAACGGGTAGTTGATGTTGTATAGTATTTGTAGTGGAATACCGTGCATACAGTTATAAGCAAGCAAGATCACATAGCATGCGTTTTATACAACCAAGCCTAATGACGTACACACAACAACTTGTCAGAATATATTCACCCTAGGCCCGTTCCTGGCAGTGTGATGGTACTCACAAATAACTATCTGTCAAGGGTGGGGTGTCAACCCAGTAGTACTACTAATACCTATCCGTTGGTTCCAACACCGGAATTAATGGTTGTAAGATGAACCACACAGTAACATCATGTATGCATCAGATAAGTACTCACAAAACAGTATCACGTTGATTCCAAGTATGAAAATTGTATGTATATTGTACAACATTGAAAACGTGTGAGCATACTCTTCCCCCATGTTTGTAAAAGATTGAAACAGTTGTATAAGCGTAAAAAGGGGCCACGAAACTCACTGAATAGATGTTAAGCACAACGATGAAGTATCCCAAGGGTTAGATGCTATGAACCGTCAGACACATATTGACAGTTACTGACAAGCATTAATAACGAGCATAAAGCATAAGGTGATGACAATAGATTCGGGCAGTTTCGGTTCGGTCGTGGGTGGTTCACACACAAGCAGTCATACACATCTCAGACTAGGTTAATTTAATTAGTATGTGCCTGTTAATAGCGTTGACTTTAATCTTTGTGGTCAAGCTATGACACTTTATTAATATTACCTTATCCTCGTAAGATCTCCGAAGAGGGGATCCATACGCACACACACATCATTAGTCATACAATAGGACCGGACGCACGACTGACACTCCATTCGCACGAGTGGACTTTCAGTCGTACGAATTAGCTACTTTCGTACGATTGAACCTCCATTCGTTCGACTAAGCACTCAGTCGTACCATGCAAGACTCAGTCATACGACTCAACCTCCATACGCCCGATTGGACCTTCAGTCGTACGAATCAGCTTCATTCGTACGATTGAACATTCATTCGTACGATTGAACATTCATTCGTACGATTGGACTTTCAGTCGTACGACTCACGCACTATCTCACACTATTTCATTCGCATAGACTCAATCGCACGCACACTCACTCGCATAGACTCAATCGCATAGACTCAATCGCATACAACACTCAGTCGCATGACTCAGTCGTACGACTCACCCAGTCGTACATCTTAGTCGTACGATAGACTCAGACGCATGGACTCAGTCGTACGACTCACCCAGTCGCACGGCTCAGTCGCATGACAGACCCAGTCGCCCTGTACAGCAGGTCGCGACTGCTGAAGTGCAGAGCAGCGTCCAGCTGCTCCGAGCACGAGTTTTTATGCACCAAGAACCTCCAGAAATGTTTGCCTAACATGTCTAAGCAAGAAACACACTCGAAAACGCAACACACAAGCCCACACGACCTCTTGTGCTCGGATGAACCCGAGCACCCGAAACCCTAGAAAACGCAGCAGCTAAATCGAGCTAAATACGGGTCAAACGAGGTTATCTACCTGCTACGAGTGAGTATTCACGATGATAACCAAGATTTGGCGACGAAAACGCAACAAACGGGACGAATTTTGGTGTAGGATAGAGAGAGAATGAAGAAGATGAAGATGAAGTGGTGAAGGAGGTGAAAAAGAGTGAAAAATGGCTGGGAAGGGGTATTTATACCCAACCTAGCATCTCAAAATTTCAAGTTTAGTCCCCGCACTTTGCCCCCGGGTTCCCAAATTTTGTTTCGGTTTTAAAAACGTTATAATTTAGTCTTGTTTTATTGATGATAAAATGTTATTAATGTTATTTATAAGTTAAAAAATGATTTTAATCGTGACAATTATTTGATTATAAAAATGACGTGTTTAGTGTTAACGGGGCAAATCTTGGAGAAACGTCTTAAGATAACGACAAGTCAAGCAACGATACCACGCATATAAGGGCAACTAAGTAAATAAAATATGGTATTCACGCATTTGGTTTATCAAAATGAGGAATGGCTGTTAACAAAGGTTAAGTAAAACACGTTAAATGATGGACCTTTGGTGACGGATGTCACAAGTTTTAAATTTAAATTGTTTTTACCCATCGTACGTTGTGGTGGCATTAGATATGACATGATAAACTATAGATTATAAGTGACACAACTCATTTCCAAAACGATGAGCTCTATAAAATGATATATGAAAATGGTTTACAAAAGAATGTGTTATTTACTTAGCAGTGTATATGAAAAGCGTTTAAATTATATTTTATATTTGTCTTAGTAATTATCTTTTTTTCTTAAATAGCTTATAAAACAATGTACTATTTCAGAACTAGTAAACTAAATTAATAAATAATCAATTAATTCAATACAAATTTTTTAAACTAAACTAACATTAAATAATAAACCTAAAATAACCAAAGCAAAACTATCTTACGAATTTTAAATAAAGAAGCATACATGCATGACATATTCATTGAATGGTTAACAAAACAAAAAAAGTTAAAATAAAAGATTAAAAATAAAAAAGACAGATAGATAAAATAATAAAAAATATTACATTGATGAGAACTCGCTCATGCAGGGGCGAGTTCTGGGAACAAGACAAAACACACAGAATCTTGACAGTGCACGTTGAGCGAGGTTCAAGAACCCGCCCTTAGCAAGGGCGGGTACCCCAATTGTCAAAGTCGAACAAGAAAAACCCTTATGGTCAACTCTATCACTCAAAAAGTACAATTTTTAAAAAAATTACAATACTATATTATAACATTCATACAGGAATTCAAACATGTAATTTTATATAAAGAAATCTATTATAAAAGCAACACAACAAAAATAGTTAAATTCTTTATATATTCAACCATACATCAAACCGACCCGAGACCAAACCGAAAATTTTAAGTATTGAGCGTGGGTCGTCTCGGGCTATGCGGGTTGGGTTAGCAACAACTTGCTATTTGTACGTTGTGTTACGACCATTTTCAGCAGCCCAGTTTGAAGAGTTCTAGTAGCCCAATGGACCAATATGTATCACCATTATATGCGGCCCAATGGTTGAAAGGTTTCACTAGCCCAATATGTATTCAAAGTTTCAAACATCATAATCATTAATCAACACAGATCGTATGTAATAAAGTAAGTAAGTAACTACAGATCTTTCCAAGTTCACATTTAAACAAAAGTAGTAATAAAACCCGCGTGTACGGTGGGCGTTGAACCAAGAAAAAGGTGTGATGTCAAAGCATCAATAAAATAAGTATGTCTGTTCCCTGTGTGTTATGACTTGCTCTGCGCGTTGCCGTTGAGCCATAAAAGGATTTAGTTTTCCCGCTAGTTTTCGTTTAGGCATGAATCCGTTTCAAATAAAATTTTAGATTAAAAAGTAAAAACAACATGTAAAATAGTGAATTTACGTTGATATATTTAAAACTTTATTTAAACAATGAAATCATTTTAGTAAATTAACATTAAAAACTATTCCGGAGTATTCACATGAAAACTATTCTATTGGAGTATTCACATGAAACTATTCTGAAATCTCATGAGTTATGGGATGTTGTTTTCTTGGGTGTCACTGTCATAAGCGATGGTTCACAGGATCATCATAAATCCAAGCAAAAGGATGCCTTGGCCACGTTTATCATTCAAAGAGGCCATGACCAGTTCTCTTCTCGTATCTCTGTTGCTAATTCAGTTAAAGCCACTTGGGACACACTACGGGTTGAGTTTCAAGGCGATTCACAAAGTGCGATGTGTGAAACTTCAAGGACTTCATCGAGAGTTTAAAACCTCGCAATGAAAGATTACAAGGGTGAAAGGTCCTATGGAGAAGAACTTATGAATCAAAAGGTTGTTGAAAATATACTTCGGAGTTTATTGCCAAAATACAACTATATGATACCTTCCATCGAGGTTTTTTCAATTTGGATGAAGTCACACCCGTCAAACTAATTGGCTTACTTCAGTCCCAAGAAAAATGCATAGATAGTCAAACTCCAGTTAGCAGCCCCGTCAAGAGACACGAGTGAAAGATGAACACGCACCACAAGTGCTTCAACAACCTGTCAAAGCTTACCATGTCCGAGGTAATGGTAGAGGAGCTTCATGAAGACGAGCATTGGTAGGATGAGCTCGATACCGTACCTGTACCGACCCGGTACCGTTGCCGAAAGTACCCGGTCCCGAATTTTATAAAAAATGAGTACCCGTACCGGTACCTAATTTCATATATGGGTACAGGTACCGTACCGGTATTTCGGTTCCCGGTACCTCTTTGGTACCCGTTACCTCCACAACATTATTTTTTAGGCTTGCTACATGGTGCATGTTTGGTTACGGTACCTAGCAGGTGTTTTTGTACATGTTTGATACCCAATATCTCTAAAAGTTTATAATAACTAAACAAAAATAAAATATCAGCATTCACATAAAACGATAGTTTATTTATTTTCCTTATTTTTTGCTAACTCAATCCACACACTAGTCCATAAATAGTATATCTCTTGACATTATAGTGAAGTAAGAATAATGATATTAAAAAATAATAATAATTGCCCTCAAAAGTCAAAACAGAATACAAGTTGTTGGGGTGAAAAATATTACAAACAAAATACAAATTCCAAAATAAAATATTCGTATTCGGGTATTAGCGGGACTATACGGGACTTTTGGGTAAAGTACCGGTACATGTACCGTTAGTACCGATCCCGAAATATAAGAAAAGCAAGTACCGGTACCGGTACCTTATACATATTTTGGTACCAGTTGGGTACCGGTACCAGTACGGTACGGGTATCGGCATGGGTACTGAGTAACAAATGCTCATCCCTAAGCATCGGAACGAGGTCGAGGCTCTTTGGATTAAAGCAAATTTTCATAGCGTCACATGCGCAAAAACATATGGGCATCTCAAGAAAGACTGCTGGTACAACAATGAGACGCAAGTGTATGTTGCTAGGAACGAGGAAAATTATGAAGAATGAGATAATAAACCCCGAAACTTGTTATAGACATTTCATAAAACCCTCGGAGATCAGTTTGCCTTGATGACACGATCACTTGGACACCAAGATGCTTCCCACAGATGGTATGGTTCGTTGACTCGGGATGTTCCAACCATATGATTGTGATGAAATCTAGCTTTATCACTCTTAGTGAAATTTTTAAACTAGGAGTAAAACTAGGTGATAAAAATTGCCTAGCCATTGAAAGAAAATGCACTGTGAGGATTACAAGCTACTTGAAGATGTGTATTATGAACCTAAGTTAGAGTACAATCTACTTAGTGTCAGGCAACTAATGAAGAAGGATTACTCATATCATTTTCATGAAGATTTGGTTCAAAACAAAACTAGTGGTCAAGTTGTTATGGAGATCGTGGTTGCGAGTAACAACATATGATGCAACTTGCTTGTTCGTCCCCACTGACACTGGCCCGAACCTGACTCTGATACCATCTGTAACAGCCCAACGTAACCGCACCATGATATTGTCCGCTTTGGCCGGGACAAACCACCATCGCCTCACGGTTTTGTTTTCACCTGAACCGGGACGTACCACCATCGCTCAGGCAAAACGCGTTATAGTGGGGAAAGTCTCAAGCCCCTTATATAGAAGCATTCGTTCTCATTCCCAACCAATGTGGGATGTTACCATCCACCCCCCTTAGGGAGCCCAGCGTCCTCGCTAGTACACTGGCCCGAACCTGGCTCTGATACCATCTGTAACAGCCCAACATTAATGTAACATCTCGTATTTTCGTTAACTTAAAAGTTAACCTTGTTAAATCTTAAAAGGGACATTTATGTTATTTTTGAAGCATTGGGGATTTATTACACTTAATTTGGGTGTTTAACAAATTAATTAAATGATGAATAATAATAGCATTATAAGAATTATAATGTTTACTTATTATTCTAAAATTTAAAGTAATAATAACTTAAAAATATATATAATTATTATTATATTAATAATAATGAGATTATTATTACTATTATTAATAATAATAATGGTTATGGTAATAATAATGTTAATAGTAATAAGAATAATAACAATAATAATGATATTGTTAATAATAATAATAATTTGTAAAAATTATTAAACTTAAAATGTATAAAACTTTAATTTAAAAGGCAAGGGTTAGTTTTGTAAATTTATAAACCTTAAAACAAAGTTTTAAACAAAAAAAAATAATAAAAGGAAAACTACAGGGACTAAAGGTGAAATTTTAAAGTTACAACCCAACCCCCTTCACCCCCGATTTTCCGGCGGAGCTCCGGCCAAGCTCCGGCCGAGCTCCGGCCGCCCTTAAAACCCCAAAAATCGCCTATTTTAGACCCCCAAACCCATTCCAAATCGTTTGGAAACATGATTCGAACTTGAATACACCCATAAATCTTGTTTAATCGTCGGTTACAAACCCAAACGATTTCATAACCGAAAGCTTATTAATTCATAGCCGTTCAGACATTAAAACACAATAATAATCGAATTAACTTAGCATAAACAATCATCTATCTATCTCTAATCGTTTACAACCTTCAATTGCACCTGAAACAAATACATACATCAAATTCCATCATCACCTTCATCGCGAGGTTACAGCTAGTCGAACACCACCCTCTAGAGTTCAAGAATCAAAATTGATAGAGGGCTTTTAGTGCAGATCATCATTAGAATCTATCTGCAAGTTGAATTCGATTATCATTGAAGATTGCTCATCCTTTATGCACCTACGGCCGCGACTTGTTCTTGATTGTCTGTTGTATCGATTCGAATTGAAATAAGGTAACTAAACACATCCCCATACTCGAAATCATCTAGGGAAGCAAAGCCCTATATTTAATTTCGTTATCATAATCGTCTTGATGTTCAATTGGAATCAAATTGATTCTAGGGTTTATGTGATTTGGGGAAGATGTTTAAATCAAGTATAAAACTAAAGAGAACCAAGATCTACCGCGGCTGCGGCCCTGGTCTACTGGTTCCCCGTCCCCTTGCTAACTTTGAGGTCCCGGGTTCGAACCCGGGCACCCTCAACATATTTTTTTTAAGGTTTTTCAGCCCTATATTAATGTTAAATTTTTTTTAATAAATATAAAAATAATTTTTATAAACTTTAAATATTTTTTTAAACATCAAACAAATTTCTGAAAATTTATTTCTTATAATATCTTAACATTTTATTCTATTTTTATTAAAAAAAAATTAATATAACTAGTTCAATAGTTTATAAAATAGACTTTAAAATTTGTTTATCTTAACAAAACATTACAATTGGATTATTTTCTTGTTTTAGCTTATTAAATCCTTATTCAAATAATAAATAATAAAACATTTGATTCAAATGTTATTTTTAAATGTATATCTAACCTTTATATTTTAAATTGTTTCCTTTTAAAATGATTAAATGATTGTTGGACTGGAAACAATAAATCTTTATAAATAGTATTGGACATTATAATAATAAGGTTTTGTCAGGATAATTGTAGAAAGTATATAATTTATAATTTCATGAATTATTTACAAATGTTATTTTATATAAAATATACTAACTAAAGATTCAGATTAATAATTTATTATTAATCAAAACGTTATTCCTATTAATTTTAAATAATTATAAAGCTTGATTAATAGTGAATCATATCAATAGTTTATACCTAAAGTCAATTCTAAAATAATTACTTATATAATTCTTTTAATGAATTAAACATATAAATAATTACATTATAAACTTATTACTTATTAAAAACCTTAAAACCATTGAAATCCAAACTCTTATTTGAACGATAATCATAATATTAACCTTAATCTACACCTTGTAACTTATATATTTAGGTGCTTGTAATGGATACTTTGGATCATCACTTTAATCTTTTATATCATCTTGTAATGCCTATATCAAGGTGAGTATTTCCATACCCCTTTTTCTTATTTTCACACTTTGGAGTGAAACATGTTAACTTATATTATTGCACTTGTAAACTTATTCGAGACTTGTAAACTTTATGGCAATTTATTTAAAGTTGTGGTTAGTTGAACTTTTGTGGTTACCATGTTATGGCATTATATGTACAATCATTAACTATTGCTAGCCCAGCGAAGTCATAGATCTATGGGACAGACAACCTATTTGGTGCTAAAGTCGATGAACTGCCGACTCCTAGGAGCCGTATGCTTGTGCACTAGGGAACCAAATACACTTAGCTGATCGTATATACTTTTAATGTATAAGACTTGTAAAACTTTGTCGAGGTTTGATTGTTGCATTGTTCATAACATCCCTAATCACTTTATTCACTAGTTTACAACTTGAATTGCCATCTTTTATATACTTATGTATTGAAAACTGTGGAATACTCACCAACATTTCTATGTTGACCTTTTATTTTTAACATGTTTCAGGTTTCTCTTTGAAGTTTATCACACTTAGGATTGGACTTAGAGAAATAAACGAATGATCTGGATACTTTTATCTTTGTATTCTTAATGTATCTTTGTTTGAGCCTTTTACTTGTATTGTTACAATTGAATCTTGATTAATATATTTGGAATTAATAATAGCGTTATGTGGCTGTGAACAATCTTAACTCTCACACCTCGACGTTTCCGCCGTCAAGGTTGGGGTGTGACAGATTGGTATCAGAGCTCATAACTATAGGGATTTAGGTTATTAGAAATGGTGACCTAGACTATAGGCTATGCATGAACCCCATAGGAAAATCCTTATAATCTTGTGTATACTTATTGTTGCATGTCACATGATGCTATCTATTTAGGGATGTCTTTTGTGCAACTTGATGCTTTAGCATAGGATTGCCTTTAAATGTTTAAAACTTAGTTACTTGTCTCCCTAAACTTAACTTTGACTCTTTGACTCTCCCCGACAAATAAACTTCCTAAACCTATTCTCAACGACATGTGGAATCTACACTTATCATCGTGGGATTAATTCCTGAGACTCTATGTCTAATCTATGAAAATCTCATCAAGGTTTTGATTTCATGAACCTAAGAAATTTGTGTGACACATAGACACCTGTATTCTGGATTTCCTGGCAAAAGGCCTTCGGGCTAAGGCAAGCATATCGTATAAATCTCATTGCGAGACCAGTTATGCTTACCTGGGGATTTTTGAGATGAGTGATAAACTATGGTCAACATACACAAGTCTCTATGGCAAATGGGTCAAATTACCTTGACGTGTCAACGATTCCAAATGGTAATGCGTTACCAAATGGAACCATCCTTTTTGTATCTTAAAAATCCTTGAATCCTTGAACTGGTTTATCACCAAAGTTTAAATATCTTCTCATTCTTAACCTAAATAATGTTCCTGTTAATATTGAACTCATCTTACATTTCAACTCTTACGTTTAAACGCTCAACGTGTAACGTGTAACGATATTGAACTCAGCGTTACATGAAACTATTCCTATACCTCGACCAACATGAACATGACTCTTAATATACCCAAAGATATTGGGAATCTAAACCGTATGGTCTTTAAAACTTTAAACTGTTACTTATAGTTCTAAAATCTTCTTAAGGATGTGTCCCATAACTAAGAACATGCAATGCTGTAGGTGGAATTCCTACATTTCGGGATACTTTGCTGATTGAATGTTAACTTTGTTAACTCAAATATTATAAGTGGTCACTCACCTCAATGATCGAATAAACTAATTATAACTTTGTTACCACTTATAAGTACGTGTGTCTTTAATAAGGTTATGGCTGACCTCATATCTTGAGAAGTCCATGTATTCCCTTCGATTGTGAATTGAATGTTCACATCTCATTGTGATGTCGAACCATTCTTGTCCTTGATTTTGTCTTCCTGATTTAGATTATTAAAGATTTGAACATCATCATAACAAATTCTGTTATCTCGAACTTTGATCTTAAGCTTGTAAGCATGATTTTTCTTTTGTTACATTGATGTAACTTGAAATTTCCTGAATTTCTAATTGATATTCTTTTCTTTTCGCTGTTATGTCAAACTTCGTACCGTTTGCACCATGGGAGATGCAAGCGTTTGTAAGTCAACCTATGACTAAGAACACTCGTATCTCCTAAATGATTCTAACTCATCAAAACAGGGGTGATTCCCTTACTTTGATGATTCTCTATTCGTTTCGATAAATGGTTTCAATCGTGTGTTTTATGAAATTTCATCCTCTGGATTGGGGTGATTACCTTATCTTGAGGATTGACTTCGATTATTTTCTTTGGAATGGCATTTTACAAATGACATGATCTCACCAAAATAGGATTGAAACCCGTACTTTGGTGACAATTGTCAATTTCCGATTGTTTTCTTGTTATTATAAAATTCAATCATCAAGATAGGCGTGAATTCCATACCTTGATGATAATCTCATTTTCATGGATTGTATTTTCTCAAATGAAACGACCTCATCGAAATAGGAGTAAATTCTGGATTTTGATGAAAAATTTCATCCTATTATATTTTGTTTTTTATAAAACTACATCGTTAAGATAGGGGAGACGTCCCTTACCTTAATGGTGAGTTACCTCGTTTTATTTCTGTGGATCCTCAACAATGAGTTGGGATCGAGCTTTTTAATTGGTGAGTTAGAGGTCATGCCTTGGGAATACACCATCAAGTTAGGAGTGAAAACCACACCTTGATGACTATTCACATTTCTTGATCTGTAACTTATCAAGGTTGTAATCAAGTGACGAGAAGCATGTAGTAACTTGAAGGGTGAAACAATGTTAGTATTTCGACCTATCAAGCCAAAGCATGATCTCTGAACTTGAAAGGAGACCTGATTGCTCTAGGCTGATTTTGTTTTCGAGCTTGGAGCATTTAAATTCTTAAGTGATTTTCTTCCCTTTATCCTCATGTTTTGATTTGATCTAGCTATATCGAACCATTTATTCCTTACCTATCAACTTTCATTTTGAGTTGTCATCAACACATGACTGCGTGATGGTAATCTTCTTAAAACAATCTTTCTGCTAAATAAAAACATTGTCAACTTGTGTCCATATCTTTCAAGCCATACGAATGTCCTCGATTGAGCTTTTGATGAACTACGTATGCAAACTGTACTTGGAAATTTGCTACTTTGCAAACTATCTTTACAAATGCATTTCCTATCGTTTGCATCACTGTTTGAATCGCTTTTGGATCCTTAACCCTGAAAATCATTGAAATTCTATCTTGATTTTGAACAATAAGACTCGTTATTACTTTCATCGCGATGCGGATATAACGGTTCATAAATTTTCATAACTTGTAGTCATGGTTTGGCATAAAAGAGAGACATAACTTGGTATGTGTCCAAGTGTCTTACCTTTACATATGACAAAACCTTAACTCCATGTTCCCGTGAATCTCCTGTTTAACTTTTCATTTACTAAATGCTTTTTATTTTAAAAGTCGTGATGACAATTAGTGCATTATAAACCAATTGACAAATCTCATATTGACTCATGTGAGATAATGGGTCGAGAAATTGACTTGCATCTATTTCAAATATTCGTATACCGTGGTATGGCATTGAAACATCGATCGTTATTTTGGATTGATCGATTCATTTTCTGCTTTTAAATAATGTTCCTAACCATTGTCGTGAACTCATTCCAAAATCTTCGTATATCGTATTATTCTTAAACCGATGGTTGGTCAAAGGAGAAATAAATATTTACAAAAAAATGCGTTAAGATCGTGTTATATAGTGACGTTTGGGATCCTTAAATCCCGACGGTTAACCTTTCTTATTATTGTTGGCTTTTATTGATTTCTAGACATCATTTTACTACGAAATTATATTCTAGAAGTTGTGGCTTATAAGCCTAACATACCACGGTAACTCGTCATCGTTTTCCAACATTTCATCTCAAAATGTCTCGTATTTCACTGGAAGAGTTCAAGTTGGCATATATTATGTCAAGAATCTTGTAAGATTCCATAAAGTGAAGCGTTTTATCTATAATCAAACGTCAACATTGTCCGTTGTATACTTACCTTGCATCATAACTCCTTTGCTCATCTAAGTTCATTTTTAATTTCGGGACGAAATTCTTTTAAGTTGGGGAGACTGTAACATCTCGTATTTTCGTTAACTTAAAAGTTAACCTTGTTAAATCTTAAAAGGGACATTTTATGTTATTTTTGAAGCATTGGGGATTTATTACACTTAATTTGGGTGTTTAACAAATTAATTAAATGATGAATAATAATAGCATTATAAGAATTATAATATTTACTTATTATTCTAAAATTTAAAGTAATAATAACTTAAAAATATATATAATTATTATTATATTAATAATAATGAGATTATTATTACTATTATTAATAATAATAATGGTTATGGTAATAATAATGTTAATAGTAATAAGAATAATAAAAATAATAATGATATTGTTAATAATAATAATAATTTGTAAAAATTATTAAACTTAAAATGTATAAAACTTTAATTTAAAAGGCAAGGGTTAGTTTTGTAAATTTATAAACCTTAAAACAAAGTTTTAAACAAAAAAAAATAATAAAAGGAAAACTACAGGGACTAAAGGTGAAATTTTAAAGTTACAACCCAACCCCCTTCACCCCCGATTTTCCGGCGGAGCTCCGGCCAAGCTCCGGCCAAGCTCCGGCCGCCCTTAAAACCCCAAAAATCGCCTATTTTAGACCCCCAAACCCATTCCAAATCGTTTGGAAACATGATTCGAACTTGAATACACCCATAAATCTTGTTTAATCGTCGGTTACAAACCCAAACGATTTCATAACCGAAAGCTTATTAATTCATAGCCGTTCAGACATTAAAACACAATAATAATCGAATTAACTTAGCATAAACAATCATCTATCTATCTCTAATCGTTTACAACCTTCAATTGCACCTGAAACAAATACATACATCAAATTCCATCATCACCTTCATCGCGAGGTTACAGCTAGTCGAACACCACCCTCTAGAGTTCAAGAATCAAAATTGATAGAGGGCTTTTAGTGCAGATCATCATTAGAATCTATCTGCAAGTTGAATTCGATTATCATTGAAGATTGCTCATCCTTTATGCACCTACGGCCGCGACTTGTTCTTGATTGTCTGTTGTATCGATTCGAATTGAAATAAGGTAACTAAACACATCCCCATACTCGAAATCATCTAGGGAAGCAAAGCCCTATATTTAATTTCGTTATCATAATCGTCTTGATGTTCAATTGGAATCAAATTGATTCTAGGGTTTATGTGATTTGGGGAAGATGTTTAAATCAAGTATAAAACTAAAGAGAACCAAGATCTACCGCGGCTGCGGCCCTGGTCTACTGGTTCCCCGTCCCCTTGCTAACTTTGAGGTCCCGGGTTCGAACCCGGGCACCCTCAACATATTTTTTTAAGGTTTTTCAGCCCTATATTAATGTTAAATTTTTTTTAATAAATAAAAATAATTTTTATAAACTTTAAATATTTTTTTAAACATCAAACAAATTTCTGAAAATTTATTTCTTATAATATCTTAACATTTTATTCTATTTTTATTAAAAAAAAATTAATATAACTAGTTCAATAGTTTATAAAATAGACTTTAAAATTTGTTTATCTTAACAAAACATTACAATTGGATTATTTTCTTGTTTTAGCTTATTAAATCCTTATTCAAATAATAAATAATAAAACATTTGATTCAAATGTTATTTTTAAATGTATATCTAACCTTTATATTTTAAATTGTTTCCTTTTAAAATGATTAAATGATTGTTGGACTGGAAACAATAAATCTTTATAAATAGTATTGGATATTATAATAATAAGGTTTTGTCAGGATAATTGTAGAAAGTATATAATTTATAATTTCATGAATTATTTACAAATGTTATTTTATATAAAATATACTAACTAAAGATTCAGATTAATAATTTATTATTAATCAAAACGTTATTCCTATTAATTTTAAATAATTATAAAGCTTGATTAATAGTGAATCATATCAATAGTTTATACCTAAAGTCAATTCTAAAATAATTACTTATATAATTCTTTTAATGAATTAAACATATAAATAATTACATTATAAACTTATTACTTATTAAAAACCTTAAAACCATTGAAATCCAAACTCTTATTTGAACGATAATCATAATATTAACCTTAATCTACACCTTGTAACTTATATATTTAGGTGCTTGTAATGGATACTTTGGATCATCACTTTAATCTTTTATATCATCTTGTAATACCTATATCAAGGTGAGTATTTCCATACCCTTTTTCTTATTTTCACACTTTGGAGTGAAACATGTTAACTTATATTATTGCACTTGTAAACTTATTCGAGACTTGTAAACTTTATGGCAATTTATTTAAAGTTGTGGTTAGTTGAACTTTTGTGGTTACCATGTTATGGCATTATATGTACAATCATTAACTATTGCTAGCCCAGCGAAGTCATAGATCTATGGGACAGACAACCTATTTGGTGCTAAAGTCGATGAACTGCCGACTCCTAGGAGCCGTATGCTTGTGCACTAGGGAACCAAATACACTTAGCTGATCGTATATACTTTTAATGTATAAGACTTGTAAAACTTTGTCGAGGTTTGATTGTTGCATTGTTCATAACATCCCTAATCACTTTATTCACTAGTTTACAACTTGAATTGCCATCTTTTATATACTTATGTATTGAAAACTGTGGAATACTCACCAACATTTCTATGTTGACCTTTTATTTTTAACATGTTTCAGGTTTCTCTTTGAAGTTTATCACACTTAGGATTGGACTTAGAGAAATAAACGAATGATCTGGATACTTTTATCTTTGTATTCTTAATGTATCTTTGTTTGAGCCTTTTACTTGTATTGTTACAATTGAATCTTGATTAATATATTTGGAATTAATAATAGCGTTATGTGGCTGTGAACAATCTTAACTCTCACACCTCGACGTTTCCGCCGTCAAGGTTGGGGTGTGACAGATTGGTATCAGAGCTCATAACTATAGGGATTTAGGTTATTAGAAATGGTGACCTAGACTATAGGCTATGCATGAACCCCATAGGAAAATCCTTATAATCTTGTGTATACTTATTGTTGCATGTCACATGATGCTATCTATTTAGGGATGTCTTTTGTGCAACTTGATGCTTTAGCATAGGATTGCCTTTAAATGTTTAAAACTTAGTTACTTGTCTCCCTAAACTTAACTTTGACTCTTTGACTCTCCCCGACAAATGAACTTCCTAAACCTATTCTCAACGACATGTGGAATCTACACTTATCATCGTGGGATTAATTCCTGAGACTCTATGTCTAATCTATGAAAATCTCATCAAGGTTTGATTTCATGAACCTAAGAAATTTGTGTGACACATAGACACCTGTATTCTGGATTTCCTGGCAAAAGGCCTTCGGGCTAAGGCAAGCATATCGTATAAATCTCATTGCGAGACCAGTTATGCTTACCTGGGGATTTTTGAGATGAGTGATAAACTATGGTCAACATACACAAGTCTCTATGGCAAATGGGTCAAATTACCTTGACGTGTCAACGATTCCAAATGGTAATGCGTTACCAAATGGAACCATCCTTTTTGTATCTTAAAAATCCTTGAATCCTTGAACTGGTTTATCACCAAAGTTTAAATATCTTCTCATTCTTAACCTAAATAATGTTCCTGTTAATATTGAACTCATCTTACATTTCAACTCTTACGTTTAAACGCTCAACGTGTAACGTGTAACGATATTGAACTCAGCGTTACATGAAACTATTCCTATACCTCGACCAACATGACGGAAACGTCGAGGTGCGAGGGTTAAGATTGTTCACCCCAACCTTGACGGCGGAAACGTCGAGGTGCGAGGGTTAAGATTGTTCACAGCCACATAACGCTATGTTAAAGTATAAAGTGCCATTAATCAATTGTTTTCAATCACCACATACATCAATGTCTCAAAATAAATTAAACAAAACAAGAATTCAATCATCTTTATTAAACCTAGGTCCATGATCTAGGTTTATGCATTCCTTCAATCATCGCTAAGCTTGCACATTACCTGAAACATGTTGAAAATAAAGTCAACTAACTAGTTGGTGAGTTCTCATGGTTTTAAATACAATAAGTATACAAAATGTGGCAATTCTAGTCAATGGTCACAAGATAGCAAGTATATAGAACATGCATAGTTACAATCAAGCCTCGACTGAATAATATGAATAAGCATGATTAGCTAAGTGTATTTGGTTCCCTAGTGCACAAGCATACGGCTCCTAGGAGTCGGCAATACCTCGACTTTAGCACCAAATAGGCTTGTCAGGCCCAAAGATCTAAGACTTCGCTAGGCTAGCAATAGTTAATGATTGCACACGTATGTCACATCTCATATAATACTTAACATATCCAAACAACCACGACTATGTAAAGAATTGCACGTGTGTAATAAGTATCAAAGCGTGTATGTGTACGTTTGTATAAGCAACATGTTTCACCCCGAAAGATGTGAAATAATCATAAAGCGGGGCATAAGAACTCACATGTTTAATAAAGGAGACTTTGTAGATGAAATAAGAATAACCACGAATAAGAATTCCAACACAAACGTCACAACGCACCTAAACGAAATAAAGTAGCGCGTTATAATTTGTTTGATGATTAATTGTAGATCTAATATGATTTAATAATTATTCGTATTTATTACATGTTAATAACGTGATCGGTTAAATGGAATGAATGGATTATACTTGGTATAATCAATTGTTAGCGCGTAAAAGAAATAATAAGTAAAACTTGATTAAATTGTACGTTAAACCGATTTTTAAGGTTTGTATATAATAATTATAATGAGTGATTTAGCTATTACAAGGGACTATATACAAATATATATATATTTATAAGTATAAGTAATCAAACAATTTAATTGTTTGAATATACATATAAATATTTATAATAAACAATTATAATGTTGTGTAAAATAATCAATATAAATGATTTAACTATTTAAAAAAAAACTATGTATAAATATATATATATATATAAGTAACTAAACAATTAAATTGTTTAATTATATATATATAGATATATATACTAAACAATTATAACATTGTATAATCATAATAAGTGATTTAATTACTAAAAGAACAATATATAAATATATATATATAGGTATAAATAACTTAAATAATTTAATTATTTAAAAATATAATTTACATATTCAAGTATTATATTTACTCATTTATTTTGTATTTTAAAGATACAAAATGTATTTATAATTACCAAAGTAATTTATAAAAATTTAATTTAGTCATAAAATTAATTAAACAAAAGAAATAAAATAATCTGCATTTTATAAAATTAATTTTAGAAATTTTCAGAATTTAAAAAGGTGTAATAATTAAAAAGAAATAAAGAAAAGAAGGAAAAATCGAAAAAAAAGAAAACAGGGAGGGGCTGCCCGGGGTCGAACCCGGGGCCTCCCTGTGTACATGGGACGGGGGAACCAGTGAACCAGGGCCGTGGCCTTGGTTCATTCTGGTTTGTTTAATTTTTAAACCGAGTATCACTGATTTCCCCAAATCCCATGAACCCTAGGTTCAACAGATCCTCAATTGGCCCTCGATTCGGTGTTAGACACCCAAATCATCATAGAGCTTCTGATCCTTGGATCAAAACGAGTGGAAAACAGGTTTCAATTA
Organism: Flaveria linearis; assembly: GCA_024085815.1. NCBI lineage: Eukaryota > Viridiplantae > Streptophyta > Magnoliopsida > Asterales > Asteraceae > Flaveria > Flaveria linearis. The sequence goes on along the minus strand of CM044011.1, from coordinate 78,532,974 downwards.
CCTGTTTTGATGGGTTTCGAGTGATGTCGAGTTCGATTAGGTTCGGGTGTTCTTGAGGTTTGGGGTTTTGTGATCGAGAGTTTTCTTGTAGAATTGAAGGTTTGGAGAGTTCAGGAACTTCACAATGAACCGAAACCCCTTAATATATAGCTTTGATTTTATAAATTCGAGCTTAACACGTTTGATTTTGAAACCGCGTTCTCGTTTACCAAATTTGAGTGATTCGAGCTGTAATCGTGTAATTAAAATTGATTGATTGATTGTTTCGACCGCGTTATAAGTTTAGAATGATTTAATTTGACTTAATTCGTGTATCTGGACGGGATTCGAGTTGGAGTTCATCACGGTTTGATTCGGTTTTGATTTGGCAAGTGGAAAGAGTGGGAATTTCAAATTAGATTGAGTCTCGAGTTCGAAACAGTGGGTCGAGCGATTTGGTGGGGTTTAATTGGTTTTAAAATGATGTTTTGAAGCTCGCCGGAGCTCGCCGGCGAGTCGCCGGAGACGGCGCCGGGAAGCGGGGAGAGAGAAAGCAGTTTGGGATATTTACCAAATGGTCCCTCGACTTTAGATTATTATTATTTTATGTGGAAAACTTCTTTTAAAGTTTTGAAATTGACAAAAATGCCCCCTGGACTTTATTATTGTTATTATTGTTTTTTATTATTATTATTATTATTATTGTTTATTATTATTATTATTATTATTATTATTATTATTATTATAATTATTATTATTATTATTATTATTATTATTATTATTATTATTACTTTCATTATTATTATTATTATTATTATTATTATTATTATTATTATTATTATTATTATTATTTATTATTATTATATTTGTTAGTATAAAATAAAATTTACTAAGGATGTTATAAATGGCATAAATAAAATGAACAAAAATACAGGATGTTACAGTCTCCCCAACTTAAAAGAATTTCGTCCCGAAATTAAGAATCAAAAAGGGTTACAAGAATAAGTAAGGGTAAGTCTTCTTCATATGTTCTTCACGCTCCCAAGTGAATTCCGCTCCTCGTTTATTCTCCCATCGAACCTTTACGATTGGGGTCGTAGAGGTCCTAGTCTTCTTCATAATGCGATCCATGATTTCGACGGGTTTTTCAACGAAGTGTAGTGACTCGTCGATCTGAATGTCTTCCAATGGCACATGCAAGTTATCGTCGGCCAGACACTTCCTCAGATTCGAGACGTGGAAGACAGGGTGAATTCCACTAAGGTCGGAGGGTAGTTCTAGTTTGTAGGCCACCTTCCCGATCCTTTTCAAAACCTTGAAAGGCCCTACAAACCTAGGAGCTAACTTGCCTTTCCTTCCAAAGCGAACCACACCCTTCCACGGTGAGACCTTGAGAAAGACCATCTCCCCAACTTGGAATTCCAGTGGCTTTCGACGTTTATCAGCGTAGCTTTTCTGTCGACTCCTTGCCACTTCCAGGTTCTTGCGGATGATAGCGACTTTATCGGTCGTCTCTTGTATGAGCTCGGGACCGGTAATAAGATTCTCGCCAACGTCGGTCCAGCAGATTGGTGAACGACACTTACGACCGTAAAGTGCTTCGAACGGTGCCATTTGGATGCTTGAGTGGTAACTGTTGTTGTAGGAGAATTCTGCGAGCGGTAGGTGCGTATCCCAGTCGCCCCCAAAATCAAGGACACAGAGACGTAACAGGTCTTCCAGGGTTTGGATCGTCCGCTCGGTTTGGCCATCGGTTTGGGGATGGTAAGCCGTGCTTAAATCCAATTGTGTACCCAGAAGTTCTTGCATAGTAGACCAAAAGTGAGAAGTGAATCGAGCGTCTCGGTCAGATATAATGTGAAGAGGCACACCATGACGGCTTACGATCTCGTCGATGTAAATCCGGGCTAACCTTGATGTCTTATATGTGTCACGTATGGGTATGAAATGTGCCGACTTAGTCAATCGGTCGACGATTACCCATATGCTATCGTGCCCGCGAGATGTCCGAGGTAACTTGGTTATGAAGTCCATGGATATATGTTCCCACTTCCACATGGGAATTTCGGGTTGTTCAAGTAATCCACTTGGACGTTGATGCTCCGCTTTAACCTTCGTGCATGTAAGGCACTTAGCAACATAGGTTGCTATGTCTCGTTTCATTCCGGGCCACCAATATTGACTTCGTAAGTCCATGTACATCTTATCGGAGCCCGGGTGAATTGAATAACGAGTCCGATGTGCTTCGTTCATGATAGAAGCCCGAAGGTTATTGCGTTTGGGGATCCAGATTCGGTTTGCGAAGTACATTAGCCCATTGGCTCTTGTTTCTAATTGGGCTAAGAGATTTGGCTCGAGCTCTTCCTTCATACTCCCTTCGGTTTGCACCGCTTGCTGTGCTTCTCGAATACTCGCCTCGATGTCACAATCGATCCTTAAGTTCTGCAATAACACCGTAGCATTGCTGACATCGAGTCGGACTTCAGTATCAAACTCTCCCAATGTATCGAACCATTGGCGTCGGTCGCGAATCTCTTGAACGGAAACCATCTTTTGATGCGTCTTTTGACTCAATGCATCGGCTACGACATTTGCCTTGCCGGGATGGTAGCGGATATCACAATCGTAGTCGCTAATTAGTTCCACCCAACGACGTTGCCTCATATTGAGGTCCTTCTGATTGAAAACGTGTTGGAGGCTCTTGTGGTCCGTGTAGACTATACATTGCGTGCCGTATAGATAGTGTCTCCAGATTTTCAAAGCAAAGACCACCGCTCCGAGCTCGAGATCGTGCGTCGTATAATTTACCTCGTGAACCTTCAATTGTCTCGAGGCATATGCGATGACCTTTCCCCGTTGCATGAGAACACAACCAAGGCCTTGTTTCGACGCATCGCAGTATACCGTGAAGTCGTCATTTCCATCCGGTAGCGTCAGAATAGGGGCATTGCACAACTTGTGCTTCAATGTCTCAAACGCCTCTTCTTGCTCGGCTTTCCACTCGAAAGGCTTGTTCTTCTGAGTCAAGGACGTGAGTGGCTTTGCGATTTTTGAGAAGTTGGCAATAAATCGCCGGTAATACCCGGCTAGGCCAAGAAACGATCGAACTTCCGTCGGAGTTGTGGGAGCACTCCAACTCTTTACGGCTTCGACCTTCGCAGGGTCGACGTGGATTCCTTGACTATTCACAACGTGCCCTAAGAACTGTACTTCTTCAAGCCAAAACTCACATTTCGAGAATTTCGCGTACAGTTGTTCCTTCTTCAACAGTTCGAGGATTTGACGGAGATGAAGTTCATGATCGGAGCGAGACTTGGAATAAATAAGAATGTCGTCAATGAAAACGATGACGAACTTGTCTAGGTATGGCTTGCACACCCGATTCATAAGATCCATGAAGACCGCTGGAGCATTGGTTAAGCCGAAAGGCATAACCATGAACTCGTAATGCCCATACCGGGTGCGGAATGCAGTCTTTGGAATATCGTCGTCATGGACTCGCAGTTGATGATAACCCGAACGCAAGTCGATTTTTGAAAAGATAGCAGCTCCTTGAAGTTGGTCGAAAAGATCGTCGATACGAGGAAGAGGATACCGGTTCTTGATAGTCAACTTGTTGAGCTCCCGGTAATCGATACACATGCGGAAAGACCCATCTTTCTTCTTCACAAATAAGACAGGTGCACCCCAAGGAGAAGAACTAGGGCGGATAAACCCCTTCTCGGATAATTCCTGGAGTTGACTAGAGAGTTCTTGCATTTCCGATGGTGCGAGTCGGTATGGTGATTTAGCCGCGGGGCTTGCTCCCGGAATCAAGTCGATTTTAAATTCTACTTCGCGTACGGGAGGTAACCCGCTAAGATCATCGGGAAAGACCTCAGGGAATTCTCGTACAACTGGAACATCTTTGAGTTCCTTCTCCTTGGTTTTGGTGTTGACTACATAGGCCAAGAATGCCGGATAACTCTTACTTAGGCATTTCTGAGCCTTAGTACATGACATAAGCTTGAGTCCTTTGGAGGCCCGTTCACCGAACACCTTCAACGTGTCCCCGGAGGGTAAGGGCATGCGAATGCACTTCTCGAAACAAATGATCTCGGCATGGTTCTTAGATAACCAATCCATGCCAATAATGACGTCGAAACTCCCGAGTTTCATAGGAATAAGGTCGATAAGAAACTTATGGTCATCAAGACACAATAGACAATCGCGGATAACCACGTCGACGGTGATGGGTTCTCCATCAGCAACTTCGACGGTGAGAGGTCTCTCTAGATTTGAGCGAGGTTTAGAAAGTGTCGGCTCGAACTCTAAGGAAACGAAACTTCTATCGGCGCCCGAATCAAATAATACGTATGCATAGGTGTCATTAATAAGAAACATACCTGTATAGGTTTTAAGGCACTTAAGGACAAAAGTAAGGAATTTTAAGAGAAATTCTATGGAGGTAGGGTTGCAATTTTTACGTACCGTTCACCACCTCGTTGTTCGCTTGAGCTTGGTTCGCGTTGATGTTAAAAGCACGTCCACGAGCTTGTGGAACATTGCCCACAAGACGAGGGCACTGGGGTCGGTAGTGACCTGGTTCTCCACAGTTGTAGCAGACCCGATTTGGTTCCGTCACTGCGTTTCCCAATGCTCGGCGACACGTTGCCACAAGGTGCCCGTATTTGCCACATAGTGTGCAGATGCGACACGGAAGATTGCCCGGGTGGTGATACCTACACGTGTTACACATAGGTAGAGGGCCCGCATAAGCCCTTGCCACGGGCACTTGTGCTGCCGGTGTAGCCCCGGTAGTACACTGTCTTTGGGGCGGTTTAGGAGCAGCCACGGCATAGTTCCGTGCCGGTACAAACTTCCGTTTCTTGTTATCAGGCTTGACCTCCTTGACCTCCTCGGGGGTCGTCTTCTCAGTCTTCTTGGCACCCTTTGCAGACATGGTGCCCGCTCGGATGTGGTTCTCCGTCAATTGGGCAGTGATGGTGATAGCTTCTTCCAAGGTTGCGGGCCGGCTACCCACAACGGCATCCTGAATCTGAGGCGGCACACCCTTAATAAATTTTTCCACGTTTCGGGAAACAGTATCCACCATGTGTGGCAGCAGTATGCTTAGTTCATGATGACGGGTAGAATATGCCAGATGGTTCCCGCCATCTTGTTTCAAATTCCAGAATTCCTCCTCCAGTTTCTGGATTTCACTCCTCGGGCAAAACTTGGCTATGGCTATGTTTTTGAATTCCTCCCAAGTTAAAGCCAAGATTGCATCGGGGCCTCGGTTCCTCTTTTCACTGTTCCACCATGTTAAGGCCCGTTGTTGTAGCATACTGGTGGCATACCTCACTTTGAGTGCTTCGGGGCACTCACAGTTGACGAAGGTGTTCTCCATCCCTTCAAACCACTCTAAGAGACCGGTGGCACCTTCCTTGCCACTATAACTGGGAGGCTTACATGAACTGAAATGCTTGAAGGTGCAAGACTGGGTGTTACGCCGTTGGTTTGCACTATTCTCCCCTTGACCATTGCTATTGTTCGTGACGTTTGCGATCATAGTGCTGCTGAGTTCAGCCACCATGGTCGGGATGACCGCAGCCATTTGCCGAGCAATCATGGCAGCAAGCTTACGGTCGGATCTTCCTCGGTTTCCGTGGAAGCGAGACATGCTGGAAAAATACAAATTGGGTTAGGATCGGTTAAAGGATATATGGGTAGGCAATTAAGGTAAGGATCATGAATTATACGGAATGATTCCATTTGGTGACGCATCACCATTTGGAAACGTTGACACCTCAAGATGAATTGACCCATTCACCTCAGAAACTCGTGTATGTCGGTCATAGTTTATCACTCATCCCGGAAATCCCCAGGTAGCGTAACGGTTCCCTCAATGAGATTTATACGTATACGCTTGCCTTAGCCCGAGGGCCTTTTGCCAGAAAATCCAGAATACAGGTGTCTATGTACCACACAAGTTCTTTGGTTTATGAAATCAAAAATCTTGATGGGATATTTACAAGATTAGACATAAAGTCTAAAGAATTCCTATCAATAGACTCTACTTGGAGACGAGAATAAGTTTAAGAAATAGTAACTGTCGGGGAGAATTAACGTTTAAGATAAGTCTAGGGGAGACGGGTAACAATGTGTAATAATGTAGAAAGGCACCTATGCTAAGGCATCACATTGCACATAATAAGGCATAGCGTTAGGCAGCATGCAAACAATAAGTATGTATTCATAAGAATACTATTCTATAAGGATCATGCATGAACTATAGCCTAGGTCACCATTTCTAATAACCTAAATCCCTATAGTTATGGGCTCTGATACCAATCTGTCACACCCCAACCTTGACGGCGGAAACGTCGAGGTGCGAGGGTTAAGATTGTTCACAGCCACATAACGCTATGTTAAAGTATAAAGTGCCATTAATCAATTGTTTTCAATCACCACATACATCAATGTCTCAAAATAAATTAAACAAAACAAGAATTCAATCATCTTTATTAAACCTAGGTCCATGATCTAGGTTTATGCATTCCTTCAATCATCGCTAAGCTTGCACATTACCTGAAACATGTTGAAAATAAAGTCAACTAACTAGTTGGTGAGTTCTCATGGTTTTAAATACAATAAGTATACAAAATGTGGCAATTCTAGTCAATGGTCACAAGATAGCAAGTATATAGAACATGCATAGTTACAATCAAGCCTCGACTGAATAATATGAATAAGCATGATTAGCTAAGTGTATTTGGTTCCCTAGTGCACAAGCATACGGCTCCTAGGAGTCGGCAATACCTCGACTTTAGCACCAAATAGGCTTGTCAGGCCCAAAGATCTAAGACTTCGCTAGGCTAGCAATAGTTAATGATTGCACACGTATGTCACATCTCATATAATACTTAACATATCCAAACAACCACGACTATGTAAAGAATTGCACGTGTGTAATAAGTATCAAAGCGTGTATGTGTACGTTTGTATAAGCAACATGTTTCACCCGAAAGATGTGAAATAATCATAAAGCGGGGCATAAGAACTCACATGTTTAATAAAGGAGACTTTGTAGATGAAATAAGAATAACCACGAATAAGAATTCCAACACAAACGTCACAACGCACCTAAACGAAATAAAGTAGCGCGTTATAATTTGTTTGATGATTAATTGTAGATCTAATATGATTTAATAATTATTCGTATTTATTACATGTTAATAACGTGATCGGTTAAATGGAATGAATGGATTATACTTGGTATAATCAATTGTTAGCGCGTAAAGAAATAATAAGTAAAACTTGATTAAATTGTACGTTAAACCGATTTTTAAGGTTGTATATAATAATTATAATGAGTGATTTAGCTATTACAAGGGACTATATACAAATATATATATATTTATAAGTATAAGTAATCAAACAATTTAATTGTTTGAATATACATATAAATATTTATAATAAACAATTATAATGTTGTGTAAAATATCAATATAAATGATTTAACTATTTTAAAAAAAACTATGTATAAATATATATATATATATATATATAAGTAACTAAACAATTAAATTGTTTAATATATATATAGATATATATACTAACAATTATAACATGTATAATCATAATAAGTGATTTAATTACTAAAAGAACAATATATAAATATATATATAGGTATAAATAACTTAAATAATTTAATTATTTAAAAATATAATTTACATATTCAAGTATTATATTTACTCATTTATTTTGTATTTTAAAGATACAAAAATGTATTTATAATTACCAAAGTAATTTATAAAATTTAATTTAGTCATAAAATTAATTAAACAAAAGAAATAAAATAATCTGCATTTTATAAAATTAATTTTAGAAATTTTCAGAATTTAAAAAGGTGTAATAATTAAAAAGAAATAAAGAAAAGAAGGAAAAATCGAAAAAAAGAAAACAGGGAGGGGCTGCCCGGGGTCGAACCCGGGGCCTCCCTGTGTACATGGGACGGGGAACCAGTGAACCAGGGCCGTGGCCTTGGTTCATTCTGGTTTGTTTAATTTTTAAACCGAGTATCACTGATTTCCCAAATCCCATGAACCCTAGGTTCAACAGATCCTCAATTGGCCCTCGATTCGGTGTTAGACACCCAAATCATCATAGGGCTTCTGATCCTTGGATCAAAACGAGTGGAAAACAGGTTTCAATTACCTGTTTTGATGGGGTTTCGAGTGATGTCGAGTTCGATTAGGTTCGGGTGTTCTTGAGGTTTGGGGTTTTGTGATCGAGAGTTTTTCTTGTAGAATTGAAGGTTTGGAGAGTTCAGGAACTTCACAATGAACCGAAACCCCTTAATATATAGCTTTGATTTCATAAATTCGAGCTTAACACGTTTGATTTTGAAACCGCGTTCTCGTTTACCAAATTTGAGTGATTCGAGCTGTAATCGTGTAATTAAAATTGATTGATTGATTGTTTCGACCGCGTTATAAGTTTAGAATGATTAATTTGACTTAATTCGTGTATCTGGACGGGATTTGAGTTGGAGTTCATCACGGTTTGATTCGGTTTTGATTTGGCAAGTGGAAAGAGTGGGAATTTCAAATTAGATTGAGTCTCGAGTTCGAAACAGTGGGTCGAGCGATTTGGTGGGGTTTAATTGGTTTAAAATGATGTTTTGAAGCTCGCCGGAGCTCGCCGGCGAGTCGCCGGAGACGGCGCCGGGAAGCGGGGAGAGAGAAAGCAGTTTGGGATATTTACCAAATGGTCCCTCGACTTTAGATTATTATTATTTTATGTGGAAAACTTCTTTTAAAGTTTTGAAATTGACAAAAATGCCCCTGGACTTTATTATTGTTATTATTGTTTTTTATTATTATTATTATTATTATTATTGTTTATTATTATATTATTATTATTTATTATTATTATTATTATTATTATTATTATTATTATATTATTATTATTATTATTATTATTATTATTATTACTTTCATTATTATTATTATTATTATTATTATTATTATTATTATTATTATTATTATTATTATTTATTATTATTATATTTGTTAGTATAAAATAAAATTTACTAAGGATGTTATAAATGGCATAAATAAAATGAACAAAAATACAGGATGTTACATTTGAAATTCGTTAGCCCTCTTAACAAACTTGTGAGAGTTTTGGGATGATAATGATCATGGTTTCAACCCCCGTTCAAATCAACCGCGTTATAAATCCCTTAGCCATCGCAGCCACACAACTTCTCAGAGGGTGATTTGTTGCCGTTCGAACGAGTACCGGCGACCATCGTGAACTACCTTTGCAACACAACGTTGCTTTTAAATCTGTCCGCAAGCCGTGCGACTCATCTCAATCCTCTGATTAAATTGTTGATCCGTACAGGTATCATCACGCCTATTGATTTTTGTGGGGATTCATCTTGTGTAAAAGCTTAATATGTATGTTGTTAAGTCGGTATGACAACTTTTGCAGCCTCGTAAGCGTTCGTCTTCTGCTACGTTGTTGCCTTGTTTCCGGATTGGTTCGGTTCTGCTCATTGAGGTTCTAGCCGAGTTGAGGAAGACCTGCATCTGTTTGTTTTGCTTAATCAACATAAGGTACGGATTCCTGATTCATGTCTAATATTTGATTCCCGTTCGTCTCTAGTTTGATTCCTGTCATACGTAGCTAGTTTGTTTGATTCCGTTGTAAGTAGCTACACTACTATATATTTCTGAAAATTGTTACCCGAGCTCTCCCTATCTTGGGGGTGACCAAGACGCGTTAGTGTGGCATCAATAACGTGGCACCAACCGTGACGGTGAACTGAAATCACGGCGTCTCTAAAGGAGGACTCTGAATATATATTGGCCGTTCTGTTATTTTTATTATTTCCTCAGATACGTATAGATCGATCCTAGGTTAGTCCTGTATTTCCTGATGGATGGTTGCACACCACTCCATTTAGGACTCTGGTGAATGGTTTGTATGTCTGCCCATGTTCCATTTCACGTTGGTTCACGGGCTCGCTACCTGTGTTCCCTCTGTTCAGTTATTATATGATATGATTATTAGCTCGGGTTATGTTCTATCTGATATATATCATATACTATTATATTCTCTGATTATCATCATGTCTGTTTATTTTTGTTATCTGCTATTCCGTTCACTGAGCGTTATGCTCAGGCGTGCTTTTGTTTTCATGCACGTCAGGTCAGCAGGGTCATCCGGGAGGGGAGTGAAGAGTGGAAATCTGGATAAAGAAGACTGTTATTTATTTATTTAAATTGATGTAATCGACTCTTCTATTAGGTTTTAGACTAGTGTTTTTATTTTCTGGAGTTTAGACTTTCAATTGTTATCAATTATGGAATTATGTTCTGGATTTTGATTACCGTATTAGTGACACGTCAGCCTTGTCGGGTTGGGGTGTTACAGATAATGTGACTACTAAACAGGAGGATGAAGCTCAAAAGTGGCACTACAGGTACGATCATTTACATTTAATAGCGTTAAACACCTATGTGACAAAGAGATGGTAGTTGTGTTACCTAGAATTAAAACAGACATATGTTGTGAAGCAAGTATGGTGGATAAACAAGCTAACAAACCCTTTAATTCTACTTCATGGCGTGTTAAAACTAAGCTAGGGCTTGTATACACTGATTTGTGTGGTCCAATGCAGACTCCTAATCTTGGTAATAGCCAATACTACCTTCACTTTGTCGTTGATCTTATCCATATATGTTAGGTTTATTTCCTAACAGGTAAAAGCAAAGCATTTGGGAGATTTAAGAACTTCAAGGCCATGGTGGAGAATGAATGCAGTAACACTATTAAAATTCTCCATTCTCATCGCATATGAGAATTTTGCTCTCAGATATTCAATAACGTTTGTGAACAGTACGAGATAAAAATAGAAGTTACATTCCATATATTCCACAACACAATGGAGTTATGATTTGACTTGACCATCTGAGCTGAACCATATGGTTCGATTATTGAGGACGACAAAGAAATGGATGAGTTCTCTATATCCCCATAACATGGAGGCTGCATTGTGGTTCACGGTTGCCACAATTTAGCCGTCTGGATGTTATGTCAATATAAACTAAACGCCTTTCATTTAGTTGATTTCTATGTGATTGATGGTTTAAAACACATTTTCCTTTCATAATACATTTAAAACATTGATCTCGAATAAAATATTTCAATAAATAAATAAAAAGATATCCAAAATGTGTTTTTACCAATTGAGCATCATTAAGGAAGTTACCATATATAAGCATTCTACGTATAAATATAACTATAATAATGATGGGTCGAAACGGGTTATGTTTGAAATGAATCACACTTTAGTACAAGTAAAAAATGACCGTTGGGTTGGGCTTAAAAACTCGCATTAACATACTATAGAAACCAAAAGTATCAGCACAATCAAAAACCCCTTGCATCAAATGCCCTTATGAGTTGTGAGATAATGAGGTTGTTATTGTTAGTAGTCATAACCATCATTGACCCACTGCAAAATAAGTAATTAAACACAGTAATTAAACACCATGATAGAATAAAAGTCTTATAAAAACATGAACTTGTAACAAATAAGTAACTAAACACAGTACTTAAACACCATGATAGAATAAAAATCTTATAAAAACATGAACTTGTAACTCTCATACAAAATCCAACAATAACCTTGAAGTCTTGAACTTTGAATTTTAATGGGCCTTCTAATGGGTCAACTATTAATGGGCTAATCTTTAGTGGCCATAATTTGAGTATTTGACTAGGAAAAATTAGGACCATGGCCTTTTAAAGCGTTTGTTGTATGATGTCACACAGTTGATTTTTATTTTTATGAGTTTTTATAATTATTGGGTTATAAACATTTGATCACGGTACGAACAGACCCTTTTAAAATTATAGTTACTAAATTTAAAGGAAAAAAAAAAGAATAACTAGTTTTAAGCTTAATATAATTAAGCTTTTATTTAAGAAAACCTAAAAACATGTTTACCGTTAACAAATTCGTATTATACTCAAAACTCACAAATATAAGTATTGACACCTCACTCGTTTTCATCATTATAAAAACATAGAAAAGGATGACATCCTTAATTAAAATAAAAAACTACTTATAAAAAGGTATTATGATGAGTAAGCATAAGATGATTATTTAAAATATATTTAAGCTTCATTATTTATGAAAATTAATTATTACGTCAAATGGATAGAAGGGTTTTAATAGTGTTTTTTCCTTCGTTTATAAAACATAATATAAAGTATTAAAAATCAAAACATACAAAACCGTTTCTATTTGTTGTAATCAACTCTTGAAAATCACGGTTCTTCTTCTAATCGTCAAATGTAAATCACATGTTTATGTTTTTTGTAATTCATCAACGAGTTTACCTTCATTTATTGCTGTCAAATCTGCTTCCTAGTTATCACTAGATTTGCTTTATCGTAATGAAGAAGATGATTACTAGTTTAAAAAAGCATTTTGGTTGCTAAATCAAATCTATATAAATGATAATCTTCATGTTACAATATAGCTTCACATCACTTACGCTATTGATTTATTTTTAGCAATTCACATACAAACTTGTTACGCTAGTTTTTAGCAAGAACCAAAAGTTACATACGTAGTTTTCATAGTTTGTGGTTGATAAAAAATCATTATGAACCGAAAAAAATTGATTTAGAGTATTCTGAAAGTCAAAAATTAGTTAATCTAAATCATATCCGATTATAAAAGATTAAATTAAATCATTTATACAACTAAAAACTTATCTATACACGTCTAGCTTTATTAAATTAAAGATTAGAGTAAATTGCCATTTTCGTCCCTGTGGTTTCGTGAAAATTGTCACTTTCATCCAATAGTTTATTTTTTCGCATCTGGGTCCCTGTGGTTTACAAATCTTGTCATATTCATTCAGTTTGTTAACTCCATCCAACATTCTCCATTAAATGAAGGGTATATTGGTCATTTTATATATATGTTTTATTTTTCTATTTTTTAAACCCCATTTAATACATCCTCTTTAAATAAATTGCTATTTTAGTCCCTGTGGTTTGGACATGTTTGCCAATTCAGTCCAAAAATCCCACCATCTTGGCATAAAACATCATATCACCACCACCCGTGATGGAACCACCATGTAGATGTAGGGTATAAATAACCCACACAAGACCGGGTACCTGAACCCGAAAGCCCGGCCCATGTGGGCGGAACGGGTAAGCCAGCAGGACATGTGCCCCACATTTAATTACATCGGAATCACCTTAATCATAACCGATAATTCAGTAACGGTCGGAGAATTTAAAAAGTAATTGATTTGTCAGGGAATAATCCCTGTAAATCAGCACACGATTACAGCAGACAAACACTATAAATACCGGGTAAGGAGGATCGAGATCCTCACAAAAGAATACACACAAAAGCTCACCCTTAATTATCCCTATCACATATTTCCATTCAATCAATACTCACTCTCACGCCTGAGGGTCGTTCCAGGGATATTTCACCCTTGGAACGCCTTAACTGGTGTTGTTTTCATTGTGCGTAGGTATGAAGCTTCAGAGAGCATCGGTAAATCGAAGTTCAACAAGACCGGAACCATTTAGAGTTGGACCTCGTATTTACACACCACACCACCACCACGCCGCAAAACCACCACCACTCCATCAGAACCACCAAATCATCACCACCACCCTATCATAAAACCACCAACACCACACCAGACGGGCACCACCACCACACATTAGATCTCCACCACCACTCATTAGATCTCCGCCATCACACACAAGATCACCACCACCATGTAGACCCTAGAAACAAACCGTTATTCTCGAACTTATAACAAACCCCTTTGAAAACGTATATGGAACCCTTGAAAACAAGTATTGTAGAGGTATTAGTAGGGTTTGATATGCATTTTCGAAGTAGTATGTTACAAGTTCAATATTGATTGTCGATTTTTAGGGTTTACATGGTAGCGATGATCCAATGTGCGTGGTGGTGGTGGGCGCTCTGGTGTGGTGTTGGTGGTTTTGTGATGGGGCAGTGGTGGTGGTTCGGTGGTTCTTGTGACGGGTAGTGTTGTGGTGGTTATTTTGGACTAAATTGGCAAATACGTTCAAACCACAAGGACTAAAATAACAATGTATTTAAAGAGTATATATTAAATCGGGTTTAAAAAAGAAAAATAAAAACATATATGTAAAATGACCAATATACCTCTCATTTAACGGAAATTTTGGATGGAGTTAACGGACTGGATGAATATGACAAGATTTATAAACCACAGGGACCCAGATGCGAAAAAATAAACTATTGGATTAAAGTGACAATTTTCACCAAACCATAGGGACGAAAATGACAATTTACTCTAAAGATTATTAATGGATTTAGTAATCGGTGAAATCTATGCGGGTCGGGTTCGGATCCTGCTACTAAACCCTAAATCTACCCGTTACAGTAGTCTTCGTCTATAAAACCTAATTCATTGATCTCCACAAATCCATCAGATTCACAGGCACAATTTCAATTTTGATTCACAGTTATTATAATCTGTAGACATTTTGAATCAACAACTTACTTCATTCATAAAACAGGTGCGTAAATCTCTTCAATTGCATATATTAGTGGTTAATATCAAACTAATCAATCAACTTAACATTCATAAGAATTTAACCTAATCGCATAGTTGTTTGATGATCATACCTCCATTCGGTATGGTGATTTGGTTTTTGGAACCCTAGATCTGTATATTTTTTGACTGTTTATAGTTTAGGGTTTATTTGAATGTGGATAGGCCATAAATCGAGTTTAATTTACTTCAAGTAGCAGAATTGGTGATAGTGTTGGATCCCTGTTAATAGCTTTTTAGTGATCGATGGTGTTGGTTTGAGTTATGCAACTGTGTTCATACCTCTATCATGTTGGATTATATAATTTGTGATGTTTTACCTATAGTGTTCTTCTATCATAGTAGGATTTGTGGTTTGGGTGTTTGCCTTTTTGTGGACATACATGATACACCTATTTTTGCTAATATACTATTAATAGAAAGGAGTGTACTAGTGCTAGAGAGGATTGCAGAAGTCTGTTAATCATTTAATCTAGAGTGTAATTGACCCTTGTTTTCTTGTGTTTTACTGAAGTAATTCACCCTAAATTTGCTTGCAGAGCCTGTCTTTACATTTTTTCAAAGTTTTAATTTGAATTCAAAGGTTTGAGGGGGTTTCCGTTAGTAAAAGATGCACCGTCCTGAAGATCTGTTTGTGTATTTGAGAAATGGGATCTAAAATGGTGGATGAGGAGAGTGAGTCACCCATCCGTTTCCAGCGCAAAAGGGCGGTTCCCTCAACAGCCAACACTTCTAAATCATCTACAAGATCTAGTACTTGTAAAACGGCTAAAACCCCGACGTTGCCTCATGCATCTTCTGTTTCAGACTTTCAGCTGAAGGAAGAAGGTGAATGGTCTGAAGATGAGGCCGTGATTGATGTTAACATATCATCCGATGTTATTAATAATTTAATGGGTGAGAACAGTAACCGTGGATTAGGAACTGACTCTGCTTCACATGGTATAAAGAGTAACAATAGTCTGAAACGCAGAGATATTAGAGGAAACGAAGCAACTCATGCTTTGAAAGTTGCAACTGACCATGGAAAACGGCCTAAAGTTATCCAACAAAAGGATACACTAGGTAAAAAACGGATTAGGCAAACCATGTTTCTTAATTTAGATGATGTTAAGCAAGCAGGACCTGTTAAAATTTCGACTCCAAGAAAGCCGAACTTTCTACCTGCCACCACACGTATCGTGAAAGAATCACGGCCTCTTCTTGATTCTTCAGAGGACAGTGGAGAAAAGGTGTTAGACCAGTCAAACATGATGGATACGAGACAGGTTGATCTGTCAAACAATGAAGGAAACAGTTATGTTGAGTCTAGTGGTATCAAATCTGAATGTAGTGACAGTGATATGAATTCAGGACTTGTAAGTCATTCTAAAAGGACAAATAGTGGAGCAGATATTGTTGTAGAGGATAAACTTCCTTCAGATCATAAACAGAGTTCGTTGAAGCAGTCAACTGATACAAGACAGATGAAAAGTTCACTTGGTAATACCAAAAAGCCTCCTCCAGCTGGTCAAATTAAAACCGATTTAAAAACAGGACTTAAAAAGCTTCCTTCAAGAAAACCAACAACTATCAACACTCAACATCAAGATTCATCAGTAGAACGTCTTTTGCGTGAGGTGACCAATGAAAAGTTATGGCAGCATACTGGTATGATATTTTATTTTCTGTACTAAAATTCTTGTTTTAGTGAACTTTTTTGGTGACATCTATTACTTTCTTCTCTTTCTATTTTATTTGATTTTAATCATATTTATACTTGTGGATTCTCTAAGGGCTCGAGTGTTAAAGATAGAAAGTGCACTGTATTCAGGGACCTTGTATTAAGGCTAAAATTTTTATTGAACACTAAATGAGTCTTGCTTGGTTTTAAAAAGCACGTATGAGGGGCTTCTAGTTGCAAGGCGCACTCGGAGGCAAGGCTCTATGCTTTTGACGGTGCTCAAGGCGCATGTAAAAAAGGCTTGAGGCGCCTACATGAGGTGGTCCTCTTGTACATGGGTCGATTTTGTGCATCAAGAGTTTGTAGATATAGCTTTTAGGTTGTATATATAGGTTAAATATATCTCAAATCATATATAGAGGTCATTTATATCTAAATACTCTGCGCCTCATGTATGTGATGTGTGTGCCTTGCTTTGGGACCGTGTCACCTCGGTGCGCCTCATGCTATCTGTAAAGGTCTTATGATGTGCAAATCATGCTACTATTTTCTGAGTTTGCAAGGATAGGTGATTTAGTGAGGATAGTAGAGTGGATATAGGATCTATGGAGGCAATAAAGAGGATATAAAGTATAATTGAAATATTGCATTACTCGTTACGGGAGAAAGTCGATACTAATGAGATCTTTATTGACTAAATCAATAAGCAAGAACAGTATATGTTACAACATCTCGTTGCTGGTTAAATTTTTTTATTGATCATCTTGCTAATACGACATGCTGTTCATTGTTTAGGATGGGCTCATAATACAATTCAAGATAAAAAACTGTGATTGTATTTAGTTATAAAATAAAATGATAATGTTTGTATTGCTCAGGCCCGTGGGCCATGCCTAACAGTGGGATCCCTGCTGCTTCATGTGATGAGAGTCCAACTTCCAAAAGAGCTCCTCAGCTTCTGAGTGGAAGAAATTAACATGATGTGCTTAGGATATGAATTATATATTTATATAAATTCCATTTGTATGAAATTTTATAGTTTCTCGTCATCTGTTTAATTTTTGTTGTGTAATAATTTTTATATGGTAATTCAGAGGAGGCAGAGCTTCAATCTGTTCCAGGAAGCTTTGAATCAGTAGAAGAATATGTTCGCGTTTTTGAGCCTTTGCTTTTTGAAGAATGCCGGGCCCAACTCTACAATACATGGGAGGAATTAACTGAAACAGTTTCAAGAGAATTGCATACAATGGTTCGAATAAAAAATGTTGAGAGGCGAGAACGAGGTATTTAATATTTTATTATGTATGTAGATAAATTATATCATCCGTTATGCATTTAAATTTTCTTTTTAAGTAATGTTTTTACTTAATTTTATATTGGGTCACAGGATGGTATGATGTTATACTTCTACCTACAAATGAATGCAGATGGAATTTCAAGGAAGGTGATGTTGCAGTTCTTTCAAACCCTAGACCTGGAACAGGTTTGTGTTTATCTCAAACTTATAAAATAAATGGGGCATTTTCTATCCACTTACTGAAGAAATAGTATTCGGGTAGCATGTTATCTCAAACGGGTCAAATAAAAATTGGCTACAAGAGTAACAAGCTAAGTGGGTCAAAAGTTGCCCAAGTCTTTTTTTGCATGCAAAGATTATAAAGTGGATAAAACGTGTTTATCAGTGAACCCAATCCTGGCCCGGGCTAAAACTTGACACCTTTGAACCTGACCCACTTATCTTTCCACATCTATTGTGAAATAAAAAGAGTCGGTGTTAAGCTACTTAATTCTCTTGTTATTAAGCAGCTAAACCTAAGAGAACAGCTACAGAGGAAACTGAGATTAGTGGGCGTGTGGCTGGTACTGTGAGGCGTCACATACCAATAGATACTCGTGATCCAAAAGGGGCTGTTCTTCATTTTTATGTTGGGGATTTGTACGATTCTAGCAGGTTTATTTATTTATTTACTTATGTCATATATCTATTTTAGAAATCTTGAAATATGTCAGGTATGTTAACGAAAATTTTTTTCTTTTTTCTTTTTACTTTTAACAATTACAGCAAGGTTGATGATGACCACATTTTATATAAACTACAGCCTAAGGGAGTATGGTTTCTAACAATTCTTGGTGCACTTGCTACAACCCAAAGAGAGTACACCGCATTGCATGCATTTCGTAGACTCAATTCACAGGTCGGTTCTGCATTTGAGGAGCAATGGTCAATATATATACAACAACATACCCAGTATATCACACTAGAAGCAGGGTCTGGGTGGGGTTGGATGGTGGCAAATCTTACCTCTATTTTTTTAGGATAGAGAGACCACTTCCAATGAGACCCCGGCTCGAAATGGAAAAAAAAGGCACAAGATTACCGGCAAATTTCGTATATTTCAAATAATAGCAAAACACAATGACATATAGACCCACATATACATCTCATGCAATAAACAAAAAGGCAGACGGATTTTTAAAATAAAAATAAAAAGCGCACACTCTATAATATTACTCTTAATTACTCTGCTCTATGATTGTCCTAAAAGCCTCTATTCTTAATCTTGTATTAGCACTTCATATATAAAGGAAACGGAGAGTCTACCTATGTCACAAGCATGCGCTATCTCAACCGATTCCCACTAACAGTCCTTAACCTTAATTCTACGTCTCTAGTCACTTCTATCCTCGATCATGTGCTCGGAGATATGCAACTTTAACATATCCCGCCTAATCAACTCCTCCCATGTCAACTTTGGTCTTCCTCTACCCTTCCTACCATATAAAGACAATGTTATCTACCGTTATAACCGGTGTTGTCGTCTGTCTCCTCTTCACGTGTTCAAACCATCTCAATCTCACCTCCCGAATTTTGTCAGTGATGCATTTCACCCCTAATCTCTATCGTAACACATCGTTCCTTATCCGATCCATCCTTGTGTGGCCGCACATCCACCTCAGCATTCTCATCTTTGCGACCTCCATCTGCCGCCCTTGTGACTTCTTCATGACCCAACAATCTGTTCCGTATAACATAGCAGGTCTTAGTGCTACTCTATAGAACTTTCCCTTTAGTTTTGTTGGGAACCTCATCACACAAAATCCCTGACGCCGCTCTTCATTTGCAGCATCCTGCCTGGATATGGTGTGCTACATCACTGTGAATTTCTCCGTTCTCCTGGACATAGGAGCCAAAATACTTGAATCTAGTCGTTTGTGGAACCACCAGATCCTGAATACTAATTTGGGTGTCCTCTTCGCTTGCACCATTGAAGTTACAATGCATGTATTATGTTTTAGAGCGACTTATCCTTAAGCCTTTGCGCTTTAATACCTTTCTCCACTCTTCTAACCTATCATTAAGCATACTTTTATTCTTTGCTATTAACACAATGTCATCAGCAAATAACATGCACCACGGAACTGGCCCCTGTATAGTTTTGGACAACTCATCTAAAACTACCATAAAAAGAAAAGGACTCAATGCTGATCCTTGATGGAGACCCACCTCTACCGAAAAGAAATCTGTGTCACCCACCGGCGCACGCACTCACGTTTTCGCCCCCTCATACATATCTTTGACTAACGTAATATATCTCTCTGTCACCTTTCTACCCCGTAGGCTTTCCTAAATGAGTTTTCGCGGCACACTATCATAGGTTTTTTCCAGGTCGACGAAGACCATATTGAGATCCTTCTTCTTTTCTCTATATTTCTCCATTACCCTTCTTATGATGTGTATGGCTTCCGTTGTAGAGCGCCCAAGCATAAATTCAAATTGATTTATCGTTACCTTAGTTTCTCTTCTAAGTCTCGAGTCGATAACTCTTTCCCAAAGTTTCATAGTATGACTTAGGAGCTTTATTCTCCTGTAGTTTGTGCAAACTTTCCCCTTTCTTCTTATATAAAGGAACTATAGCGCTATTCCTCCACTGATCTGACATCTTCCTAGTCTTGAAGATAGTGTTAAATAACTCTGTTAGTCATTGGAGTCCTTCTTCCCCCAGACACCTCCATACCTCAATTGGTATGTTGTCTATCCCCACCGCCTTAGCCCTCCCCATTTTCTTGAGGGTTTTCCTCACTTCCTCGCTTGTAATGCTTCGACAATAACAGTTATTTTGTTGTGTTGTTTGAGCTGTTTGATCGTCTTCTGCTTGTTGACTATCATTCCCCCAGACACCTCCACACCTCAATTGTCAATATATATAAGATTTAAAGGTGGAAAATGCGCAGGTTGGGCAATGGGCTGAAACGGGTTGGTTGATTGGAAACACTTTTGTTCTAATCTTTTAGATTTTATATAACAATTAGTATTTGAGATGTGAGTTCAAAAAGTATTAACATTTCAATAATAATCTAGTTTTTTTAATAAAATGCTTAGGGCGGTTTTATTGGGTATTAAAAATACATCTGAGCTGCTATTGACGTTTTTGATACGTGAGACCTGTTAATTACATAACATATAACCCAATTTGTAGTTAACTGGGCAAAAGTGGTCACCTCTAAAAAATATTTTATTTATTTTTATTGTTATTCAAACAGCTGATATGGTTAAACATAATTTTCTACAGATGCAAACTGCCATTCTTCAACCAAGTCCAGATCAGTTCCCTAATTACGAGGAACAAGCACCCACAGTGCCCGAATGTTTTACAACAAATTTTGTAGATCATCTGTACAGAACCTTCAATGGGCCCCAGTTATCAGCAATCCACTGGGCTGCAATGCATACAGCTGCGGGTACAAGTAATAATTTAACAAAAAAGCAAGATCCATGGCCTTTTACTCTAGTCCAAGGTCCACCTGGAACCGGGAAAACGCATACCGTATGGGGAATGTTAAATGTTATTCATCTTGTTCAGTATCAACATTATTATGCTGCATTGCTTAAAAAACTAGCTCCCGAAAGCTACAAACAAGCAACTGAAACCCTGTCTTCTGAAACCGCCCCAGTTGGGTCCATTGACCAGGTACTCCAAAACATGGACCAGAACCTTTTCCGTACACTTCATAAACTCTGCCCGAAGCCACGAATGCTCGTTTGTGCACCTTCGAACGCGGCAACGGATGAGCTCTTAACCCGTGTTCTTGAGCGTGGGTTCATTGATGGTGAGATGAAAGTTTACCGGCCCGATGTGGCTCGGGTTGGGGTTGATTCTCAAACACGGGCCGCTCAAGCAGTGTCAGTTGAACGTAGAACAGAGCAGCTTCTGCTTAAAAGTCGTGAAGATGTTTATGGGTGGTTGCACCAGTTACGAGCCCGTGAAGCCCAGTTGTCCCAACAAATATCATCCCTTCAAAGACAGCTTAATGTTGCAGCTTATGCAGGTCGGGCCCAAGGCTCTGTGGGGGTTGACCCAGACGTCCTCATGGCCCGCGATCAGAACCGTGACTCCTTGTTACAAAACCTTGCAGCCGTTGTTGAGAATCGGGACAAAGTTTTGGTGGAGATGTCCCGTCTTCTAACTTTGGAAGGAAAATTCAAAAACGGTAATTACAAATTCAATCTGGAGGAAGCCCGGGCTAGTCTTGAGGCGAGTTTTGCAAATGAGGCTGAAATTGTTTTCACAACCGTATCAAGCAGCGGCCGGAAGCTTTTTTCTCGGCTAACCCATGGGTTTGATATGGTGGTTATAGATGAAGCGGCTCAAGCCAGTGAGGTCGGGGTGCTACCACCACTAGCTCTTGGTGCAGCTCGGTGTGTTCTTGTTGGGGACCCACAACAACTACCTGCAACTGTTATTAGTAAAGCTGCCGGGACTCTGTTATATAGTAGAAGTCTCTTTGAAAGATTTCAACAAGGTGGCTGCCCGACAATATTGTTATCTGTTCAATATCGAATGCACCCTCAGATCCGTGATTTTCCTTCACGGCATTTCTACCAAGGACGACTTACTGATAGTGAAAGTGTTATCAATTTACCTGATGAGTTATACTACAAAGACCCATTACTCAGACCGTATCTTTTTTATGATATTACCCATGGGCGGGAATCACACTGGGGCGGGTCTGTTTCATACCAGAATGTGCATGAAGCTCAGTTTTGTCTTCGGCTATATGAACATTTACAGAAAACTGTTAAAATTTTGGGTATGCCGAAAGTGTCTGTGGGGATAGTTACACCGTATAAGTTACAACTGAAATGCATTCAACGCGAGTTTGAGGAAGTGCTGAACAGTGAAGAAGGAAAGGATCTGTATATAAACACAGTTGATGCTTTTCAAGGGCAAGAACGTGATGTCATCATCATGTCATGTGTGCGTGCTTCCAGCCATGGTGTGGGATTTGTTGCTGATATTCGTCGGATGAATGTTGCTCTTACTCGAGCAAGAAGGGCGCTCTGGGTATGAAATTCTTCTATCTGTTTTCTGGTTATCTGGTTTTCCTTAGGGGTGGAAAATAAGGGTTGGATTACGGGTCAAAATGGGTACAATTTTTTTAAATTATTTAAAAAAATTACATTATCTGAATAATAGTCTAGCTTTATGAATAAAAAGATTCAGGAGGTTTTATCTTCTGTATGTTATTCACTTTTGGGTCATGTTCAAACACACGACATATTCTTATTTTTAGCCAATTTTTTTTAGATTTTCCTTATATGACCCATTAGATATAAAATACTTGGGTCAGGTTGTCTGGATAACAGGTCAACATTGGTTCCATTTGATTCAGCTTTTAGTACGGGTCGGAATGGGCTGAGTCATGCTGAACTGAACCACAAACCCTTATATGGTGATTTATTTGTAACTTTAGATGTAGTTGATGTGTTAATTATGATTAAAAACAAAAGTAATCGTCATCTTTGAAAACAATTCAGAATGTGGTATGCATTAAAAATACATTTTGTGCCGACTATTAACCCCTTTTTAACTGTTACCCTGGTTAGCCAAACTATTACTTGATATAACATTCTATGCATTTTTCGTTGGGTGTTGAATTATTCATATGTTTAATATAGGTGATGGGGAACGCCAGTGCACTAGTTCAATCGGATGACTGGGCGGCTTTAATTGCTGATGCAAAGGCTAGAAAATGTTACATGGATATGCACTCGCTTCCTAAAGACTTCCTGGCGGCACCTAAAGTGGCACCACCACCACCACCACCATATGGTCCACCGCAGCACTATTGTCCACCACCACCCAAGTTCTCTAACACAAGGGTTATATGAGGCCCGAATTCAGACATAGACCATATGAACATGTGGAACCTAGGGCGGGGACTCCATTAGGAGATGAAGATAAAACAACCTCATCATCAACATCAAAATCAAGAAACGGTGGCTATCTACCCTTTAACAAACCTCCATTAGATGATTCCGATAATGATTTTGATCGGTCCCGAGGCAGCTGGCAATACGGAACTCAAAAGAGGCATAATTGAACTTGATAGCAACGAGACACCAATGATTTCTTTTAGGAGATTGTGGGAACCTTGACTTGAAGTTTGAACGAACTCTAGACCAACCTTAAACGTTAAAAGTTTTAAGTGTTGGGTTCATAGAGTGGGTTTGGGTTCAGTTCTGGCTAACACATGGGTGTTCAGGGTCAGGCTTGTGGGGACCAATGTATTCGTATGATGTATTGATCTTGAACCCCAAACCCACCCTGGACCCTCTTAACGAAAAAGGAACAAAGACCAACATATGAAGGTACGAGTGTATAGGATCAATCATAAGGGTTTAATACGAAGGTACAAGTGTATAGGATCAAACAGAAGGGTTCAAACCGTTGATGAACCACAGACCACCTACTCAAAACACAAAACAACCCATCAAGTAGTTATCGGGTTATCTATTCGGCCAAAGGGGAAAGGTTATATATTTTGTTTTGTAGAATTTACGAATTAAATCATTTGTTTTGGGCCCTTGAGAGTTTAGGGCTTTAGGCTACTAAAATTTCACACAAAGATGAAAGAAATATATGATGAACTGCCAATGAGACATGAAAAATTAGTTCATATATCCGTTTAAAACTGATTGTGCTTATGATTCTTTTGAAGTAAAAGTAACTACATTAATCTTGATATATAAAAAAAGTTGCACGTTTGAAACTGCACTAGCTTTATTGTGCGTTTGTACATGGTGCTTGACGGGTATAACTATTAAATAAAAAATATAAATGTTCTACTTGAAACCGAATATGTGTTGAACTACACTAGTTAAATGTACTTATTTCGGATAAGATAATCTTCCTGAGTGTTAGTATTAAACTATTAATAGATGAACATTAATAGATGACGTAAGTTATTCGGTTTGTAGTAAGAGTTGGAATAACTTACATGATATATCACATGCATAATATAACTTTATCATATAAATTATTCAGTTTGGATTATGTTATTGACCAAAGGGTCTTCGGCCTAACAAGATCCAGATGTTTAAAATAATATCCATTCTTAAAAGATTGAAGGTTGGAGTCTCGCCTTGAATAATAATGTATAGTTAGGAAAAATTAGATTGCAATTTCTAAATATATATTAAGATTATTTTTTATAGGAAACTTTTGTATACATTTAGTTTGTCATAAGTATTAACTTCAACTAGTGAGATTTTTATGAAAGTGTAAAATAAACATATTCTTGTATCAATCAATAGAACAACCAATGTTCTTAAACTGAAACTCTCGGATGACAGTATAATCAAGTATATAAACAAAAAGATATAGAAAATACAAAATAGAAAATAATTAAAAAAATATGAGAACTTCAAACGTTATAAACAAGTTTAGCATTCACACACTAATTATCCTACACATAAACATGTTACACAGTACGCACCAATCATTTAAACCTAAAACACGTTTAAAAGATTCGTCTAAACAGTAAAAAACAACTGCATTAATAAAATGCAAATCTTCTTGGATCCGATTTTCATAACACTTGAAAAGAATCATCAAGTAAAAAAACACACGAACTATTGGGTCGGTGATTGGTGGCGGAAACTTTTACCTCTAAGAGTACTACTGTTTTTGACGAGGTTCTCATGTAACATCCTAGACAAATCTAATTGTTCGTTAATTTTATTAGTTTTTTTTTGTTGATGACAGTCTCAGTCTAACTATTTGTTAAATCCATTAATTTTTTTGTTTATAATAACAATCTCAGTCTAACTGTTCGTTAACTCCGTTAGTTTTTTATGACGCATCAAGTGTTTTGGCTCGAGATGTGATGTATAACATAGTTATAATAAAAAGAGTAAATTACGCTTTTCGTCCCTGTGGTTTGGTGGTTATAACCATTTTCATCCAATAGTTTAAAAACGACTGATTTAACCACTATGGTTTGAGATTTGTCACAATCAAGTCCAAACCGTTAACTCCATCCAATGTCACCGTTAAATATTTTTATAAAGACGATAATGCCCTTGGATTAAAATTGTTACTCTTAAACAAATATATAAAATACACACACACATGTGTGTGTATATATATATGTATATATGTATTCTACACCCATTTTTCTATCTCTGAAACTAACCATCACCCATCACCACCACCACCACACCACCACCGTAACCCCCACACCACCACCGTAACCCCCACACTTTCTCAACCTAGATCGGACCCCCACACGATCATGTTAGCCATTTCCCGTATGGCCTTCGCACACCCACCGGAAGAACTCAAAAGTCCGGCGACAATTCACCATTCAAAGCACCCAAAAACCCCACAACAAACCCTCGATCACTTCCTCACCAGTCACCCCACAAATCCCTTCTCCATCACCATCGTGACGCCGCTGTTCTTGCGTATGTCAAATCTGATCGCAATTACTTCACCCATCAACGATTGTTCATTGTTTTTGACGATGTGTACTGCTTGTTCATCGGGAGTTTGAACAATCTTTGCGCCCAAATCAAACAATACGGATTGTCAAAGAACACCAACGAAGCGATGTTCATGATCGAAGCTTATCGGACGTTACGTGATCGTGGGCCGTACCCTGCTGATCAAGTGATTAGCGATCTTGAAGGTAGCTTTGGGTTCGTTGTGTTTGATAGCAAAAAGAGTACTGTTTTCACTGCACTGGTAAGATTTTGTATTCATGGACCATGGTTGTAAAGATTAAAGACCCAAAAGACCCATTCTTTATTGCACACCAAGTATTTGTGAAAATGTCTGAATGAAAATGATGATTTGTAGGGTGCTGATAGAGGTATGAAGCTGTATTGGGGCATTGCTGCAGATGGATCTATGGTGATATCTGATGATTTGGAGGTGATTTGGAGGTGATATCTGATGATTTGTTGTGGTGGTGGTGTGCGGTAACGCCGCAGCAGCGGGGTGATGGTAGTGGCGGCAACGCGTAGTAGTGGTGGCTGGTGCTTAAAGATGAAGATTAGTGGATGGTGGTGGTGGTTTGAAGTGCAAGTGGTGGTGGGTGGTGGTGGTGGTGGGGTTAAAGGAAGGGTTGAAGAAGGGTGAGTAGAAAAAGATAGTAGAAAGAGATTGTGATTTATAGATAATTTTTTATATCTATATATTAAAGTAACAATAAAAGCTTAGGGGTATATTTGTCTTTTTACGTCTACTTAACAGAAAAAATGGATGGCTGTTAACGGTTTGGACTTGATTGTGACAAATCTCAAACCTTAGTGGTTAAATCGGGCGTTTTTAAACTATTGGATGAAATGATTATAACCACCAAACCACAGGGACGAAAAACGTAATTTACTCTAATAAAAATATATATAAATATATAATTCAATTCTTTTTTTTTTATAAATGATCATGTTCTAAATCTATTCACTGTAACCTTTTTGTCGCCAATTGAGTAGTTTGGAGACAAAAAAACATAGAAATTGAGTGATATAAAATTTTGTTTTATTTTAATACTATAATACACCATGTCACATGTCACGTCATCAAAAATAACGTAGTTAGTGAACAGTTAGACTGAAAGTATTATTGATAATAAAACTGAAGGTTAGAATAATACTATTCAAATTGTTAATTAAAAATTTAAGATTAATATTAATCAATAATAATTAGTTTGGATTATTTATATAATATTAATTATCAACTTTGTTATGCTTATGGTTTGTACAATATGCTTTATAGATTGTACCTTATTTTGTTTTTCTTGTTTTTTTTTTACTTTTAACCCTATAGTTTTTAACCTTTACATTTAACACTAACATATTTTTTAATTTCAACTTTAGTCTCATATACCTTTGTTCTTTTATAATTTTTTCATCTTATGTCTCGGTCTAAACTTTTCAAGTTTACATCTTTTTTTCTTTTTAACCCGTGTTGTGTTTTATGCTCCCGTCTAATTTATAACATTAACACGCCATAACCCATGTGAATAGTTTAACATTTTTGCATCTATTTTTTGTCGGTTTTATTTTTATTGTTTTACGAGCTTTTCTGGTGTAGGTGGTTACTAGCAACGATGTGTCATTGATACTACTTACAACAGTTTTACGCCCTCACCGCAACACACGAGGCTTGAATACTAGTTAAAATCTAATTTTTTATTTTAATATACAAATCGAAAGATACATACTCAACCAACTCTTTATATATACAATTATTTATTAACGCCAAATAAAACATGACAATTCAAAAGACTTTTTTGGAACCATTGTTTCAACTCATCTTCTTGTCTCTTAATGTGTGTAAATCATCCAATCAAAGCTTTCCACTCACAAATCCTTCATCATCAGCCATTTGTTCTTCCCAATTCCCCACATATCTCCACAATGAAACCATTAATCACTGATCAATTGCAGTGAAAGTTAAAACCCTTAGTGGATTTCTTGATCTTTACCTAATCACTCAATAATCATTGACTTTAATTTGTTTCATTGTTGGAAAATCGCAAAGCTCTTATTCAAATCGTTTTTAGAATCCCAGAAGATAAAGGTAAAATCTTTTGTCTGTAAATCGATCTGTTATTGTTACCTATTTGATTTCTTGAATTTGAACTGTTCTTGCATCAAATTTGGTTGTTTTTTTTAACTGAAGGTGGTGTTTGTCTGTTTGATTTGTTCAAGAAGATGAATTGATTCATTTGTCGTTTGAAATTTGATTAACCACAATGTAGGTTACTAGGTTTTGACTTTTGAAGATGTTGATTGAGGTTTACTTTTGTTTTTTTATAATTGTTTTAAAGATTGTTGACTAACCTAAATTTATTGAATTTGATCTGTTCTTAAAAACAATTGTGTGTTTGGTTCTGTTCACAGACATTTGTTCTTGATTTTGATGATTGTCAACATTTTTTCAGTCAACTAATACTGTAAGGGTGGAGGGGTCGGGTTCACCGCGGGCTGTTTCGGGTAGATCGGGAACACCAGGTGTGGTGCCGTGGTGTTGCGGTTAGCTCTTTTGGGTTCGTCAACCCGTCGAAGAAGCCGAGAGTGTGTTTTAGGTAGTTTTGGGTTCAAAGGATTCCACCCCCTCCTTTTAGGGTACTTTTAGGTAGTTTTACGTTAAAATTAGGATTGACAACGGTGAAACCGCTACTTCGGTTAACCACAGTTCGGTTAACCATTAGTCATGGATCGGTTACAGTTAATTCGGTTAATTAACCAACATATTTAGCATGCACTTTTAAATGAAAATTTAATAATTTTTTTTAATCCATGTGTTAAAGTTAGAAGAGTTACATTTTTATTATCTAAAGAAAGAAATAATAAACTTTTTTGATCATGGATGGCATTTGGTGCGGTTCGGTTAATTCGGTTAATTTGAACATCAAAACCAAAACCGCATCGTAAGGTTCGGTTAATTGGTTATGCCTTAACCAAACTACTGGTTAATTATTCGGTTCGATTAAGTCGATTAAGTCGGCTATGGTTCGGTTAAATCGGTTATTTGCTCACCCCTTGTTTAAATGATGCGGCAACTTTTGGTTGGAGTATGGTTCGGTTAAGTCGGTTATTTGCTCCACCCCTCCACCGTAACTGTTTTTACAGTTTGGTCAAATCTAGAAATAATAATGCTCATGATTGGTTTTACTGATATGGGTTATTTGAAGTTTTATTAACATTTGATCTTTTATTTAAGTTTTGCAGAAGTTTTTGATTCTTATCAAACTATGAATCCACAACTGAAGAAATCAAACTCAAATGGCTCATTAACACCAGAAGATCAACAGAAACTGGTTGGTATTAGATGCTATTAATCACTTCAAATGTTATCATAATAATAATAATTAACATGAACAACTATTATTCCAGATCATAGAAGTTCGCGAGACGATTCAGAAGCAAAAATCAGTTGAGAAGATCAAAGAAAACAGCCCAAACGAGTTTTCTCGTTACTGTTCTGATGCATCAATATCAAGATATTTAAGAGCGCGAAATTGGAACGTTAAAAAAGCTGTTAGAATGTTTGAAGCATCGTTGATTTGGAGAACGAGCTATAAACCCGAAGATATTCTATGGGTAAACTTGGCCCAAATAGGCAAAATCTGATCTTTTGGGTTGTTATGAATAAAAAGCATGTTAAAACGGGTCAAATTGGCCAAAGTAAAAACAAGCTTGATAGCTTGTGGTTTATAATGGTTTGATTTGGGTCGTGTTTGATCTACTGAAATATTTCTTTTATTAGTTTTTCTTAAATCTATAATTAGCGGAAGTGTTAAATATGATTATGAAAGCTATAACATTGTGTTAATTATTGTCGTTTGATTTTTGTTTGATTCAGGAACATGTTGCTTCTGAAGCCGAAACTGGGAAGATCTACAGGTCGAGTTGCAAGGACAAGAATGGGAGGGTAGTTCTCGTGCTGAGGCCCGGAGTACAGGTTCGTCTTGTGTTTTTCGTTTTCACAAAATGTTCGTTAGTATAAAAATAATAATAATATGATTTAGGAGGTTATAAAGTTTTACATGTTAAAATGTTCATGTGTCACAGGTTTTTACCTATGTAAACATGAAATACGTGAAATTACTTCATATGTATACTTTATAATAGGGTATTATCATAAGTCTTAAAATACATAAGTTGACAAAAATTTTCCTCACTAAAATTATGGGTGTTAATAATTTCACCTCACCCAAGGGTCCTTTTAAATAGACACCCCATTATTTTAAATCAACACCCCAAAATTTCTATACGGATCGTATAGCTCCATACGCGTCGTATAGGGCGGTCGTATAGCCCTATACGGGGCGTATAACCCCTCTGACAGCCCCCTGAATTTTTCCTCGTAGTCAGTGTCGAAATTAGCTATACGCGTCGTATAGCCCTATATGTGTCGTATAGGGGGGTCGTATAGGGCTATATGGGGCGTATAGCTCTCTGACACCCCCTGAATTTTCCTCGTTTTCAGTGCATTCGACCCTATACGCCGCGTATGGACCCATACGCGGCGTATAGGGGTGTCGATTTAAAAAAGTGGGTGTCTATTTATTAGGACCCTTCTATAATCATTCATTATCATTTATTCATTCATTAAGGGTTCCTTTATTTAGACACCCCACAATTTTAAATCAACACCCCTGTACCCTATACGCCGCGTATGGGTTCATACGCGGCGTATAGGGTACATTCTTGATTTAACGTTTTATACCTTATACGCCGCGTATGGCTCCATACGCGGCGTATAGGGTACATTGTTGATTTGACGTTTTATACCCTATACTCGGCGTATAGGACCATACGCAGCGTATAGGGTTTGACATTTTATACCCATACGTGACTTATGACCCATACGTGGAGGAGCTATACGCCGTGTATGGCCCCATACGCGACGTATAGCTTATATATTTATTTTTTTTTAATTTTTTGAGTTTTAATATATATATAATTTTTTTTAATTTTTTGAGTTTTTATTTTAATATGTACATAATTTAAATTAAAATTATTTAACAATATAATACGAATACAATAATAAAATTAGAATTAAAATATATAATTCGCATATTACAAATTATGAATTAAAATAAATTTATATAAGCTGGAGTTTCTCGGTTATTCTCTATTATTGCGTTGTATTCCGAGATACGAATCCTATACATAATCTCCCATTCTGCAGCACGTACGCTTCGGTTAAGAATCCAAAGATTACTTAATGCTGGCATCGGATAATCTCCTTCTAGCTTAACGTGGACGAAATGATTATTGTTGACATGAACGATCGACACGACATGATGAGGCATAACAGTTTTCGGATCAGCCCATAATGGAAAAAATGTTTGACAACCATTATTGCTTAGTAAATGAAGAATAACCCCAAACTTTTGAGCAACCACTAATCCCGTATACGGCATTATCATCTAATGTTCTTCTGGTGCAGGTTTCACACTTTGCCAATCGATGGTGTGACGTAATTCGTTATACTATCCGGGGTACAAAGTATCGAAAACTTCTCTGTACTCCAATTCATGTCTGTCCAACTCTTCTAAAAGTTGTGTCCGCACATACATCCACTTATTTTCGTCAAACCTTAGAGCTATTGATCGAAAACCACAATTTTCATCGGGTCGGACATCTCGTATACGTGAAATATACTGATGAAAGATTGACGGAATCCAATACTTTAGATGATTTTGAAGGACTACGTTGCATGGCAGGCTTCTGGGGCTTTACAGCTGAACTTGTTCTTCCGGAAATGTGAGACGCAATAAACGAGCTATGTCTCGGCATGTCGCACGTACTTTGTTGAGTGTCATACTTTTGTTGTTGAACCTTTAACGTTGGACGACCGCGAATATCTGTTTGAACAACAGGCGCTTTTTTGTTATTTTTCCATGGATACACAATTTTTTTTTATTTTTTCCACCAAACTAAATTTTACAGCTGCAGGTTGTGTCATTATTTGTTGTTTCACCCGTTCCATTTCTTCTTCAACATCAACTTTTTCATCCACCGTATATGATGGCTTAATGTTATCAAGCTTCGTCCAAAATACGTCAATTGCATCTAATGGAATTTTAGCGCCTGCATTATAAAGTATAAATTAATATATAATTTGTCCCTTTAATAGAAAAATGATAATGATGGAGCGGCTATTACCAGAATGTTCATATTTTTCCAGCCGACAAGCACAAGGCAAGCCACAACTAGTGAAAAGATGACAACCACATGTTGCATTTGCAGAGCGCATCACATGCAATTTAGTGTTTTCGGCAACTAATAAATCAAGAGCTATGTGTGAAACCTTGCCTCTTAAGTAATCAAATAGCGGAAGTTTATGATGATTCATGGTTTTAATTTTGTTTGTCTCAAAGCTTTCTTTTAAATTTACCTCTTGTGCGTTCACCAATTGATCTACAAACTCCACAAGTCTATCCAGTGAGCTATTTATTGATTTAAGATATCTTTTTAAATTTGCATGTTGACTCTCCACCATATTTGTTGTGCGTTGGCCAAAATTGCGGTTCGAGTTAGTCCAGGCTGATACAAACATTTCTTTGTAACTCTCTAACCAGTTTCTATTTATATATGACAATACCTCTGAAAATATAATAAAACATAATTAAATTATATATTGAAAATATAATAAAACATAATTAAAATATAATAAAAACTTACTTTCTCGTTTCGCTTCAACTAGTCGTTCGTAAAAAAAGTTATAGTTATACTCGTAAATCTCCGCCGTGGGAGACTCACACAAACGTGCCCATGCATATTTAAACTTTCTCCAGTCATCTTTTGTAAAACTTGCTTTACAGTGTTTCGCGATATTTTCATCAATATGTCACCTGCATAAACACTTTGAAGCATTCGGAAACACTTTAACACATGCGTTCATTAAAGCGAGATCTCTGTCTGTTATTATGACGCGCGGCTCCATACACTTGCTTAACGTATCTTTCAATCTATTAAGCACCCATTCAAAATTATCTTCCCGTTCTTTGCTAATAAACGCATGAGCAACACAAAATGTCTTGTGTGTGGAGGTCACACCAACAATCTGAACAAACGGAAGCTTGTACATGTTTGTTTTATATGTAGCGTCTATCATCAGCACGTGCGGAAATGCACGCCAAGTGTCGTATGATTTAGGATGACAAAAAAATATATCTTCTACGACATTAGTATCGGGATCTTCTCGGGTGTAATAAACGTACCTTTTAATAGATAAAGGAAGGAAAATTGATGTTGTTAAGTGAGGATACAAATACAAGTTAGGCTTCATTTTAATTAAGTCTATTGAAAAAAAAACCTCGGATGTAATAAACGTACCTTTTAATAGATAAAAGGTTTTCTAAGACTTGCATTGGTGTTTCACCGACTTTTCTTTCACTTCTTATCTTATATTGAGCGTTGTATACGTCTCTGGTTATTGATGCGTTATTAGGATTTTGCTTTTTAATAGCTGATAAGATGCTACGAGGCTCCATGTTCTGATCAGTAAGCTGCTCCACCAAATTGTATTCGTTTTGAGAAAACCTTCTTACAAAAGGATGCCCCTCCATATGTTGAGCAGGATCATGGTTATGTTCGTCACTTCGCACCTCTAATTTCCACGAACGACGTTTGTTGTCGTATATCCCAACTAATTTAAAAGGACATTCGATTTTTTTGCTACCAGATCGTCTAACTGTTGCTTTACTTTTGTGTTCGCCAGCACGATCACAGATAAGCCATACCTTTACGACCTGACCTTCTTTTTTCTTTGATCTTCGTGTAATAATAACGTAACCATTATCACGTCCTCTATTAACAGCCCAACAGACTAGCTCATCGAGAGATAAAAATTTTTGAGATGTTTCAAACGATACTTTTGTCGTTTGTTTTTCATCACTCGAGAGTATATTATTTTGTTGCGTGTCGTAAGTTGACTCTCGGCAAAACTCAATCTCATCATCGGGAACATACGATTGGTTTAAATCTGGCAGTCCTGTCTCGTAAGCAGATTGAACGTACGCATCATCTTGATTACTATCCACCACGAACGAATATTCATTTGAATATTCATTTGAATATTTACCAAACAAATAGTTACCGTCCCAAAACGACATACCGAACGAATAAAAAGTGTGATATTTTGAGAGAGAAATACGTTTGGGATTTACAGGGATCGAAAACATATTGAAAGTGTTATCGAAATCGGTGTTATATAGGTGAAAACGAATCTTGGGTCCCGTCATATCGAAATTATTTATACGTGGCGTATGGGTCCATACGCCACGTATAGGCTGTCGTATGACCCCTATACGCCGCGTATAGGACTATACGCCACGTATAGGCTTGCCACGTCTTCCACGTATGGCACCTATACGCTGCGTATATTCGTACATGGTACAAAAACGCTTTATAGGACGTCTGACAACTATACGTAGCGTATGGGTCTATACGCCACGTATAGTTGCCTATACACAGCGTATGGTTCTATACTCTGCGTATAATCTTGCCACGTTTGCCCCGTATGAGCCCATACGTTACTTGTAATCGTACATGGTACAAAAAGTACAACTGACACCACCTATACGTGGCGTATGGAACCATACGCCACGTATAGTGCAAAAGAATTGGGCGCATGAGCACTATACCTGGGCGCATGAGCACTATACGTGGAGGAGCTATACGCCGCGTATGGGTCTATACGCGGCGTATAGCTTATATATATATATATATATATATATATTTTAATTTTTTGAGTTTTAATATATATATAATTTGAATTAAAATTATTTGTCTGCATGTATGTATGTATGTATGTATGTATGTATGTATGTCTGTATGTATGTATGTCTGTATGTATGTATGTCTGTATGTATGTCTGTATGTATGTATGTATGTATGTGTGTATGTGTGTATGTATGTATGTATGTATGTATGTGTGTATGTGTGTATGTGTGTATGTGTGTATGTATGTATGTATGTATGTATGTATGTATGTATGTATGTATGTATGTATGTATGTATGTATGTATGTATGTATGTATGTATGTATGTATGTATGTATGTATGTATGTATGTCTGTGTGTATGTATGTCTGTGTGTATGTATGTATGTATGTATGTCTGTATGTATGTATGTCTGTATGTATGTATGTATGTCTGTATGTATGTATGTATGTATGTATGTATGTATGTCTGTGTGTATGTATGTATGTATGTATGTATGTATGTCTGTATGTATGTATGTCTGTATGTCTGTATGTATGTATGTATGTATGTCTGTATGTGTGTCTGTATGTATGTCTGTATGTCTGTATGTATGTATTGTATGTATATATTTACAAAGATAAACATAAACTGATAATAAACATAAAAGATAAACATAAACTGATAATATATTTACAAAGTTTTTAAATTACATAACAAAATAAAAACTACAATGCAAAACTACGGGGAGTCAGGGTAATCTCGAGGCGGTGGCAATGGCGGAGGATCAGTACCAGAACGCCGCGCAATCTCTACCTGAACGTGCCACTCTATCAGATCCTCAACGCGATCGAGCCGTCGACTCTGCTGCCGTAAGCTCCTAGACATATCCTGCAACAATGTCTCCACACGTGCAGGTAGCCTCACATCTCTATAAATATGTCGCGGAAACTGAGGCTGAGGAGGCGGCTGATGTGGCTAAGGAGGCGACTGATCATGTGGCTGCTCGTCGGGTGGTGGCTGATCATGCGGCTGCCCGTGCTGCTGCAGTGGATCGGCAATGCCGAGCTGCTGAACTGGTGCCGGCTGCCAGATCTCCCCGGGTCGAAGAGAGAATCGTATTACCGGAAACTGGCGTATAATACGCATGCCGAATAGCGTACGACGATCTAATCTCACCGGCTCGATCGGCGGAGACATGTCACCAAGATGCCGAGGAAGATAACCTAAAGATCGGGCAATCAACGTGATGTACGCGCCGCCGTACACCGCTCCTCGCTCCTGGCGATGATAATACGACGCAAAATACTCCGCCAAACATCTCGCCAGGTTACACCTGGTCCCTGTAATCAAACAGTATAAGGAAAATAAGTCGGGAATGGTACACCACTCCCGACTCTTGCCACGTCCCGTGATGGACGTGGCGATCATGCGATGCAGATAACGGATGAGAGGATCTCGAATGTCGGTGACCCTGCCCTTAGTCCTCTGAAACGGACCTCCGGCAATCTGAGGCCACCACTCTCTCAATGTACCCTCCTCCATCTCAGTAATACCCTCGGTGAACAGAGAGGTAACAGTCTCCGGCTCATAATAAAGCCCCGAGACAACTGCAAACTGCTCAATGGACATCTGATGTGCATGTCCACAAAGCGTAAAAGAAATCTCCGAGCGCTCATCGTCCTCCTCCATCTCATCTGGACGAATATAGGTAAATGTGGATAAAAACTCCACTACCAGCTCACGGTGGGACGGTAAGAACGCGATCTCAAAAAGACGTCTCCACGGCGTATCGTCTCCAATAATAGCAGCAAGACGATCGCGCTCTCCTAACTCAGCCATAACCTCCCAATCTACGGCCTTTTGATGACCGATCTTCATACGAATAAATTTTAAGCACTTAGCGTGCTCAATAGAACCGGCCTCAAACTGCAGCCAAGGATGCTCAGCAATATGGTCAACAACGTCAGCCTCAATCTCAGAATCGGAAGACATATCTGCACAAGAAAACAAATAGGTCAAAAACAACGTATGCGTATATATATATATATACACATATACATATATGTATATGTATACGTGTACGTGTACGTGCGCGTGCTGCACGTGCACGTGCACGTGCACGTACACGTACACGTACATGTTATCTGTATATGTACACGCACATGTTATCTGTATATGTACACGCACATGTTATCTGTATATGTACACGCACATGTTATCTGTATATGTACACGCACATGTTATCTGTATATGTACACGTACATGTTATCTGTATATGTACACGTACATGTTATCTGTATATGTACACGTACATGTTATCTGTATATGTACACGTACATGTTATCTGTATATGTACACGTACATGTTATCTGTATATGTACACGTACATGTTATCTGTATATGTACATATACATGTTGTACATATACATGTTATCTGTATATGTACATATACATGTTGTACATATACATGTTATATGTATATGTACATATACATATGTATATGTATATGTATATGTGTATATACATATATATGTATATGTATATGTATATGTATATGTATATGTATATGTATATGTATATGTATATGTATATGTATATGTATATGTATATGTATATGTATATGTATATGTATATGTATATGTATATGTATATGTATATGTATATGTATATGTATATGTATATGTATATGTATATGTATATGTATATATGTATGTGTATGTGTATGTGTATGTATGTGTATGTGTATGTATATGTATATGTATATGTATATGTATATGTATATGTATATGTATATGTATATGTATATGTATATGTATATGTATATGTATATGTATATGTATATGTATATGTATATGTATATGTATATGTATATGTATATGTATATGTATATGTATATGTATATGTATATGCGTATATACATATATATGTATTTGTATATATATATTTACCCTATACGCCGCGTATAGGGCTGTACGCCGCGTATAGGGTAGCAGCGTATGGGTCACAGGGCCACGTATAGGTCAAATCCGACCCTATACGCCGCGTATAGGACTATACGCGGCGTATAGGGGACCCACGTATGGGCCACAAGTCACGTATTGCAACACCCTATACGCCGCGTATATATCTATACGCCGCGTATAGAATACCCTCCTATGAGTCTTCGTCCCCAACCATAGAACTATACGTTGCGTATAGCCCTATACGCGGGGCTGTACCAGCGTATAGTTCTATATACCAGTTTTTAAATCACGCATTATAGGGCATAAAACACTACTTTAACGTTTAAGTCAATGAACGATTAACATAATAATGATGTATGAACAATAATACGTACCTGGATGTAGAAAAATCGAAGATCAATACGTGTAGTATAGTGCTATACGAGAGTGTTTTTTTTAAGTGTGTGTAAAAATGAGAAAGTTTGAAAGATATAGCGTACCGAGGATCTATACGCCGCGTATGGGTCCATACGCGGCGTATACCTTATATTATTTTTTAAATCGACACCAACCTATACGTGACGTATGGGCTTATACGCCCCGTATAGGTAGACTGATGTGACGTCGGTTGTCAGTCATTAATGTCGCATTAATGGTTGTCCCTATACGCCGGGCATGGGCCGCGTATGGACCCATACGCGGCGTATAAGGGGGTGTCGATTTAAACTTTTGGGTGTCTATTTATTAGCACCCTTCATTAAATGTTGAAGCCTGGCATTAAAAAGCGATCCAATTATTACCCAATCATTAAAAACCACTCTAACTAATTCTTTAATTATTACCCAACGATTTTTTATTTATTTTTTGAAAAAAAATTATATTAAGGTTGCAATTTTTATACATTTCTAATATATTATATATATATATATATATATATATATATACACAACATTAATACAAACTAAAAGATATTTTTTATATAAATATCACATATAAAATTTAAAAAAAAGTATGAGATATGACTCTTAAAGCACAAGGATGACAACAATTTTCATACATATATTGCTTCGAAGAATATGCTGATAATTGGCTTTTTTATCTTTTTATTTTATGTTTTTACAATATGTTGTTGGCTGTTAAAACATGTAAAATTTACAATTGATTTAATTATGAATAAAATAAATTAACATTTGCATTGATTTAATATGGGAAAAAAAAGGTGTCTCTATTAAAGGGTTGCATTTAAATAAATGGGAGGTTATGGGTTTAAGTCTCACTCTGAGCAAAAATTACTCAGAGTTGAGTCAGGGGTTTTCTCAGCAATGAGTTTCCTCCTGAGGGGGGTTGGGGGTGCGGTCCCGGTTGGGAAACGGATAGATTGGCCCGATAAAGATAACACCTACCCTCCGAAGCAGGATCGTACATTTGCCGTTCAAAAAAAAAGAAAAAAATTAACATCATTAATAATACAATAGACAATTAATACTCTAGAGTAGAGTGTAACTCTTTTATTTATAGTGTTCTTGTTTTCATGTTTGTATTTTATTGTCTTACAAAGCAGATAAGTTTGTATATATTATGACGATACATAGTAGATTTTTTTCACGTATACTATAAATGTATACTTTGATTTGATATGGTTAATCAAGTACAGTTATATCATGAAAATTTTTAAATGTAGAGGTTAAACCCACATTTTACATCTGATATTTCATATGGGTTTTCTTAAAAATACGAACTTGTTTTGTTAATTTTGATTACAGAACTCAAAATCAACAAAAGCACAAGTAAAGTATCTGGTGTACTGCATGGAGAATGCAATACTAAATTTGCCTGCAGATCAAGAACAAATGATTTGGCTCATTGATTTCAATGGCTTCAATTTGTCCAACATATCGATTAAGTCGACAAAAGAAACCGCTTATATACTACAGGAACAGTATCCCGAGAGGCTAGGTTTAGCAATTCTGTACAACCCACCCAAATTCTTTGAACCATTTATAAGGTGCGTTTGCTACCTCCAGAGTTTTTAAAACCGGTTCGACCAGTTAAACAATTATCAGTGTTTTGACCTTGAAAGTGTTACAGGTTGTGAAGCCTTTCCTCGAGCCCAAGACCGCAAACAAAGTGAAATTTGTTTACTCAGACGACCCGAATACAAAAACCATCATAGAGAACTTGTTTTGCATGGATGAACTCGAGACTGCATTTGGCGGGAAACATGAAGAAAACTTTGACATCAAGAAATACTCGGAGAAGATGAAAGAAGACGATGCAAAGAGGATTGTTCTTTATGGAAGAGAAAGTTGCTCTGAGCCGAGCACTAACCCTAAACCTAACCCTGATTCCGATAATGAAAATGCAACCAATACAAGCTCGGTAAAGGAAGTTGATGAGGAAGAGATATTGATGGAGACTCAAAAGACTGAGGGCGGCTAAATGTGTGACAAACTGTATCGTATGTATTGAACTTTACGAATGACAAATTGTATTAAAATGTATTCAACTTATTGTATCAAACCACTAGAGGTATTCATCGGTTCATTTTTCTCAGTTCGATTAACCGTGGCACCTTGGTACCATAGCCTCAGGCCAAGTAATACTAGAACACGATACTTCAGAATCAAGTGATTCTACAATATTGTAACTCTAAATCAAGCATGACCAGGGCTGTTGATTTTTTAAGGCCCCATTGTGTTAAAAGGAATAAGACTAATAAAAATACATGAAAAAGCATAGATATTGGCTCCAAAACATTATTTTTATTATTTTCTGCCATACTATACAAACTTTTATCACTCTAAAACAAGAGAAAGAAGCACACTAAAAACAACAGATGATTTGAGTTTCTACTGCACAAAATTTGTAACTGATCAACACTTAACAAAACTAGAACATGAAAATCAACACATACAAGGACCTTCCACCAAATGAAAGCGACACAAGGGATTGTAAGGTTTATGGTAGTCGTTTGTTGAACCTGCAAGTCATCAATGAACCAACTCATCTAACTTCTGCCTGTATCGAGCCAAATCCTGCAATAACAAGCAAGAAATATAGTTCATTAAGATAATGTTTAAACATACAAGTAACTAAGCATTATACATGTCACACAGAAAAATGTCATGTGTGCGACGTAATATCAATAAACTACACCAGCTGTTCTCTACTAATTGTTCTAGTTTGGCTTTTGAATGTCAGATTTACATATGTCAAAGACTAGTGTTTGTTATTTTACCCTTTCAACACTGAATCTTTTGCTTTTCTAACACTGGTGGTGTTTGTTTTTTACCAAAACCTCTTCCCCACCTCTTCATCTGCGCGCACGCAGACGCGGGAAGAGGTTTTGAGTGCGCAGAGTGTTTGTTTTTTGGAAGACGTTTCATTAAAAAACGTCTGCAGGAGGTCTGCATGGAGAAGATGTGGACCTATGTCTTCTGAGATCTTCTAACCTCTTCTTAGAGTTTAGAGTACCTGTTGGATTAATTCCAAAGTTAAAGTGTGTTTTAGTTTTAAAGAGAAGTTAGTTAGTTAAAAGTTTGTTAGTTAGTTAAAAGCTTGTGTATAGGCATATATAAACCTTCGGGTTTAATTGGTTGTTAACACATTTTCATTTCCACTTTTCATTCAATAAGAATTCTCTCGTTTGCATAGCTTTGATCCTGGTCTCCAGATTTACATCTGGTATCAGAGCTTCAGTTCAAGAAGAAGACGACGAACTGCCCTATTGAGAGAGTACGAAGGACAGAATCTCGCAGTAGGGGGTGATCAAGGCCGATTCGCAATTCGGGATCATTTGGTGATTGCTTGAAGAAGGAAACGATGGCAAATCCACCGGCTAACAATCAGATCATCACGATCAAAGACACCGTCTCTACTCCTCTTCAATGTCCAACCCTAACCTCGTCAAACTACTCAATTTGGGCGGTTAGGTTGAAGGTGATTTTTAACGTGCATGGCCTGTGGGAAGTGATCGAGCCACCGGAAGGAACACGAGTCGATCCGAAGAAGAACAATACCGCGATTGCATATCTCTATCAAGCGATGCCGGAGGATTTGATCCTCCAAGTTGCTAATCTCACCACTGCGAAAGACATTTGGGATTCGTTGAAGTTGAGATATGTAGGTGAGACGCGGGTCAAGAAAGCGCGCATGCAGACGCTAAGAACCGAGTTTCAATCACTCAAGATGAAGGAGACAGAGTCAATCGATGAATTCGCCGGTAAACTCACCGCGATTTCATCAAAAGCCAGTGATCTTGGCTCACCGTTTGAAGAAAGCGTATTAGTGCGAAAATTACTCGATTCAGTACCTAATCGCTTCATTCAAATGGTGGCATCGATTGAGCAATTCCTTGATATCGACTCAATGCCTTTTCAAGAAGCGATCGGCCGGTTGAAGGCGTTTGAAGAGAGGACAAATTTCAAATCAAAACAAGAGGCGACTAAAGATGACCAGTTGCTTCTTACGTACTCCGAGTGGCAGGCAAGGCAAAAGAACTCGGACTACAAGAAAAAGAAACTTGATAATCGAAATGATCGATCGAAGTGGAAACAAAATCAGAAGGGAAAGGTGGGTGATCGAGATTCGAAGAGCCTGAATCGTGGAGATCATCCAAAGAAGGATAAATCCCGTATAAAATGCTTCAAATGTGATGTGTATGGGCACTATGCGTCTGAGTGCCCCTCCAAGAAGAAGGAGCCTGAAGTAAACTTGTCTCAGGAAGTAGAAGACGATGAACCTGCACTTCTCATGACCGTTGTTGATCCGGTTGTTGATCTGGTTCAAAGAGACTTTGTATATCTACATGAATCCAAACTGATTCCATCGAAATATGCTGAAGAGGATAGCTCGGCAGACTTGTGGTATCTGGACAATGGTGCGTCCAATCACATGACAGGGAATTCATCAATGTTCTCTGTCCTCAATCGCACTATCGGTGGAAGAATCAAGTTCGGTGATGGATCAACAGTGGGGATTGAAGGTAGGGGTTCAGTTCTCC
This sequence comes from Flaveria linearis, assembly GCA_024085815.1. Lineage (NCBI taxonomy): Eukaryota > Viridiplantae > Streptophyta > Magnoliopsida > Asterales > Asteraceae > Flaveria > Flaveria linearis. The sequence continues at coordinate 78,490,233 of CM044011.1, read as the reverse complement.
TACAATGTAAGAATGGAGAGCAACGAGTTCTAACTGAGGTATACTATATTCCACATCTATGTAGTAATATTCTCAGTTTAGGACAATTGACAGAAGGTGGATGTGAGATTCGAATGAAGAACGATTTTCTGTGGGTCTATGAAAGAGATGGCAGCCTGCTAATAAAAGTTAGGCGATCTCCTAATAGACTTTACAAGATAAATTTGAAGATTGGGGTTCCCCATAGTCTACTGGCCGAGGAAGATACTACATGGAAGTGGCACATGAGGTTAGGCCATGTAAACTTCGAAGTGATGAAAGAAATGGCTGTGAAAGAATTAGTTAAAGGGATCCCATCTGTCAATAAACCAAAGTGTGTGATGTCTGCATGGCTGCCAAACAAACAAGACAAGCATTCCCTTCGAAGTCTATGTTTAGAGCATCAAAGCCGCTTGAATTGGTTTTCATAGATATTTGTGGACCTATTGAGCCGGCAACGAAGGCTGGAAATAGGTACTTTATGTTAATGGTGGATGACTGCACCAGATACATGTGGGTGTCAATACTCAAAACGAAGGATCAAGCATTGACACACTTCATGTCCTTCAAGTCTAAGACTGAAAGGGAGTTTGATACAACCCTTAAGGTTTTGCGGTCGGATAGAGGTGGAGAATTTACCTCCAGTGAGTTTAAAGCTTACTATGATAAGGAGGGAATAACTAGGCAGTTAACCACCCCCTATACACCGCAGCACAATGGCACCGTAGAGAGAAGAAATCGAATGGTGATGAACATGACAAGGAGTTTGCTAAAGACAATGAGTCTGCCACAACACTTATGGGCAGAAGGGGTGCGGCATTCAGTTTACATTTTAAATAGAATATCAACAAAAGTGCTACACTCGTCCACACCGTATGAAAGGTTAAAGGGAAGAAAGCCGAATGTTCAACATCTCAAGGTGTTTGGGTGTGTAGGTCATGTGAAGATAGTGAAACCACATTTAAAGAAACTAGAAGATCGAAGCACTCCTATGATGTATCTTGGAGTTGAAGAAGGAACAAAAGGGTACCGTATGTATGATGTTGAGAAGGAAAGAATAGTGGTGAGTAGGGACGTCCAATTCGAAGAAGAAAGGAAATGGGATTGGGGTCCAGAAAGCCAGAAGACCAGCAGTATGGATGAGTTTGAATTCAATACAAACTTTCATGTGCATGGTATGCATGGTGAGGATTAGTGGACCGGGGAAGTGACCAATGTGGAACCGGATGAAGATCCACAGCCACCCACTGAGAGTAATGGTAACGAGGAGCATAACAATGAACACAACAATCATTCACAGTTGCAGTTGCCTGCACTACGCAGGTCAACAAGGGTATCTGTGTTACCCTCAAGATTGGATGATTATGTATTGAAAGGAGAGTTTGAAGATGATGAATTAGATGAGTTGTTGTTAGCTCAGGAAGGTGAACCCATAAGCTACACAGAAGCCTCGAAAGAACAAGTATGGAGAGTGGCTATGGATGATGAGATAAGAGCCATCGAAAGAAATAAAACCTGGTTGTTGGTTGACAAGCCTGAGAATGTTAAACCCATTGGTTTAAAGTGGGTGTTTAAGATTAAAAGGGATGCTACGGGTAAGATAACAAAGCACAAGGCAAGGGTTGTTGCAAAGGGATATGTTCAACAACAAGGGGTTGACTTTGAAGAGGCTTTTGCGCCTGTGGCAAGAATTGAAACGGTTAGATTAATCTTAGCTATATCTGCACACATGGGGTGGGATGTTTACCACCTTGATGTGAAGGCTGCATTCCTACATGGGGTCTTGAAGGAAGACGTGTATGTTGAGCAACCAGCAGGGTATGAGGTAAAGGGGTCTAAGCTAAAGGTGTATAAGCTGCTCAAGGCTTTGTATGGCTTAAGGCAGGCACCAAGGGCTTGGAACAAACGTCTGGATGAAGTGTTAAAGGAAATAGACTTTGTAAAGTGTCAAAGAGAGGCGGCAGTGTATGTAAGGGTCAAGACCAATTCAGTAATCATATTGGGAGTTTATGTGGATGATCTTATTGTAGCGGGGAGTGAGATCAAGGAGGTTGAAGAGTTTAAACAACAAATGAAGCAAAGATTTGAGATGACAGACTTAGGTTTGCTTTGCTATTATTTGGGAATTGAAGTGGCGCAAAAGAAAGGTGAAATTGTGATAAAGCAGGCTGCATATGCTACTAAGTTGCTTAAATTAGCTAGCATGCAGGATTGCAATGAAGTAAAGTTTCCAATGGAGCCTGGTATGAAACTTGGTAGACTGGAAGGTGAAGTAGATACTGATGCTACATTTTATAGGAAGCTAATTGGGTCATTGAGATACCTAACACAGACCAGGCCTGACTTAATGTTCTCAGTTGGATACATGAGTAGATTCATGCAGAAACCGAAGGAACTTCATTTAAAGGCAGTGAAGCATGTTATTCGGTATGTAAAGGGGACATTGCATTATGGGTTAAAGTATACAAAAGGTGATGGGACAGGTCTGGTAGGGTATAGTGATAGCAATTATACTAGTCATGAAGAGGATGGTAAAAACACCTCGGGTAATATGTTTTACTTTAATGGTGCTTTGGTGTCATGGAGTTCTACAAAGCAACTAACTGTTGCTTTATCTAGCTGCGAAGCTGAGTTCATGGCAGCTACATCGGCTGCATGTCAAGCTTTGTGGTTGGGAGGTTTACTTGAAGAAGTCACTGGAAGAAAGGCTGAGGTAGTGGTGATCAAGGTTGACAATCGGTCGGCTTTGGCTTTAATGAAAAATCCTGTTTTTCATGGGAGATCGAAGCATATAGATACTAAGTATCATTTCATAAGAGATTGTATTGAGAAAGGTCATATTCAAGTGGAGTTTGTGAGTAGCAACATGCAGAAAGCTGATATACTTACTAAACCGTTGCCACGTTTAAAGTTCATAGAGATGAGGGCTCTAATTGGTGTTGAAAACTTTGAATGAGTACTTTTGGAATTAGGGGGGTGTATGTTGGATTAATTCCAAAGTTAAAGTGTGTTTTAGTTTTAAAGAGAAGTTAGTTAGTTAAAAGTTTGTTAGTTAGTTAAAAGCTTGGGTATAGGCATATATAAACCTTCGGGTTTAATGGGTTGTTAACACATTTTCATTTCCACTTTTCATTCAATAAGAATTCTCTCGTTTGCATAGCTTTGATCCTGGTCTCCAGATTTACAGTACCTTTATGACTTCATTATCGATCGGTGTCTCAAGAAGGACTATTCTTAGAGGTTTAATATCAAAAGTAAATCACTTGACAGTTGACACTCAAAGTCAAAGTGGAACAACTCATAAAGAACACAAGAAATGTTACATTTGCAAAGGACTCGAAGATGCAATTAAAGAATTTACAAAAACTGTTTAGGTGAGGAACCCGCATACACTTCTTTTTTTAATTTCAGAAATAATTAACATGCATCTGAAAGCTATTTATCAAAATTAACTATCCAATGTATCGGAAAAAGCAATTTACGCAGTTGTAAACGAAGGATACCATGAGCAACCTTTTAAACCATTGAACCCATTATCGATGTTTCCTGATTAGCTTTTTTTAAATTTGACCTGCTATCTGTAAATATAACTGAAATTAACCGTTTTGTCTAGAAATATTATTCACCTTGGTATAAGCATAAACACTTGCTTCACTTGGTGCAACTGGACTTCCTCTTCTAATATATTTTTCCTCTTTAACGATATAAAGCATAGGTATCCCTGTTGCTAATTCCAGGCTTATAACCTGAAAATTTATAGAACACTCGGTTTTCAAAATTACCCAAGTCAAATAAAATAGAAGCACATGCTATGAGAGTCATAAATAATCAATTTTTTACCTGTTGAGAAGTTAATTTGTCAAGATACATTATGATAGACCTTAAGGAATTCCCATGTGCCGCAATCATTACATTCTTTCCGGCACGTAGTTGAGGTTCAATCTGAACAATTTTTGGTTAATTTAAACAAGAAAATTATCATTAATAAGAACAACTCACTCCACTCTAAAAAATGAGTGTTGATTAGATATTAGGGGGTGTTTGGACTTTGGACGTGAACTTTTGAAATTAAACAATTACTTGACTAAAGCTTACATAATTCCACAGTATCTATATAATCAGTTTCTTACATCAACTTTTTACTTGATTATCTAAACCGAATATTTTGATCCTAAATATCCAAAAGATCACCTAAATATTCAAAAGATCACAATCATAATCAGCTTACCTAAGCACTCAAAAATCATTATTGCCACTTTGAAGGGGTGTTAAGATGTATGTTTTGAAAATGATTAAATGATAATGAATAATCAAAATCGGATAATCATATGCTTAGAAAATAGTTTTTAAATGTGCATCCGTTGTTTGAAGTTGTAAAAGATGATTAGATGTTTCACTGTTTGGCAAAATTTGATTATTTGAAATATTTATGGATAAAAGATCAAAAAAGGAAATTATTGTGGAAGAATTAGAGACCATCTATTAAAGACAAAAAACCTTTTGAAGTAATTTTGTTCAAAATTCAAATTACTATCGAAATGTTATTATTTTGTAGTCATCTGGACACCCTGATGGCCTGATTGTTTATAAAGAAATTAGAAACGCATATTAAAGACATAAAACCTCTTAAATCTAACTAGTACAATAAATATGATTTCACCCTGAACCTGTTTTCCGGCCCGCCTGACCCACCCATTGAGCCACCTCTATACTTGTTCTAGCAACTATTATTATGCGGCGATGTTGGTTTCATCTTAATTGTACTCACATGTTCTTTAAAGTATGCAACAGCTCTTTCAGCGCACATTTCCAAACTCTCCCCGTTTGGTGGTGGTATATCATAACTACGCCGCCACTCATGCACTTGTTCTTTCCCATATTTATCTGCAGTTTCCTGCTTGTTAAGACCCTGCAATTCCCCATACCTGAAAACCACAAAAAGTTTAAAGAGGGGAAAAAACTAGAGATGGGTTTGTAAAGTTCTCCCTTCTTATTATTTGGGATCAAATTAATTAGATTTCGATAAGTATGTAAGAAGTCGTTGTAAGAAACCTGAATATTTGGTTCTAATTCTTAAAATCACAACAATCACTCTGGAAACACACATCCAAAACCCCTAAGTAAAACCAAAGGCATGATAAACCTTAAACTTAAGTATGTGTTTCTTTGATTTAATTTAAAGTATCATTTATATGAGCATGTCTTTCTATATCGGTTCTAGAGTTCTATATTTATATCACAAAAGAACATAAAAACATAAACCCTTGGGTCTCATATCCGATAGATTTTTGAATATTTTGTTCCCTAAAGGAAAAAGTTTAGATATAGTACTTACATTCGTTCATTTAGTTGCCAAGCTGTAACAACTGGGATACACTGTTTTTCAGTTTCTTGACTAAAAATTCGACTCCAAGATTCTGCTTGTTCACTTTCATTATGCAAGATGACAGGCACCTAAAAGAATGACAACATTAATGATTATCAGAATCTGAACCACCCTCGAGAAGAAAGAAAAGAAAAGGATGATATAATGTAAGATGGCAATTTCAAACTATTTACTTATGAATAGGTCGATTTGAGTTGAGTGTCAAATTAAGAAAAAAAGATTTGTTAAAAGGAGAATGGAGCAAATTGTTTGAATGAGTTGAAATTCATCCAAAGTCTATTTCTGATACATAACGCCTCCCATACTATATTATTCGAAGATTTATATTATTACTGTAATAAGGTAGTTCTTTGTAAAAAATAATTCACTGATTATTTGTAAAAAGTAATGATACAGTCAACCCAGTCAGACCCAGCCATTTTGACTCTTATTAAGAAATAACCGGTTTCAACCTCTTACCCGTTTTGACCCATTACCCAACCCACCTGACCCTGCCATCTTACCACCTCTAATCCATGAGTGTGTGGTGTAACTACCTTCTTGCGGCGGTGCTGTGTCATGGCAAGCATAGCTGTCATTTGCGCACGAATAAGTGCAGATGTATATATCATATCAACCGGTATATTGCTTATTCTTTTACCAGCTTCAATTGCTTCTTCCACACCTTTTCTTGTTAGGGGCACATCAACACAACCCGTAAACAAGTTCTTCTCATTCCATAGAGACTCGCCATGCCTAATTAATATCAATGCCGCCTCACCTAACATAAATGAAAAACAAACAAATTTCAAATTTTCACCAAGAAAAACATGCAAAGGTTACATCTTCTGGATGAAGGGTTCAGCTTTCACAGTGACGTAAAAGTAGATGTTATAAATATTGTATGTATCTGTAGCCCATATAATGTAAATGAACTACACATTAAAATATTAGATGGAAAAAAAGGAAAGTTGAATATATTTGGAAGTGGATGAGAGCACAAATGAGTGTCCATTTTTGGACTATTGTTTCTAATTTTTTTTCCTTGCAAAGTGACCATCATTCTAGTGAAATGCTAAAAAACCTTGTACTTTGCAAATAATTGCGATATGGACATCTTGTGGAAATATAAATTCACAAAAGATGGTCATTCTTCAAATACATTGTTCATAATTGATCATTTTATGAAAGTTCATTTCCTTTTTCATCAAAGAAAATGATTTCTTTGCAACAAAAAGTCAAGCCCGATAGTTTAAAAAGTCAACCACTAAAAAACTATACTACATAGTGGATATTTACTTATGAATGGGTCGATTTGTGTTGTGTTTTATCTCAAGCGCATTAAATAGTAAAAAGATATCAATCATATTTGTCGAATTTTGTCACTTAACCCAAACTGACCCAGCTTGTAGTAAAAATATGTCCTGGTTGAACCCGAACATGTTTTGACCCATTACCCAACCCACCTGACCCACCCACCCTAAAGGAGATATATACCATACTTGATTTTTTAATAGATTCCTCTGTGGTGCTATCAACCGGGGTCGAAACTTCGTCTGAAACTGTAGTAGCCTGAGAAAAAGATGCTTGAATCAAACAAGAACCCCTTTGTCTAGAGCAATAATCGTTCTTTCCCGATAGCCCAAGATCAATCTTGAAACCTTTAGTTGTCAGTTGTAAGGAACTCTTTCCGAAATCTTGACGATGTGCAGAATTACCAATGCACCCTTGCGTCTTGATGGTAGCAACACTTCCATTAATTGTTGTTGCAGCCATTCTAAACATTGAATAGATGAACATATAAATTATAGTAAGAAATTGCCAAGGTAACATGTTCTGTGAAATGCAATATAATTATATAAATTAAAGCACCTATTCATCAAACAACTGCAGCAACAAAAGAAGAGTTACATTTTGACTTTTATAGTCAAACTGGTTTCTCTTCAACTTCAAAATTGATATGAATGTAAACTCTTTTTACGAAAAATTTACACCAAACACATTGAATTCATTGAAAGATACTATAACTAAAACAATGCTGTTCTTGAAACTGAAACTAGATACGTATAAACACTGCAATACGGTAAATATTAATCTGAACAAGAAAAAGTCTAAATGCAAACAACATAATAATCAAGAAGGTATAACTTACAACTACATTCAGATCTAAACACAAGTTCACACAGAAAAATGTACATTCATCAACGTATAATCGAAACTTCAATTCTTGAACACAATCAAAATTCAAACGATTCAAATGCATACCAAATCAATCAGGCAGATAACTCGAATAATCTTGCTTTTAAAAATGTGGGTGATCAAGAACAACAATCTTACATTATTTATAACCCAAATCGAGCGATTGTTAGGGGAAATTGGCGATGAAACTGAGGCAGATACAAGGGTTTATTTCAAGAAAATAGCAAAGATTGACGGAGATGATTATGATAATGCAATGTTTGTTAATCGTTGATTCAGATTGATGGAATTGTGGCGTATTTGTGAGTGATTTGTGGGTCTAATTGCTTAGAAGAAATCGAGGGGTTAGGTGTTCAAAAGGTGTTTAAAGGAAGAAGACACAAGAAGAAATCTTGAACTCCATTTTTATATGTTTATACGGTTTTTAATTTAATTGTGGTAGCTTTAGCACATTTCAAAGGGCAAACACAATTGTTGATATTTATTTAAGAGTAAATTACCGTTTGCATTCCTGCGGTTTGTTAATTTTGATCATTTGCATCCCTATAGTTTAAAAATCCCTATATCCACCCTGACATTTCGTTTTTGTCCCCGTTTGCATCCAAAATCCAAACGTCGTTTATCTTTGCCGTCAAGTACCATTTCATCCAGGGGTAATTTAGTCAATTCGTTCCCTACCCTTGTACCGTTTGCATCCCATCTCTTTTCTTCCTTTTTTTATGATTCCATCTCTTTCATCTCAAGTAAAAATATCAAAGAACATGATCAATTGAAAAAGCAAAACACAAGAATGGCAAATGAATCAGATCTGAGAAAACGGGTATGTGTAAATTTTCATTTTCAAGATTTCTTGAAAAACTTACGAGTCAAACAGATAAAAACTCAACGCCAGTAAAAAATTCCCCTTTTTGTACTCTTCATTCCCCAATTTCTTCAAATCTTCAGGATCCACTGACAATCTTCTTGAATTTGAAGCTGTTGGAGTATGGGTCTCAACTCTACCGCCGGCGACGGTGGATTTGACCGCCGGAGTGCAACCAGAGCCACCACGCATTATGCTTCCGTGACCGTAATTACCGGTGCCTAAACTCAACACATCGGGTTTGGAGCTCCGATTTACCATCGGGTAACAGCTTGTACAGTTTTCAAGATTGTAAAACGTGCAGTAACAGCTTGTACAGTAACATTACCTGAAAGCTATAGCAATATCATCCCCAAATTTCTCAAGAGCCTTATCCATAATTTCAAGCGGAGAAGCCTTCTCAAGATCCTTAGCCAATTTCTCAAAGTCCTCAACGTCTGCTACTTTGTCCACTACATCTGCACAATTAACCCTAAATTATTCACAACCCTTCAAACGAACCTTCGATTACACCACCCAATTAACCCTAATTACACGGTTAATCAAAAACCCCAGAAAAACAACAAGCAATTAACCAATTACACATACCAGGAGCAAACACAGTGGCCGCAGAAGGAACAATCGAATCATTCCTCTTGGATTCAGCATTCAACGCCTTCACCTCCGAAGATTGCTTCCGTGGCAACAGACAACACATCGGGTGAGCTATCAACAGACAACTCACCGGAGTGATTGTTGGTAGCCCCACCGGATCCCACCTGAAACCCGTTTCCAGTTCGACCCGAAACCGACCCGGATGAGCTAGAGCTGCTGCTAACCGTTGGTCCGACCCTCAAGGGCAAAATGGGCGAACCCGAACCCAGACCCAAATGGAGTTCTCGGAAGTCGGGTTTATCGGTGTTATCGCCGTCGTGGGTGAGTGATTTGCGGAGACGATCGGAGAGTGTATCGGTCCTTGATTGTGACATTTGTGAAAAAGTTTGATTAGCAGAGAGATTGAAGGTTTAAGGGGTGGGTTTTCCAGAAATCTGTTGTTCGATTGAAGCAACAGATGTGGTTGCAATTGGAATTACAACCACCGGTGGATTATGCAAGAGATAGAATCATAGAAAAAGGAAGAAAAGAGATGGGATGCAAACGGTACAAGGGTAGGGGACGAATTGACTAAATTACACCTGGATGAAATGGTACTTGACGGCAAAGATAAACGGTGTTTGGATTTTGGATGTAAACGGGGACAAAAACGATATGTCAGGGTGGATATAGGGATTTTTAAACTATAGGGATGCAAATGGTCAAAATCGTCAAACCACAGGGATGCAAATGATAATTTACTCTTTATTTAATTAGAGTTGCATTATACAAAATAATGATTTGAGTATTTTTTTAATTTATATAGTTTTACCATAATAAGGAATATACTTTCTATGATTTTGTTATTGGAAGAATCTTTATGTTATGTTTCAGAGTTTATTTAAAAAAGAAAAAAAATGAATTAGAAGCAAAGAGAAAATAGTTATATTTAATCAAAGAAAAGTAAAAAGTTATGTTTCTCGGTTCATTTAAAGAGTAAAAAGAAAGAAAATGAAATGGAAATAAATTCTAAAATTGATCACTTCAAATTGAAATAAAATGAAAAGAAAATGAAAGAAACATAAAGAAACTTTTTTTTTCTTTAAGTAGATTTGAAAACATAACGTTAGAGTAGGTACAGGTTTAAGGGGTGATTTTTTTATACGTGCTTAGATTCTAAATTACAACCTGATATATGTTACGTGAGAGCTCTTTAGTCTTTTTACGTTGCTTATCTTTCTTAGTATCAATCTATCGCATAGAAACAAAATGTTGAATTCAAGATCTGATTGCACGTGGATTTTTAAGAGCTTGTGTGATTGAATGTGTACCAGAGTATAAACAAACAATCAAAAGAAAAAAGGAAAAAGAGAGGAGAAAAAACAATTCATAAACAAATGTCATTGTAAACTTTTTTTCAAAATTTATTGAATCAATCCGAACATATACAAGTAAACCTTACATGGAAAACCTTGTATTGATTGTGGAGACATGTGGAAACTATCGGTCATGTAGCATTGTTTTTACACATACTAATTCAACACCCACCACACTTTAAAAGGATGTGACAAAATGTTTCGATCTACTACTATAGAATACAATGTTTTCAATTTGACGTGTTTACAATGCATGTATGAGAGTCATAAAAAAGCGATGACATATAATCGACAAGTTAGAGATGAACAACATTACAATTTACAACCACTTCTGTTATGTCGTGCTTTATGTGGTGGGTAAACCTCATCGATGCCGACGAGTACGAAAATTGATTGTTTGTGACACCTTTAGATGAATCATATATCATTATGTTCATTGAGCCACCCATCGTCTAATACACTACCAATGTGTTTTGATTGCATTGACTATGGATGAGATGGGAATTCACTTTTGCATGAGAGTAATTTATAACTAGTGACCTTCACAAAAGTTTTCATACAAACAACCAAAAACATATTCGTAAGCTTCGATCTGATAAAATATACAATAAGACAAAAATCTCCCACTATCTTATAGTCGCCCTCTATATCACTAAATTTGCTAAAATATCAAAAAAATAATTGTTAGAAAACTCAAGTTACTTTTGTTATCCCCATTGATGATTTGTAATATAACATGAGAGCATAATGATATCAACATAGGACCAAATTTGTGGAGTCTAAAAGACTAAAACAACCCTTCACCAAGCATAGGGCCAAATTTAGGTAAGTTAACATTTAAGCTTTTGTCATGCCCATGGCCCATTCTGAAAAGGCATTTGACTCTTTAATGGAGCCCACTAAACAAACAATTATATTATTTTTTTTACTATTAAAAGTAATACACCAACCCGATTTGCAATGACAAAGACTATATTACATATTTATTTATATATAATATACTATATTGATTTTTCTCTCTAAAATGTATGTGATGATAAATCTAAACTTTTTTTAGTTCTCTTTGAAAATGTCATCCATTTATTTAAATGACAATAAAATTATATTGTAGTCTTAAGTAAAAATGACAGGTGGTATCAAAACCTTTGTAATTTAAGGAGTTTAAAATAATATTTTATAAAATTTTAAAAATTAGATGAGTCAAAAGTGTAAAGTTCACAAGTTGAGGTGTGAAAAGTGCTGGTGGCAAAGGCCACCGACCTTTGTTTTTAAGGTAATAGTAATGTGTTGCATATACTTTTCGGTCTTATTTAGGGGCTGTTTGATTGCATCTGACTGATATTCTGACTGCTGATTGTTGACTCGGTCAACCAGTCAGCGCGTTTGATTTGCAAAAAAAATAGGTTCTGACCGAGTCAGCCCATCTAACCCACCCTTGTTTTACCCTCTGACCCAGTCAATTTTTTTGAGACCTCTAACACAGTCTTCACTGCTGACCACATCAAACAACCCCTTAGACAATTCAAGGGGGTTAATCATGACCGGGTTACATGCTTTCATTGAATGGTTATGGTGAAACCGGTTCGAAACCTGTGAAACCGGTTCCAAACCCAACCGACCAGGTTTCGAACCGGTTTCAACTTATTGTTTTGACTTTGGTTGACCCGACTTAAACCGGTTTCCAACCCGATTTGTACATATTGGGTGTTCAAGACTTCAAGTTAGTTCACATGATATGGAGCCGACACAAGTAAAATGAATCTGGCCCAATAAAATGATAAATATGTAGACTTCTGGGTTGGATTTTCACACTAAAGCCCATTTTCAGTTTTGTACGATGTGTGTGTGACACTAAAGGCCCATTTTTTTTGGATTGGGCCTTTGAAGAACGTTACTGAAAAACCAGCCCGATAAGTAATCCATTTGCACCAGTAATATAGATTCAATATGACTACGTGGCATCATTATATAATCTAGAATAATGATTGCTTAAGTGATAATCTGTATAGCTCGTATGATACGTATTTCGTTTATGTTTATTGGCCCACGTGGAGAGTAATGACTGGTGGGAATTAAAATGTCAATACATCATGGTGGTCTCAACTTAGATAGCGACATCTAACAAAGAGTGGAAAATATATCCGTTAATGTCAATAAAGTTTGGAATTACCTTTAATAGGCTTCCTGTGACAAGACGTCAACCGTTCATAGTGATTTTGATTATCGAGACCGGACTCACCCTAAAACACCATCGATGACGAAATCCAAAGATGCCCGTATCTTTTGTTATTCGGACTTTGAACCATCAAACAATTTAACTATGACCGAACCTATATGATATGAACTCTGAACTATCATGTATCATTAAAATATTATAACGTAGATAATGTAAGAGTCCTATTAGCGTAAATTTTATTTGCGTGTGAGATAGACAGCAGTCAAAACCATGCTCAGCGGCATACAAACATCATATCAACAACCACCTCCCATGCCCACTATAATATTCAACGAGAAATAACATGTCCATATATTATCAAATCTAGACATGAAATGAATATATAATATTCAACGAGAAATAACATGTCCATATATCATCAAATCTAGACATGAATATATACATACACTATCATGAATCAGTGTTGTGTATATAATTATTTGAAGAAATAGTAAAATATTTGTATTGTATCGGTAGTGTTCATTTGTTTAGTTCTGAAAAGTAAAAGTTGCTAATTTGGTATGAAGAGAAAACAAAGGGGGCACATCGACACATCTCTATTTGGGACCCAATGCATTCAATTGCATTTTGTAAACTATATGCATATACAAATACATACATACATCACATTATTCTCAATCACACCTCTTGTTCTAATTATTTATAAAGTGTTGTATAAAATATTTATACACAGCAACCATTTTAAATATATTTTATGCAAGTCTTCTATGGTAATTACTGATGTGATTTCTTCTTATACTCGCATAGAGCTCTCATGGTGCTCTAAATTAAACTATTGGCTGTGATTATTACTGTTGTGAGACATTTAAAGAGTTATATATAAAGATGTATGGTTTACCGAATCAAGTAATTAAAGTTGATGATTTGCGAATTTGTCGAGGCCTAACTATCATGGAGCGCGTAACCTATACAACCTAACTAAATTTCGACAGTTTGCTTGATTTATTTGGTTTAGATCAAACTATTAACACTATGTAATCAACGAGAATGATTGATAAAAAAAAGTTTGTAAAATGTGATAAATAATCAAATTGTTATTTAACTATAATTAGTTTTCTCCTAAGGTTTTATAAACATTCTTTTACCATGGTCTCTCCTAAAGTTTTATAATTATAATTATTTACGACAACAAAGAAAAAAACATATAAGAAAACCAATTGTACATACAAACTAAAAGGTGGGAGCCAATTATTCTCAAATCAATCAGTAGGATGAGATATCTCATGGCTTTTTAATGTGCAGTTTATGGATTCAAGTACGATATATTCTAAGTAGGTTACAGGTTATACCACAGTGACCTTTTTACTAGTGGGTTTCTCTTGAATGATGGGGGCTGGATCACCATCGTTGTTTGTGTTCGCTGGCATGAGTGATCTTTCACGAATGAATTAACTCAGATGACCTGGGCTTATAGTCTTTGTTGACCTTTAAAAAATAGATTAAATACTAAATTACCTAACTGTTACAAAGTTATTAAAGAATATACAACAGATTGCAATTATTAGTTGTTTAATTACGTTAAGTATCTTATTTTTTATTAACAAGACGGTGCGTTTTACATTAAAATAAATAATAAATAATTTGTTTTTGCATTATTTAGAAAGACCAACAACTTTTTTTACCTAAATAACTAAATTATTATATTTAAAAATGAATAATTTTACATGGTCGTAATCATGTTTTCAAATGTTTCATTAAAGCCGCTTAAAATTTTCTTGTCTTTTGGTACTCGCTAAATTTTTACTAAGTGTTATAATCCTATGTAATATTTTATACATGTTTGATTTTTTTTTAAATTAAGTGAGATAAATAAAACATATATGAATCTTGATTACTACTAACTGGTTAATATATCTTTTTTCAATTTAACTTAAATTAAAGAATTATAAATCATGATTATATTTTAGTAAAAAATCTTCTTTGCTTTTACCTCCTACTTCAATTTAACTAGAAAAAAATATTCATATATCATTAATCAAAATTCATATTTGTTCCAATTGTCTCACTTGATTTTAAAACATGTAAACAAAAACACTACAGAATTAGAGCATCTATCAAAAGATGAGTGACTCTATAAAGACAGAACAATTTAAACAACTATAACATAACACTTAAAATTTCTTATTACTATCAAGTATCAAGTCCCGTCAGTCTCCAATTTCAAAAATATAAAACATAATCTTATTTTTTAACAACAATTATATTACCATATATTTTTTTTAAGGTTATGCGTTATTTTAATCAGATCCATCTATCCATTTTTCCGTCTAAACCCTACACCAATTATCCCCACACGAGAAAATTTATGTAGTTCAACCAAGACTCTCGTAGCATTTTACTCAAATCGTGATTCAAACCGACGACAACCTCCCCTAAAAGAAACCATCGGGATACTTGTTATGGATCGAAACCATTGTAAGGTATAGGACTTGTCCCACATCGGTTGTATGACAAATTGATGTGAGATTTATAGGCCAAATGAGTACTATCACCCATCAGACTAGTCTTTTGGGTTGAGTTTTTCTGTTTGATCTGTATCAATACCACAACGTCAAATAAAAAATTGAATATAAGATATAACAACCTTATATCATATATTTCACAAAAACCAAAGGCTTAGATTCCTTCATCCCTCCTGTTATCTTCTCCACTTCTCCTCCACCTCTAAAACCACCAATCTCTCTCCGACCAAAACAAAAACAACCGAACATGATACTAGGTAAGAGGCCCCGACCACCGATCAAAAGAACCACCAGCATGACGGAGTTCACCCTCGATCTCAACCCCACCGCCGCCGTCTCCGGTGGCAATAACACTAACACTAACACTAACACTAACACCTCTCAGTATGATGATCCCAACAACCCCTTTAACGTTAACCCACCAACAGATGCATATGGTAATCATAGTACTCTTGATCATCGGCTGTTGTTGACGACAGCCACCACCGTTAATTCTCCGAGGAACCACCGCCGGAATTCGGCTGATCATGGGGGAACACCTCATTTTTTGACCGTTTGTTGCCTTTGTAACCAACGGTTGATCACCGGCAGAGATATATTCATGTATAGGTATATATTTATGTTCTTAATTCGTCACTCCATATTCATTTATCATAACGGAAACGGAGAGGGAATCGTCGTGTTTTCCTCGTTTTCCTCGTTTTTTTATGTATTACACATTAGTATCACATCAGTTTTTTTTTTACATTTTTTTTAATGTTTTTCTTAGCTTTAAGAGTAACATAACATATCCCACTCAATAGCAAGGTTTCTTAGCTTTAAGAGTGTCATTCAAATTTTCTTACATTTCCCACATGTGCATGTGTGTGGTAACTGGTAAGATACAAGTCACATGCTTACAAATTCAACCAATGAGTGCCAGTGAATATTCCTCCGGTCGGGTTTATCTGTCATGAGAACCACGCTGGTAGGGATGAGCTCGGTACTGGTACCGTATTGAACCGGTACAAAAATGAAAGCATCGATCCCGAAAATCACCAAAGTTGGGTACCGGTACCGAAAATGCTCTACGGGTCGGTACATGTACAGGTACAAGTACATTATTTGCAAGTAAAAATCGGTAAAATACCAGTACCGTACCGAACCAAAAGTACAAATCCTGAAAACACCATAAAGTGAGTATTGAATGGGTAGTGAAAATAATTTGGTACGGGAAATTCGATACCGGTTTGGTTTCGGTATTTGGTACCATTTGCTCATCCTAGCGCAGTGGTGTTCCCTCTTGAGATCAGTTCCAGCCCATCTAAAAATATTTTGAAATGTTATAAATTGATATTTTTAGACATAGAATTATGAGAACAACATAATTACTTTAACGTAGTGTATGAAATATAATTATATATGGTCAGAAATTGAGATAGAAGCTGGATTACAAAATAAGCTTATGAAACAAGGTTAAAATCTAGATAGTACAAGTGTTCATATATATGGTTCTTGTGATCATTTACTTGAAGCTGATTATGTAGTAAACAAGTAATAATATTTTGCTTTTCTTGTAGAGGAGATAGCGCGTTTTGCAGTTTCGAATGCAGGCAAGAACAAATGAATCAAGATGAGAAGAAAGACAAACACTCATTGATACCAAAGAAACCAATTATTGACGATTCGGAATGTTCATCAAACTCTTCAAAATTAGTATAACCAAAAAGTTCAATCAACGTTTGTATTGATTGATTGTATTGATCGATTGTATTGCAACTTGAAAAGATATACATTCATACGTATTATGTATGTATATACATCGTATATGTAAAATTTCATTAGTAAATAAAATCAGTTTCAAATAATTACTGGTCGTCGGGCTTGTATGCGCGTATACATATCAAGAGACACAAAGGGCGAATGGGTGATCACGAGAGCTTCTCATATAAGTTTTCATTAGTTCACATGTGAATTTACATGACTAATAATGTGGTCAAACGATGTCAAAGAGCACAAATTTGATCTTCGCGCTCCTATTTTCATTGGGTTAAATACTCCATTCAACCCGTTAAACCAACCGCTTAACAATACTTTTCACAGTTAGGCCCGATTATCAACACTCTTTCTAGTTTGACTGATCATTCTGCCTCTTCGGTTTGGTTAAATATTTAATTTTAAAATATTATTACGGGTTAGATCAATAGTTTTATGTTAAAACTAGTCGAACCAGATAGTTTAGAACCCTAGAAAGATTAAAAACAACTTGTATTCATGTATATTATTTAGTGATGAGTTGTATATGTTATTTTGCCAATATATCCAAATATGGTAGGGCCCGTTTTTTATTATTAATTGAACGAAAATGGAAAAGAATTATAAGAGAAACTAAAATAAAATAAAATGATGGACAAGCCACAAAGAGTCAAAATTGCATAATGAAGTTCATGTTCCAATCAAATAATTGCTAATCGACAAAAAATGTCTTGTTTCAACCATGATTGATTGAAACTCAACTTCCTTTTTTTTTCTTTTACTTAAAACTATTTTATATATATATATATATATATATATATATATATATATTCCTTATATAACTTTAGTTAATATTTTTCTAACTTGCATTCCGTTTATATATAATTTATGTCGGGACATGAATTTGATTATATATTACATCTATTGTTTAGGGGTTGTTTGATTGCTATCTGACCCGATCAAAATGTCTGACCCACTGACCCGGTTAGATATTTTGATCGGTCAGTGTGTTTGATGCAGCCTATATCACATCTGATTCGGTCAGCAGAGACTGACACAGCCTATATCAAATCTAGATTTGAAAACACATCTTACTAGATCAGCAGTGACTGACCGAGATCACCAGAATCAAACAGCCTTATAGTATAAAAATGTAAATACTTTTATTATTGTGGGAAATTTGGACCAAGTAAAGAGCACATGGAGTGTTACATGAGAAAAGAGGAACACCAGCTAGAAAAAGTGGTTCTCAGATGGAAATATCGTCTCATGATTCACGAGTATTTCTCCTCCCGTATTGGTAAATCTTTTGATCGTCGAGCTTTAATCGTTAAATACAACTTTCATAAATCTCCACAACAACTTTCATAAATCTCCACAATAAATGGACCTGTGTTGCGACGGGAGCGTAAAACCATACCAAATAGCACTAATGTCACACCACTGGTAGCGACCACCAACACTGAGGTTACAGTGTGTTAATGCGGATAAATTAAACTGATACGTAAAAAATAGAAAAATTTAACTAAGTCGATCTAGGACCTGCGTGTTGCGATGAACTTGTCAAACGAGTGAAAATAAATGTAAAAACGTTGAACCACACATGCACATTGCGTCGTGTTAAGTCACAGATGTTAGAACGAAATGTAAAAATGTTGAACCACACTTGCATGTTGCACCGTGCTAACTTCAAAAACTCAGAACGAAACGTAAAACAGAAATTTACGAAAGATGAAAAATATAAGATATTAAAATTGAAAGCAAAAAAGTGGTAAGGTAAAATTATCAAAAATAAAAGGTTTTGGGCCAAAAGTAAATATTTAAATTTTTATGAGGTTACATTGCTAAAATAAAAAAGTTTTAGGTTAAAAGTTAAAAAATATACTTTTATAAAACATTTTATGCATAAGGTACAACACCTTATGTATCGAGAAGTTGAAATTCAATATATTATAAATGTGTCATTTGGAAAGAATTGAGAAAATGAAAAGGTGTATCCAGAAAAATTAAAAAGAAAAAAAAAGAACTGTGAGATCTATAACATATAATAAAAGAAGGTTTTCTTTTGACACGTGTCATCATTCTAGCATATCAAAAAAATTATTTTCCCGCCTCTCTCTCATAATAAATACAAATTAATTTGACTTTCCTTTTTAACTAAAATATGTTAAAACAAATATGTCTATATTTGTGTTTCTTGTCTCTTTCATATTAAATGATAATTATTGTAAATAAGTAAACTAAACTATTAAACATCTAAAATATAAATGTACTAATTTTAAAATATATTAATACATATGAAATTATATGATATCAAAAATATTTTTTTAAATATAGAGAAATAATTTCTAATTCATTATGTGTTATAACTTTTAAATATTCATTATATTTTTATTCCACCAATTGATAATAACATCTAAAAAATAAAATATTCATAAAACTAATAATTTTAATATGTTTTATTTATTCCACCCATGTAATACATGGGCTCTAAACTAGTTACACTAATATAAAATACGAAAATAAATATTTTTTTCACTCCCTACACCCTAAAAGATTACAATAAAATCAAACCCCTACCTTGGTTGATCACTTGATTCTTTCCAAAATCAAAAGTGAAATTATATTTGGCATGGTTCTTAAAAACCTATATTGATGAAAACGTTCTGGAATCGAACATCTGGCATGGTTCTTAAAAACCTATATTTGGGAGATGATCGTACATATGTCATGTGTTCGTTACATCTTACAGATTTATATACATTACATGACATATTTACATTAAGTGAAATTATATTTTTTTTTTTAACTTTTATCGCGAAAAGTGGATTCATAATGGTTCGTTAACACATGCATTAGAATCGATAAATCATACATATGGTCATCCGAATGTTTTTCAGTAATGGATTAGTTGCTGTTGTAATGACTTCTACGGTATTACGGTCTTCAAAATTGCTTAGTTAGGTATACACGAGTAAAAGAACTAACTACAACTTAATTAGGTGTGTCAACGGCACGAGTCGCTTAGGTCAAACCCGGACATACCTATCAATTATTATTTTTGTTATATATTTACTGTATACTTATTGGCTTATTTATTTGTTATAGATATACATACTAAGTTTATAAATATAAGATTTTTAATTTAGTATATATATATATATAAAATGTTACAATTTGTATGTAAAATGAGAAAGAAAAACCTTTCATGAGAAGCGTGAAACAATATGTAGTGGTGTGGTGTCAGTGTCTTTCTTTCTATTATAAAAAATTGTTATTAAGTGATATTTTTCAAGAAAATGATGGAAATGGACATGAATGATATGTGTAGGGTATTTGAGGGGCTCACATGTCAAAACTCATAACTGGTTTTTAACTCTACACTCAAGCCCCTCCACTATAAAGTTATCGTCAACATCAGTCACTATTTTTCATTACATTAAAAGGGTGCGTAACACATTTTATTTTGGCATGTGTCCGGTCGTCATAACTCAAGACGTACGAGGCAATGTTATATAGCATTCAAGGTAGTTAGGCGCAAGGTTCAAGCTGTTATATTTGCCTCACATTCACGTTATGCTACTTATTTAGACCTCTAATGTTATGTTCATCGCCCGTCGGCTGGCAAACAATAAGAAGTACTCAGGGAGAATCGAATCTGGCTCTCCTAGGAGACATCTAATGTCCTAGATACCATTGGGTCATTAATGTGATGGTTGGGGCACACAACACATACTGTGTCATATTGTAAATTTATAAGCTTATGTAGAACATTTACGTTTTAGGGTGTGTTTAGCTCACATGAAAAAAATGATAGCCTAAACAAGAATAAACGATCACACATGTAACATGAGAAGGGTAGGGAAGATTGGAAGAAGGAGAGAGTCCATTCGCCTTGATTAATAATGGGGAGAAATCTTTATATTAGGGGGATATTCGCCTAAGAAGAAGGAGATAGTGTGAAGTGGACATATCTTCTAGATGAGATATCAAAACAATGCATATATTCATTTAGTCTGTTGTGACATAGATAGATAGATAAATACATACATACATAAACATACATACATACATGCATGCATGCATGCATCCATACATACATACATACATACATACACATAAATAATATAAATCTATACTATATAATAAAAGAGTAACTAGGATGCCACATGGCATCCTCATGTTACTCCTCAAAAATATTGTCCCGCCTAAATTAATATATTATTTTAGTCAAGTTTTTTATTTTAAGAAACTCAATTAATAGTAATAATTCATTTTGTTTTAAATTTATTTTTTTATATTATTAACTTAATTGTGTAATCATATTGTTTTGAACTATACACATTTTTATAGCTAAATAAGATAAACTAAAAAGAAAAAAAAGATTTATTGATATATTTATATATTTTAGGTTAGTGTGATTTTAAGATAACTGGTTTTAATTTTACATGGGTCAATTATATATTATATCATTCAAAAAAATATTTGAATATTTATAGTTTATAAATGTAACTTTTTAATTTTCATTGTTATAGTAATACGTAACTTAATCATACGAAATATTTGTAAATTTATGAATTATGTTGTTTTTAATACGTAACTTAATCATACGAAATATTTGTAAATTTATGAATTATGTTGTTTTAATATTTTCAACCCGTGTATTACACGGGTTTACTAAAACTAGTATATTATATATTATAAAAATCACATTTGTATACATATTAGGGTTTCCGTTAGTCTCAACATATGGTTTTATGATTCTTGGTTTTAATTTTGTATATCTAGCTTTCATTTAAGGGATTGGCGTTTGAATATGACATTCTCGTCCCATACTTATCTTTATATTTAACAATAATCATCAACATATTTATTCCATTTTCATTTCTCACCTCTATACCATATCCCTGTAATTTTGAAAGAAAAAGGTTTCATTTCCCATATATAGACATTTAATATTTATCTCTCATGACTTTTTTAATACATTTTATTAATGGATGTGAGTGAAGGAGAGGGAGAGGGAGATCGAGAGTATTAGAAGAAAATTAAATAAGTTATTTAATTAATTGAGAAAGATATATATATATATATATACACACACACTATATAATAAATGAGTAACTAAGATTCCACATGACACTCTCATGTTACTCCTCAAAAAAAATTTCCCGTCTAAACTAATATATTATTTTAGTTAAGTTTTTTATTTTAAGAAACTCAATTAATACTGAGATTCATTTTGTTTTGAACTATACATATTTTTGTAGCTAAATAAGATTCAATTTAAAAAAATTAAAAAGAAAAAAATATTTATTGATATATTTATTTATTTTAGGTTAGTATGGTTTTAAGACAACTGATTTTAATTTTACATGGGTCAATTATATATGATATTATTCAAAAGAGTATTTGAATATTTATAAATTTTTATTTTTATTTTTCACTGTTATAGTAATACGTAACTTAATTATACAAAATATTTATACATTTATTAATTATGTTGTTTTTATATTTTCAACCCGTGTATTACACGGGTTTGCTAAAATTAGTATATATATATATATATATGTATGTATATATATATATATATATATATATATACGAGGAATAAGATGTAATAGGTTTATAAAAAAGATAGGTAAAATTAAAAATTAGTGTGTGTGTGTGTGTGTGTGTGTGTATATATATATATGAGGAATAAGATGTAATAGGTTTATAAAAAAGATGGGTAAAATTAAAAATTAGTGTGCGTGTATATATATATACATATATATACATATATATATACACATATATATATACATATGTATATATATATGTGTATATATATATATATGAGGAATAAGATGTACTTTTTATAAATTATAAGAACGTAGATGATGAGTGAGATGTGAATGCTCATCGTTTGTTATCTTCAGAGGTAACTAATTTCATCTGAAGAGTTTATATGAGGAAATACATGGGGAATGAGAAGTGAGAGGTTTGATAACTATAGATTAGTATTTTGATTTTTTTATTATTGTTTTATAAATTTGTTATATTCAATTGTAACTAATTTCATTTGAAGAGTTTGTAAGTCTAACATTTTTAAAACCAATTGAAACACACATTCAAGAATTCATGTAGGCGTCACGACTATAATTTAACCAATCATTACTACCAATTTAAGGGTGGAGGGTCGCAGGCGTCGTGAGCCCTTGACGAGGCCCGTCGAGTGACAGCACTGTCGCCACCCCCTTCACACTGTGATTTGTTGGTTTCTTGGCACACCCGCATCCCCTTTTGGCTGTTGCAAACTAGCGTCCTCCCCCTTCCCCCTCAATGACTAGTTAAAAAAAATTCTCAAACACTACATATATCAAACAATTAAAACAAATTTTATATATCAATCTCAAAACATTTATTCTACTCAATTTCGACTCTATAAAATATCCATTCAATTTATATTCCCTCCTTATCTTTGGATAATTTCGACTCCTACGAGTTAAAATTTGTCAGCCTTTTGGTCGAACACGTCGACGAGGCTGAAAGTTCAAGAAAAATAATCTCGAAACATGATCGTGTTGGGGCTAATAATGTTCTAATAAACGATTATTTAGGGAATGACCCAAAATACAAAGGGGAGATGTTTAGAAATATGTTTTGGTTCCCTCGTGCTTTATTTTTAATTGTTGAATATATACAACAACTTTTCATGGTATTTATTTTTAAACTTTCTAATTTTATGAAGTATTTATTAAAAAAAGGGTCCTGCTGGGGACACCGCAGGGGTTTTTAGGGAGAAACCGGATCAAAAGGTATCGGTTTGACCAAACCGTGACACTTTGGCGAGAAACCGGATCAAAAGGTCACGGTTTGGTCAAACCGTGACCTTTGTGACCTTTTGAGATATTTTTTTGAATCAAAAGGTCACGGTTTGGCCTCCATGTGACCTCTTACACACACGGTGCTCGAGGGGCAGGTGCACTAATCGAGGGGAAATCAGATTCAAAAAATATCTCAAAATGTCATATTTTGGCCTCCATGTGACCTCTTGCTTTTTTTGTATTATTATTATTATTATTATTATTATTATTATTATTATTATTATTATTATTATTATTATTATTATTATTATTATTATTATTATTATTAACCGTAACCTTTTATTTTCTGGATACACAAAATAATACTATTATTATTTTTATTATTAACTTTAAAATTATTACTTGAAAGCTAAAATACATTAATTCATATTTCTTGAAAATTAAAATACACTAAAAGTTACTTCTTTAAAGCTAAATACGTTAATTCATATACACTTAATAAAAATTGACGTTTATAAGTTATATATGTACGTAATTTTAATATGTACGTAATACTGAAAATTTTAATAAAAGAAATTTTGAATCCTATAAAATATTATAAGTTACAAGTTGAATAAAATATCTTACATTTTTATTATAAAAAAATTAAAAAATTTAAAATTATACCCAATATGTCACGGTTTGGCCAAACCGTGACATATACACTTAACAAAATTTGGCGTTTATAAGTTAGTTCTTAAGTGTTAGTTTGCTTGTTATATATGTACGTAATACTAAAAATTTTAATAAAAGAAATTTTGAATCCTATAAAAATATTATAAGTTATAAATTGAATAAAATATCTTACATTTTTATTATAAAAAAATTAAAAAAATTAAAAATTATACCCAATATGTCACGGTTTGGCCAAACCGTGACATATACACTTAATAAAATTTGATGTTTATAAGTTAGTTTTTAAGGGTTAGTTTGTTTGTTATATATGTACGTAATACTAAAAATTTTAATAAAAGAAATTTTGAATCCTATAAAAATATTATAAAGTTACAAATTGAACAAAATATCTTACATTTTTATTATAAAAAAATTTAAAAAATTAAAATTATACCCAATATGTCACGGTTTGGCCAAACCGTGACATATACACCACAAAAAACTCACTCCCAATAATTAACCCAATCCCGAGGTGCAGAACTTTTTCTGAAGCACAATATGTCACGGTTTGGCCAAACCGTGACCTTTAGCCTTCAATATGTCACGGTTTGGTCTCCATGTCACGGTTTAAATCGGTTTTTTTCAAATTTTGTATGGTGCGCCAAAAATTGCCCTTAAAAAAAATATGGAATGAAATGGCATGAGTGCCGCTTCTAAATTTTATGGCATGGTATGGGATACGGTTTGATGTGATATGTGATTGATGCATGTTATAGTGAGACACTAATGACATAAATGCCCCCTCTACTCTAACTCACTGAAAAATAAGCTAGCTATTATTTATTTAAAGATATAAATTACACTATCACTTAAAAAGAAATGTTGGTGGGGTTTACCACTCTCCTTTTTCAACCTCAACTTTCATTCCACTTTAACCCGCTAATACTTTTTAAAAAATTTATAAAATATTATTTTGACCCTCTCAAGTTTCTAAAGTACTTACAAATTTTTTACTTATGAAATTTTATTACGTTCGAAATTTATGTACATTCGAAATTTATGTACGTGTCGGTATAAATTCGAGTTCGTCTAAATTTTGACGCAAGTTTTGTTGAGTCGGGTCAAATATAAAACGTCTCTATGTTTATTTTTTATATACGCTCTGAGTTAGCAACTTGGCATACGTTTCGACGTAAGTTTTGTTTCGAAACACGTCGGGTCATGTATAATACGTTTTCATTAGACTGTTTAAATCCGAGCTACTCTACATTTCGACATAAATTTAGTTAGGAAATGAGTCCCGACGACCATAATCTATATTTTATCACGCTGTATACGGGTGCCCCTATACGTGTTTTTTTATGTACGTTTTTAGTTGGTCTAAGTTACAACATAAATTTGTTTAGAAAAAAGTCTGGCAGAATATAATACGTTTTTATTTAAAGTTATAATTTCGAGTTACTTAATGTTTTGATGTAAGTTTAGTTTGAAAATAAGTCGTGTTGATTTTACTCTGCGTTTTATCACGTCACGCATGGCAACGCCGAACGTACATCGAGTAAAAGAAACCAGCATCACTTGAAATAGAACCACATCCAATGATGTAAGTTGGGTTTTGGTTGGACTTTGTTAGATGGCCCACTTAATATTTTCATGTTATTGGGTTTTAGCATTTTAGATGTGAGTTTTAGGATGTAGCCCGTTTCATAAGGCCTCTTTTGGTTCGATTATCCAAACAAGATGTTCACATTGTCTATAGTTATATGTCAAGAAAACAATTTATAAACAAAAATCATTTCATTGTGGAATTGCTCGTGTCACGTAAATGCTAATATCATTATCTAAGACATATGAGATTCCTACGAGTATAAACAAACAAACAAACATACCCATTGTCTCCCGCTGAAGAGCAGGGTCTGGGAGGGGTATATGGTGGCAAGTCTTTCCTCTATCTAGAAAGATAGAGAGACCGCTTCCGAAGAGACCCCCGACTCGTTAACAAAGGCAATAACAATAACAATCATAATACAACGCATATACAAAGCATATAACAAAGCATAACAAAGACAATAACCATCATAATACGAAGCATATAACACAATGATATATATCACAAGAAGAATTAGATAATGCGCATGTAACACCCAAAAAGGATAGATGGGGAAAACTACACCTAACGTGTGGGGTACGGCCATATGTCACCGTATACCCTTCCCACCCACAAAACCCACTAAAACTCCTTAATTTTAATTCTACGCCTCCACTCACTTCTATCCTCCATCATGTTCTCAGAGAGATGCAAGTCCATCATATCTCTCCTAATAACCTCGTCCCAAGTCAACCTAGGTCTACCTCTGCTCCTCCTACCCTCTAAGGTGATGTTCTCTACTGCTCGGACTGGTGCTGCCATCGTTCTCCTCTTCACGTGCCCAAACCATCTTAATCTTCCCTCTCTTATTTTTTCTGTGATACACGCCACCTCTAGCCTCTGGCGAAAGACGTCGTTTCTTATCCGATCCAATCTTGTGTGTCCACACATCCACCTCAGCATTCGCATTTCTGCGACCTCTATTTGTCTCTCGTGCGATTTCTTTATGGCCCAACAGTCTGTGCCGTATAACATAGCTGGACGTACTGCCATTCTGTAGAATTTTCCCTTTAGTTTTGCCGGGAACCTCTTATCACACAAAATCCCTGATGCTGCTCTCCATTTGCACCATCCTGATTGTATACGGTGTGCTACATCGCTGTGTATCTCTCCATCTTCCTGTACGTACGAGCCAAGGTATTTGAACCTAGACGTCCGGGGGACCGCCATGCCTTGGATACTGATTTGGGTGTCCTCTTCGGCCTCACCACTAAAGTTACAATGCATGTATTCTGTCTTAGAGCGACTTATCCTTAAGCCCCTGCGTTCTATTGCTGCTCTCCACTGTTCTAATCTCTCGTTAAGCACCGTCCTAGATTCTGATATTAAGACAATATCATCCGCAAACAGCATACACCATGGGACTGGTTGTTGTATAGACTTGGTCAACTCGTCCAACACTACTGTGAAGAGGAATGGGCTCAATGCCGATCTTGGTGGAGTCCTACTTCCACCGGAAGTAGTCTGTGTCTCCGACAGGTGCTCATACACATGTTTTTGCCCCGTCATACATATCCTTTATTATTTTGATATACCTTTCTGGTACCTTTCTAAGTTGTAGACTTTCCCAGATGAGTTTCCGCGGCACACTGTCATATGCTTTTCTAGGTCAATGAATACCATATGCAGGTCTCTTTTCTTTTCTCTATATTTCTCAATTATCCTCCTTATGACGTGTATAGCTTCTGTTGTAGAGCGGCCTGGCATAAATCCAAATTGGTTTACCGCTATCTGAGTTTCTCGTCTAATTCTCGTGTCAACAATTCTTTCCCATAGCTTCATCGTGTGACTCAATAGCTTTATTCCCCTGTAATTTGCGCAACATTGGACATCTCCTTTTTTCTTATATAATGGATTAATGTCAAATCGGTCAAAGGGTAGAGCTCGAGATTTTGACTTCAAGGGTTTTATCACAATGGTATGAGTTTTCTCCGAAACTAGTGCAACATGATTGTGCCTGATGTACAAGTTTCCATTTGAGGACGCGTTAGGCAATTGACTTTAGCCGCTCGAAAAAACAGTTGACACATTGAGCCAAATATTGCTCATCCCTACATGCTACACTAAAGAAGGGGCGTTGAGGGGTAAAAGAACAAGTAAATAGTATAAAAGAATTGAACGTAATGAACTTATGTAAAAGGTAATAAAAAGTGCGAGCAAATTGATGCATCGATGAACCAATTTTGTTTGAAGGCAAATTCCTATTCCACACCTAATGTTATATTTGTTTAAAGCATAATTTTAGTTTTATTTTATGACTTCGAGCAATACATTGTATATAAATTTAATTTGTAGATATATTTTTGTGATTTACTTATTTATACTTTAACATAAATTGTAATTAGAACTAAGTTGTGAAAAATATAAATATAATACCAACAACCAAATAAAATAAATGCATCCTAAGAAACATGTTCTAACACTGTTAACATTGATTTTCAACTCAAATAGTTAAATTGATGTATCTTAAGACTTTGTTATATTACAAGAAGTTATTGGGTTTGGGCCAATGAGTATTTTCTCACATACCATTAGTTTCATCCCCAGCTGCATACTCAAGTATTAAAGATGATTGGATGAATTAGTGATCTGTCTATAATCCAATTGCCGTGAACAAAAAGTAAAAAATAACAATAAACAAAACAAATTGAAAAGAAACTATTTAATGCACCGAAAAACCTATGACGTGCTAAATTACATTATTTTTAAACGAGTCAAGCTAAAACTCATCCCGTCTAAAAAGATGATCTACAAATTTTATTTTATTAATTGTCTTCCACATATAGTGGGTTTTTAAGAGTGTTTTTTTATTAATTTTTAACTTTTTAATTTTTAGAAATTAAAAAGTCAGTTAACTTGTTAAAAAATCAAAGAAAGCCAAACACACCCATACGCTGAATTTATTTAGGGTTTCAAGTTTCAACACGATCCAATAGCTGACTAGAGTCCAAGCTGCGGCAGACCACCTCTTCCTCCTGTTCTTCATGTAAGAATTCTCTTTCGCATCAGATCGATTCACCTCTCGATTGTTATTTCATCTATTCAATTTCATGTTTGATTGAAATTTTACCTACTTTGGTTTAACGATGATGAAATCTGTGAAGTTTTGAGTCGAATCACATCGGATTTGTGCGGGTTTAGTCGCTTTAGTCATCATACAGTATTCTTCACATCAAATCGTTGCGTTGTTGATTATATGTCGGTTTAGGGTTCTGATGAGGTCCTCTAACACAAATCGAATTGATTTGTGATTGTTTTTATATGTTAATCTGCTAGATCTTGAGTAATAGGACTTCATTGATTATGGTGAATATTATCTGTATGTTTAGCTTGTTTAGTTCGTGCTTTAATAAAGCTTTAAGTTTATTTTTGTCAGTTTGGTTTGTTAAATGTGTTAAGAAGAATGTTAAGTTGATGTTGTGCTCACCATTTAGCAATGATGATTGTTCTTTTGTGCTTCCAAACATTATGTTTTTTTTTTGTCAAGTTTGGTTGATTTCTGTCTCTGGATGTTAACCTTATTAAGTGCATTGATATACATATGTCTAGAATCTTTTTCTCTTTATAAAGATGAATGAAATGTTACAAAAATATCCTAGATATATAAGGTATATTATATGTATGTCAGTATGTTCATGTGCTTATATTATTTTTTTCTATACGATAGAATCTTAAGTTGCAGGGAAATCAACAATATTTAACTTTATAAGGTGCATAAGATATGCGGACTGGAACCTTTTTTGGAGTATGATTCAATTGGTATCAACATGGATGTGCTCTTGTGAAGCTTTATTGTTATAAATATTTTTAGCTTACTGGGACAAATATCATTCTGTATTTCTTCTGTTTTAGCTACAAACTTTACTTTATGTTAAATTTGCATATTCCAAGTAGTTTTACTGTGTCTTTCTGTACATCCGGACATCCGGTTTTATATTTAATGCTTTTTGTTAGCAGATAATTTGTCACAATGTCGGAGGGTCAAGAAACCGATAAGAATATTGAAATATGGAAAATCAAGAAACTTATCAAAGCATTGGAAGCCGCTAGAGGAAATGGTACAAGCATGATTTCTCTTATCATGCCGCCTCGTGATCAGATCTCTCGTGTCACCAAAATGCTTGGTGATGAATTTGGAACCGCTTCAAACATTAAAAGCAGAGTCAACCGCCAATCTGTTTTAGGTGCCATCACTTCAGCCCAGCAAAGACTCAAGCTTTACAACAGGGTTCCACCAAATGGGCTCGTGCTTTACACCGGAACCATAGTCACTGAAGATGGAAAAGAGAAAAGGTCACAATAGACTTTGAACCATTCAAGCCTATTAACGCTTCACTTTATCTTTGTGACAATAAATTTCACACAGAAGCTTTAAATGAATTACTGGAGTCTGATGACAAATTTGGTTTCATAGTCATGGATGGAAACGGGACCCTTTTGGGACATTAAGTGGAAATACTAGGGAAGTTCTACACAAATTCACAGTCGATTTACCGAAAAAACACGGGCGAGGAGGTCAGTCTGCCCTTCGGTTTGCACGTCTTCGAATGGAGAAACGTCACAATTATGTAAGAAAAACAGCTGAGCTGGCAACACAATTTTTCATCAATCCTGCCACTAGTCAACCTAATGTTTCGGGACTTATCCTAGCTGGATCTGCTGATTTTAAAACTGAGCTGAGTCAGTCAGACATGTTTGATCCTCGTCTCCAGGCTAAAATCTTAAATGTGGTTGATGTTTCTTATGGAGGAGAGAATGGTTTCAATCAAGCTATTGAGCTGTCTTCAGAAATACTTGCAAATGTAAAGTTTATTCAGGAAAAACGTTTAATTGGGAAGTATTTTGAGGAAATTAGTCAGGATACTGGGAAGTATGTGTTTGGTGTTGATGACACTTTGAAAGCTTTAGAAATGGGTGCAGTTGAGATTCTTATTGTATGGAAAATCTTGATATTAATCGTTATGTACTTAAAAACAGCACAACTGGTGAAATTATTGTCAAGCATTTAAACAAAGATCAAGAGGCTGATCAGAGTAATTTTAGGGATTCGGACACCAATGCTGAGCTTGAAGTTCAAGAAAAGATGTCATTGCTCGAGTGGTTTGCTAATGAGTATAAAAAATTTGGATGCACGCTTGAGTTTGTTACAAACAAGTCTCAAGAGGGTTCACAATTTTGTAGGGGTTTTGGTGGAATTGGTGGTATACTTCGGTACCAGTTGGACATTAGGTCGTTTGATGAACTGTCTGATGATGGTGAAATTTATGAGTCCGATTAGCAATCAATAACTTGCCATGGGCCGGTGCAGGGGTGGGGCTCAGACCCAGCACCAAGGCACTTGTTAAGCTCCCTACCTTTGTTCCCTGTTAAGGATTTCTTATGAAGGTCAGTTTTGTTTTCTTCTCATCTATCTCTCTCTTAAAAAAATTTTCTGCTGTGAAAAATGAATATGATAGATGTGTGTCTATGGTTCTGTTTTTTAAGCTATTTGTATGGTTCATCTGTGGAAAAATATCATGTATGTAGTGTCTTTTTCTTTGGGATATATGGATCAGTTTTGCTACCGTCATCAAGAATCTGAATAATTAAATGCGATCAAGTGGTACTTGTGAGTTTTTAAATATAATTTAACTGAACATCCATCGGGAGTTTATATTTTGCATTAATAAGATGGAAGAAACAAGAAGCTTATATAACTATGGGGAAGGACAGAGGAAATGAAAACATTTTCTTCATATGCAGGGGGGAATCTTACTGGGCGGATGGGTTGGTAACGGGCTAGCACACACTTAGTTTTTCCTGTTTGTTAAATTTTATTCTAAAAACAATTATGAGAACTATATTATCAGTGATTATATTTTTCTTAACAAACCAGTTTACGAGGTTTTGTTTTAGCATTCGTTATCACTTGCAAACCTGTTTTGACGTGGGGTATTTTTAGGGGGGGTGCTGGGGATTGAGTTTATAGATTAGATGTCTGATTGATGACTTCTCTATTATTATTATTTTTACAAGGAGGTTTTCAGATATTATTTTGGAATAGATTTTACATCTACAGTACTTAAATAATCGCATTTGTTACGTTTAAATTCTATTTTCTACCGGTTGCCTGTAAGTTTTGATGTAATTTATTTTAAAATGCAAATGCAAACGTATCCATAGTGTTCTTTCTACTTATAACTCATTCGACCCATTAAAGATAACTCACTCATGATCCAAACAGGCTGCTTGTCAACGCTAGTTGACCTAGACGTATAATAATAATTGTCGGAGTAACCTTTCTTGTTGTCTTTTTGGGTTGACTCAGTTGGAATAAATAGTATGGATGATGAATCAAGGCGGCAAGCTAAACCCCCTCCCAAGCTTGAAGCGGTTGCACTCGAGCATTCTCGACATGTTTTAAACGGTTTCCACCATATGCTTTTGTGGATTTGCATTGCGTTTTGTGCTTTTGCTTTCAGGACATAGTTTGACTTATGTTATGGTCTTGATGATTTGGGATTATTACTTTTGTCTGTCAAAATTATTTCTCAAACCTGTAGATTCATATGAACTATCCTTATTTAACGTTGCTGGTCAACTTTTTGTTGGTATGTTTCTTTTTGATTTGTTGGGGAGCTGCTTTGTGGTGGGCTTGACGGAATTGATTCGATGATATGTCAAATCTCTCACAGCCACAAAAGCACAAGAGCCATGATCTTTTTGTAAATGGTTTGTATTCGGATAGTCTATAACTGGATGATGAGAGGTTAAACATGATAATAAAATGTAACGATGTAAAGAAAATGAGGATGCTATACAAACTCATCGAGTGCCTGAATCATCATTTGAAACCTAATCGTACTGTTGTGGCTCATGGATCCGTTTCCATTTTAAGTACCGACTTTGTTCCTCTTGTTTTAACACCCGGGGGTAGTCATTATGTAATCGAAAATTATTTGATTTAAAACCAGCTGAACTAAATGGTGTACACGCTTAAAACAAACTTATTTCATTAGAAAATATATCCAAAATTCAGTTCACAACCCTACATGACAAGATAATAAAGCTCGAGCAAAAGTTAATCCATAAAAACAAACATTTTTAATCTAGAATGTTTAAAATGAATTTGCATGCAATATAGATTCTTGATACGGGTGAGGTGAAAATTATTCGTACTTGTATGTCTTTGTTAGTGTTGTGTATGATCACATCACAAACTTTTACCACGTTAATTATGTGAATACAAATCTCATATGGTTTTTATAACTTTGCAATCATCATACATCCTGTATAACATGTATTAAAAACCCTTTCATAGTTCACATGATTATATAATGTTATGGGCACCTCATATAGTTCATATGCTAAGATTCATATACCACGTTAGTGGTGTGTGAATACTATGTCGGTTGTGGATTTATAATCTGTCTAATAATTAAAATGTTTCTTTAAACATTCTAAATAACCAAACAAATAGTATAAACTAATTTTGACGCACCTCGCTTTCTCAACTTGTTGTGGCTCAATCGTTTGTTTTGTTAGGACCGAGTACGACGGAGTACTAACTGATTCAACGTGATACCAAATCAAATAGCGCGGAATTCTATTTGATTGGCGATCCAATCAGGGAGAACATAATCCGGATCAAAACTAACGATGAGAAAACGTTAAGAATTGATTAGCAATGATCAGGAACGCTCTATGAAGTTGGAAGGGACTCTCTGTGCGATCTGAGACGGCTAGGTTGAGAATAATCGAAGTGTTTTTTTTCACGAATTTAGTGGTATTTATAGGTTACAGCTCTCATTCGTACGACTGAGCCAAGCGACAGGCTCAGTCGTGCGACTGAGTCATACAACTGAACCATTCGTACGACTGAGTCATTCTTATGACTCAATCGTGCGATTGATCCAATCACCTGGTTCAGTCGTGCGATTGGCCCATTCGCATGCTCCAGTCGTGCGACTGAATCAGAATACTTAGTTAAACACATTCTTGAACCTTAATGATTCAGAACATGTCTAACAACTCTATAACCTATATAACATGTTCATATATGTGTGTAACAACAAACACTATTAATATATATGACATTAAACAGTCAATCAACCATTCACTGAAGAGTTTTTCATTACATTTATTCAACATTACATTAAACAGGTCAGCTGTAGAACCCCCAGACTCTCCCGGGCGTCCACTAACCGCCCTCATGCCGTGCTCAGTAGCCACGACCTTGCTACCCACTCTCTGGGTGAGAGGCTCTTCATCTGATACTTCTTCCTCATCAGGCTGAAAGCCCTGATGGAATCCCGCCGTCTCTAAACCCTCGCGTGGGGATGGTGGAGATATAACATTAGCATCTGTAGTAGTGGTCTCCGGACCCGTATCTCCACCATCATCGCCGTCATCATCGGAGTAATCGGAGGGTAGAGCAATCTGCTCCACATCCGAGTCGCTATCATCGTGGCGCCACTTCCTCTTTGCTGGTGCCACACAATCATCACGGGCCAAATGCCTAAACAGTCGCCTGACAGGGGGTTTCACTTGCTTCCCCCTGTACACCTTCATCCTGCCTAAGGTGGTATCATCCATCACCTCAAGCACCACGGCGTCCTCCTTCTCCTTTGGCAGCATAGGGAGCTTCTGGTCAATGATCATCTGCATGAAGCGAGGGTACATGCAGAAGCTCTCTTTGCCTTTAGCCTCGATGTTCTCCACTAGATAAGTGAAGATCATCCTCGAGAAGCTGAACGGGTGGTTCAGCACCAACGCCACATAGGCGCTTTGCATCTGCTCAGACAACTCGTCAAAGCCTCCTTTCCTTGAGGCAATGCACCTTAGCAGCACGTGAGCTAAGTACTTGAATTGGGGGCACAGGTTGCTCTTGTTGAGCATACCTGCATTTATATCCCCCGAGTACTTTGCCCGCAGAAAGCAGCCTCGAACTATCAGAGGGTGTAGTCGTGTGGGGCAGTCACTGTCATCACCAAACTCTAAGACTGTCCGGAGATCATCCTCACTGATCTCTATAGCCTGACCGAAGATGAAGCTTTTGATACGGTAGGGCTCTGTGGACCTGTCCACGACAGCGCTTTCCCAGAAAGCCTGCTGGACTGAACGGTATGGCGTGCAAGGAGTAGAAATAGCTCGGAAGATCCTCGATCTCCGTAAGAACGTAATGATGCCCGAGAACTCCGCCGCATTCCGGGATGTCAGATCCAAATGAGCACAAATGTTATGCTTTGTGCTAATGGTCCAACGACTCGCCATCTGTTACACAATATAAATAAACGTTAGTGCATGTTGAATATGGCTAAATTAAGTTAATGAACTTTACACTTTAGTTTAGTCATGTGACTAAGTTGGACAACTGAACTCTATTCATGCGAATGAGTTCATACGTGCGGCTGAGTCAAGCGATTGGACTTAGTCGTGCAATTGTTCATGCATTTGCTTCAGTCGTGCAATTGAGCTTAGACGCATGGTTCAGTCGTGCGATTGAACCATTCGTCGATCTCAGTCATGCGACTGAGACTAGTCGTCTTGCTCAGTCGGGCGAATGAAGTTCATCAGTGTGTCCAGTTGCCTATTCGACAGTTTGTCCATTCAAATTCTTGTTTTGAGTAAAACTTGATGTTAAACGTTGAGTTTAGGCTCATTACACTCGGAACAGTCCGATTAAGCATCTTTTAAGTTTTGTTTGAACTTATAGCTTCGTTTGTGTGGTTTATTTGTCCATTTTGTCCTCGGTTACTGTTAGGTCAAAATTTGTGTGATTCGTGATGTCATTGTTCGGTTTTATTGATGAACCACCTCGAATATTACCTGTATAAGCACAAACGAATGTCAGAACACACAAATATATGGTAAAATTGAATTGAACAAAATTTTGGTAGCGGTTCTTTAAGTCGTACGTATAGAGGGGCGATTTGGGTGAATGGACGACTGAGGCCGATTCGACCTGCATTTATACTAGGGCAACTCCCAGTCGTGCGACTGAGCCCTGTCGCATAGGTCAGCCGTGCGACTGAGCCTAGTCGCATGAGTGAATCATGCGATTGAGTCTTAGTCGTGCGATTCACCCAATCGTTCACCTCCAATCGTACGATTGAGGTTCATTTGTGCGACTGTCACAGTAGGTCACCTCCAATCGTGCGATTGGGCTCATTCGTATTGTCTATTCGTATGATTTGACTCATTCGTATGCTCCAATCGTACGACTGGATCATACTTATGGTTCAGTCGTGCGAATGGCCATACTTGTGACATTTTGACCATCTTACCATACGTCATTTAGTTCTATTTAGCAGTAGATAAAACATTATGAGCAGGTTGATCATCTCAGACATGACCATTTTAAATACGACCTTTTGATCACCTCAGATGTGATCCATTTATCCACCTGATCATCTCAGACATGATCCATTTAGCCACCTAATCATCTCAGACATGTACCATTTATCCACCTGATCATCTCAGACATGATCCATTTAGCCACCTGATCATCTCAGACATGATCCATTTATCCACCTGATCATCTCAGACATTATCCATTTATCTTTTTAGAAACAAGTTATAATAAATTAAACATTAAGCTCATTTTTGTGACATTTTCTGCAATGAATAGTATAGCACAGTCCGACACAGACACACTAACAAATAAAGTAAAATAACAAAATGAAAATGTTTTTGTGATTTTGTTAGGGTTGGGTAGATAAGCCTATTAGTATTAACATCAATTTCAAGACAGATTCATATGGAATCAGACAGGCATAAACTCAATTACTTGGAACCTTTTATATTTATCGAAAAGGAAACTAACATATTTACATAACATATTTTTTCATTTGTCTGAGACTTCTAAGTTCTAACTTGGAATCATGCTTGATATGATATGTAAAGCACGTTGATTATCAACATCAGTCGGTGCATCCACGACGATTGTCAGTATACTTGTCCACTTAAATCCATACACATATTTTTGACACACATTGGTGATGAATTAAGTTATATTATTTCAACCAACATTTGTGGATCTCAAGCTTATATGGTAATCAACATTCCTTAGGGGACTTTCGAGCGGTCTACAGGTATTATGACAAGAAGAGACTATTCTTAGAACTTTCAAAGAGAAGCCAAGCCTCAGGTCAGTGCCATCGCACAGCAGAGAGGCGGCAAACAACAGTGAATTCTAGAATATGTAGGTTATGCTTATCCTCAGGTCAGTGCCATCGCACAGCAGAGAGGCACACAACCTATCTCCTTGTTAGAACATTTCTAATTTTCTTTTTCACATAACACACCAACAACATAAGTTTTCAGCTTGATTGCGCTTGTATTCATTTTTTCATGCTTTGCTCTTTTTGTGGTCATTCGCTCACCTTTGGTGGCGTTTATTTGCTCGGTATCCCTTATTGGAAATAGCTGATTATGTTAACTAGTGATAAGATGGGAACCCACAGTCAGTTGAACCATTTAGTTTAGATTGAGTTCAACAATGATGTCTACTCGTCTATTGTGTTGAATCACCAATGATGTCTACTCGTCTATTGTGTTGAATCTACCGACACATCGTATAGTGAAATAGCACCTCCCTAGAACAACTTTCTCCGTGTAATTACAGTAACACTCAAGCGTACTATCATTTTCCCAATCTTGTTAGACTCAGAATTCTCTGACTAACAATTCTATGATTTAATGAAACTAAAATTAAAAAAATAAAATCTTTTAGTGTTCCAAGTAACTAGACGCCTGTGTACTATCACTTTCCAATCTTGTAGAATTACAGCCTTGTCTTTGTTGTTCATGCCTTTTAGATTATCTGCCCTTCTCTTTTTTTTAAGTAACTAAATACTGAAAATGACCTAATCTCCCCCTAAAATTCTAAAACAGAAAATCTTTTTGTGTTTTTAAATTTTTATAAGACAAGGAAGTTAAAATTAAAAAATAAAAAATGAAAATAAACTAAAGACAGAACTAGTGTCAGACTATGCATCTGTGTCTTCAGAGATAATGTCACTTTTCTTTTTCACGCCGTTGACCTCTAACAAGTAGAAAAATCTGGGTTTATCAAACGGTTTAGTGTAGAGGTCAGCGCGTTGAAAATCCGTGTTTATTTTTACCACATCTATTAATTGTTTTTCATAGCAGTCACGTATGAAATGATACTTTATGCCTATGTGTTTGGTTTTAGGGTGTTGTACCGGATTTAGTGACAGCTATGGCAACAGAGTTATCAACATAGATAGGGGTGTTCGAGAATTGCAAACCGTAGTCTCGCATTTGCTGTTGGATCCAGATAATCTGAGAGCAGAAGCTTGCGGCAGCAACGTATTCAGCTTCACAGGTTGATAAGGCAACCGAGGTCTGCTTCTTGCATTGCCATGTGACTAAACGCCTTCCAAAAAACTAACACCCTGCTGATGTAGACTTGAAATTCATTTTGCAGCCACTATAGTCTGAATCACTATACGCCGTGAGCTCAAAGTCATCGTCATGAGGATACCACAACCCCAGTGTTGGTGTACCTTTCAGATAACGGAAGATTCTTTTGACCCCGATCAGATGATTTACTTTAGGTTTTGCTTGATATCTGGAGCATAAACATGTGGCGTACATGATATCTGGACGGGAGGCAGTGAGATACATGAGAGATCCGATCATCCTACGATACATAGCGGCATCCACCAAATCCCCATTCTCATCAGGAGCCATATCATGATTTGTGGCGAGTGGGGTACTGGCAGCAGTGACATTTTCCATATCAAAGCGACTAAGAATGTCTCCGACATACTTAGTCTGATGCAGAAAAATACCGGTAGGTGTCTGATCCACCTGTAATCCCAGGAAGAACTTCATTTCTCCCATGTCACTCATTTCAAATTCTGCATTCATCACAGATTCAAATTTTTACATAACTCTTCGTTTTGTGAACCGAAGATTATGTCATCCACATAGATTTGCACCATTCATAAATCACCGTCTCTTTCTTTGATAAACAGTATGCAGTCAATCACACCCCTGCGAAACCCGTGTTTCAGCAGATGAGTGGAGAGGTTTTCATACCAGCCTCGAGGAGCCTGATGTAGCCCATACAGAGCCTTGTCTAACTTGTAGACTCTGTCCCGATGATAAGGATCTTCGAATCCTTCGGGTTGACTGACCTAGACTTCTTCATGGATTTCCCCATGCAAGAATGCACTCTTAACATCTAGTTGATAGACTTTGATCTTCATGTAAGAGGCGTAGGCTAGAAAGATGCGGATAGCTTCCATTCTAGCTACTGGTGCAAAGAATTCATTATAGTCGACTCCCTCGACTTGTCTGAAGCCTTGAACAACCAACCGTGCCTTGTTTCTGATAACAACACCTTGGTCATCCTTCTTGCAGCGTAGCACCCATTTGGTGCCTATCACTTTGACTCCTCTGGGTCGGTCAACGAGTGTCCACACTCCAAGTATCTTGAACTATAGCAACTCCTCTTGCATAGCATTGACCCAGGCTTCATCCTTCAGGGCATCGCTTACGTGTTTGGGTTCAACTTGAGAAACGAAACATCTGAAAGCCCCATCATTCACGTAGCCCTTTTCCATAATTTCAGCGTAATCAGCAGTATACAACCGATTTCTTGTCTACACGCCGGAGTGTAGATCTCCAATGATTGCCTCCGGTGTCACACCCCGACCGACGGCGGAATCATCGGAGCGGACGAGGGAATGATTGATTGTTCATAACACATGATTGTCTAATAGTGAAGATAATATTAAAATCAGATTACAAGATAACATAAGTTTAACATACACAAATACAACAATTGAAACCACAAATAGTAATTGTCTTTTATTTTGACTAAGTCCGGGTCTTAAATGAGCACGTAGAAGTCCACTAACTTGCTTAACCTGAAATCATGTGAGAAAATAAGGCCAGCTAACGAGTTAGCTGGTGAGTAATCACAGTTTTGAGTATACATATAGATTGATTGATTGATTGAGAATAATCCAATTCACAAGGTAATATTAAGAATTATTATGTAATAGCAAAGCATATAGATAAACTGACACAATAACACCCCTTGACTGACACTTGCATATAATAGACTCCACACATACACCATAGATTGACTCCTGCCTCTGGCACAATCACCACTCGACTATTCATATGGGGTGGGTTATCCAAACCAGTAGATCTACCATTGATACCAGGATTGATTGATTGAATTAGGGTTTTACTGTCGTCCAGTTTATCATAGTATGTTCAATAGTTGTAAGTAATAACATAACCTGTCTTGAATTGAATTTAGAATGAAATAACAATAGAATATCATGATTGAATATATTGTATCACATGATTTCCCCCAAATAAGAAATGATATAAAAAGGGGATATGAATACTCACTTGATTAATGAGATTAGAATTTGGACGTGATAGATTAGGCGCCAACGATTTCCTTATGATTAACCTAAGGAACGGTGCCTTGAATTAGGATAATAATGATTTGAGAATTTGAGAATGTATTAAGATTTCTATTGGGTTTTGAATGATAGTTTAAATAAACTAATTTTATTTAGTTTGAATGTCTTGAATTATAATAAATTCATTTCAAGTAATTATATAGAAATAAATCTACTAATACACTTTACTATTTGATTGATTGTTAAAATAAATAATTTATTTTTATTAATTAATTATATAATAATTAATTAAATTTTAATTATTTAAGTGACTAAAAGAGATAAAAATGATTTAAAAGATTTATATATAAAACTTTATATTTAATCATTATTTAAACAAAATACATAGATATTATTTAATCCAATAATTATTTAGTGATTTCAACAATTATTTAAAGTTTATTTATTTTTTTTATAAAAATTTAACTAGTTATGTTATTTATTTGAAACAATTAATAAAATAAATAAATAAAATGTTGAAATAAATTTCAGAATATAATTTGGTTGTTTTAAAAATTTTAATGTTAGTAGAAACATTTTTATAATTTTTAGGATTTTTTCTGAATTTTTTATAGCTTAAAAAGCCAAAAAAAATGTGTAGGTGGCCCGGTTCGAACCCGGGACCTCCTGTTGGACATGGAGCGCAGGAACCAGTGAACCAAAGGGTCGTGGCCGCGAGAAGAGATGGTTCCCACTTCTTTAAATACAAACAACAACCATCCCCTAAATCGATATGAGCCCTAGTTTGATTTCAATCCAAATTGAAGATCAAGATGTGAATGTTTATGATTCAGATCATGGGGCTTTTGTTCCCCTAATGAAATCGAGTGTAATGATGTAAACAATTACCCGCAAATCATTCGAGATCACCGGTTCATGTCGAAGAAACAGTCGCGGTCAAGGTGGTGATCGAGTGATGCTCAAACGATGATTATAATCAAATTAAACTTGAGGTTAGCTTCGTGTAGTGGTATTGATGCAAAGCCCTATATCAAATTCGGTTAAAATCGATCGGAGAGGGGTCTTTAATGGAGTTGCAGGTCGCGATTTGGAGGATGATTAATGGTGGTGTTCGAGTGTGTTTTAGATGAAATTGAGCTCGATGGTTGCTTATAAATGACCAAACATTCGTTAATGCGGGATTTCTTTTGATTATAAAAGTCGATGGTGCCCGATTTTATGGCCGGTGTTTTGGACGAGTGGAGAAGACAGCGAACGGGGAAGAAGGGGTGGGGTTGGGTAGCCTTTTCAACTTTTACACAATCAGTCCCTGTGGTTTTGAGTGTTTATTATTTCATGCATAAACTTTGATTTTTAATTTCATTAATTGCCTAAACACCCCTGGACTTATAAAATTAATTTGAATAATATACCAAATTAATTATTTGTTAATCTTTATAACTTTTGTAAAGCTTTTAAACTTTATACTTTGATTAATTATTTTCACTTAACAATTTAAATTCATGATTACTAATAAAGATTTATAAGTTTATTAAAATTTTATTTTATAACTTTATAAATTGTAATAAGACTTTCCATTAGTTATTTATTATAAAATGGTTAATAAATTTTATAACCTTACGAAAAAGAATTATTTATAATCCATAAATTATTATAAGTTGTCTAAATGTTTCATAAATGAATAATTCGTAATTTAAATTGCACATTTAGTGCATTTGATCCATTAAAATTATTAAAATAATTTAATAATAGAAGTTCAAAAATGGGTTCGGGTTTGGGTTTTAACTTGGAAATTTGCGGATGTTACATTCGGCGGATGATTCGTACTGATCCTAGTCACAGGTGTCGTTGGGACGACAACTTCAGAGTCCAGATTTGTGACTAGAGGGTCGGTATCCGTATTTCCAGATGTGTGTTCGGCTGTCGAAGAGCTCCTTCTTGATCAACATTTGGTGCCTGTCCTGTCTCAGTTGCTTCTTCTTCATCTATCGAGTCATCACTCTCGTCCTGCTCGGCTGGTGAAGATCCCGATGAACCACTCACAGGTGTTGGATTGCTAATATCCAGATTCGGAGTGTTTAGAATATCGTGCATCATCTGGGTAGTAATATCTTCATCTGAATCTATCTGAGAAAGATTAAATGATTTGAAAAAGCAATCGTAGTCAAAGAATGACGATGGACCTTTTCCAGCAGGGGGGATGGTGAATCGTTGAACGTCAATATTGCACCAAACTTTACCTGACCAGTAGAGTTATTGTAAACTCGTTTGTCTGGTATGTTGTATCCTAGAAAGATCCACTGATCTGCCTTTTCATTAAACTTGTCCTCTTGAGTTTTCTTCAGTAGCGTACAAGGAGCGCCGAATGGTTCCAGATACTCCAGGTTAGGTTTACGCTTCTGTAGTAGCTCATAGCAAGTCTTCCCATGCCTCTTCACAACTGACACACGATTGAGTGTGTAGCATGCATTGGCAACAGCTTCGTTCCAGAACTGCACTGGCAGTTTTGAATCTGCCAACATAGTTCTGGCGGTCTCGATCAAGTTCCTGTTCTTTCGCTCAGCAACTCCATTCATCTGTGGTGTGTATGCAGAGGTGAATTGATGAACAATTCCCTTTTCTTTGCAGAAAGCATCCATCCACTGATTCTTAAACTCTATTCCATTGTCTGAGCGAATGTTCCTAACCTTCAGCTTGTAAAGCGATTCCAGTGTAGTAACCAGCACTTTGAATGACTCAAAGGTTTCTGACTTTGCTTTCAGAAACATCACCCAGGAGAATCGTGAGTAGTCATCAGTGACTACGAAG
Source organism: Flaveria linearis (assembly GCA_024085815.1). Taxonomy (NCBI): domain Eukaryota; kingdom Viridiplantae; phylum Streptophyta; class Magnoliopsida; order Asterales; family Asteraceae; genus Flaveria; species Flaveria linearis. The sequence goes on along the minus strand of CM044011.1, from coordinate 78,447,099 downwards.
CAGTACCAGTCTCCGGTGATACTCTTCGTGCTGACTGGACCGAATAGATCCATGTGCAATAGCTCCAGTGGCATCTCGATAGAATTGACTTGCTTGGTCTTGTGAGATTTCCTGGTCTGCTTTCCCTTCTTGCATGAGACACAAAAATCAAGAAGTTTGAAGTTCTTTATAGGAACTCCATCAACTAAGTTGTTATGAATCAGATGATTCATCTTCCTATGATTAATGTGTCCCATTCTCCTATGCCATGAAATGGAGTCCTTCTCTGTAACTTTAGACAAGAAACATTGAACAGTAGAAACCCTAGTAGAAGCGTTAGACATATCTAGAACATACAAGTCATTATATCTAGATGCTGACATTAATACCTGCTCCTCTGGAATTTCCATCTCTTTCTTCAGAATGTAACATTTTCGATTGTCAAACATAACTTTGAAGCCCTTGTCACAAATCTGAGACACTGAAAGCAGATTGTTTTCTAATTGCTGAACAAAATTTACTTTATCGAACCTTACCTTTGCATTACCTACTTCTCCCTGAGCGGTAATGTATCCTCCTTTGTTTCCAGCAAAGGAAACGTGTCCCCCTTTAATTTTTTTGACATTGTAAAGGAGGGACTGATTTCCCGTCACGTGCCTGGAAGCTCCGCTATCTACTATCCATGTATTTGTAGACGTACTATAGCGGACACCCTGTACATAATAGAAAATAATTAGTTAAGGAGGGGGACCCAAGCCTTGACTGGCTTGGGTTTCCCAGAGGCATCACACAGCATGAACTCGACCCACTGTCCTTTATCAGTGGGTGGTACATTAACTTTCAACTTGTCCTTGCTTTCAGACACATCAGTTGTTTTGGCTTTCTACAAACCATCCCTGTGAAAGGATTGTTTGTGGTAAACCGTAGACTGATTTACAGTTTGAACTTTTGGTTTAGTTTCAAAAACATGTTTTACCTCAGGAATCACAGACTTACCAGTGACTTGTTTGTGTTGCCTTTGGCACGGAGGAGATGGAAACGACCTAAAAGGTGTTTTAGACCTAATAGGAGTTTTTGATCTAATGGGAGTCTTAGATCTTTGTTTTGAAACTTGTTTAACTTTGTTGTCTAGCTTAATTTTAATTTTTGGTGTCTGATAGCGATGACAATTTGAAGAGATGTGATCGCGTTGTCCACAAGTATAGTATGACCTCCTTTCAACAGGACTAGGAGATCTCGTGTGGGGCGGTGAATAAACTTCAGGTACTTCCTTTTTGGTCTCACTTCTAAGATTTTCACCTTCCTTGACAAATTTTACTTGTTTAACGTTATGGGTGTTTTGTCTTAGAAGATGGTGGTTATCTTGCTTCACCGGTTTAGTTTGAGTGGTTTTGGAAATCTTAGGTTGTGTGGTAGTCGATTTTGGATCCAACCCAAGAGATGCTTGAACATTCTTGTGAATCCAAGGATCTCAATTTAGGAATTATCAGTATTAAAATAAATCAATTTAATGATCGCGGAATTATCACTAAGTGACGTTTAATTGTTTTAATGATTAATGATGAACACAACCACAGAAACACAATAAATGCGAAATCAATAATTATTCAAACGTATTTCATTAACTATAACGTAATGATTACAAAAGAATAATAATAAATGACTATGAACAACGAATTCAGTGAATCGAATAATGTTGATGTGACGGCGGTTAGGGTTGCACAATGATGTAACTCTTGATAGCCGTAATATTGATTGATTGTGTTCTTTGAGATGTGAAACCTAGGACTCGTATTTATAGATGGTTTGAGTCGGCTAAGGAAACACCGAATCTCTTGGGATTTGTTATTGATTGTGTTGACTTGTTTTACTTCTTGGTATTTGCAATCGCACAAGTATAATGTTCTTCTGCAGGAGTCTTGTCGTCCGCAGAACTTTTGTTCTTCCGTAGATGAATTGGTCTTCCGTAGAAATGTTGTTCTTCCGTAGGAAATCCTTCTTCCGTAGGAGTCTTCACTTCATGGTCTTTGATCATCCGCAGGAACATTCACTTGGTCATTGGGTCTTGTAAGAAACATATCTACGGATTAACAATAATGTTTATCCGTAGATGTTTCCTACACTTGGTCAATTTCAGGAAACCATCCAAGTATATTGTTTCTCCTGTCAAGACACAAATCAACACACACATATATAAAGGGGTTAACCTATAGATTCAATGCACACATATATATATATATTGACTATTACAAGTGTTAATTACAAGACTTGATACAAGTACTAAGCCTATACAAAAATGATCTAGTCCTATACAATCTAGATCCAACAATACTCCCCCTTAGGCTTAGCTCCTTGTAATCAGTCCTTCAAAACTGCAAGCTCCTTGACTCTTGCTATCATTTTATTGTAGAAGTAAGATACAGCAGTCTTCTGATCATCGTACTTGTACTTGATCTTCATGCTGCTGATCTTCTTCAACATGTCATAACTCAGTCCCAAAACATCTTCTTCCGTAGTGAGTGTTTCCACTACACTATCATTATGTACAATTTCCAATTCATCTTCTTCTGAGATTCTGAGCTCAGACACTTCAGTTATTGTTATGCCTTTTAGTAGCCCAGCCTCATGCTTCCTTCTCTTGTGTGCCTTTGCATGCAGTTTATCTATAACTTGTATCATGTGCACGTACAGGCAGAGATCATTCTGAGCCTTTTCATCTGTTAGCTTTGGGAAGAATTTGTCGTGAAGGTATGATGTGTAGCTAGGATGCAACATCTTTATCTCTATTGGATCAAAGATCCTGATCTTATCAGCCTTCTTCCCATCAGCATTTCTCAGCAATACCATCTCTTTAGTCTTTTCAACATATCCCCATTCTGTGATAGGATAAGTGAATTGATTTCCTTTTATGCCTTTGATGGTATCTGAGTTTTTATCACATCCAACTCTCTTTAGCATGTCTTCATCTACAAGGGATGAGACTTCAGCTGTTCTTCTTTTCTTACTTAGTTTGATTCTGTTGTGCTCCTTATCATCTTTCTTTGCTTGTGTCAGCACATCATCAATGAATCTGGTCTTCATACCATTTACAGCTCTAGAGAAGTCTCTCCCCCTGAGATGGATTGGATAGTTGGATATTGGGATGCTTTGCAAATCCCTGATATCTTGCTCCGAAAGGCTAAGCAGAACTTCCACATCATGGAAGTATTGAATCCTTCCAGATGTCCTCTTTATTACTGCACAATCCCAGTCTGGATCATATTTCCAGGCCATAATCCTGTGTTCTTCCACAGAACTGGGAGTTGTGACATGATCATACAGCTCTATGAGAGTTGATTTCTTCTCTGTAATCTCTCGAACACTTGTTCCCAGAGGCCATACTTTTCCGGGGATCACTGCCCTTGGCTCTCTGATCAGTGTTTCTTTTTCCTTGTGCTGATCTTTTGGTTCAACTGTTATTGGATCAGCAGCAAGTTTACTTTGTTGTTCTTTTGGATGTGGATCAGTGGTTCTGAACTTGACACCAGTTTCTAATTCCACCTTCATCACATGCTCCATCATCCTCCGCAATTCTCCAGTGGTTCTGCCTTTAAGCTCATGCGGTTTGTAGTTGTGGCCCTGTAACCAGCAAGTCATATTGTACTTGGTAAGTTTGGCTGTGTCATAGTGGCCCAGATCCTTTTTAATCTTCTCCAATGACTGAAATACAGTAAAGGCTTCATAATCACAGTTTGGGATTATGAACCTTGCAAACTCAAACTCTTTCAGTGCATTCTTCATTTCAGATGTGTTCATCCTCTCAACCATGTCATATGGAAAACCATGGTTGATGAGGGTCATAAACATGCTAGAATCAGGCCTCTCTTCCATGATGTCTGCTATTGTTAGAAGATCATCGGCCTTTCCTCCCTTTTCACCAGTGGGGGACTCCATTCTTATCAGCTCCTTCCACTCTTTCTCACTATCATCATCGTCTCCGGATGATACCTTTATAGTAGACACATCTACTGAAGGAGTAGGTTCAGGAGATGGAAGTTTTTGTCTTTTAAGGGAGGGTTCATCTTCAGATTTCCTTTTTATTGCTCCAAAGTATGTTCTTTTCCGGGAGTATAGAATCAGTTGCTGAGAAGCTTCAGCTGACTGTTTTGGTTGATCAGCACTTGGGGCCTCTTTTGTTTTCAGAGCAGATATCTTCTTTTTCAGCTCTTCTATTTCTACATCTTTCTGTTTGATCAGTTTAGCTTTATCATTTTGCTCAGTTTTTAAAGATGCCTCCAACTCTTGTTCTCTTTGCAACAATGCATCAATCACTTCATTGTTGCTTAGAGCATCCTCTCTCAGCCTTTTCAAGCTTGTGTCTCTCTTCATTAACTCTTCATCTTTCTCTTGAATTATACCTTTAGCTTTTGTATCCTTTGTTTTCGCTTATTTGATTTGAGTACTAACTTGTTGTACTCAGCAACCAAAAAGCTTTTGCTGACAGGAATGTCTTTGTCACTTAAGTCATCTTCATGGTATGCAATGACATCCTCAGCAGATCCTTGTACTTCCCCGAGCTCATCAGCAGTTTGATCATCTTTCAATGAAGTTATGGGCTCAGTATGTGCTGATGACACTTGTTCTTCTCTGTGTGTGGGTAAGAAAGGAACAGTGCTAGCTTGAGATAATATCTCAGTGTCTCCTGAGTGTACAGAGTGTACAGACTCAGTTATCTCACAAGGTTCAGTGCTAGCACTTTCCGGTGATGCATGTTTTGGTGATTCTGGTGGTGGTAGTACAGGGGATTGAATGTTTAGTGGAGAGAAAAGTTGTGTGTGATGTGATGATGAATGAGACTGTGATGGTGATTGTTGTTGGTCGGGAGATATTGGCTGAGTGTTTTTGGTGGAAGATGAGGATATCAGCAGAGGTGATTCATGGTGGTGAATTGGGGATATCGGTTGGGTGTTGATGCTTGCTGGTGATTGTGATTGTTGAGGGGGTGTTTGGCTAGGTGATTGATGTTGGAGTGGTGGAGTTTGGAGTGGTGAGTGAGATGCTTGTGCAGAATCAGCAGATGACTCTGCTTCATCTGTCCAAACCAACTCTTGTGGCAGGTCTGCTTGGGCATCCAATACATGTGCGAACATTGGCATGTCCTCACCCTGGTACTTCCCACTGAGTTTGTTCAGCACTGATTTGCCCAAGTGTGCTTTCACAAACACATCGCCAACTCTGTCCAACCTTGGAAGTTCTGAGTTGATCACAAGCTGTATAAATCTTGGGAACATGTACATCTTATCATTCCTTTGAAGTTTTACTTGTTCACTTAAACAATTGAAGATGTACTTGGAGTAGTTATAGATTCTACCCTCGAAGATCCCAATAATTCCAGATGATATGTGTCGAGAAAATCTATCGAGCCCCGACTTCCTGTTTGACATGCACATTAGGTAGGTATGGCATAAGAATCTGTACGGTTTGCACAGCCTACCCTTTTTGATCCCCCTTTCTCGTAATCACCATCGTACCCCATCAGGTTGAATACCTTCTCAATGTATTCATTCTCGAATACATCGGGGTGCCCTATCTCTCTATCACCCAGTTCCAGACATCTTCGTATGGTGCTTTCAGTGATTCGAAGATGCTCATTCAGAATCTCAGCAGCAATCACTTCCTCATCACCTTGTTGTTCAACTCGTGCTGAGTTCCTGAAGTCGATTATGTGCGCCTGATGTATCACAGGCTCTGCCGTTAAGGCGTAAAAGAGCCTGGACCGTCGAAGATATCTTATGATATCTCGACATCCTTCAGCTGCAGGATCATCAGCACTTAAGAACGCGCACACGTTGTGCTCTTTTGCGAAACTGTTTGCCATCTGTAAAGAAAATCGAGTTAGCATACATGCAGTTGAATCGTTTTAATGGCAATAACCGATTAACCAGTTCCGTACAGATGTTTAGAACATGATTTACCTTAGCAATACCAGTAATCGATTAGTGGATAATGTTGATTATGTTTTCTTGGAACAGATTTTTAAAAGTTTGAAAGAGAGGGAAAGTGGGCGATTTTCTAGGTTAAAACTGAAAAAGTGCTCTGTAAAATTGATTAATGAATTTTAAGAGTCAGAAACCTTATTTATAGTCGAACACATTAATTTCTTTTATTAATTATGTTGGGCCCACTCCCATTTATTCCTTTCCGCATACCAAGTTAATTTAGAAAGTATTGCTTCTTCCGCAGAACATCTGCGGAATCGTAGCATCTGCGGATGCATTAGTTCAAGCAATGCATTTGTTTTGCTGCTGAATCAGAGGTCACACAATACTTCTACAGATGAGAGGTATTACTGAGACTTCTGCGGATGCAGAAATTTCACTGTTACTTCTACGGATGAGAAGTATTACTGAAACTTCTTCGGAACTTATAAAGTTTTTTTTAAAAAACTTTAAATGTATGATGTCTACTCAGTAGACTCAATTGTTGATGTTGGACATTGTTGACTTCATTTGCATGGCAATTTAGTACAAGAAAGCAAATTTCCTGTATCCTGCATTCAAGTTAGTGCTCAAGATCCAATTCCTTCAGAATAAATTAAATCAAATATCAGCTTTGTATTGTTTTACATGCATGAACTACTCCCCCTAAATTTGTGATTAATGTGAAACTGTTGCATTCATCATAAATTTAAGTTGTGAATAGGCATGACAGGCATATGACAGTCTAAGTGAGAGAAAATCAGTTAATAGGACAAAGTAAACATCGTGCTGAAACAATTACATGCATGCATATATATATAAAGGGATCATACTATGATTTGGCTTCTGCTGATGTTAAATAGTTGATTCAGTACACACTTGATTGTAAGTATATAGATCCACTTAAATTCATACATGAGTAATGTATCAACTAGGCATGCTATTTATCATGTTGTGAACTTTGTTAATCAGTAACTATCATGAGTTCCACAGTCAATTTTCATTAGAGTATGTCTTCCGTAGGTGAGGCAGATCACTACCTTTCACACTTAATGACTATGTACATTAAGTTATAAGTTCTATCTTGAGACATATTACTATCTCATGAATGCTTTGATGTTGAAGCTCTTTGAATTGATGTACAATTAAGCACAAGTGATTCTTTTTAGAGCTGAGATATGATCTTCATAGTCACCAGGTCTTTACTTTCGTAAAACAGAGGTGAACTTAACCCAGGTCTTTGTTTACACAAAACAGAGGGAGAATGAAGATCATACTCTTGGAGCATATCCCCAGGTATTTGTTTACACAAAACAGAGGGAATATGACTTTGCAAAGATAGAAGATTATAAAGTATTTTACATAGTGTGCTTGTGTAAGTGATTTGATCACAGCAGGAGAGAGCATACCTTCCTGATTCTTAAATGGAATACCCACAGACAGTTACCGGAATCTTTTAGTTTGGCATGTTCTTAGCTTTGTTTCCACTCAAGATGAACCTACTCACATATCAGTATGATATAAGTCAGTTTGAGTTTTTGTTTAAAAACCAAGCATAGTTTACTATCATTTCCCATATATAATGCATGCACCGATGGTCTATCAGACACTTAACTCATCCCTAACTATTACTCTACACAAAGTCAGTCATATGCTTTTGTTGATTTATTCTAAGTTAATCATCCCCAAAGATTCTATCAGAAAATTAAATCTAACAGAATCAAATGCTTTAGTGAACAAATCAGCAAGCTGATTGGTTATGTCTACTTTGACTAACTTGATTAGACCCTTTTCTGAGCAGTCTCTCAGAAAATGGTATCTAATTTCAATGTGTTTAGTTTTACTATGTTGAACTGGATTAGCAGTTATAAACATAGCAGCTGAATTATCAATATGAATTGGTGTGTGAAGGAAATTGTAACCATAATCAAGTAATTGGTTTTGCAACCAAAGTACTTGAGAGCAACCGGCTGAAGCAGCTATGTACTCTGCTTCAGTTGTGGATACAGATACATTTGTTTGCTTCTTGCACTGCCAAGAAACAAGTCGTGGTCCTAGAAACTGACATCCACCAGTTGTAGATTTTCTGTTGTTGTTGCACCCTCCATAGTCACTATCTGAATAGGAGTAAAGGCTGAAATCTCCATCTTTGGGATACCAAAGTCCTAATGCAGGTTTGCCTTTTAGATATCTGAAAATCCTCTTCACAGCATTCAGATGGGACTCCTTTGGGTCGGATTGATACCTGGCACAGACACAAACAGCAAACATTATGTCAGGTCTACTGGCAGTTAAGTACATTAAAGAACCGATCATTGATCTATACAATCTTTGATCTACGGATTTTCCAGCAGGGTCAGGCACAATCTTGTCTATTGTTGATGCTGGTGTCTTGCATGAAGTGGAATCAGCAAGATTGTACTTCTTCAAAATTTGATGAATGTACTTTTCTTGATTGATGAAAATGCCATCTGGTTTCTGATGAACTTGTAAGCCAAGGAAGAATGTCAATTCTCCCATGGAGCTCATCTGAAATTCAGATTTCATTAAGTCTTCAAAGCTTTGACACAACTTATTGTTGGTTGATCCAAATATTATGTCATCAACATATATTTGAACCATCAAAAGATCTTGATGTTCATGTTTGAGGAAGAGTGTCTGATCAATAGTGCCTCTCTTGTAGCCATTCTTCAGCAGGAAGGATGACAGTGTGTCATACTACTTTCTGGGTGCTTGATGAAGAACATACAAAGCTTTGTCAAGCTTGTATACTCTATGTGGATAATCAGGGTCTTCAAATCCAGAGGGTTGAGCCACATAGACTTCTTCATCAATTTTCCCATAAAGGAAAGCACACTTCACATCCATTTGATAGACTGTGAACTTTTTGAAGGAGGCATAAGCTAGGAAAACCCTTATAGCTTCAATCCTGGCAACTGGTGCAAAGACTTCATCATAGTCTATCCCCTCTTCCTGAGTATATCCTTGAGCAATAAGCCTAGCCTTGTTTCTCACGATGATACCTCTGTCATCCAGCTTATTTTTGAATAGCCACCTTGTTCCAATTGGATGTTGACCTGTAGGCAAGTCTACAAGAGTCCACACTTTCTGTTTTCTGAATTGTTGTAGTTCTTCTTGCATAGCCTCAATCCAACTGTTATCCTTTAGAGCAGCTGTAATGTTTGCAGGAACTGTTTGGGATAAAAAGTAGGTGAACAAACAAATGTTTGCCATGCCTCCTTTGCTCCTTGTAGTTCGTGCATTCAGGTGTCCAATGATATTGTCTGTTGGATGAGACTTGTGAATTCTGCTTGTTGAGACAGCATCAACTGGAACTGTGGAGTCTAAGTTTGAGAAACCCATTGAAGCAGATGGTGTCAGCTGAGAAGTTGAGTCGATGAAGTAATCAAAAGGCTCATGGTCATTTGGATCAGCTTGCGTGTGAGTTGCTGCTGGGTTGTCTTCTTCCGCAGGAAGTTCTACGGAAGCAGCATTTTGTTCTTCCGTAGGAGTAACTGCAACATCTATGGAGGCATTTTGTACTTCCGTAGGAGTTACAACACCATCCACTGATGAACAATGTTGGTCAGCTGGCAAGTGTTGTTGAATCACCACATCCTCTCCATCCCTAGGATCGGTAGTTGAAGTAGTATTTACATCTACGGATGAGGGAACATCTGCTGATGTATTTACATGGGCTGGGGATGAAGAGTTTGCTTCTCCGGATGTAGCTTCATGCTGCTGACTTGATTCTTGCTGTGGTCCAGGTGAAACTTGTGCCCTTGGTGGATCAGCTGTTAGAGGCACTTCATTCAAACTTGGAGGCACAAAGGGATAGCATGTATCTGCAGTACCTGCATTGATCAAATAACCAGTGTTAAATGATTCAGTTAATGCATCTATATTAAATAACCAAGATGATCCTTTTACATTGGTAGTAAACATGGATTCATCAAAAGAAACATTGGGAGTCTCTTCAACTATGTTATGTTCTGGAATATACACCCTATATGATTTAGAAGAGGATGAATATCCAACAAAGAAACCATCATAGGCTTTTTCAGAAAATTTTCCCAATTGTTCTTTAGTATTCAAAACAGACACATGACACCCAAAAGCTCTAAGGTATCCTATAAAAGGTTTTCTTTTAAATAAGAGCTCATAAGGGGTTTTATTATGTTCTTTGACAATTAATGTTCTATTTTGAACATTGCAAGCTGTATTCACAGCTTCTGCCCAGAAGGTAATGGGCAACTGAGAATCAGCTAACATTGTTCTGGCTGCTTCTATGAGTGTTCTATTTCTTCTTTCAGCCACTCCATTTTGTTGTGGAGTTCTTGGGGCACTGAATTGTCTAGCTATTCCTTTAGTCCTGCAGAAAGAATCCAGATCAGCATTAACAAATTCAGTTCCATTATCACTCCTAAAAATTTTAACTTTTAAATCAAGTTGATTCTCAATTTGATCACAAAGTCCATTAATGTTTCAGATGTTTTACTCTTATGTTTTAAGAAAAAGACCCATGTGAATCTAGTGAAATCATCAACTATCACCAAACAATATTGCCTTTTTCCAATGCTCAGCACATTGGTTGGACCAAAGAGGTCCATGTGAAGCAATTTGAGTGGTGTAGTGTTAGTGTTGATTGTTTTGGATTTATGAGACACTCTGTGTTGTTTTCCTTTATAACATGAAGAACAATGATTAGAACAATGAAATTCTTTCTTTGGTAATCCAATGACTAAGTCATTTTTCACCAATTTATTCATGTTCTTCATGTTGGAATGGACAAGCCTTCTATGCCACAGTTGAGATTCATCTTCGAAAGATTTAGACAGCAGGCATGTCTCATGATTTGTGAGTGTTGTGTTGTTCATATCCAAGATATATGTGTTGCCTTTTCTTGATGCTTTAAGAAGTATCCAGTCTGCTGGAACTGTAAAACCTGGCTTAAGAATGTAACAGTTAGTGTTATCAAATAGTGTTAAGTAATTTTCATCACAAATTTGGGAAACACTAAGTAAATTATACTGCAAATTTTCACAGTAATTTACTTTTTCAAATGTTAAAACACCATTAGTTACCATTCCCTCACCAACAATTTTACCTCCCTTCTTATCCCCACCAAATGCCACATAAGAGGCATGTTTATGTTTGAAGTCATGGAGAAGTCCACAGTTGCCTGTCATATGTCTGGAACAACCACTGTCAACATACCACTTGTTGTCAGCTCTCCATGATTGTTCCTGCACACAAAAAGAAAATAGTTAGAATTGACAACCCAAGGCTTAATTGTCTTGGGTTTGCCAGATGTGTCAACAATAGTTACTCCTTCATGAATTAATCTTGAAGTTTCAGTATTAGTTGTTTCTTTTTGATTTGATGGTGGTGAGGATGATTCTGTTGAAGATGATTCAGGTTTCTGGATGTCTTCATGCTTATCTGAGTCTTTCTTCAACGTGGCTTGTTTTGGTTGGTATCTTAACTTTGAAGAGGATCCTGTAGTTTTGAAAGTTTCTTCATCTTTCTGCTTTGATTGAGACACAGGAGTTCCTTTTGCAAAGTTGTCAAAGAAACCATCAACTACTTCAGTCTGTTTATCAGACAGATCCACCTTTTTGTGAGGTGTCTTAGCCTGTGTTGGTGTTTTCTTCTTGAAAGTCTTGTCCGCAACAGATGATCCTTTCTTTGACTTTTGTTGATCTTTCTGAATCTTTGTCTCTTTGTCACTTACTGAGGATTAAGAATCTGATTCGGATGATGCAACTTGTGACTTCTTTTTGCTCTTTTTCTTGTTCTTTTTATTACAATAACCTTCCTGAGTGGAATGGTTATTTTTGTCACATATGGCACATTCTTTGTTAAAGAAACAATCATCAGTCATGTGATTGTTCATATTGCAAATGGAACAGTAGCTGCTGAAATAGCGTTCATCAGTGTTGTGATTCTTCATATCACACCATTTGCAATATTTTTCTGAAGTTTCTTCGGGTTCAGCCTTCTTTTGTTGTTCTTTTTCTCACTTGCTGAAGCATCAGACGATTTCTTTTTCTGTGCAAGGTTGTTGGCATCCGTTTTGACCTCGTCCGTAGATTTAGTTTCTTCTGTTGCTTTTCTGCGTATAGATTTTGCCTTCCGCAGATGATCTACGGACTTGTCAATTTTTGCTTTCCGCACAGGTTCTACGGATTCTTCAGAATTCTTTTTCCGCAGATGTTCTACGGATTCTTCAGATTTCTTTTCCGCAGATGTTCTACGGATTCTTCTGATTTCTTTTTCCGCAGATGTTCTACGGATTCTTCAGATTTCTTTTTCCGCAGATGTTCTACGGATTCTTCTGATTTCTTTTTCCGCAGATGTTCTACGGATTCCTCAGTTTGTGCTTTCCGAGGATTCTTGTTTGTTGTTTGTTTCTTACCTTTATCTGAAGATGACAAAGGTACTTCAGTACTTGATCCGCAGCTATCAATCTTGTGAAGATTCAGTTCTTGTAGTCCTTCATTCAGTTCAACGATCCTCTTGCAAATAGTCTTCAGCATGTTTCGTTGCTTTGGAGGGTACTGCAACTTTGATTCTTCAAGAACTCGCGGAAGACCAGTTTCAACTTGAACATTCTTACCAATGTTTAGTTGATCAGTATCATGTTCATCAGAATCATCCAAGTCATCATATTTATCAAAATCTGATTCATTTTGTTTAAGTGATTCTGATTCAGTAGATTCAGTTTCACTCATCTCAGTTTCATTATTGTTTGTATGACTGTTTTTGATATCAATTTTGGTGCTTTGCACAAAATGATTTGACAAATTGTTAGTCATTGTTTCAGGTAAAGGTGTGTAGTTATCATTAATAGGTGGTGCAACAGCATTATAACCCAACCTGGGCCTGTTCTTTGATTCAATATGAGAGTTTAGCAACTTCTCATATTGCTGAGATGATAATTGAAACTTCTAAAGTTTCACATCAGCCATGGATTTTGTTAAGGAAGTGGTCAGATGCTCAACTTGGGCTTTTAGGCTGTAGTTTTTAGAAACGTATTTTCTAAATCTTTTTGTAAAGTACTAATTTTGATTTGATATAATTTTTGTTCTCTTAAGTGTGATTCATTCAAAATTATAGTTTCCTTTACTTTATCAGCCAATTGTTGAGTATGGACTCTATATCATTTAACTTCCTCAACACATGATGATGAACATAACCTGTCTTTTACCTCTCTGGCCATAGGAGGAACTTTGTTTTCCATATGCGCCATTAATGCTTGATTCTCCTCTATCACTTCCTTCTCATACAAACTCCAGTCACATGTTCCATCCTGAAGTATGATCAGCCCTGACTCCTTAGAGTTGCTTGGTCCTGCTGATGTATTTGTGACTGGTAGGGATGTTAGCTGAGGTTGTCGTTGTAGAGATCTTAGAGAGTTTGATTGCTGATTCTGATATTGTTGTTGCTGCTGATTTTGTTGCTGCGGCTGCTGATACTGCGGAGATGATTGTTGGTTGCATTCTCTAGAGAAGTGACCATAGAGATTGCACTTGAAACATCTGACTTTTGACTTATCAACACCAATCTTCGATGATTTGCTTGCTGCTGCCAGATTTTTATTTCTCCGTAGATATTACTTGGCTCTATAAGCAATCATTGCCATCTGCCATTGTAGATCCATCTCTTCTACTACATCAGGAGGGAGTTCCTCCAAATCTTGCTGACAGATGTTTGCTGATGTAAGTGAACTTCCAAGATATGCTTGAAAGCTAGAACTAAAAGCTGCAAAGGCTGCTTTTTGTTCTTCAGAATCCAATATCACAGTTATTGGTTCTGATTGTTTGTTATGTTGAGAAGAGTTTGCAGTTGCTGATGTCTCTCTTTTCTCTACAGATCTTCCCTTTTCCTTTTGATTTTTACTTTGAGATGATTTCTTAGTGGGTTTGGATGCACAAAAACTTACTTCTTCTTCATCATCACTCAAAGTACAAGAGTTATCACCTCATTATTAGAGATAAATGCACTTCCAGTATTTTTGGTTTCCTTGAAGTGATAAGGTGAGACATGAGTTCTCACACTCTTGTTTCTTGATTGTTCATCCAGTTCAAGTGCTTCAACCTTAGCAACCAATGTATCTAGACCAGTTGTCTTGAGATCTATGGTGTTCTTGAACATGGAGACTGTTTACTTCCAACTTTCAGGCAAAGTGTGAAACATCTTCTTGTTCAGTTCCTCAGTGGTATATTTAACTCCAAGATGTTCATCTCAGTAACAAGTTGCATAAATCTATGGAGTTGCTGAGGAATTGATTCACCCTCAATATGATGAAAAGTTTCATATTGTGATCTAAGGGTGTCTTTCCTTATGCTTCGGATCTCATCACTCCCTTCACAGAGAGTGTGAAGTATCTTCCACAGGGAATTTACTGTCTTGTAATTCTCACACCTGATCAAGATTTCTTCTGGCGAAGCCATACTAAGCAAGCTGTATGCTTTAATATCGACTTTGACCTTCTTGACATCATCAGGTGGCAAGTCCTTAGTGCTGATTGGCTGATTCTTGTCATTATAATCCGGCCCAAGAGTGGGTGGAATATAAGGACCTTGAGTGATGGACTCCCACAAGTCGGAATCTGTGTAGTTCACATGATTCCTGAACTTGATCTTCCAGGATTTGAAATCAGCTTTGGTTTCCAACTTTGGCGGTTGATAAGATCCTCCACCAAAAGTACTCAGCAGTGTCATGCTCAGCTGAGTTCTCCTCCTCACTCGCTGAGTCTTCATTAAGATCATCAACAGATGCAATGTTGGCTTCACCATCAGATAAGAATCGGAAGGACCAGTCCTGTCCTTCGTCACCTTGAGCTACCATTGCCTTTGAGTCACTGCTTATTGAGGCTGTCTTTTTCTCTTTCTCTTGTTTGTTGAAAGACGAGAACGGGTTCCCATTGCCGTCTTCTTCGGTTTAACACATTCCCGCTTAAAGTGACCCTTTTCTCCACAGTTGAAACAGGTGACTTTTGACTTGTCGAAACCAAACGTAGTATCTTTTGTAGCCACCAAATTCTGACATGTTTTATTCACAAACTTCTTTGCTCGTCGCACAGCACTCGCGAGAGCCCACATAATATCTATTCTCTCCAGCTCATTTTCATCCACCTGCTCGTAGTCTTCATCAGCTAAGTGGCAATTCCCTATCTTTCCTGCGACCAAGCCATCATAGGAATGAACAACAGCAGCAAGTAAATCCATGTGTTCCTTAGCCACTTCAACAGTTACTTTTCCCAAATTTTCTGTCATTAACTTTGTAGATTGAGTTTCAGTAACACTGTGTTGAACCCTTGATGAGACCGTTAACTCACCTTCAGATGATGAGCTTTGACCAGATGCAGATGTATTAGAAACAAAAGCCGCCTGCAGAGGAGCATTGGTAGATTTTGCAGTTTGAGTAGGAGTCATATTGTAGAGAGTCGGATCCTGAGCATATGAGCCTTTCTTAGCCTTGTACTTGCGTCTCACTTCTTCTTCTCGCAGTTTCAGGATGAAGTCATTTATATCGAATGTCTCAAGTACTGAATTGTATCTCAAGGTGGAAATAAACGAATCCCACTTCTCTAGAAGCCCGTCAGCCAAACTTGACACCTTTTCTTCCTTAGATGTTGTAACACCATGAGTGCGAAGTTCACTCATTAGATGATAGAAGCGGTCAATAATATCATCCAAACTTTCATTTCCGATGGCCGAGAAATTATCAAACTCTTTCTTTAATGCTTTGGCCTTTAAGGACTTAAGAGTTGAGCTCCCTTCATACCTTTTCTCAAGAGCTTTCCAGAATTTCTTACTTTGCTTGTGCTCTGAATACTGATGGAAGATTTCTTTAGGAATAGACTGAGTTAACATTGCATAGGCTTTCTTTTCTACATTGTAAGCAATCTTTTGAGCATCAGTCAATCCACTCAACGTTAAGGGTATACCATCAGCGCCAACTGGCATATTGTAACCAGTCTCAATAGCATTCCAGAGATTAGTGTCCACGCCATTGAGATGAATCTCAAACCTTTGCTTCCACTGCGGAAACTTATCAATCGAAAGAAGCTTAGGTGGCTTATTATGGTTACCAATCTCATTTTCCAATAGAAGTAAGTTCTGTATCCTGGAGTCTTTCCCTGCTGAGAATGCGAAATTCTCTGAGTCCATGATGAATTTATCTTAAACTTGAAAACACAAACTGAGTATGCGACTGGAAGGACGACTGGGGATCGACTGAAACACAATCGTGTGATTGAGCTTAGTCGTACGACTGTGCAGGCGATTTAGGTAGCTGTGAGAATGAACAGAAACGATAGGACCAGTCGTGCAATTGAAAGAGCGATTGGTGCAATCGTGCTATAGAAAGGAACGATTGGAGTTCAGTCGTGCGATTGAGTCAATCGTGCGACTGAAACTGCTGACTTAGAAAATTTTCAAGCTTTTTCACACAATTCGACCTAAAAACGCTGTTTTGAATACCCTAGTCGGCTGAAACTCGAAAAAGACAATTTTCCGAATATGCACACGTAAAAACTTGATTTAAAGCAGAAAGAAAGGATCTTTTCGCTTAAAAACGTTGACTTTTTCAAAAACAAGATTGGATCCACGAAGAATCAAGAGCCAAGGCTCTGATACCACTTGTTAGGACCGAGTACGACGGAGTACTAACTGATTCAACGTGATACCAAATCAAATAGCGCGGAATTCTATTTGATTGACGATCCAATCAGGGAGAACATAATCCGGATCAAAACTAACGATGAGAAAACATTAAGAATTGATTAGCAATGATCAGAAACGCTCTATGAAGTTGGAAGGGACTCTCTGTGCGATCAGAGACGGCTAGGGTTGAGAATAATCGAAGTGTTTTTTTTTTCACGAATTTAATGGTATTTATAGGTTACAGCTCTCATTCGTACGACTGAGCCAAGCGACTGGCTCAGTCGTGCGACTGAGTCATACAACTGAACCATTCGTACGACTGAGTCAGTCTTATGACTCAATCGTGCGATTGATCCAATCACCTGGTTCAGTTGTGCGATTGGCCCATTCGCATGGTCCAGTCGTGCGACTGAATCAGAATACTTAGTTAAACACATTCTTGAACCTTAAATGATTCAGAACATGTCTAACAACTCTATAACCTATATAACATGTTCATATATGAGTGTAACAACAAACACTATTAATATATATGATATTAAACAATCAATCAACCATTCACTGAAGAGTTTTTCATTACATTGATTCAACATTACATATGTGTTACAAGATGAAAGTCTATTACATTTAAGATCATTAGACTAGAACTGGGGACATGTGTACCAACATGTTTCAACCCAACTTGATCAACCTTTTGCATGACAAGTTCACCTAGTCAAGGGGTAATTGCTCATTTGCTCTTGCTAAAGCATCCACATGATATTTCTCGTTTTTTAAGATGCAATCAACACAATCTCATCATATGTATTATGCAAATGAGTTAAACCCTTTTGTCTTATGTGTAGATTAAAAACTTCATATGATAACGCCCTGAATGAAATCATCAATGTCTTTAGTTTGTTTTTGAACGGCTAATTGATTACTGAAGGGTCACTCTATATCCGACTATCTCCATTACTCAAGTACAAAACTTACGACCCATCATGAGAAACTCACATTAGGTGAGAAAAGCCCATGGATCACCTAAATCCCTCTTTATTGTTGTCACTTGTGAAACTTGAATCTAAAACCTACACATATCAATTTTTTTAGTTACTTCTCTTTAATTTTTCGTTCGTAAAATTAAACTAAAACTAAAATTGTTGTGAACAAAAAAAATCTAAAATTCTTCACACACAATAAGGGTAAACAAATTTTAGGAACATTGATATTATTATTTTTTATCCAGTGAAATCCGATTTTACAAGAAATATCCAAATGGAAACGAAACCAGAAAGATAAAATCAACGCTAGGTTACCTTGATTCTTGATCAAAACGAGCACCAATTCATCTTCAAGATCAAAACCCTACATGATCAATTTTATCGGAAGTTAACATCTGACGGTGATCTCGTTCAAAATCATTTGGTACTGCATTTGATAGTAGTAGTTGTAGTTCTTTACGATTTCCATTTGAAATTTCCATTAATACTTGCTTATACTAATCATGTTTATTCAAATTGAATTAATTCATCAGCTTCGTGTTGAACATAATGATAATTTCTAGGGTTTTGGAAAATTGGGGACGATGACGAGGAAATCATCTACTTGTGCTATCTGCGAGAATTCGAATCTCGCTTCTATTTGCTCGGTTTGTGTCAATTACAGGTAAACCTCACGGTTTTTCACACTTACGTTTAGTTTGTCCTGTTCAATATACATATGAAATTGAGTTTTGAACTTGAATTGTTAAGTTTCAAGATGTTTGTGTGTTTTTCATTTTTTTTGTAGGTCATTTATGCATATGAAATTGAGTTTTGAACTTGAATTGTTAAGTTTCAAGATGTTTGTGTGTTTTTCATTTTTTTTGTAGGTCATTTTTACACTTACGTTTAGTTTGTCCTGTTCAATATACATATGAAATTGAGTTTTGAACTTGAATTGTTAAGTTTCAAGATGTTGGTTCTTGTGGTAATAGGTCATTTATGCAGGTTGAATTCATATGTTTCATGTTGTGTAGTTGGTGCTTGTGGCTAATAGGTTGTTTGTGCAGGCTAAATTCGTATGGGACCAATTTGACATCATTAAAGAGTCGTCGTGATGCTTTATACGCTAAGTTGAGTGAAGTGCTTGTTGCCAAGGTTTGATCAAACACAAGACTTGTCTTGTTTATAATATTATTTTACTATGGATATCGGATTTGGTTTCTACATGTAATTGTTAGTAACTGAATCTTGGAATAGAATACTTTTAGATGTAACTGTTTGCATGTGCCACAAAAATCTATTAGTACATTGGAGGTAACAATGGTTATTAAGAAAAACTTTTTGGTGTCATAAGTTATCATTCATCATTGTTTCTCATGTTTGTTGTTGTTATTTTTTTAAATTTTATAACCAATCATTGTTCTTTTAGATGCTGTTTATTTTTCTTTCTTTATTGCTAAAACACAGTTTATCTTTTAATTATGTTTTTGTCAGGGTAAGGCAGATGATCAACTTAGCTGGAGAGTTCTTCAACAGGAGAAACTTGCCACATTAAGAGAGAAGCTCCATTTTCGTAAAGAACAACTTGCAAAAGGTTGGTTGTTCTATGCCTGTGGTTAATATATACAAGTGATATCAATATCGTTTTTATATCTTAATCGTACTGAAGTTGTAACTTTTAGATAAAGCCAAGGTTGAAAAGATGGCTTCTGACTTGAAAGTCAGATATGAATCGCTTGAATCAGCCATGAATGTGGTATGCAAATTTCTTTTCGTTTTCTTTTCTTTTTAATATCCTGAAGATAAATTTATGTTAGATATTAGACTAAGATTTCATTTCATCTATCCAATTGCAGCTGGAAAGAAACCGTAAAGAGCAACTGGAGAAGTATTATCCTAATCTCATATGCACTCAGAGCCTTGGGCATGTGAGAACTCTTTTTAATGAATGGTTTTTATCATTCCTTTTCTTTTCAGTTTGTTTGCATTTTCCTTTTTGAATATAAACAAACAAACAAACAAACACAAAGTGTCTCCGCTGAAGAGCAGGTCTGGGAGGGGTATATGGTGGCAAGTCTTTCCTCTATCTAGAAAGATAGAGACCTTTTTTGAATATATTTATTACTATATGTACTCCCTTTGTTCAAGGGAAAAAAAAGACCTAAGCATTGATTTTTAGTCTGAACTCTGTAGTCACCAAACACAAAGTGTTGCAAACCCAACTCCGACATTTACATTATTTTCATGAGTATGTCAAAAATCGGTGAAGCAAGATGTTTTATTTCAAAAGAGTTTATCCCTCATTCTTGAGCATGTACACCCAATAAGTTAAATCATCGCTCTATTTTGATGCCATGGGAGTGTTTTCTAAGATAACCATATTATACAAGACCTCTTTCCATAATTTTTTTTTAATTATTGTAAATATTTAGTGTATTTAACAGGGGGAAATTTATGACATGCAGATGGCAATTACATCAGAACGCCTTCATAAGCAATCTGTTGTCATCAAACAAATATGCAAATTGTTTCCACAGCGCAGGGTAAGCACTTATGTCTGATTATTGCTGTAATAAACCAAGTGATTTTGGGTGTTCATTTTAATTGCCATCTTTGATTGTTCTTATGATGAACTTAGTTAGTCGATATCATGGAAGTTTTAGTGGGAACTTGTGAACTAAAGTATTGTGTTGTATTATTGATCTAATGATTAAAACAAGTAAATTACAGACACAACCAACTAATCCAGTTGCTACCTAATTTATATTCTATCCTAATCGAAGATTATCTCAAGTAATATTTTAATCATAAGACTAACACTATTGCACATCCAGGAAACAAGATAATGATACTCTTAGTTGAAACTTGAAAGTAAACTCAAAAGTATTTGAATTCTAAAATCTTGGCTGCAGGTGACTATAGATGGAGATAGGAAAGATGGGTCAAGTGGTCAATATGATCAAATCTGCAATGCACGATTACCAAGAGGACTTGATCCCCACTCAGTTCCCTCTGACGAGCTTGCTGCTTCCTTAGGGTAAGCGTCTCTCTAATTCTGATTAATTATGCACACATATAATCTTTTAGCATAATGCCAAATGTTGGTCTCATGTTGAGTGTTGCAGTAGTAAAAATAAAACATAAACATGAAAATATCAACTAATTTATCACCTAGAATTTTCGCAAAAGAAAAATACTTTCTTTTGGGTCTGTAGTTGTAGTTGAGGTATTTGTTTTTCCAGAATGCAATGATTTTTCACTTGACTGGATACATAAAATTTAAAATATGATTGTAATTCATATGATGGGACATATTATAAGTTTTGAATAATTTAGCTTGTGTAGTGAAGCCTGAAGCATGAAACTAATGAAAAGGCAGATTTTTGGACACAATTTACTAATGTTGCTTTCTTATCTCTATTGTGAATTAGTCTTTGAAGTTTTTTATTCTATTATGTTTTGTATTAATCTTAATGTAGGTTAAATGTTTGTTCTTTGTTTAGTTTGTTGATTATATGATCTAATTAGCACTTTCACTTGCTAGATCCCACATGTTCTTTTAGTACAAAAAACATGTTTGTTCATAATATAAAAAATTTGACGTCTGAGTGGAAAAGTTTGGACCCATTTGCTTATGAATGGGTCAATATGGGTTCTGTTTTATATGTATCGGGTCGATTAAAAAGTAGCCTAATGAAGAACATGCCAATTTGATTGAAGCCTGAAGGTGTCTCAGAGTCTATTTTCATAGAATACAACCTTTGAAATTATTTGGTTCAGAAATTTTGTTTATTATTGTAATATTATTGCTTTTGTAATCATAATAAAAGCATAAATCATAAAATCTATACTTACTTTCTTCTATATATTAATTATTATGAAAGATTGATTGCCAAGATTTGTGCAACAGATATATGGTGCAGCTTCTTAATCTTATTGTTCACAATGTTGGTGCTCCTGCCCTTCATAACTCGGGTTTTGCGGTAATTTCTTATCACCTTTTATACTGCATAAAGCTTCCTTGTGCATCATACTACTAATCATTCTGCAGCTTTTAGTAGTGTATCTTCATTTATGTATTTTTGTAAAAATTCAAGTCACGTAATATGAAAATTGTTGGCAGCAAGTATATTGAAGTCATTGCTTTAAGAAGTAAACAACCGTTTTTGTCAGATGGTTATATAAAAACCTACATAAAAATCTAGGATGGGTGTGTTTCTTAAATGTTTATGGAAATAATTGAAAGATAGTTATATAAACCTATATAAAAATTATAAAAAATGCACAGTTCAAACAAACAAACAAACAAACATACCCAGTGTATCCCGCTGAAGAGCAGGGTTTGGGCCTAAAGTATTTGAATTTAATACTAATAAACATTTATATATTAGCTTAGAAACATGCCATCTTATGTATAAGAAATACTGATTGTATTTCTTATGAAAACTATATTTCCGTTGCAATCATTTGACATACTTTCCGGGTCTGATTTCACAATATGTATATTCACATGTAGCATCTAGTGTGTTTTGCCTTCAGTTTGATAATATTGCATCTGTTTATAGAAATTACATGACATTTATGCTGCTTTTTGATGCAGGGTTCATGTTCCCGAATATGGCAACGGGATTCTTACTGGGATGCACGCCCTTCCTCCAGAAGGTACTTACTTATGGGGCATTTGGATTTGTATTTTGAGAACTGATTATCTTTCAATCTGCTTTTAATGTTAGGATAAACAAATTATGCTTCAAATTGTCTAATTGCTTGCGGTTTAATAATCAATTTCATATTATCTGCAACCTAAGTTTTCTTTATTAGTTTCATACTAGCAGCAACGGAACTGATTGGCCAAGTGTTTGATAAATTATTTGTTTAGCATTTTACCCTTCTTTTAACCCAAGTTCATAGACTTTACTCCCAATTTATAATACATTGTTATTTTTTTTTCCCATGAAACTATCTTACTTTGGTCATTCTTACTTATAAGTTCCATACAAAAGTATCTTTCTGAGCTGGGGTCTCTGTGGGAGGCTGGGAGCAGCCTCTAGTCCTCTTTATCCTATGGGATAAAGGTAATGTTTGCCCTCATCTCACCCTTCCTAGACCCTGCTGTATGCGTTGAGTTTTTGTTGGGTATGTTTGTTTGATTAGTTCCTTTAGTAAACAGAATTTGACAGTTACTCAAATTTTTGATAATCTGATAACTACAACCCCAAAGAGCTGAAGCACATTGAAACACTGTATTCTTCCTACTGTTTATCCGATTCTAATTATTCAGCATCGCTTTATTTAATTAGAGCATTGTATTTATTCAATTTTATGCAAATGCAGCAATGAATATCCACTTTTCATACCCCGCCAAAACTTTTGCACGTCGGGAGTTGAAACATCTTGGTCGGATAAAAGTTCTAGTAATTTTGGTGTTGCTTCAATGGAATCTGAGAGAAAACATCGGTTAGATTCTTCAAGTGGCAATAGTTTCAATTATACATCAGCTTCCCCACATTCTATTGAGACACACATGGATTTACAAAAAGGAATTTCACTTTTAAAAAAGAGTGTTGCTAATGTAACCGCTTATTGTTACAACTCATTATGCCTTGAAGTGCCTCCTGAAGCATCTACATTTGAAGCATTTTCGAGATTGTTGGCAATGCTTTCATCTTCTAAGGAAGTTAGATCCGCTGTTTCTTTAAAGATGGCTTGTTCAAGGTACATTTTTGGTCTTCCCATCTGAGATATGTATCTGGTTGAGTTGGAAATTGGCAGGTGAGGTGTGTTGCTTATCAGGTCAAAATGGGTAATTTTGTCAGGGGTCCAAAGAAGTCAAGTTGATCAGAAAAAATCTTTGTCCAACTTTGTGTGTACGTTTGTTTAATGGACTAGTTTCATATATATTCTTTGAAAAATTCAAACTTCTATAATATCACATATACCATTTCAGAACACTATAATATCACATATTTACTCAAGATAATGAACTTCTTACAATAGTTTTTAATTGAATAAGCAAATAGGAAAACAACCTTCTCATTGAGAATTATCTCAACGCATAATGTTCTCTTAGCTTATTTAGTGATACATGCTTTCATAACTTATTGGTAGCAGTTTTGTTTTATCTACAATGAAATCAGTAATTAGATATTTCTAGTGATCTGAAAGGGTACATATGATAATATGAAATTGAGAAGGATATATATCAAGTTTTGAACTTTAGAAGTATATGTATAATACCGCCCCTTAATAAAAAGTAAGTTTCTCAAGTATGATTACAAAGTTATTATCTAACTGACAATCTAACTCTTGGAAAAAATGATTTTAAGAGGTTCCATGCATTTATTAATATACTTCAGACTTGTTACGACGCGTTTGACTAGTTTTTTTAAGCTATTTTTTTATCCATTAAATAAATGGGGTGAAAGTACCACCTCTAATCCACGTAAACCTTTGTTACACAACTCATTTGCTAACTCATTCTCATTCTTATATTTTTAACTTGAAGATCATCAAAGCAAGTTCAGCAGTTAAACCATTCAGTTTGGAATGTGAATTCAGCTATTTCATCAAGTACTTTACTCGAAAGTACACATACTTCAGCGTTAATGGTACATTAATATATATATCCAAATGCTAGAAAACACCTAACTTTTTATACTTCATACACAGTCATATATGTTCGGATGTTTTTACATCAAATCACTTAAAACTGTAAATAACAAGTAAAAATGGATCACGTATAAAATTGTCTAAACATATATAATTGTTGTGTATGAAGTAAAAAATGTGCACAAATCACCAATTGCTAATGATTATTATTTTTCCATGTGTAGAGAAGCACGCGGGACAAGAGTCTTTCAAGCTCTGCTGCTAGTTATTTTTATGCTGCTGATGTAGCAGACAACGGAAAAAATGAACCACTTACTGAAGGCTGGGATCTGGTGGAACACCCCACTTTGCCACCTCCTCCATCACAAATTGAGAATGTAGAACATTGGACGCGAGCCATGTTTATCGATGCAACAAAAAAGTAATAACTTTCTTTTTATTGATTTATATTTACAAGGGTGTTTGGGGATTTTGCTTGTTTAAACTACTTCTCTACTTAAATCCTTTTTTAAAGCTTAGAAGCAGTTTCGAGTGTTTGGATGGAGAAAAGTCTGCTTATGCTTGTCTAAATAAATTGTATTTCTATAAGCAATTTGTGATTGCTTATTTCAAAAATGATTATTCTTGGTGGATTCAAAATAACGAGTTTAACTTAAGGTGAAAAAAGTGGTTTCCAATAAGCTCATTTTGTGCTTTTGCTTATAGGGGATAAGCTATTTAACTTAGCAATCTCAAACACCCCATACATAGATACTATTTAACCGGTGCTGAAGTTCCATTTTGTAATACTATTTGCTTAAACAAGTTATGCTTCTCATGATCTGTTTATTTAGTGGTCAGATAGTTTTGGATAATCAGTTTCATATGAGCTGCAAGGGTAACAAAAATTGGTTAAATTAAAAGGACAAATTTACTTCTCTTTTAACCGGATATAGGGGGAAGTGGGAAACAGTTCACAAACCGTCTTTATAAGTTTCACAAAAATGTCTAATTTTGGTCAGTTTAAGGAGTGTTTGAGATCACTTATTAAAACCACTTATGCCTTTTGAAACAATCAGAATCAAACAATCAATTGTTGTTTGGATTTGCTTCTGTCATCAGATCAGCAGTTGAGTGTTTGGCAATTGTGATTTTTAAAGGACTTATTAAGAGGTGAAATAGCAGATAGTCAGTTCAGATAAACAAATCGGAAACTGATTATTTAGAATTGATTATGGTCTTCATCTAAACCCTCAAAACTGATTATCTGCTACATTAAAACATCTTAGTTATTGGTAGCACATCAAATCATTAGTAATTTCTATTCTCACATGGTCAACTTCTAAAACACAAACCCCATTAAATGTGTTAAGAGTAATAAAATACTATTCTAGTTACACATTAGAAGTACTACTTGCCGGTATTTTCTTTATAAATTTAACTAAGTTGTTTGTTCTATATTACAGGTGAAATTGTGGTAAACTTCTTATAGTCATCTGATGCTTGCTCAAAATCCTTTCAGGAAGATTTACATTTCTATATTTTGATTATATAAACAGGCATGTAAATAGAAACAATCCCAAGTTTGTATATATATATATATATATGTATGGGTTCCTTTTGTTGTTTATCTTCCCTTACTTTAGTTGCAAACATATAGTCACCTAACTGTAATATATCAGTCGATCACCGACCCGTTCACTACAATTATTCAACTGGGTCACTTGCCCTATGAGGTTGCTAAATAAAGGTTCATAATTCCTTCTATATGAAGTAAAAGGGGATATTTGGTAGGTCAAGTCCACTAAAACACTTGTACTGGATGTTTTAGGAGGTTGTAATCAAACAAAATGATATACATTCTTAACTTTAAGAAATAAGAGATTATAAATTTTATCATTTTAGTGTAGAAAGTGACTTATTTACCTTCTATCTTTATTGTTAGTGGTCTTGCTTTTGTCCTAAATGGTGTTGCTTTACAAAGGTTATGGAGCAGAGAGGAGCAAGTACACAAAAGGTGCATCTTTGCTAAAGAAAAGTCATATGAGACAAGACGATATAAGTATACTTATTAGATGTGACACGATTAATAGATTAAGGGTCAGGTTAAATGAACACCTTATTATTTTAAATCAACACCCCAAAATTTCTATATGGGTCGTATAGTCTCATACGCGTCGTATAGGGGGGTCGTATAGCTCTATACGGAGCGTATAACCCCTCTGACAGCCCCCTGAATTTTTCCTCGTAGTTAGTGTCGAAATTAGCTATATGTGTCGTATGGGCCTATATGCGTCGTATAGGGGGTCGTATAGGGCTATATGGAGCGTATAGCTCTCTGACACCCCCTGAATTTTCCTCGTTTTCAGTGCATTCGACCCTATACTCCGCGTATGGGTCATACGCCGCGTATGCGTCATACGCCGCGTATGGACCCATACGCGGCGTACAAGGGGGTGTCGATTTATCTGAACGGGTGTCTAAATATTAGGACCCTAGATTAAACCGGCTTAGTAAACTGTAACGTGGTAATATAAATTATAAGAGTGTTTTTACAGATGTAGTCATGCTAGCGCAACCGTGACAAATGCTTATGGATGCTCTCGCATTTCCTCTCTTCTCTCTCATTTCCCACTAATATTCTTTCACAGACGCGTCCATAAAGATCCTTTACGGATGATGATTCTTCTCCTCTTCTTCGCTCTTCTTTACATCAACCATTTGTATGTGTTTGCGTTCCTTAATCTCTCCATGTGAGCTCACGGATGCTCTTCATGGATGCCCATCGGAGGCAATCTTACTCATCCGTCTATCCTCCAAAATCATTTTATTTGAATTTTTTTTGTTAATGTCATTTACATATTTAAACCTCTTTAGATGTGCTTTTTTATATTAATTCAGATATATATATATATATATATGTATATAAAATGATATAAACCCTCTAAAGATTTATAGAAGGAAGAGATACTCCTCTTATATTTACATTCAGTTTTTTTTTGTTTTTTAATTTGCAGAAATAAAATCAGATAGATACTTATGTGATATAAAATGGTTTTTAGTATAGAAATAAATAGTAAATCATATATTAACCTTCACATAATGAGAATGTAAGAATGATAATCTAATTATATAAGAGGATATAATAATATTAATTTATATAAGAGGTATAAATATTTTTATATACTTTGTACAACTTTCCATTTCATTTTAATAACATTTTATTTTCAAGGTTATTTGTAAATATACTTTTAACTGACATCACCTTTTCAGTTTTCTTTATTAGGTATATCGTTTTTATTGACTGACTAGGTTAGAGCCCATATTACATGGGTGGAATAAATAAAACATATCAAACTATTAGTTTTTTAAATATTTTATTTTTAAATTTAATTAGCTATTGGTGAAATAAAAATATAATAATATTTAAAAGTTATAACAAAAATAAAATCTAAAATTATTACTCTATATTTAAGATAAAATAAGTCTAAAATCATATAATAGTATATATTAATAAATTATTAAAAAAGAATATTTATTTAGATGTTTAATATTTTAATTTACTTATTAAAATAATTATCATTTAATATGAGAGATAATAACATAAATGTATATATATTGTTTTAAGATATTTTTAAAAAAGGAAAGTCAAATTGATTATTTTATAATTTCGTATTTATTATAGAGACAAAATGATTTTTCGAATATGCTAAAATGATGACACGTGTCATTTGATATGCTAGATTGATGAACTTGTCAAAAGAAAACCTTCTTTTTTATATGTTATAGATTTCAACATTGATTAATATCTCAGTTAAGTTAGTTAAAACTGATGGTAATGTTGAGATTCACTACTTTTATGCAGTACCTTTTTTTAATTACTTTAATGTTTATGGAAAATAATTTAAATACTTTAATGCTCAAGAAAAATAATTTAAGTATTTTAATACTTAAGAAAAAACAATCATTGCTAAAGGTAACGTTGAAATCTTAAACTATAAGTAAATAGAAAGTAAAATGAATACAACTGAACTTTCTAATGTCTATCATTTAGCTATTCCAAAAGTTAAATTTAACATAGATTTGATGTGATTTTCATATATTTTATCTTTAGAATATAACTTCATAAATGGTTTATCATAAAGAAAATATTCAACTTTTTAAAGGCTGAAAATAAGTTAAGATGATTTGATGAGACAAGCCCATTTGCGCTTCTATATATTTTTATTATTTCAATTTATTTTATGTCATGTTTATAAAACCCCAACAAAATCCATCATTTGTACTTCAACCTTTTCATTCTTATCACTAGTTCATGTCTCCCCTCTCCCCTTGCATATACACACACATGTTGAAAGAAAAATTCATAGTGTTTCATTAAACTCACTCGACGCGTTTTCGAATTGTACTGGGAACTAGTGCGCAAAAGTGACACCATCTGTATCAACCAATCATTCGATTTGGTGAACGACTGCAATATACGATCTACTTCGCCATAGTATCATGTGGGACAACACATATGACAGTTATCTTAGCACGAGCACGAACCATTCACTAACATCTCAACCTGACACAATGCTAATCGACAATGTGAGTACACACATCTTTTGTTACATTTGATCATACGGACTCATGTAAGAGTTATCGTGTTACTCTAATCTAATTATATCGTTTAATTACGTGTTGTTTAGCCTGACTACAATTCTCAAGAATCATTAAAATCTTCAAGAGATTCGGAGAAAATCGTATCATATAAGGTGATTGTTTCACTCACTTACATCATAACATACTTTAATCAGGTTAATTGGTTAAACTTCTAATTAATATTAATTATTTTAATTTTATTTTTAAACAAACTACCAAATCATCCTCTTAAATTTAGGACAAGAGACCACAATTTATTATCGTTTGTAAGTAACGTGTCAGAAATTGTCACACCTGTATTATTATTTTCGCAGATGCAAAGACGATTGGCGCAAAATCGTGAAGCTGCACGAAAAAGCCGCTTAAAGAAAAAGGTATGTGTTTGCTACAAATCGGGGAACCTTCTGTCAGTTATATTTTCGTTGCGAAAATTTCTAGTAGTGGTCGGGTTTCAAGCAACGTGTCTCTCGTGATACACTCGATATAGGCATACGTTCAAGAACTGGAATCAGGACGACTAAAGTTGGCTAAACTGGAGCTCGAGATTGAGAGGACTCGAAAGCAGGTTAGCTAAAGAGAAACTTGCTATCTAAAAGACATTATTGTCGCCAAGTTGTCGACAAGTGTCACTAAATGTTATCATTTTTTTTATAGAACGACTAACTCACATACTTTATATAATACTATTTATTTAAAAGTATTAAATTACAATCATTAGTTTTTCTTGATTACAGGCTGCATACGTGGATTTATCTAATACATTTCAAGGTCTATTACCCGGTAATGATAACTCACCACTACATAACTACGCATTTGCGACCACTTTGCGACCAAAGCTATAATAATCATGAAAATAGCAAATGCAACCAACTCGGTCACAAGACATGCATAAAATTATTTTTTGCGAGGGCTTCATTCTGGTCGCAAACATTGCAAATACACGAACTCTTTTATCTTTTTATTTACGAAACGTATATAATATCTTTCGCGATGACTCTTGTGTCAGGAATTGTGGCATTTGAGAAGAAATATGATTTATGGGTCGTTGAACAAAACAAAAAGGAGTCTGAGCTTGCGACGATGCTACAAAATATTGACGCCAGCGATATGGAGCTTCGCGTATACGTAGACGATATAGTAAACCACTACAAAGTTCTTTTCGAGATGAAAGCCGATGCTGCAAAAACCGACACGTTTAGTTTGTTATGCGGGACATGGAAATCTCCCGTTGAGCGGTTATTCCAATGGCTAGGTGGGTTCCGACCATCAGAAATCCTATATGTAAGTTGATCTTGTTAGTCGTCACAAAAACTGTCGCGAAAGCAAGTGACTATATGATATAATTTTTGTTCTAATATACAATGGTTTTGGTTCTGTAGATATTAATGCCGCGGGTTGAGCCTTTAGCGGATACGCAAGTTGTAAACTTATCGAGACTAAGACACACTTGTCGACAAGCCGAAGATGCATTGACTCAAGGGCTCGATAAGCTTGAGCAAACGTTGGCTCAAAGCGTCACTATTAACATAAGAGAAGGTGGAACATACGACGCACATATGAGTTCAATGATAGATGCGCTCGAATCGCTCGAAAACTTCTTGAGCCAGGTACGATAGATAGGTCATGTTGGTTTAGGGTTTATGATTTATCGATCAAAATGGTGTTTGATTGGTAAACAACTATGCTAACCTTTTATTTATGTTATAGATAAGTAATGTGATGTCCATGATTACTTATCGATTGTACACATGACATATTTTGATTGGTGGGTTTGATGGACCGAGTGTTCTTTTTTTATAACAAGTATAATGATTTTAAAGCTACTTTTAATTAAAGATTGTCATAAAATGAGAAATATAAATTCACTTACTATTTTTAACGCCCCTTAAATACACCATTACGTCCAGTCTTATCGGAGGGATTTTTGAAGATTTCAAAGACTAGGTTTTTTTTTTTATCAGCTGACTAGACATGTTTTTTATTGTATTTAATTCTCATTATTAGGCGGATCACCTTCGCCATCGAACGCTACAACAAATGTCTCGAATATTGACAGTTCGTCAGGCTTCAAACGGGTTGCTTGCATTGGGAGAATACTTCCAACGTCTTCGTGTGTTAAATTCGCTTTGGTCATCTCGTTCTCGTGACATTAGTACCTAGTTTAAAAAGTATATGGTGTTGACATTAATGTAAAGTTTTGATTTAAAATTGGTTATATGTATACATACTTGTGTTGTATGGTTTTCTATTTAACACTGGTTATATATCTATATACAAACTTGTGTTATGTTCTTTATAATATATTGTAACAAGAACGAAAATAAATATATAATATTATAATAATAATATAAATTTGTTTGTCAAAGACACAATCTTTCTATTATAATAAAAGGAGGTTTTACGTGAACATGTGATGTAATTCTAAACCTTTTAATTTTAATTTTTAAGTTACTCTATTATATTAATTAATTAAACTAACTACTAATGATATTATTTAATTCTTTTGAAGAAAATAATAACTTTTCAGTAAATTGAGAAGGATGTCTTTTCATAATTTAAAGAATTTTTTTTCCCAAACTTAACAACTATTCTATGAAACTAAACTTTTTTAAAAATACTAAATATTTTAAAAGCTTTGTTTTTTAAAAATAACTTTTTTCTAAACTAAAATAATTAAAATCTAAAGTTATAATTAGGGAATTTTAAAATGATATTTTTTAAAATGGTTTATTTTGGAATAATATGTTAAAACGTTCTTTAAAAAAAACAAAAGGAAAAGGTTTAAAAAACAAATTTGTTTTATTACTTATGATCTTTATTCATACATAATTTCAATCATATTTTATCTAAATATATCGTTTTATAATTAATAAATTTCCGTTATTAACTATCTAATATTCTAACTATATAATCTATGTAATACACAAGGTAATAATATAGTAATAAAATAAATTATTCTTAAGATACATCCATACACATAATTATATACATTCATACATGTTCAAAACTTGTATGTGTTTATATAATTATTAAAATTTGCTTGCATGAATAATCCCCTTCGGTATTTTATGTATATTCTTATTGAATATACGTGAACAATACGTCCACAATACGTCCACATAAACCCTTTTTATTTTAGTTGTTGCCATACTTTATCATCTTATAAATTTAAGTTAGAGATATATGGATATATCCTTTCAATGTATGCCTCACTGCACATTTATAAGAGTATTCATATCTAGAAATCCTCTAATCATGCTCCATCTTTATGTTTTAGAGAAAAATTAAAGAAATGTTTAAATTTATATCTCCATCTCAATTTTTATTTAATAGATGAGCTTTATAGATTCTATTTTAAGTTTTTATATTTAGAGAGTTACTATTTACTCTCTATATAATTATTGTGAGTGTATAAAAATAATATAGTATACGTTTGGGAGTAAGATAAAGATACAAACGAAGAATTAGTTGTGCAAGGATTTCTAAAATAAAAACATTCTATTTTCTAGTAAAGGGATGTGAATGTTTTTAAGTCTATATATAAGTTTTATTTATTGTACAACAAACTTCATCAAAATCAAAATAAATAGTGTTAATTTTAATTTTGCTTTTTAAGGTTTGAAAAAAATAAAAATTTTCATTCAAAAAATTAAAAACGTTAACTTATCTCTCAAAATTTTATAAGTTATTTTAATTTCAATTAAAATATTTTATTATATTGTATCATGCTGAAACAACTAATAAAACTTTATACTGAAATTAAAACAATTTAAAAACTTTTAAAAATAAACTAATGTTTTAAACATTTTGAAAACTAATAATTATTTTATTAAAACTCATAAAGTAAAACTAAACTCAACTTAAAATATATATATTATATGAGAAAATAAACTAAGATTAACATATACACGTGGCATATCCATTGAGCAAAAGGCTGAAATTTATTCATGTTTCTTTTCCTTTTACGCATCTTCAATCTTCAAAGAAAACCCCCAAATCAAAAACCCTAATTTCAATGCGTCACTCGTAACTGATTTCATCAAATTGGAACTAGGGTTTTGTGCAATCGAATCAGACGTTGAAGAAAATGAGCAATTTGAGGGCAGTTTGTAGGCCTCATCATGCTGTATACTCGTCGATAACATGCTGTTACAATCGAGCTAGATGTCGACCTCGATCGATTGTTAGTGCTTTGAATTCGATAAGAAACCCTAATTATTCAAAAGCTCGGTTGTCTTCTTCGCGTTCTGCAGTTTTCTCTGCGGGAATCGATTCATCAGAAGGTCCAAAAATGGAACCCTTGTGGGCTAGATTTAGTAATCGTCATAGGAGGACGCTAGTTAGGGCTGCTAATTGGACTGATGAGAAGTCTCCTTACGATACCCTTGGTATATGTTGTTCATTTGTTTAATTAGTGATTTGATTTGAAATAAATAATTGGATACCGATTGATGATTGTGTTATTGTTGTTGTGCAATTATGATCAGAAATGTGAGTTGTTACTAATTATTAAGTGATTGCTCTTGTCAGGTGTTAAGGAGGGGTGGTTGTATGTGTTTTCTTTTTCAAATGATAAAGTGACCATTGTTACTAGAAAAATCAAACAATGTCATCTAGGGTAGTTTGGTGATTCACTTTAAGTTGGTAACCGCTTTATTTCGGTCATAAGTTATCAGAAAATGGGAATCATAATCGCTTTTTGCCAAAACAATCACAATAATCAGTTTAGCTAGAAATTAAAACACTCTTTCTAGTGTCATTGGTTTTAGTTTCTTGGTGATGTATATTATATCTATGGATACAGAATAATCAGTCATTCAGTTGTAATACTGATTGTTGATTGTGTGGTGTTTGCCAAGTTATGGTATCTAAGGAGATGAGAGATAAAAGTAGGGTATGCAAGTAATTATACTCTACCTGTTGATGATATGTTTTAATATGTTAATAATCTACTTGTGCAGAACTTGAGGGAGATGCTGATGATGAGGAAATAAAGTTGGCTTATAGACGTTTAGCGAAGTTTTATCACCCTGATGGTTTGTACTTAACTACTTTCCTTATAGTTTCTCAAATGGTAACATGGTATTTTTATTATGCCTTAGTGAATAATGTACTTAGAATTTCTGTTTCTTGAATGTATTCAAATATTATTTCTTTTTTGATCATCTTTAGCAAATAGTGTACTAGAGTTGTGTTTGTAATCTTTTTCTTTTCTCTTATATCTTTTTTTTTCCTTATATCTGTCTATGTTTGTAGTTTATGATGGCAGAGGATCTCTAGAAGAAGGAGAAACTGCTGAAGCTCGGTTTATTAAAATTCAAGCAGCCTATGAATTGCTGATAGATAGTGAAGAAAGGAGGAAATATGATATGGAAAACAGAGTCAATCCAATGAAGGTATATTTAATGATTTATTTGGCTTTAACCTTTTTAGTTTATACTCAAGACATGTATTTTTTCATGACAAGACATAGGTAATTAAGTACAATGGGTATTTGCATATGTTCAAAGTAGTCCAGCTTTTCGAGTATTCAATCTGATAATCTCATTGCATATGCTTGCAGCAAAAAGTATATTTAGTAACTTTTTCTTTGAAACAACTATATTTATGAATCTATTGAAGATATTCGTACAGAAAGTTAAACAATAAGGAAAAAAGCCCATAATCTGACACATTGCAACTTAACTTATAAAGTTGTTTGAAATGAAGCTTAATATTAAAGTTACTTTGGACTAAAATA
Organism: Flaveria linearis; assembly: GCA_024085815.1. Classification (NCBI taxonomy): domain Eukaryota; kingdom Viridiplantae; phylum Streptophyta; class Magnoliopsida; order Asterales; family Asteraceae; genus Flaveria; species Flaveria linearis. Next base: position 78,412,553 of record CM044011.1, on the reverse strand, counting down.
AGTACTGACACTTAACACCATCTAATGATATAATTTTTAATTTTAGTTTTAAAAACATACCTTAGCACCAAACACCATCTATGATTCCTGTTCCCACATTCCCAAAACCCCATTCCAAATGCGCCTTGACACTTTATATATTTGTGTTATTGTGTTGGTTCGTGGGCCAAACAGTTCTTGCTACTTGTTCATGTTGGCAGGCATCTCAAGCATGGATGGAATGGCTAATAAAAAAACGGAAGGCTTTTGATCAAAGGGGTGACATGGCGATTGCTGCTTGGGCCGAACAGCAGCAGCGCGAGCTAAATATCCGTGTACGCCGTCTCTCACGTTCAAAGGTATAATATATGATTAAAAATTTATATATTTTTTTATATTATAATCTTTTTAAAAAAAATTAGAAGGCTCTACGCATTTAGATACTCTTCAAGTTACTTTCCCTTGTAGTAGTTTTTTTATTGTTACCAGTTTAACTCATAGATAACATATTAGCTATTTTGGAGTTGAAATGACCAATATGTGTCCATCAATGGCCACACATATGATGTGGCTTAGTGGCTGGGTAGGTGGACCAAATTGGTAGTCAAACAATGAAATTGGTTCTTTATTTAATGTGGCCACTTTATTTTACAAACACTGGTATAAGTGTTTATGCGGTTTTCTACTCAAAATTGGGTTTTGTATCGAACACGACCATATGCCATATGCACTTCTCTTAGATTAGCTTCTTGTGAAATTTTTAGACTGATCCTGATGAGGAAAGAAGAATACTTGCAAAAGAAAAAAGCATCAATTGAGAATTACAACAATACTTTGAAAAGGCATACACTTGTGTTGAGGAAAAGGGATATATTGAGAAAGAAAGCAGAGGAGAGAAGAAGAAGCTGATAATTACTCAGCTTCTAGCAGCCGAGGGTCTCGAGCTTGCTTCAGACGAAGATGATACATCATCATAAACCATATTTCGCCAGTATATTTATAGATTGTATATTTGTTAATTGTATGATTTGTTATATTACTGGACAACATGTATATATGGCTTTAAAGATACAATACAGGAAGCTTTATGCATAGTTTCAACTCCTTGTTGATGGGCTGTATGAGTGACCACTCAAAATTTGATGTTCCTTATTTTAGAATATATGGTTATTTAATTTTCATTATAACAATGAATAAAAATCAAATTAATGTTTTAGAACACTCTATTCTGATTTGAGTAAATGACATGATTATCTTTTTATGTTCTAAATGATGAAAATGCTTGAAGGTCATATGTACTTGGAGATGTGATTAATCCACAATCATAAACGAAACAGAATGGCTAAAGCCGCACAGATCAAACTACAAAATTTTTCAAATATAAAGAGTAACCTTTATGTTTTCTTTAAATATAATGATATAAATTGAAACATAAATCTGTATGTTTGATGAAACATAAACACCTCTGCTCATGTGACACTTATAATTATACTTCCTCAACAGAAAGAACAAAGAAAACATAAAACACGAAGAAAAAGTCCACATTATTTTAACAAGTAAACTCTTGCTTTTTTGACAGTTGTATCTTTGTAAAGCTACAGCAGATTGCATAGGGGAACATGAACATTTCTTCAGAATTTATTTGGTATTTTGAACTTTTAAGTGTTCATGCACTGATGTAAGTTGAATGTTTCTCTACAAGTAGCTTGATTAGGGGAGATTCGACATCTGATTGGTCGTTTTCACGATATACCGACACTTTTCCACTTTTAGTGACTAATATGACTACCTCTTTACGAGTCGAAAGCTCGTTTGCAACTACTGCATGCATTTTGTACTTGTTAAGAGCCGCATCAGCCTTTTCTAGAAGAATTTCTGTATCCGTCTCTAACTGTAAGCAAAAATATTGAATCAGACAGTTGTCAAATATTTTAATTTTAACATACTTTAATTAACAAAGACAAATAACCAATCTTTGTAACCCCCACAATCAACATCGTTAATATATTTGTAACACTAATTATGAGTAGATAGAAAATCTAAAATTAGGGCCTATATTGTGGTAACTTTTTTAACAGCTTGCTTATCAGATTATAAGCTTATAACATACAAACTTAAACGTTGCTTTTGAAAATGTCAGCTCGTTTACTGAATGGTTTTATTCTTAAGATAATAATAGTAACACATATATAAAAATTGCTTGAGATATGATAAGAGTTCAGAATCAAGCAATGACCATAGATATTTGTTTTCTTATAATATATATCCTGAATAATGAGAAAACTAAAGAGACAATTTAAACAGGGGTATTATGGAAGTTATATACCTTAAATGATACACAGAATGCTGTGGGGGCCCACTCTTTCCGCAAAACCGAAAGCATTTTTGGGACTTGGGCAAGCCGCATATCTAATGGACCAGATGCAGACTGGATTTTATGTTCTGCCTATAAAATGAAGCCAGAATCAAGAAGTTTTTTAAATATTTGATCAGCTAAAAAGCATTACAACGGATAGGGGACGAAACAGATAACATGCAGTTCTTTTTCCCATGTTCATTAATAAAGAAACAGTTCAAATGATTATGGTTATGTCATTACCTCAAACAGGCCAGGCTTAAATAAAATGATAGCTTTTGAGGAAACGATGCAAATGGGTCATGAGTTGCCAAGAGTGTTTTAACGCATAAAACATCAAAAACCTTATTCTACAAGTTAAATTATTGAAATAGTCAAATTGAATAATATTCGTAACCATATTTGGCTTAGTTATTATCATAACAATTAAAAGCATCTAGACAAACAAGAGTTTCAAGTCATCAAGGCCAGTTACCGCCCACCCCCACCCACACCCCACCCAAAGACAACAACTTATATACGTGTGTGTGTATATATATGCGTATGTGTGTGGAGAGAGTTGTTCATCACAGATCCACTTTTAGGTAGAGGACTGTACACTAATGTGTAGTGCAGGGTGTATATATATATATATAGAGAGAGAGAGAAGGATATAAAAAAACATACATCTGAGACGATCAAACTTACCATACTCTCCCATGGAACATAAAAGTCGGATACCGCAGCTGCAAGATAAAACATAGCACTTGATCCAAGGATCTTCATTGATGTTGCAACCAACCTTAATAACTGCTCATCTTTCAAAATTAGCAACTACAAATTGGCTTTTTGTTAAAGCATGATTGATTTTCAAACTATCATACTTGGCCTTTATGTTACAAAGAAACAGAAGTTCTGTAAAAATGCAAAAACGAAGTATTGCACTTTGCTGGACAGGTAATTTTAAACAGAAATCGCCAAGTAGGATGTTCTATTTTGCATTTACATTACTAAATTTTGTTTGAAGTCACTCATTCTTGCATAGTCTGTGCTTTTTCGTGTGTCATTTCCATAGCAAATTAGCAATGATAGTTATTTCATGATGAAAAGGCAAGTACAGGATTCAAGTAGTCAATGCTATTGCTGAATTTCTATAATAACTTATTAATCTGTTGAACCTGATGCAATAATGCAAGTAATGTCGTTGATGCACAATGTACAATTATCTATGCTAACCTGAAGATATTCAAAGATGGTTGTGAAGGGAAGTTTAAGCAAATAGCCTCCTGAAATAGCCTGAGATGAAATGAAATAAAATGAACCAGATTTAATATTCATTATATGATTGGTATAATAAAGTTCCATTGAAAATGAGAAATGTTTCCTACATTGTGATGACCACTAATTGCACCCTTGACTGCTTCAGCGTGTGACTCGTGCACTGCAAAATGAATTAGATTTAATTGTGTAACTGGAAATAAAAATAGCAATGAAACATAATATTATAGTTGTATTCATTTATTCATGAGTTGATAACTAAAGATTAAGCATGACCTTGTATGCTTGAATCACTGGCGAGCTTGAAACATTCGAGTAGGGGATCATCTGGAAGTGATCTACAATATGGCTGGCAGGTTCCCCTGCAAAAAGTTAATATCAAATTAAATCATTTATGATAACATTGATGGATTAATAGCCAAAATGTTCCAACATAATATCTGTAAACTGGCTGTTTGAAAACATGTAAAAAGTCTACCCAATTGACCAACTTTCTACTTTCATTAAGTAATTACGAAATAGGCTTCATCTGAATTTTTGATGATAGAATTTCATACATGATATGCCACATTATGACATCATATGTCAAAAATAATTTCTTCCGTGTGCATAAATTAAGGAATAAGTTTTCGTACGTATCACGCTATTGTCAAATATAATTTGTGTCAAAAATGTCAAAATTTAGAGTCGGCATGCCATGTATGAGTTCATTAATAATAATTAAAAAAACATGTAAAATTGGCTAATTTTAACATTTCCATGTTTTAAACATCAAAATTCTTAGCAATCAGGAAACAAATATATGTATACATAGGCCCATATTCACCTTCTATAGAGAAGGATGACTGAATATCCAGATCTCAGAAAGTATCTGCATGTCATTAAAAAAAATCCATCTTACGTGGGTATTATATATAGATGTGGAAATTCCAACCCCGATCCATTTACTTATCAATAGGTCAATTTGGTTGATGTTTATTCTCTTAAGGTTCAAATGGTAAATTATGAGAATGCTAGGAGGGTAATGAGTTGCACGGATCGAAAGACATGTAAAGTGTGTTCTTAATTTACACAACCTTCTACATTATTGCATTTCAAAAATTAGATTATTATCATATGATCCAGTTTCCATATTCATATTTAAACACACTAATTAGTTATCATACCAAAATATCGCTTACTTTCACCTATTTGCCACTGTATACAAGAAAAAAAAATGTTGTTTCCCCCCGTTATATATAATATACCTTTCAACTTGTTACCAACGTATGCAAATAACCTTCAATAGTAGGTAAAAACGGTGAAGCGGCACTAGTTTTTTTATGACCCGGCGGCGTGGCACATCACATTTTTTTGTTATAGAAGGTTACTTGCATACAATGGTAACAACTGAAAGGTATGTTATATACAATGGGGAAAACAACATTTTTCCTTACATACAAGGACAAAAGGGTAAAAGTTCATTTTCTTGTACTAACCCCCAACTTTATTTACAATAAAAATTTAGAAAGTTAGAACAAATGGTGTTACGATCAACTCGGCCCATACCAAAATATTTCCCTTTTTGACACGTTACCCTGCTCGCCCAAGCTACCTATCTTACCACCTCTAATAGAATTAGAAAAGGGGAAACTTTAAATAAAGTGTTGGAAACTATACTCGGTAGAAGTTGCTCCTCTATGTCCAGAGCTAAAATTATCAATGTAACGCACACACCGTTGCTCTAAAGGAACCGTTGTACCGCCAGATGTCACACATACAACCCTTCTAGGTCTCTCACTTCCTAAGAAAACAACAGAATATAGTTTCCAAACAAACAATCAGCAAAAAAGTAAAAGACAAGGTTAAAACAGGTGTAGCAAAATATATGTTCATATTAAGTGAAGATGCCTGGTAAGGTTGAATTCTGATGAATAAATTGGGTTAATTTTCTGCTTATGCTGTCAGCATCTTTCAAAGGAGGTGCTGAGTCAAAGAAAGATTTGACTTGAAAGGATGTTGTCTCATCCACAGCATCTACGTTGTTCACCACATCCATGGAAGATATACTAAAATGGATGAAATAATTAAAAAATAGGTAAATTAAAATAACAAAAATCAGGACTTTATAAGCATAGCAATACTGTGAATCAAATGGATTAGGACCAGTTGTTCATCCAAAACATAGCAAAAGTTGAATGTGCATCTTAAAAGTGCTCATTTGATTATTGTGAATTCAAGCCTTTCTGGTGCACATTTGGGTCACCTACTTGTTAAGATTGAATTGGGGTCAAATAATCATTTTTCATACAAGCTGAAATAAAAACGGAATTTAGCGAAGGATTGTCATGGACCAAACAGAAGAACTTTATCCTAAAAGACTAGTCTTGTGGGTGCGGGAGCCCATTTGTTCCATAAATCCAGCACTTGTTACCCATAAAACCGATGTGATACAAGTCTCATACCTTGCTAGAGGTGCAGATGTGTGTTTAATTGAGAATCATTGTGATATTTAAGGATCACCATCAACTACCAAATAAAACTTAACAAACCCAGGATCAAACGTTGTAGTTAACAAAATAAAACTAAGGAACTTAACAAACCCAGGATCAAACGTTGTAGTTAACAAAATAAAACTAAGGAACCAAGGTAATTGTGATCTCCGATTTACATCATTTCAGCTATCTAAAACCTCAAGCAACAATTCAGCCCCAAATATCAACCAAGCATCTCACTCACACATTTCATCAAACATCTGGTGTGCACGATTGAATCAAGCAAATATATAAAGCAATTTACTTGAATTCATCCTAAATTCACATTTTACACACAAAATTCAAGATGTGATTTCATTCTACAACTAAATTCCAACAAAAATTCACCTTTATATGTTGTAAATTGCAAGAGAATTTACAAGAGTGTTGGTAGAGTTACCTTAACAGTTGAAATCAATTGTTTGCAACCTTTTGAGGCTTAATTTGGAGATGAATTTACCGTAAGATATTGAATGGAGTAGCTTAAGTTGAATCTAACAGGTTGCGTTTCGGTCTCAAGATTCGGGTTGGTCACGCGGATCTGCTCAAATACGTGTCCCATTTAGGGGCTGCTTGATTGCGCTGACCGAGTAAGATCTGACTGGGTCAGAAGCTGACCCGGTAAGAAGTTCTGACTGAGTCTGCATCTGACTGAAACTTGGCTGTTTGATTATTTATCTGACTGACTCTGCTGAATGAAAAAAATAACCTTTATATACACTTCTGTTAAATTTATCTGTTAAATTTCTCTGTTATTATTATTATTATTATTATTATTATTATTATTATTATTATTATTATTATTATTATTATTATTATGATACCCCACTATATATATCAAACTCCTTGATTTGGCTCAAAATTAAACCCCCAATTTCTTCCTTCCAGACTCTTCTTTCTTTTCACACACACATTTTGTATCTATTTTACGTCGTCGATCGGAGTTTTCCGTCGCCATTCGCCGGAGTTTTTGCCGCAGGAAGCTGATCCTGTTCGTATCTTATTTGGAGGATCTTCTGTTTGACGTTATTCATCGAGAATTTTAGGTAATTTTGTATTTTTGTTTGTGTTCTGTTTGTAGTGATCAGTTGTATAGGTTGATTCGTTTAGCTTGTTCGTGAATATCGTGATCAGGGGTTGGGGAGGTGCCGATCGATCGAGAGCGTAGGGGGAGGGGGAGGTGCCGATCGATCGCGCAGGGGTGAAGGGGGAGGGTCAGCCCGGTCAGCTTCTTTGTTTTCAAGGTCCGGGTCAGACACCCTGACTCGGTCAGATGGCTCGATTCATCGTTTCAAACGGGCTGACCGGGCTGACCGAGTCAGCCGGGTCAGGGTCAGCCCGGTCAGAAGCATATCAAACACACCCTTAGAAGTTACAACAATAGCTATTTTACACCTATGCTAAAACCAGTTCTTTATACCCGACATGACAAAGTATAGAATACAAGTGATCTGATTTGTTTTTGAACTTGATTTACATTAAAACGTATAGTGAGTCGAATATATATCGTTGAATGTAAATGTATCATATTTGATTCGGCTCTTTTCCAAAAAAAGTTAATGTTGGAACGTAAACCGACTTAAAACATACATAATGTGCAATGTCGACATATGTAACGTGTTAAAGTATAAATACAATCAACCGGACTCGTTTTCAAACTAATTTTATGTTAAAATGTGAAGTAACTTGGGTTTACACTGTCAAATAAAAATGTATTATGTCGGGTGGCCTCTTGCCATTGGCCACCTGCCTTACTTACCAAGTATTAGTATAATATGTTATATTATGTCTTGTCATGGTTTTATGTTTAGTTTTTTCTTTTATTTTTTGTTTCTCATCTAGATAAAGCTTTGTTTTCGATTCGAGATACTGCTCGTTGCTCTCAACGAAATCTTTTTTTTAAACTTCTTATGTCTTAACGTTGCCGCCATAACAACCACATCCCTTATATTAGTCAACCATCAAAGGTTGCCACCAAACCAACGACCCATAGGCCGACTTCTATGTTACAACTCTACATACCATCGTCTACCGGCTTGTGAGTGTGCGTCCTTTCTCTATTAGTTGTTATGTTTTCAAGAGTTGGTTGGAATTTAAATAAGCACAGTCGTTCTAATTGTTTTTTCGTTAGACAAAGTTTTTTGAACATGACCTGTGCTTACACTTACCAATTACCAAAAAGGTTGGAAATTTTTTTCTTTGATCCCACTTCTCGATACATTTACTCCACCACCGATCATTATACTACGATTCTCCACCCCAACTCATACAGGAATTAGAAATTCGGTTCGCCCTCATGGTACTACCCTGCCGCCTCCGTACCATTGCATCCTCTTACAGGATTACAAGACCACCATCATTGAAGACTAAGGATGGCATAGTCGAGCTAAATAGAAATTTGTTGACAGAAGTTTAGACTTTCAAGTCGCAAACCAAGATCGAAGCAAGTTTCTCTTATTACAATTTGTAACATCTACCCTCTCATACCATCAATATTCTCCGTTTTGCCTATGAATAGCTCACGAATTTGCTTTTGATTATCCGGGTGAAAACTTACAAGGGATGTCACCCACCTCTGGATTGCTACCACCTGAGCACAATTAACTGTAGAGTTTTTCTCTCATCCACAGCCAATAAACCCAAAACACGTTAGTTATATTATAGGCACTATTACACTCATCGTCCTCGATGAGCCCAAGGACTCACAATCCTCGATTAGGTTTGTCCCACCACCCCGAACGATACAGTAGTGACTCTGATACCATTATATAACATCCACCCCCCTCATACCACCAATATTGTTCGTTTTGCACACGAAGAACTTACGGATTTGTTTTTGTTACCCGGATGAAAACTTAATAGGGAGATCATCCATCCATTGATTATAATCACCTGAGCACGCTTAACTGTGGAATCATGCTCTAATACACAACCAAATACGTAGAAACGCGTCAGTTATATTTGAGGCAGAACACTCCTTATGAACCAGAAATCTTTCATATTCACGGCCGATTTGAGATTTATGTATGATGTCACATTATTGTTCGGGAAAATGTCACAGAATAGTAACCAAGTTTTAAAAGTGTTCTAATTTAGTCACTCATGTATATTTTTCTCAAATTGGACCATCAAATGATCAAATCGAGTCATCATTAAATTTTCTTATGTCAAGTGAGTGACGGTGGAGAAAACATGGTGGTTATAATTTGCAATATATCAAATTATATTAAAAAATAAAAAAAACATGTTAATTATGAAAAAATAAAAAAAAAGTACTAAAATTTACGTCAACGTTCCATATCAGCATCAAAAGATAGAAAAAATATTTTCTAATTGAAACAAAAAGTATAACATGTTAAAAAACATGTTAATGCTTTTAATTTATATAAAATATAAAAACTTAGGTGTTGTTTGTTTCAGAAGAGGTAAAACGTCTGCAGTCTGCGGACCACATCTGCAGACATCTGCAGCAGAAGAGGTGGACCAAATGTCTGCAGTCTGCAAGAAAAAGACTGTTTGTTTTGTTTAACATCTGCAGAATGCTGAAATATTCTGTAATTAAACTAAATTTATTTTTTAAACTTTAAAAACAACTAATACATTAATATATAAATAAAAGTCATAGAAATACATTAAAATATAAATAAAAGTCATACAACACTACAATAATATTCATAAAATCATACAATTACATTTATAAATCGTTTACATGTGACAACATAACCGATGCTCAATGACATACCATCTCCTTTTTGATCTTCTTGAGGTTCTTATCGCTCAACGACTCAATATCAAAATCATAGTAAAACCCGTGTTCAATCCATGGACCAATCGTCACTTTGGCATCTGGGAATACCTTTTGAACAGCCATTGCCATGACATGAGCACACTGCACACAAATTAACAGCATAATTTCTCCATTGCTAATTGTTCTTACAAGGGTTAACATCCTAACAAGAATCACACTCAAACACCAACATAATCCATCTCAATTTTTCAAGTTTGAACAATATCATCATCATCAACAACATCACCAAACTAACTATTACCAAAATGAAATACTCATATCAATGATCAATTGAACAAGAAACAAAAAACACACAGTGAATGTGTTTAATTGAAGTGTCAAGGGCAGATTTGAGCAGATTTGAACAACAACAGAAATCATCATCAACAACAACAGAATTGAAACAAAAAACATCATCATCATCAACAACATCAGAATTGAAACAAAAAACATCATCATCATCATCAACAACATCATCATCAACAACAACAGAAATCAGCAACATCAAGCAGATTTGAACAACATCATCAACAAGATCAAACAAGTTCAACAAGATCAGATTTGAAACAACAACAAGAAATCAGCAGTATTAAACAAGTTCAAACAACAACAGAAATCAGCAGTCAAACAACAAGAAATCATACAACAACAACATCAGATTTGAAACAACAACAAGAAAGTCAAACAACAACAACATCATCATCATCAACAACAACAACATCGATCAAACAGGTGCATCAAGAAATGGTTGAATCTTGTAACAGAAATCAAAAACAACAACATCATCATCATCAACAACAACAACAGAAATCAAACAGGTGCATCAAGAAATGGTTGAATCTTGTAACAGAAATCAAACAGGTGCAGATTTGAAACAAATTCAAACAACAAGATCAAGAAATCAGGTGCATCGGGGGGGAGGCGACGGTGAAACATCATCGCGGTCGAGCAGGTGCATCAAGAACATCATCAACAACATCAAGAAATCAGCAACAAGATCAAAAATTTACCTCAAGATTTGAGCGACGGGAGCAGACGGTCGAGCTACACAGGCCGAGCAGACGTTCGAGCGACGGGGGGTGGAGTGGCGACGGTGGAGTGGCGACGTAGGGGAGTGGCGACGGGCGACGGGCGACGGGGGAGGCGACGGGCGACGGGGGAGGCGACGGGCGACGTAGGGGAGTGGATCGGGAGCAGACCTCTGTGGGTTGGGTAAAAATGGGGGGTTAGGGTAATATGTTAAGAAGAGGTGGGAAGAGGTGGGAAGAGGTGGGAAGACTTTGGTCCACCTCTTTTTGGAGCAGAGGTCACGCGGACCTTTTTTAGTGAAACGTCTTCAGAAAAACAAACACTCTGCAGACCATAAACGTCTGCCCGCCTCTTTTTGGCGCAGACAAAAGAGCTTCAGAAGTACTTTTTCAGAAAAACAAACACCACCTTAGTGACCTAACTAAAACACTTTTAAAACTTGAGTTACCTAATAAAAGCATTTTTTAAAGTTGATTACTATTTTACAAAGTTACCCCTTATTGTTTCTATGTTCTTTTTGTTTTCCAGAAATTTCAATTTCTTTCCCTTCAAGCAGGAAGCATTGAAATATATATCACAATAGAGTTTCTTGTATTGAGCTCCTGAACTCATTAGGTTAATAACGGTTTCCTTGTAATGTGTATAAATTAAAAAAATAATTTAGTCATTAATAAACAATTCAATATTTTATTATCTTTACACTATTGTATTTGTTTTAGTTTCAACTTTCAGATATACGCTGGTTTTATAAATACAAACTTTTGGGCGCAAATTGCTTTAGAGTTCTACCTGTAAAGAACTAAAGATGCATGATATTTTTTGACATGTGTTATATTTAAGAAGATAAACTTTAAGTAATAAAAAGTAATAATTACAATAATAAGAGTGCAAGTCCAATATATATGTAACGTTTTAACTTAGTTATTTATTAGGATTAAGTAAACAAGTATGTCTAGTTTGATGTCAAACGGTTTTTAAACAAACATGTCGACCAAATTACCGTTTAGTCGTATTTAAAAAAAAATCGGTTTGAAAACATAAACGTAAAATGAAGGCCACAAAACTGCATATACTGTATATCTAATCTCACAACAATGTTGTGTGCATATGTTATAGATCCATAATATAGATGTTAAATTACCGTGATTCACAATATATTCTTATCGTTGATAATGTGGTATTTAAACTTCCTAATTACATGATTCAATGGAAGAATGAAATTGAATTCACATGAATACACCAGATGGCATGAATATTACATCGTTATTTAAATTGCATTTTCCGCTTAAATAAATTGGGAAAAATAAAAATCAAAACTAACAATTTAACTTACTCTTGAGGTTTTCTCAGTTGAATTGGTTCATATCACCTTAAAACCTAATCGATTTGTTTGTGTGTAGTTCATTAGCTTATAAATAAACCAGTAACACTAATATTTATAGTCAGGGCTTTCTCTTATATTAGCATAGTGAATCATAAGGTTTGGGTCGCTTAATTTCTGAATAAAATATTTTAGGTTATTGGGTTGTTTAAATTGGTTCTGCACACGGCGGCACTTTGGTCTTTGGCCGTTGGCAGAAGTATCCAAGGATTTATAGTTAGAGCTTGCCCTTATTTTAACACTAATTTTATGGCAGGAGTTGGTAGAAGTATCCAAGGATTTTAGATTTTCACTTTGGTCTTTGGCCTAGGCCACGGCGACACTCGACAAGAGTCATGAACAAAATTGAAATGTATCTCGAATAGTAAGATGGGCGATGGTTATGGCGTATGGGATGAAGTATGAAGTGTCATGATGAAACAGACCACAAATTTTGATGACAGATTCAATTGAATGTTTGAAACTTTCTTTCATTCTCAAATTCTCAATTACAAACCGAAAGAAGGCAAACTCGTGATTACGCACGGTAGAATACAAACTCATGTTAAATTGTTTTACTTAGGCTTTAACTCGTTGATTAGGCCATTTGAATTAGACTGTTCTAAAAATTATATTCTGCGTTTCAAACCTGGATAAAAGAGAATAAATTTAACAAAATAGTTTGGAAAATGACCCTGATATATAAGTTCGCTTGGCCTTCAAAAACATTGAACTGCCCCTGAATTATAGTACAAACCGGACAGTATGACTGTAAATGGACGGAACATTCAGCGAACAGTTCATAAACCGTTCGACTAGAAAATTCGTTTCTTTTGGTTCATTTAGTAAAAGAACAAACATGAACTGTTCGTTTTATCCACCCACATTTTTTTCATTCCATTCCTTATTCTATCATTAGTCACGAACATCAAGTCACCACCCACCCACTATAACAACCACCACCGGCCATCAAGATCGCTCGTCACCGGCCACCACCACTAGGCACATCCACCACGACCAGCCACCGCCGTCAGCTACGGCCACCGGTCATCACCCCCAGCCATTACCATCATAACCACTTTTACATTTTATTTTTTTATTTTTTACTCAACAAACAATATAAAATAATGATTCATTAATGAAAATAGTAAATAATTAAAAGAGTGAAATGTAATAATTAATTCATTTTGATATCTATTCCATGCTCTTATTAATTTCACTTCTTCGTGCATTCCGTTACCTCATTATCTTTTCAATTATGCGTTCACTTACCGTTTGTTTTCTAATAAAATACTAAACTAGCGAATTTAATCAACCTTTCTTTTTAGTTTCTTTTCGTTTCGTCTACATACCGGCTACAGTTTTAAATCCATCAGTTTATTATCCACATCCCCCAAAATATTAATCCGAAGCAATGCAAGGCTGCCACGTGGCCCTTCGTTATCTCCTACAGATAAGATATCGTCGTCGTCTTGTTCACATACTTCTTAAGCTCACACCCACCGTCGATCACTCCCCTAATCAAATCTCAACCGTCCGTTTCCTCCCAAAACCCATCGTCACAAATGATTTCAATCGTCTCGTTTACATCCGAACACCACCTCTCAAATCTTCCTCCGTCATCAACCACCGGAGAAAATGGCAGCCACCGCCACCACCACCGCCACCGCCACCTCCGCCGCTCTCCAACAAGCTCCGATCACACTCCAATCCCGCACTCCTCGCGCAAACCTCTCGTTTTCCGGCGGTTTACGCCTCCCGAAGCTGTCGCTCAAACTCGCCGGAAAGTCTCACCGCGGCGGAGGCGCCACCGGCGCCAGGATGGCGGACTCCGTAGCCGGAAGCTACGCCGCTGCGCTGGCGGAGGTAGCGGTGGCGAACGGAACGCTAGAAGCAACGCTAAAAGACCTAGATCTCGTCGATAAGCTCTTCTCCGATCAAATGAACTTCAAGTACTTCACGAGCCCTATCATAAGTCTCGAGGATAAACGAGCATTGATCGACGATATCACGTCCTCAGGTAAGCTTCAACTACACGTCTGCAACTTCCTCAACGTGTTGATCGAGAGAAAACGCATCGATATGATCAAGGAGATCATTAAGGAGTTCGAGCTTGTGTACAACAAATTGACGGAGACTGAACTCGCCGTCGTATCGTCGGTGGTGAATCTTGAGGAGCAACACTTAGAACAGATCGCGAAACAAGTGCAGAAACTCACCGGAGCTAAGAACGTGAGGTTGAAGACGGTGATTGATGAATCGTTGGTTGCAGGTTTCACCATCAGGTATGGTAATTCTGGATCGAAACTCATTGATATGAGTGTGAAGAAGCAATTGGAAGAAATTGCTACACAACTTGAAATTGGGGATGTTTCACTTGCAGTATGATTCAATTTCAATTCAATTTCGATTCGATTTCAATTCAATTTGGATTCGATTTCATGATTCTACGTATAATAATTTGCTTTATGAACATAATTTTGGGAGAATTGTAAATCAAATTACGATAATTTGCTCAATTAGTTATCGTCTTCAGATTCATTTTGATTGATCAACAACATAAAGCAAAATGCAGTTACATTACAAACCATGAACATATGAAACATGAAAAGATAACATTCTGACTACCTTATTAGAAAGTTAGAAGCTCTCGACGTTGTTGTCGTTGTCGCCGTCGTCGTGATCCTCGACAACAGTCGATATACCCGACCCGTTTGAGTTTCTCTTAGAGCAAGTGTTGCGAATTTCACCTTGTGTGCCTGTCAACACCTGCATTTGCCCCATCTTCACCATAACATCAACAAACTTCTCGAAAAACAATGTTTGGTTAACCGCAAAGCTCGTGACAATGGGTCGGGTTCTTTTATCGGTGTACAAGTCTTGGTCCGATGTTAGAACGCCTTGTTTGTTCATGAGATCGACGAAGTACTTGTTATCAAACACGTTTTTGGACCGGATGTCTAAGAAAGTGGTGGCGTTGGTGGTGTTGGTCGGGCACACGTCTTTGAGGGTGTTGGCGAAGGTTTTGTCCAGGGTCGCGTCTTGTGTAGGGTAAAGTCGTTGTGTGAACGACGAGCAGTGGGCGACACTGATGGTGTGTGCCCCTGATAGGGCCACAGCATCGGTGGCGTCAAAGCCTTTGCCCGCAAGGGTGGTTAGTAGCGTCAGTCGGGACAAATGGTGATGGAAGATTGGCTAGTGTCGCGTTTCTTGTGGCGAATGTGAGTCCATCTCTTCGACCCAAAGGAACGCTATACTCCGGACCACCGGTCTAATACACAACATTAAATTATTACCGTACGTGTCACTATCATAAAAATCAATATATTGCAAATGGTAAACTGTTAGTAATGTGTATCTAAGAATTTACCAAGACGACAGCGTCGCGTGCAACTATGGCAGCGATATCAGCGCAAGAGACACTACCCGTGCCACATTGTTTGTGAACCCTACGACGAAGGTCCTCTATGACATCGAACCCCCTTAAACTTAGGTTCGGTGGTGCGGTTTTTTCGCTATCAACCGGCCCGCTTGCTGAACCATCTAACAACACCGAACCATCACATCCCTGTTAACGATTTATCATCAAATGTATGAAAATAAGCATTAAATCTTTCTATTCGAAGTTTGAAACATTAAACACTAAATAAAACAAGATAAAGAACAAATTACATAACTTCTATTTGCATAATATACAGAGAGTTTCGTTTAATACGTAATTGAAATCAAAAGCTATAAAACAACAGAAATATCTATCTTGATACAACTGACTAACTGAGATGCATGTAAACTTTTTTCTCACTTTATATTATTTTTATTATATATCTTTTTTCAAATGTTTTTTTTTTTCTAATATTATACCTCTCAAGCATTACGTGTGACCATTTATGATTTTCTACTTAAAAAACTGGTTGTGTGTTGAAATGTGGGTGCATGAATCATGATGAAAAGTTATCCTAATAAATTTTTACATTTCTTTAACTTTCCTAAATGTTTGTTAAATTATTAAATTAATCTGTCGCCAGTTTTGTATGTGTTATCATAAAGTTTAGATCTACGAGCTTTTTAAATTCAAAAGTTATACCAGCACTTTTAATTTTTTTACTCGAAACTTAAAAGTGTCTGACAAATTAACATTTTAAATAATCTCTAATCCTTAACTTTATCTTTACACCTATAATCTAAATATAGTCTAATCTTCTTAACACAAGACGTTGGACCGCCGGTCCTCAAAACGGAATGTAACCGGTTCAGTTGACATTTGAGATAGGTTGAACCGATATCGGTTACTCCAACCGGATATTTACGCAGTTTGACTCTTGACTGGTCGAGTGGTTGGACCGAATAAAAGTAACTTTTTTCACTAAACTTTTTTATATTATAAAATTTGAACTTAATTAAGACCTCTCATATTTATTTGTCAACTAATCTAAAAAAATATTGTATTTGTGGATAACTAAACTAAAAACTCTCTTCTTCGTCCCTGGAATGGTTAAATCAGACGTCCATAACCAAAAGGTTAAAAGTTCAAGTCTTACGTAACGTTGCAGATTATGATGTATATTTAAAAAATCTAGAAATTAATGTTTAAAGAAATACTATCGCATCTAGAAAAACAACACATATTTCTTTTACTCTTTATTTTACGCAACACATACACTTTGTTCCAAAGTTAACTACGACGTTATCAGGTTTTTAAATTTAGTTAACCGGTCTCAACCAGTAAACAAATAACGCGATGATCCACTAATCTTCTAAACATGAAGGGTAGATTGGGAATGTTTATAAATTTATACCTGAACAAAACAATCATGAAAATGAACTCTCAACAAAGCAGCAGCAAGACCCACATCCTTCTTGATCACCTTCTCCATTTGCTTCCTAATTATTGATTCCAATTTAGGGCAGCTACTTTCATAGTATTTCCAAGTAAGCCCCTTCACCAATGGCTGTTGTTGTGCTTCTAACCCCTGCAAATGCATCACCATCACTACCAACATACTCACACTCACTGCAACTATGTGAAAGGGCATTGTTGTCATTTTACAGGCCATTGATGGTTAGTGGTAAGCTTTTGTTGGTTTTTATGTTCAAGCTTGCAAAAGAGGTGGATTATTTATAGATGAGAAGTTTCTTTATAGCCCCTCATGTTTGAAAGATTGGCCTTTTGGTCCCTCAATGTTTAGAATGGTGTAGGTGAAGACCAATGATGAGACAAGTGTTGAATGATGTGGTAGTGTGGTAGATGTGGGTTCTCCCATGCAAGCATCTAGGGTCTTGATCATCTTTGAGACTTTCATATTTATAAGTATTTTTATATTTCTATTAGGCTTTATATTTTTTTATTCTAAAATAATAAAGTATTTTTTATATTTCTATTAGGTTTTAACTTAAAGCATTCGCACCAGGTTCTTTTATCATTATTCTTATAACTAACTAATAAACGTTATCATTTCTTTCTCATTCTTAATTAAATAATATTTTTATAATTTTATCATTATATTTTTTTTCTTCTCTAATTACAATTATTTTTAAAAATATTAAAAAATTATAAATGTTGAACAGTAATTCCCCAAATATATAGAGTGAACAGTAACTTTTCTCTCTACTCCACTCACAATCATTTACAACTATTCCTTAAAATATAAAAAACACATTCACATAAATATAAAAAACCTAGTGTAAATACTCTTATGCATCTTATATTATGAATTATTTAGTAAAAGTTACTACTGTATCTAATCTATCTAGAATTTTAACATAAAAAGTTTATTAATTTATCTAATCTATATAGAATTTTAACATAGAAAGTTTATTAATTTAAATATATTTACATATAACGACCGCTCGATGCCTTGATACACAACCAAATTTAAAAAGACAACAATGAAAACCGTATAAATATTAGTGTCTTTTTCCCCCTAATGTGATGCATAAGATGCTTAGGATTTAACTCCTGATAATATGTGTAAACCACTACATATTATTGTATTATAAAGTTTTTTTTATTCCCTATTTGAATTTAATATCTTATCAAACACGTCCAATATATTCATAATATATATAAAAAACCGTGTGTACCACACAATAATCAAATTACTTTTTGATAAAGGAAAACATAAAAAATGCTACTTGATATAACATATTTTTGTAGTATCAATGATCACGAGAACTAACTAAAAACAACGCACCACTCCAACCCAAAAATATTGTGTTTTTATGAAACAACTCCTATTAAATAATAGATTAGATTCTTTTACTATTTTAAAGTATTAAAGAAAGTACTAATTTTAGAACTTTGAAGAAAACAATGGCCAAAGTGACATGTTCCTGATGATTCTCTTAATAAAATTGGAATTACAAATTTCGTCCCTCTATGTTTAGTTCAAAGGTTTCATTGTTTTGTTATTAGCCTTAAATTGCAAAAGTCGACAACAGTTTATTCTTAAGATGGTTATGTTTAATTAACACAGGTTTTGGCTCTTATAACTTGTTTTCTTTATATTAAAGAATTGTTTTTCACAATTTGTTAAAGCTTTTATTTTTATCTTATAAAAGAAGCTATGGTTTTTATAAATATGACTTTTGATATCGATTAATTTTAGGCTATGAGGCTTTGGTATAGATTATGATACCAAATCGTAGGATTTGATTTTGAATTTTCTATATTCAACGGTTTTGTGTTCGGATCTCAAAGTAATTTTGGTATAAGATGAATATGAAGCTTAAGTTATTATATTTTACATATATTTTGTTTTAATGACACTTAGCTTCAATGTTACTTGCAAAGATTTAAATTGCGCCACTTTTATGGGGCCAACATCTGTTCAAGTTATTTATCTAGTTATGATGATTAAGATAATGAAGAATACAAAAGTGATGAGGACAAAATAAAAATAATATAATTGAGAACCATTTTTATTTAATAACGATTAAAAATAACAATAAAGTTTTTTAACAACAAATGTATGACCCTGTTTCGAATGATAAATGTTATCTTAATCGGGTCTACCTATCCGTTTTTCAGTCAGGACCGCACCCTCAACCCCTCAAAAGAAAACTCATTACTAGGAAAACTATTGACTCAACTCTAAGCATTTGTACCACAATTTCTTAAATTGAGCATGCGTTCGGCTCATAATTGTACTTGGCTAATGATTTTTAAAGTTGGATAAAAGTGTTGCCCTAAATCCACAGAATCAGAAATATTCCACGAACTAAGTTTGTAATTATTCACTGAATGTAGCCACTACGATCCAGCACGAGGATTAAGAGATGAACCCCACAAATAACTTTTCACTTAGTGGATTCTCTATTTCTTCACACATGTTTAACTTTTAATATATTATATTATAAAAAATAATATCAAAATTACAATACAATATGAAATATTTATATTTGTTTATAAAATTAAAGAAAATAGAGAGCATTAAGTATACTAGAAATCACTATATTTTTTTCTCTTTTTAATAAAATAATAATTTTTATGCCCTTATCATTATTTTTTTCTTTTTCCTCCATTCACAACCACTTTTAAAAATATTAAAATAATTATAGGGATTAAACTGTGATTTTTCAAATATACCAATCAACAATAATATTTTCTCTCTCATTTGCTTACAACCACTAACAACTATTTCATATAATATAGGAAACACACTCATATTTTTTAAGGATTCCACTGTGAATTCTCTGAAAGTGTTGGCGTAACCCAAATCCAAAGTCCGGTCTGGATAACAGTACCCTCACCCAATTTGCATACATCATACTAAAGCTGGTAAAACAAGTTTTATCGTGTTTAACATGGGAGAGCATTCACAGTAGGCTCCTCATTCTCAAGGTGAGTGTGTGTCCTATATTTTTGGGATGGTTGTTGGTGGCTGTGAGTGAAGGAGCGGGAATATTTGGAGATTGTACATTGATTTCCCATATTTAGGAAAACACGATGCAACTCTCATAAATTTTTTAATATTTTAAAAAATGATTGTGAGTGAAGGAGAGAGAAATGATAATGATAAAGATATCAAAAAATATTGTTTAAAGATATCAAAAGAGATAGTAAAAAGTAATGTTTTTAGTGTAAATATAGTGATAGGGATGGGAAATATAGCGTGAATGCTCGATGACATCATAACTCACGTATCAAACATGCAAAAGACCTGTTTAACTACTTATATATTATGGCTATAAATTTTTTATATGTTTCTATAAACAAAAAATGTGAAATAATAAAGTTTAATCTTTTGATTTTAATTATTTTAAAAAATATAAATAATTAAAAAAATGTTTTTTATTAAACAAGTTTAATCATACATCAGTCCCTGTGACATGATGAGAATGCTCGAAACAAGTAATCAGATATTACACCCTACCATCGTGGGCTTGCGGATATAAGCAACTAGATTGCAGATGCTCCTTGACCTCGGTACCAAATGTTTGTTTCAAGAGCGTATATAAGTTTTTTTTGAACAACAGAGGACTTCGAACCTGACGATCGATCGGGACTGGTTACCCTAGACCTAGCCGCCAGTCGCAAGTCATACCCCCCCGATGCGCGGGAACCGGATTGAATCCGTAAACCCTAGCCCCCTATCAGGATCGAACCCGGGATGAAACCCCGAGCCAAAACCTTCATCTGGATGCCGTAAAAGTTAAAATAGAATGGTGAGATTTGAACCTGGATCACTTAGTATACCAGGTCGTAGAAGTAATCTGACATACATGATAGAAAGGGTTACAATTTCAATCATACAATTGTTCGTACTTTTATAATCTCACATCAATACTTAGTCTTACACCAAAGGTCGAGAAAACCATCTCTTCCATTTACGAGGCTAGCCTTAAATGAAGATTAAAGAAATTCAAGATTCCTAACTATGAACTAGACATATATAGGCCAACTATACACATATAAATACTAACTATAATGTTAATGTCACAATGTCAATAATGTAAGTGGTGGAGTGGTTAATGGGTTGACCTGGTGTACTAAGTGACACAGGTTCAAGTCCCACCTTCCCCATTTAACTTCTGCGCCATCCAGGTGAGGGTTTGGCTCGAGTTTTCATCACGGGTTCGATCCTGATGGGGGCGAGTGTTTACGGATTCAATCCGGTTCTCGCGCATATGGGGTATGACTTACGACTGACGGCTAGATTCAGGGTAACCAGTCCCGATAAATCGTCAGGTTTGGAGTCCTCTTTTGTTCAAAAAAAAACTTGATAAGTTAATGTACATAGCGTATGATACTTGTTATGTGAATAACAGGTGCGGGAGAAAGTAATAGGATTAATTTCTTTTGAAGGTTAAATACAAAACTGGTTTAGCCTTAAATGAAACTCAGATATTGTATATTGGATTATTTAATTTACTTAATTTGTCTCATCTATTTTTTTTTCGTAATAAGTATCAAACGCATACGTAGATTAAAGAAATATGCTTAATCTGCAGTTAAATATATTAGAGGAAGTGTTTTGGCTTTAGTATATTGTAGTGGTATGTACTGCAATTAGGTGATATAATTTGAGTAGGTGTTATTTATAATTAAACTTGTACTTTGATAGAGTTAATCGATAACACAAATCATCTTGCAAAAGGGTTTTTATTATACCATATAATATCAAAGATTAGGAACCATATGTTTGTTCTCGTTTTATTTTCTCTTCGTTTCTCTCTTTCTATCATTTTTGATGTCAAATATTGGTAATTAGACGTCAATGATCTTCTTCCCCTCGTCATTTTTGTTGTGTAATGACTTTCTTTATCTCCATCTCCCTCTTGTTCTGCCTTGGAAAGGCTTATCACGTATATACATTTTTTCTAATGTTTATGATATTATGAGCTTTTTTCATGATTATATGTTCTTCTTTAACCAAATATTCATTGTTCTCCGTGCTGAACTTCCGATATCCTCTCACTGTAAAAACATAAAATTGTTTGCATATATACAGAACATAACCTTGTTAAAACTCATATTAAAATCTTCGACAAATACATAAATAAGTTAATGTTTTAAAATGGTTATGAACTTATGATAGTTTTTGCATTACTTATAGTTTTGCAATTAACAGCCTATCTATATATGTCACAACTCACAAGCTTAAACATGCTTATACGGTGACAAGTTACCCTAAAAAATGTTGTACATTGAAGTGGTTGAGGGTTTATTTTTATTATAAATAATTGGTGTATATTTAAACGTATGTTAAATGATTTTGTGAGCTCCCTTTTAGATAAATCTAACAAATTACTGCTATATATATATATATATATATATATATATATATATATATATATAAAATAAGTCTTTAGGGGAGACGATGTCATGACCGGAGGAGTGTGGGAGACCCGATCATAGGTGAGAGCTTGAGGCATCAAAATTTTGAAGATTATTTAAATTTTATTGAAACAAAATCTAAGCAACAGTTGTAACATTGGGAACTGTCTTCCCAAATCAACAATTTCATATATTATTTAACTATATGAAAATAATTTGTTATTAAACAACAAATTAATTTGAAAAAGAGGAAAACAAGAAAAATTTGAAGCGACACCCTACAAAACAGAAAAAAACTAAAAAAAAAAAAACTAACATGACATTAATGTGTCATATGGGAAAAAACGAGGAAAATAGAACCACTGTCAGTAATCATATGAACACTAACACTATACATGCGCTTAAAGCACATTAAAAGAACCATTAATTAATACATCAATTAATCAATGACTACTTCTGAAGGGACTCACACTGCCCTTATTCTTGGGTTTCCCTGTTTTACCCAAAATTTATGGGGGTGTTCCCGGGTTTTCCCGAATCAAATTTCCCAGACACTACTTAATTTTATCGGATTTACTTATCACCATCACCAATCACAACCCTCAATGTGCTACCTTGTTTTTTCCCATTTCCTTCACCCTAATGGACACAATGTGACATAATAATTTTAATAAACAATGTAGTATTAAAATTTAAACATGCCTTTATGATATTTTATAATATAAACACTTCTACATAAATTTTATTTAAAACCAACCCGGATCAAAACAATACATTTTAACCTCTTTATTTATACATCCATTCTTGTATAGTTTAACACAAATTTTCATAACAACATAAACGTTTCTTAAATTCTAAACATATGATTACGATTTGTTTTTCATCTATGTTTTCACTTGCTTAATAGCATTGGTTGAAAACATTAATCACATGACAAACATAATATTATAAAAAGTTAGCTACTTGTCAAAAACACCCCCTCATCTCTTCTTCACAATACTCAAAACCGCCACCACCACCGCCACACGACGGCGACCACCTCTCTCCTCTAGATCCAACACCACTGATCAAACCAAACCCTAATCTCACTCAATTTACACACCCTTTTCCCCTAATCAATCACCCTAATCTTCTGCTGTTCACACACTCCTTCATTTATCAACCCTTACGACACAGTTGATTATGCGCTGTAATCGCCTCCGGATATCCGATTATTCACCCGCATAATTGGTTTCGCGACTTGGGTTTTCTTTCTTTCACATGGCCAAGCGGGTTTACGAAGTCTGGAAAGGGAGGAATGTGAGATTTCGAACTTTGATTTTGAGTTTTTTTTTTTCTTTCCCCTTTTGATTTGGTGATTCTAGGGCAGCTTCGGATTGTCTGTTTGTTACTCGTGCTGTAGGTGTTTGATTGAGTGGTTTAGTGGGGTTGGTTTGTTTGTGATTGTGTTTTGTTTGGATTTCAATTTTTGTTTGGTGGTGTTAGGGTTAGTGATGGTGGTTTGAAATTGAAATGGGGTTATTTGGTGTTAGGTTTTGGAGTATGTGGTTGTTTTTTTTTTTACAATTTACGGTGGAGTGAAGATGTGTACTGTTAATGTACATTGAAGATCCCTGAGAAGTGGTTGATGTTTGAGTGTAAATTGAAATTCATGAGCAATTTTGAACCTTCGATTGGAAAATATCTAAGCTCTTAGTGTTTGTGGTACACATACATCGAATAAGTGTAGGGCAACACATGTAGAACAGTGAAATTAGGGTTTAGAAGGTTTAATGAAATGGCAACTTGTTATGGACTTGTGTTAGTGCATACTCTAGTTGAAAATGAAATCTTGGGATTGATCATGAATGCAATTGGTGGTTGTTTGATTAGAGGTAAGGTTTCTCCCATGTGGAATATATGATTATTGTTTCTTTAACTTGTTTTCTTGAACATGTGGATATGAGATATTACTTGTTGGATTAAGTACATGGAGAGCAAACCCTTCTTAGCTTTTCCACCCTTAATTTTGATACTTTGATTGTTTTGCATGTAACGAAGAACGTTGTTGGTTGGGTAGAATAGCATTGCCTGTTTTCTTTTATGTTAATAAATTTGATGGATTTTTATCTTCTTTAGAAACACCAATTTACTGATTATCATAGAACTATTTTCTTATTTTTACAATTTCACTGTTTTTTAATTGGTCTCTATTACAGAAATTCTTTCTTGGAGGGAGATTGATATTTGGTCCAGATGCTAAGTCTTTGCCTGCCACAATTTCGCTTATCATTGTTCCGGTTATTATTTTTTGTATATTTGTTGGAAGACATCTTCGCCATGAATTCCCGTCGTATAATGCAGGATACACCATCATTGTAGCAGCAATCGTCTATACAATCTATGTTAGCCCTCTTAATCCTTCACAGATAATAGTAATAATAATTATCATTTCTTTTGATGCTGGTGAGTTCTATGATTGCAAAAGTTTTAAATATCATTAATTCATTATTTCAAAAGGACAAAATTTTGACCCTATTATTGAGGTGGTGAATGGTGATATCGACCTGCTTGCTTATGAATGAGTGAATTCAGATTATGCCTTTTCGTTAACATTTTGAATAGATAAAATACAAGTTAAGCTTACAAGGTAGCAGGCCGCTAGCCAAACAGGTCGAGTCACTGTCAGTGTGTTTTTAATGTTGAACCTCCTAAACCAAATTTATTCAGAAAATTATATTACTATTCCACTTATACTGATTTAGACATTTAGTGATCATATTTTGGGGGTGTATGGGATTTCTTAGTTAAACAACTTATGTGCTTGTTGCCTTTTTGAAAAGCTGATAAGTACGTTTTGAGTGTATAGATGAAGAAAAGTGCTTATGCCTATCTGCATATTTCAGGGTGATATAAGCTGTTTTCAGTAAGACGTTTGTAGATTGATAATTTTGGTCTATTCAAAGTTGTAAGTTTACCCATAGGGTGAGGTAGGGTCTGTTTGTTTGTTTTATTCATCAACTCATCAAGTATAGTCTGGATAAACTATGTATATAAATGAGGTATTATGGAGTACAAAGCAGTGTATTGAAGAATCGAGAGTCTGAAAGAAAATAAATGACCATTTTTCAGGAACTACCACTAAAAAAATATGATCACTAAAAGTTTCCAACTTATGAGTCAAGTTTCTCAAAAATTAATATGATGTTTATTAAGTTCAAAAGTAGAAAAATCAACTACTTACCCAATCTTTTTGATTTGAGTAAAAAACAAACAAACTCATACTTGCTTTTGAATAAGTTGATTATTTGCTTCCCTTATTAAGCTGTAAACCAATCCCAAACACCTGTGTTAACATATTAACCATTTATTAAAAAAGCCGACAAAAAGTGGTTTTGGGTCAACCCATTCTGACATGTCACAAGTCGCATAAAACACACATTTTTCCCTAAATCCCATTAAGCCTTCAAAACCCACATTCACAAAATTCATTTTAACTTAAACATGTTTTGGCGCATCACTATCAGCAGTCAAAGTACTAATTTAAACCCGAGCTCGTTTTGACCTAATACCCCTGACCTGTTTGACTGATCTTGATAGGTATTGGTGCTGCTTTTTCTTACCTCAGCCCGTGATCCTGGGATAGTTCCCCGTAACTCACACCCACCAGAAGAAGAATTTACATACGAAACAGGGGGAAGACAGACACCATCTTTACAATTCCCAAGAACCAAAGAAGTTATGGTCAATGGGATTTCAGTTAGAGTCAAATATTGTGACACATGTATGCTTTATCGCCCTCCTCGTTGCTCTCATTGTTCCGTTTGTAACAATTGTGTCGAACGGTTCGATCACCACTGTCCTTGGGTGGGCCAATGCATTGGGCTGGTATGGTTTCAGTTCTCTTTAACTTCAGATTAGAGGTGGCCATTTGAGCTCAGTAATTATAGTGAATGTATCGACTTGGGCTTTGTTGTATCTTATACGGGTCAAATTAGTATTTTAATGAATATAACCTCCTATGTTGTTTTGTAGTAATATTGTTTGTTAGAGTAAATTGCAAGAAATAGAAACAAACATAACATCTTCCTCAATCTAGCAACCAAATTTAAATTAGGCGCAAATAGAAACTAAATGCATTTTGCTACTGATTTAGGCAATTAACTTGCATTTTATTATTGATTGCTGATGTTATAGTTTATTTACATTTTAGTGTATATATGTATCTGCCACGTGGCATCTTATGTTGCATTTTATAATAGCTTCTAGCTATAATAGCTTTTAAAGAGAACACTTCTTTTAAACTTGTAACCAAAATATTATTATTTTCACAAAATAAATGGCATTTGATGTGGCGGTTGGCGTGCCAGTGCCACATCAACAATTATAATAAGTTTGAACGAGGTTGGTTATTAAAATCAGTAATAATCGCATGTTGGTTGCTAAAATCAGGAAAAAGATGTGAAGTCCATGTTTCTATTCCATGCAATTTGCTCTTTCCTGCTTTCTGTAATAATAATTGACAAACATGGATGAAAATGTTCGTAGGCCAACCCAACCCAGTCCCGCGTCTTTTAATCCTCACTAAGAACTTAAAATTTCGAAATGGACCTATTTTGACTTGTTACCCGACATGTCTATCTTGCCACCTCTACTTCTATCTTTTCATTTCATATTAATTTTATTCACTTACTCGTAATTATCTTGTGTTCCAGCGGAATTATCGTTTCTTTTTTCTATTTGTGTCTTCATCAACACTTCTATGCATCTATGTATTTTCGATGTCGGCTTATTATATAAAGGTCTTGATGGATGATAACAAGGGTACGGTTTGGAGGGCAATGAAAGAATCCCCTGCTTCGGTTGTATTAATGGCTTATTGTTTTATTTCACTTTGGTTTGTTGGTGGACTCACGGGTTTTCATCTTTACCTTATCAGTACAAACCAGGTTAGTAAAATCATCCTTATTTGTATTGTAAATGTACCATGGATCATATAGGGATGGCAAAAAAACCCGAACCCGACGGGGATACCCGAAACCCGAAACACACGGGACGGGTATACCCGAAACCCGACGGGTATGGGACGGGTATGGGATTAATTTTAAAAATTTTCATGGGTATGGGACGGGTATGGGATTAGGTGATATACCCGTTTACCCGACCCAATTACCCGAAACATATACCCGTTTACCCGTCCCATTTACCCGAAAAACATATACCCGTTTACCCTATAATATACCCGAAATTATATTTAATAATATTTTTTATATATCTCAATATGGGAAATGAAAGCAATGTGCAGCCAGTAGCTTTATGGAATGGGAACATAATTTTTTGCTAGGTATATATTTTAGTAGCTTATGGAATGAGATGGTAAAGCTTCCATGAGACATGAAAGAAACAATTCAGTCGCATCATCAAATTACTAGATGTATATTTTGGACAGGGCTGTATATTTTGGTACCTTATATTTTGGGTAGTGGCTTCTTCATGGAATTGTTGGAGATGTATTTTGGTAACTTATATTTTGAACATGTACCAAAAACGTCTTTGGGTTCATGTATCTTGATGTTAATATATATAAAGTTGATCTACATAAAAAGAGAAGAATTATATTTTTTTTTATTTTGAAATCCCAACGGGTATACCCGAAACCCGCGGGAATGCCCGATACCCGACGGGTAATACCCGATAGATACCCGATGGGTATTGGGCCGGTATGGGACAGGGTTTAACAATCGGGTATGGGGTTGGGAATACCAATACCCGACCCATACCCGACCCATTGCCATCCCTAGGATCATATACTTGATTAGTTAAGCGCTAGATGCAGCTTAGTCTGAGGTCCGTGCTTGAGCCTCAAAGTTTGTAAACTTGCAACATTGATTTTGAAAGTGTGTTCCCTACGATAGAGATTAGGCGGTGTTTTTAAAGTAATTATCTGATTATTGCTGGGTTTTAGTATAACCTGGGTTTGCTTATTATTATTACTATCAATTAAATTATGAAATAATAACGAAGTTTTAATATTGTCCCTATATAGTCACTCATGCCTTTTTTTTAACTATAAAGACTACTCAACTTTCATTTATTATTTCATTTTTGTTGATTTTTTTTGTAAATGTTAAAATAATTTAAAAAGGTATTTAAAAATTAAGTGACTTAAATGGAATATTTTGGGAGCCGGGGGGGTCTTAATTGGAGCAGCCTCTCTATATCCCTTTGGATAAAGGAAAGCTTTGCGCCCTCCTCACCCTTTCTAGACCCTGCTAATAGCTTGACTTTAGTGAAATTGATTGGGTATGTTTATTTGTTTTACCTTGAATGAAATATATGGAACAATTATGAAACTTGGTTGTGATTTAGTGAATTTTTTTCTTTACTAAATAGTAAAAAAAATAATTACTAAATAGTAACCGAGTTTCATATATATTCCATTTAGGGGTCTTAATTTTGAAAAATGTTAATGTTTTAAAAAAGTTTACAACGATGGAACGATATTGAAACTTGAAGCTTTTTATTGTTAGAAAAAATGAGTAACTTCATTGGAACACCGAAGAAACTTGATTATTTTGATTGGAATATTCCCTTATTAATTATTATTATTATCTGATAATCAGTTTTTAGTAAATTTTATGAAATTAGTTGTTATAAAATCTGATTATAAAATGGCAAGAGTAAAATTACTTGCATACCCTTAGTTAGCCTAGCACTTGTGCATTCCTAAAGTACAAGAATATGCCAAACAATCTACGGTGTTAAAAATGATTAGTACAGTTCAAGCAGCAGTAACAGACCCAGACACCCTCTATTGTTAGTTACATATTGTATACAACTGATTATCAGAATATCTGTGGTACATATTATCTATTTTCATTTATTTGAAACCGCCATTCAAATTCTTGTTTGTTACAGACAACCTATGAAAACTTCCGGTACAGATCAGACAATCGATACAATGTTTATAACCGAGGGTGTATAAACAACTTTCTAGAAGTCTTCTGCACAAAAATTAAGCCGTCAAGGAACAAATTCCGGGATCTGGTTCAAGAAGTGCAACAACCACCACAAGTCGCTGCTCGAGAATCTGCTACCAATGATGCTGGACCAGAGGACCGCCGTGTGAAGGTGGAAGATGACCTGGATATTGGTGGAGATTTGTTAAAAATTTCTCAACGTCATAATATTATTGAAGGCATTGAATCAGATATACGTAGCAGAGGGGATGATCAATGATGACGTTAACATTTTCGGTTATGGGATGGTTTTTGTTGGCTGAATTTCATGAGGGTGTGTGGATGTTGTAAATGTTTGAGAGGGCAGAATTGTCATTTTGAGTCTTGGTTGGTTGGTTGGTTAGTTGGTTTTTGGTTTGATTGATGATTTGTGTAATGGTGTGTGATCTTATGGATTTGATGTTGTGGTACTGGCTTCATTCTTTTATGTAAATTAAGCATTCAAGACTTGTGCACATGATGAATTTTGTCGTTGAGTCATAGGGGTGTTCATAAGTCAAGAACTAGGCGAATCAGACCGGAAACCGTATATGATAATGATAATAATTGATATTATTACTAATAGAAACTTGATTTGGTAATATTTATGAGAACAAATGGATGATAAAGACATAAAAAAGGAATTAAAATCACAAAAATTTAAGTCAATGAAGAACAAATACAATAATCTTGGTGTTGTATTTCGATCTATTCATCAAGTAGATCGAGTTTTCTCTAATCCATGTTTCGATACTCTCGTGTGGATGAAGATCTCGTGACATGGGTGAGGGTTGTATGATTATCGATCATAGTGTCATATTTGGTTGTTATTCTCTTTGCACCGGGCAATGGAGGCCGGTTCTTTATGTTCATTTTTGCATTTGGGTGTGACTCACTCATCTGCCTTTGGTACCGTTGATATAAATTTCCAGCGGGCGATGGTAAAGGGGCCAAAATTTCATCCGACGGACTTGGCCCGACACTAGATGAAGACGGGCTTGTTTTGGTCAATAAAGGCTCTTTGGTTTCTATAACGACCTCCAATTTCTTTTCAGCTTCCTGCAAGACATAATATACCCAGGGATGTATTGTTATGTATGTTTGTCGTTCTTGACCGACATGAGATAGTACAAGCACTAAATGATACCTCTTTCGAAGGAACCAGCTCGCCATTTGGGTTTCGGGTCGTTTGATCCTTCGTTTGTTGCTCTCTTCTAGACTTTTGCCGTGCCCTCGACCTCCTATGCCTACAATGAGAAGTTATAAAAAGAAAGATTTGAAGGATCTAATAAATTCCAAAAGTTAAAATAAAAAAAGATATAAGCATACGTCAACCGATCCACAAATGACAAAGATTCGAGTAACTTACTTCCTTGGCTCAACTGTTTGAGCCAGATCATCATCGTCCACTTGAATCACGGGCAAACCGCTATGATCACACGCCCACGGGCTTGTGTGAAAGAACTACAGTCATCACATTGGTCGTTTTAGTTTCAAACATATTGTTTCCAATGGCATCCTGAACAGTTCGGTATGGTTCTCACCTCGTGTTGAAGAGCAGAATGAGCAGAACCGCGATAAGCAGGATCTAAAGCAAGAAGAACCATTAAAAGTCCCAATGCCGATCTAGGATAGTCTCTAAACGCTTCATGAAGATTCGGTTTGTATGAATGCGGTGGTCTAAACGTCGTTGACAACTTTAGTTTCTTCCAATAATCGGATGATGGTGTACCACAAAGCTTGAAAATCTTGTGAAGTTGCTCTACCTGAATACGAAAAATTCTTGTTATGAACAACAAACTTATCACCTATTACATGTTCATAAAACTAGTTTCTTTAACCCGTGCAACTTATTTGGTTGATCTTTCTGATTTTGACAGTTTGAAACATGTGAGATAGAAAAATAACTCGAATCAACCCGTTAATAAACCATAAGTCAAAATTGACATTTCTAACAAAATCTAAAACTTCTTCTCATAAACTTGTTAGACTAAATAAGAGTAGAATCGACCTTATATTAAGGTTGATTCTACCTCAATAGTAGAATCTATACGATTCTATTAGAAAAAAACCCATATGCATAGAATAAAATATGCATCATGTCGACCTCGGTCCTCCCGGGCATGATCGGTCTTCCAACAAACATTTCCGCTAAGAGACAACCAGCGCTCCAAAGATCGATACCTGGCCCGTAGATAGTCGTACCTAACAACAACTCGGGTGACCGATACCAAAGTGTAACAACACGGTTTGTAAGTGGAACTGGTTTTTCCGAATCATAATAGTTTGCAAGCCCGAAATCAGCAATCTTTAAATTCCCGTCTTTATCGATTAGTAAATTCGACCCCTTGATATCTCGATGCAAAATCCCTCTTTCGTGACAGTGTTGAAGCCCCGAAAGTAATTGTTTCATGTAAAATTTTACCTGAATACGTTACACATTACATAAAAAATAGTCGTCTTGAATATAAACATATGTCATGAGAAACCTACTATAAGGGGAAAAAGATCGAACCTGAGGTTCGGTAAGCCTCTCATCAGGGCGAGAAATGAGCCTCGACAAATCAGTTTGCATATAGTCGAATACAAGATACAAACTATATTGCATTCGAGACGTTGCTAAACCTTCAAGCTTCACGATATTGGGATGATCTAGCTTTCGCAACAACATGATTTCTCGGGCCATAAATTTTACGCTTTCGGGTTCAGAAGTGTCGAATCGAACCTTCTTAAGAGCTACAATCTTCTTCGTTTTTCGATCTCGTGCCTTGTACACGTTGCTATAAGTACCAGAACCAACCTATAACAAAAAAAAAACAACTTCAAACACGTATCAAAACCATTGACAGACCTATGTGGTACTTACTAGTGTTACCTGACACCAGAACTTTCTTTTACGTGTTATTTACATATTTAACAGTCGAGTTAAACCAATATATCAAAAGTTTTTGAAATGTGACATGTTAGTTAAAAAAATTATTGGGTCAGTCGCAGTGACTGACCTTGTCGAGCTTATCATAAGCTTCGGCACTCTTCGGGACCAAACCCTCAAGAGCATGTTTCGGGACATTATCCGTCAACCACTTCGGCCAACCATCAACCAACTGATCGAGATCATCGGATCTAACCACCACACTACTCCTTCGCATCACACCACCACCATCACTACCGCCACGACCACCACCACTACTACTACCACCACCACCGCCGCCGCCGCCGCCACCACTCCCACTACTTCTATAAGTCCCCTCCTTCCTTTCGTTACCACTCGTCACCATCTCCTTCCTACTGCCACCACTACTACTGGCGGAGCCGCTCAAATTCCGGCCACCGGAGTTTGACTTTCTTGACCCTCTCACATACCCATTCTCCATTTTGAGCTTGTGAAGACCTTTAGGGGATGAATCAGCCATTAATGGCCTTGTTGGAGCACAACCCATATAGATGAAACCTATGTAACTGATGTTTGACAGACTGTTTGGTGGTGGATTGAGGGTGACATTGACAAGAAAGTTATAAAAATCATAAAAACATATTAAATATTTTGTTGATGAAACAAATGCAGGCTTTTTGATTTTGATTTCAAAGGGTTAGTTAAAATGTAAGTTGACAAAGTTGCCGGCAACCGCCGGCTATGAAATTACCGTTTCTGATAATGCATACAACACCAATAATATCCACGTGGCAGATGAAGATTGGTATGACATGGCGGTTTTTCATTTTCGCTTATTATCGTTTGTTCTTGTAATATATAGTGTTGTCACTCGATATGTCGCGACCATGATGGTTTTATAAGCAATGTTGTTTTAGTAGTTGACATTTTGGAATATTTGGTGATCGTTTTGATGAGAGTATTGAGCGATGAGAATCCCAAGACTGTCGTTAGTCAAAGGTAAACTTACGAACAGAACTATACTGTTGTATTTATCTCAAATTTCGTAAGTTTTGTTACGAGTTTTTTTGGTCTTAAATGGATAGTTATCAGGTAATTACTTTTTATATCATGAATTTGATGAATTGCAACTCGATGAACACGCGAGTGGTTTCATGAATAATTCTATTTAAAGTTCGAAAAATCTCATTAGTAAAATCTTTAAAGTATGTTAAGAAGTTCATTGTTACTTGCACCAACATAATAAAGAAAAAGTAGGTTATATATATCTTTTAATCATTGAAGCCTTCCTAATTTCCAACTTTTCTTATTGGATAATATATGGGCTTCTCAATGTGAGCTTTTTATAACCAATGGAGCCCAGGCCCATTAACACGTTGGGTAATACCATGATGATACCAACGGTCAGGTCCAAGTCCATGCCCAGACTCGTTAACAAGTCCCGTCAGTAATCCAATTAGCTGTTAAAAAAACTATTACAGGGTACAAACAAGTTTGTAGTGTAACACACATAAATCGGGTACATAAATTAATTCATAATATAGCAATGCATTTTGAAGTTATTTATAATTAAGCTACTAAACTCTTAAACATAAAAATTGAACCTAGCATTATAGTAAAAAGATAACCATTTTAAATAATGGACCTGTAATGAGTAATCTACAGAAATGCTAACATATATAAACCTCAAATTTTTAAAATTGACAAGAAATCACAAAAAGAGAGTAGCAAAAGGACAATAAAACCACGTTTAATTACGAAGAAACAAATTAAGAATAACACGACCCTGAAACAAAAACTGGAATATGAACATATGTTATCAGTGGTTGTTAGTATCATGTCATAATGTATCATAATGTTGACTTGATACAACAATCGGATTGAATTTGTTGTAAATGACAAAGTTCACTCTTGTAATTTACAACAAATCTGACTTGTTAAATGGTACGATCGATGTCAACATGATCACACAAAAAAACTGTTTTTCCATACTTACGCGTTAATAAGAGCCAAAGCATACGTGAATACACAACTTCAAGACTACATTATTGTGCACGCACATGATTTCCCAGTGCTGTTTTCAAATTCATCGTCTGACTCGCTGTGTTCGCTGCAGAAAGGATGGAAATTTGAGTTAGAGGATATGGTCGAGTAAACGATTCAAGTAAAAGTATCTGTATTTCATGTAAATATTAGTTAGTTAACTATTTAATAACAAAACCTAAAGAGTTGCTGGATATGGTAACAAATAAAGCGGGCGGGCCCATTTTTATACGATAAAAAACTCATACCTGGGCTCAAATTCGCGAATCTCACAGAGTTCGCCCCCTGTAACATCAGTCCAGTGCACGCTCCTTCTAGCACTTTGGTGTATGGGCTCAGGCTCGGGCTCGGGCTCATCACAGTTATTAAGTGCAATCGAGACTGTAACATTTGAGACCC
This sequence comes from Flaveria linearis, assembly GCA_024085815.1. Taxonomy (NCBI): domain Eukaryota; kingdom Viridiplantae; phylum Streptophyta; class Magnoliopsida; order Asterales; family Asteraceae; genus Flaveria; species Flaveria linearis. The sequence continues at coordinate 78,377,684 of CM044011.1, read as the reverse complement.
GTTTCTTCAAGCTGCTTTTAACAGAAACTACATTTATGCCATTAGTATCACCATCACCTTCCACTAAACTTGACGCCCGAGGATTTTCTTCAACCTTTTCTAAATTAGAAGAACCTTTTACGACACTCTGCTGATGCTGGGCGGGTCCCACGGACGGGCTCTCGAGTCCTGTGGCTGCACAACCGAAGCAGGTGAAAGAAGAACACCTGCAGGCACAACGGTTCTTGTTGGCAGCCAGTTGGAGGTGTGGGTCGGGTTCTTGATCCGCCAAATGGTGCGGACTCCACGGGCTAACTCTCATGGGCTTGTCCTCTTTTTTCTGGCCCAAAAGAAGCAGGTTTAGCCCGTTACAATAGCCCAAAGCTGAGGAAGAGAAAAACCTTCCTCCTTCAACTGCTAATAACATTAGTTCTTTTCATTTGAGCCCGCCATCACCATAAATCTTCTCTTCATTCGAGTTTTCGATAAACCAAACAACTTTCTTGAAACTACCTATAATGGACCCAAATTAAAGACACAAGTAAGCAAATGGTTATAGCAGGAAACTTCTTTTGGTACACCTTGGAACGGGTCAAGCCGGGCCCGGTTAGCCCAAAAACACCTTCTTCTCAATAGTTAAGTTTGTCAAATATAATTACATAAATTCTATTACTTTAATAACACACATTCATTGAATAAAGTGCTGCAGGAGGTTTTATGCATCTTAACACACACAATGGGCTTATTTGATCTGATACCTTTACAGATAGATAAAAAAGACAACCAAAAATCTACCCAATTATAAGTTAATACAGCCTTAATGATGTAATTACTTATATACTGTTTTTTTGTGGCTTGAATAATTAGTTAGATACTATCTGCAACAAAACTGAATAGTTAGTTTTATCCATTATATCTTTAAGCAAACAGAACTTTCCAAACACTCACTACCATCAGAAGTGATTAGTAGTTTCAAAACACACATCCAAACACCCTGTTTATCATGGGATCATCGAATCCAATATACATACAAACGCCTGTTTATTATGGGATTATCGAGTTCTTTCTGAAGTGCAAGCATGAACAAAGTGTCTTTCTAATTATAAACAGCTAAATCTATAAGAAATTAAGACATAATAGCCGTAATTCTAAATCAATAAACATGGGACTGTTGATAATTACATCCATGAAGAACAATTCAGTTTACTAATCAAAATTGGCATACTTGTTCATAGAATAACCGAATTACCGTTTCATTTATAAAAATCAAATATTTTTAGTAACTTTTTTTTAAGAATCAGTTCATAAATGCTTCAGTGATCAAGAACATAGGAAAGAAAACATCAAAATTGATCTCCAAACCCTAAATATCCAAAACACAAAATCAGAGATTCGTAACAACCAATAAACAAAATCCCCAATTCAATTCAACAAACAACACATATTATAGCAACAATCCAACAACCCAATTCGTTTAGAGCTCAAAAAAATACCTAAAAACTTGAATGCTTCAATTAATGATCTGATAACGATTTTTGCTTAAATATCTGCCTCCACCTCGCCGGAGTTGATACGGCGGTGGTCTCCGGTCACCGGAATATGGTTTTGGAGAAGAAAGACTGCGTGTGTGTGGATGTACAGAGAGAAGTGAGATTGAAAACATACGAAGTGTGATGATTTTGTTGTGGGTGTTGAAAGTTTTGAACATATGATGGCAAATCGACATCAAATCAATTAATTATTGATTTCAATTAACATGGGAATCAAATCAAGAATCAAGATTTGACCTTCTTTATATCGCAAATTGAATCATGTAAAATCTCCTACCAAATAAACAAAATTAATTATCTTCTAATACAACTCATAAAGTATGTTTGTATCTATAATAAAACTAGTGTAAAATTCCTCTGCATTACGGCAAAAAATTCCTCATCATTACGGCAAGAGAACAAAATCATTTAAAAAGCTAACTTCTAAATGTTATTGTGAACCTACGCGTTGAAGGTAAGAAATACAAAACTTGAGAAACTTTATTTAAAAAACTGTCACAAACCCTTGCGCTATTGCGAGACCATTATAATATTTAAAAATTAATATAAAAAAGGAAATAGTTAAAAAAAATTAAGGTAAGAACATTGATAAAATTAGCCATGATGAAATAAGAATTAATCCTATATACATAAGGAGTTGTTGCACGGGTATATATGTGAACTATTAGACCAGGAGCATTATTTGTTTAACTGTTTTTAAGCAAAAAATCAAGTTAGTGTCCATACAGACCACATTGTGGCAAATAGCATACATAAAAAGACACGTTGCATCGGTTTATTTGAAGATGGCCTTTGAAAAGTTTAAACAGTAATTTGAACCATTGGTCCGTTTAAAAATGTTGTTACAAAAATTCAAGTCAAAACTTAATTAGTTAAATATAGGCACGTTGCAATGTAAAATTCAAGACTTTAAACATAGTTTTAAAAGTTGTAAGATGATGAAAAAACACTAAGAAAAAAATTAAAACCTTGAAAGAGCTATGATAAATCGTATATTTGTGCTTTGATAACTTGTATATTATTATGTACAACTTCATTTTGATTGGAACTTGCATAAAACTTAGATAAAAATAAACACGTCACAAAAGATAAACAAATTTTATAAAATATTATATTTTAAAGTTATAAAAATACAAAATAACTCGAAAACTAATTAAATTAATATAATAAGAAGCTACTAAAAGAAAAAAATAATAAAATAATAAAAAACAAAAAGAGGAAAAAGAGCCATGCATGCATTAATTAGTAGTAAAATATTCTTGAACGTTTACCCATATGGTTTTTAAAGTATAGTTAAATGGTATACGTGTCATTCTATCTTTATGTTATTCCGAGTTTACTTAAAAAAACATTTTTTTTCTTTTCCTTTTCTTTCTTTTCGTTATTTTCATTTTCCTTTATTTTTTTTCTCTACATTTCTTTTTAGTTTAGAATGTTTCATTTTAAACTTTATTTTCTTTCTATTTACTTTCTTTTTCATCGTTAAATGAACTTGAAAACATAACTTTTTCAGTTTTCTTTCATTTCCTTCGTTATAAAAAAACTCTGAAACACAATCATTTTTATTCGTTTTCCTCTTTAAATAAACTCGGGAACATAACGTTAGTTTTTTTCCCCTACTCTTCTTCAATTTACATAATAATATTATTAGCAGTAATAATATTAAATAGAATTGGTATTTAAAAAATATACTTTCACAGATTAAGTAAAAGTGATACTAAAGATAAAATTAATTATGATTTTTTGATAATTAAAAAAATTGTCTCATGTATTTAATCTAGTATCTATATATAAAACGAGAAAATAAAACACAATTTTTTTGCCTGGAAAAGTAATCTAGGTTGATGATCTCGCTATTCCGGTTGTTAAGATTGAGAGTTGATACGGTTGCAAAAGTAAAATTAATAGAAGTTTATAAACATTGAGAAGACAAAAAAAAAAAAAAAAAAACTTCATTGTTAACTTTTCGTAAATCTGGTTTCACCTAATTCTTATTGAATGACTCTTACCTACTTTGTTATCTTCTTTTAAAAAGATACATATACTGTAGAACCAGGAGTTATATTATTTAATATGAGATATAATAATGCAATAATTTTAAAAATGACGTGTTTAAAGAATATTGTTGTCTAGTTGGTTATAATGGTATGTTTAAGTTATCTAAATACAATGATGTGTTAAAACCAATTTTAACAATGCATTTAAGTTGTCCAATTACAAATTGCGTTTAAACTATTTACAATTGTGCATTTAAACCAATTACAATGGTGTGTCTATAGTACAATGGTGATTCCAAGTTACATTGGTCTAGCACTCTAGCATACAAACAAACTATACAACTATAATGATACTTCTAAATCATTACAATGATACATCTAAAATCATCTTTTGCTTAACGGATGTATACCATTGTCCCAAAATAAGTGTGTTGTCGTAGATATGTCATGCGCTTCGTGATTATAATGTTGCGTCCAAGTGATAACACCATGGATGTCGAAATGAAAGCCATAAATACAACTAACTATGCAAAGTGCAAGTAGATATAGACGCCCAAATAATATAAGCGTAAAACTAGGCCTGGCAAAAAAAACTCAAATGTCTTATTTTGGGTTTGAATGGACTTTTTTAAATAGATGTGGGTTAGGATGTGTTTAAAAAATAGATAAGGAGGTCAAGATGAGTTGAAAATATACATAAGAAAAACTAATATGGGTCAAGATGGGTATTTGTCCTATCTTAAATTTTGAATCTTCCCATCACCATCTCAAAAGCCAAACTCTAAAGCCCCTAAATTGCTACCCAAATCGAACCACCGCACCCACATCGAACGAACCTCGCATCTCAAATCGATCATCGCTTATGCAAATCGACCACCGCACTCATATCGATCGCACCTTTGCTACCCAAATTGAACACCTAACCCACATCGATCGAACTCCACAACCAAAATCGATAACCACTGATACAAATCGACCATCGTACCCCACGCGATCGAACTTTACAACTCAAATCGATAACCGCTGAAATAAATCGACAACCATAGCCACATTGATCGACCTCTGCTTACCCAAATTGACCGATGTTACTGAATCAGATCGACCACCGCACCTACATCAATCGATATCAATCTCTCTCGATGAATCCGTGGAGCAGATTGACCACCGCATCACTTCTACAACACCATTTCACCACCAAAGTTGTCGTAACCGTTAATTGTCGAATTATTGATGGTAACCAACCCAATCACCATTTATGTCCTGTGATTCCTTTAATGTTAGTTGATTAATGCGTTTGACTTTGGCAATCGCCATTTTTCTCGAGTTTTTCACAAAGTTGCTTGATTAGGTTTTGGTAATTTTAGATTTAATTTATAGAACTTTTTAAAATAACCCATCTTAACCCGAACCCACCCTGACCCGAATCCATCTTTATCCAAACCCATCCTGATCTTTTTTTTAAATAACCCATCCTGACCCGAACTCATTCTAACCCAAACCCATCTTGATCTAACAACCAACCCAATCCAACCCGCTCATTTTGTCACCTCTAGGCAAAGCCATGTTGAAATGTATTATTTGGATGGTCTAAAACCAAAAGCAACAAAAAAAGATCTTTTATAATCTTTTGATGCTTTTTTTTTATACATTTGGCTAAAGTAGACCTTTGACATGGGTTTTTATATAATAGAATGTTGGTGGTGTGATGGGGGTCATAATGGCTTTGTGACCTAAAAAAGAAAGAAAGAAACATCAAGGTGACCTTGTTTTCTATAGTTCATAAAGGGCTTTACGCCGAATTTTAATGTTTCTAAATTTGTAAAAAGGTATCAAAACAATCATTACTTGGGATGCAAATTGAAATTATTTTAAATATTTATATCAAATACCCAAAAGTTATCAATTTTGAATAAATTACCTTTAATAATATTTCCAATTATATCTATTTTAGTATGTAATAAAGATGTATGTTAACGAGCCAATGCGGATAATCAGTCTGTTTTGTCACATCTATTAAATGCTATGTAAAAGCATTTTATAAGAGCATTCATAGCGGATTCCTTATCTTTATACATATAATTACATTAAAAACTATATTTTCTTTTTCCTTATCTTTATTCATATAATTACACTAAAAACTATATTTTTTCTCCTTTTTAATTAAATAATATTTTTATACATTTATCATTACTTTTTTCTCTCTCCTCCACTCACAACCCCATTTAAAATATTAAAAAATTTATAAAGATTGAACAGTGATTTTTCAAATATACCAATCAACAATAACATTTTCTATCTCCTTCATTCAGTATCACTCAAAACCATTCCATATAATATACCAAACACACTAATATATTTTTAGGGATTCAATTGTGAATGTTCTAAGTTGTTTAGATCGACATTAAACATACACTACATGTAACAGGTTGAAACCATAATTTTACTATTCAAACGTAAATTCACCACTACTGAAAAGGTTTGAAAATAAATCACATATAGTATATTGTTCAACGGTAAATTTGTTTATATTCGTTAACTTAATAAGCGAAACAACATGAACATTATCTTTTTTTTCATTTTATTAAATAAACGACATAAACACATAGCTAGCTCGTTCATTTATTTTTTTGTTTATATTCCTTCATCTATATTCTTTTATATCCACTCATTTGGATTCTTTCATTTAAATATCCATTCAAATTTGTTTATTACTAATATTAATTTAAATTCTATTTGAATTTCAAATTTCGAAGACCATTGTTAAGGCTTGCGATAAGCCTAATTCTAATAACAATTAATTTTTAGTTGCGGTTTAGGGCCTTAGGCATCTTGTACCTCGTTATAGCCCATTAGTATTATACTCGTTCGGCGGCTTTAGCCCCATATAAAATTAGTCTTTGTTTACATTCGTCTTCGTCTTAGTTTAATTTGTGTTATAGAACCGCTCGGTTAGGATATTAACTAACAAACATAAACGAACACGAAAAAAGTCATTCGGCTAGCCATTTGCGTTTATTTTAGTTTAATATAAACGAACGATCACATACAAGCTACATTGTTTCGGTTCATTAAAGACATTCTACTAAACAAAAATAAAAGAAAAAATCTACTATCCTAGGCCAAATTTACCACTCGTTTTTAAGGTTATTGTATTTACTACCGAATGATAAAACTTACGTGAATATTGTCATATATCGAGAAATTTGCATCTGCTGTAATTGAGCTTGATGTTTTTAACCAGATCATAAAACCAATACATGTTTGGTCTAAATAGAAACCTACAGACAAGTTTTTCTGTTGTCAAACAAGCTGAAAATCAATCATACGATATTTTGTTTCTTTTAAACTGAAAGAAGTAATTATCAATCAACTAATCCGACCCCTCCTATTCCTTTATATGCTAAAAGGGGAATTTGGGTCTCCTGTGGTATTATCACGTATGTGTGATTATCATGCTATCAACTCAATCTCTAGTTACAAGTAGTAACCACTAATATCACATGCATGTGTACATATTTCTGGGTGATGTCTATCATCTTCAATTTCACAAATAAAAAATCAACAACAAAGATAGATTCATAACAGATGAAACATTATCGAACCAAATATCTCAAAGTTGCATACATGTAAAACCACTTTATAAATAACATGAAAAGATTCACACAACTTCGTAACCCCTCAAAAAGCACTTGCTTTTTTTCGCCATATTCAATCACAACCTTCACCACCAGTTTAATTTCTTCCATAAAAAACCAATTTTTTGACGTTTTAAGCACTCTCTTTGGTTGCAAACACTCGAAAACACAGAATATTTTAAGATGATTATTAATGAGCAGAATCATGACCTGTGCTATCTGCATGCATGTCCATTGAAGAATCTTGATGGTCATTATTCTTAACACCGCATGTTTCTGGAGAAATATGATAGTTTTGAAGGCTTCGACGGACAGGGCTCGATAATGCATTTGAGAAAATGTAGTTTCTGGATTGTTGATCATTGTGTGGCCCACTAGATGACCCGGAACTTGTAAAAGGGTTGGTGATTTGCTGGTTCTGTTGTGAAGTTCGTGGAGCCATTGGTGAGTCCTCGACAGATAATTCCAGCTCAGCCTGCGCAGTAATGTACTCCATCAACATATACATTAAGGGTGTTTGGATGTGTTTATAGAAAGTGATTATGTGCTTTTAAATAATCAGAATAAGACAAATTGCTGCAACGATGTTTAAATGTGCTCATATATTTTGTTGTTTGAAATTGAAATGATGGTGTGCTTAGTTGTTTCGAGTGTTTGGTGAAATCTGATTATTTTAGAAACTTAAACATGAAAGGAAGATATCATTAATATCCACATGTTACACATATAATATAGCAACCTCGATATAGGCTAGTATGTCTTCTGAGGTCACTCTTAATCCCTCCGCAGTTTGCTTGGTGATCCATTGATAGAGCTTTTCCTGCATAATGGAAGTATTAATACATTTCCTACATACAGAGCATTAAACGCCTCATCAGGTAAGCAAAAAGTAGATTAATAAGATTATCATCATCTTCTAGGGTTTTGAGGAGGGAATCAACTTCTAAAAACTCAGATAAACCATTTTGTTACGTTACTAATTAGTTTGATTCAATTAACTCGCTCAGGTGCATTTAAAATGAAACGAAATTGTGCATTTTAAGCAACTAAAGAAAAGAACAATTGCTGCTAATAAAACACAAAAAACATACATAAGGCCTCATCATGTTAACTAATGGAGATAACACCAAAAAACTACTTCCTAAACCAATACATTTGTACAGAAACATATGTTTCTAGAATTATAGTAGATATTTTACAATCGTGCTCATCAATATACTCTAACTAGTTAAAAATTGTAATCAATCACTTATATAGTTATTCAGCAAACTACACCAATGTACATTGTCATTGGAAAGTAAATTTAGAAATGTTTGCTGGGTTTAGCTAAGCCTTTGTATGAATACCCTTTTGACCAAAGATGAAAAACAGACACGATCAAACACGCATATTTTAGAAACCAGGATGGCTATACACTTCCCCACATGTATCAATGACAATCTCTTCCAACTAGGAGAATGCATTCAGATTGGAAGCCGATTTTTAGAAACTTCATTAGGGTTTTGCTAAACCTTGGCCCAAGCCACACCTTAACGATCTAAAACCACCTATTAAATGGATGATGAGGATACTAAAAGAACACAAGTATTGTAACAGTTATAAAGCACACCACCCACCATGTATCACCTACAATTTACACCTTCAAACAATGCAAACCTGCATATAGACAAGTAATCCCACCACCAAACAAACAAAGCCAAATATCAACAAAACCTATTCAATTTATACAACCAGTTCATAGTTTTTCCCTTTCAACATTCACAAATAAGCCATGCATCTAAGCAAGAGGGGCAAAAAACTTGCATCTGTAAACAGTCCGTGAAATTCACATCAATCCTCATGTCAATCCAGCACCTATGCGCACTAATTAGCTAAACACAATAAAGAAAATGGAAAACAGACCTCCCAAAAGCAAATGGATTACTGAAAACATCAAGAACCTAATCAATCTGCTAATACATAACAGTTTTTTAAGATTACCAAAACCAAACCAAACGATCGGTGGCTGTACATACACACAAACCTAGATTAAAACCTCAATGAAACAAAATGAACAAAAACCTAGGGTTTTCGAAACGAAATAAGATCCGTACACATACAATCGTACAACAACAATCAATCGATTATAGATTATTATTATTATTATACCAATCCATGGCGTTCACCGGATAGAAACGAGAGCTTCTGTTGACTCATGGCTTGAGAGTAAAGCTGAGAGAGAGAATTCGCGGCGTTGCAGAAAGTAGAGTACATGGTCCGATCGACTTCATCGAGGCTCGTGGCCAACGATTTCCTCTTCTTCGCCATTATCGTAATCGATAAACAATAATCGCTCGTTAATCTCTCCCTCCACGTGGAAACCCTAAGGTCAAAGTGTTATGGTGATGGTGCTCTCCGGTGAATCGGATTCCGGCTAGGTTTACGGCTCAAAGCAACCGGCGACGGCGACGGCGACGGCGACGGTGGCGATGGCGGTGGAAACTGTCATGAGAGACGAACGATGGAGCATCTGCGTGTGGATTTTACGGTTTTATAAACAAAATTGAAAATTGTGAATCGGTGGTGATTGGTGAAAGATATTATGATTTGTTGATAACAATAGTGTATGTAAATTGAAGTTGAAAATAATTAATCTACTACGTTATATGAAAATATGTTGTTAGATAAAGATTTGATCATGTAAATGGTCTAATATGGTAAGTTTATGTTAAATAAATATTGGTTGAGTAATTTTTTTTTAAATTAGGTGTTGAGTGCGTATTGTACGCTCAGTGTTAACTTGTTTGTGATATAAAAAATTTTGCTTGCTCATCTTGTTTCTTCCTTTTGGTTTAGTTGCAAATGAAGTGAAAGAGTCTAAACACCTTCATACCACATATCAGAAGGAACTAGTATTGTATTGGAGAAACTAATCAGAACTCAACAACAACAAAAATGTGCAATGGAGGACTAATAAAAAGGGAGAGTGAGTTTAAGGTTGGAGGTGTTAGTTTGTATGTTTAGAGCGGAAGAGATGATGAAAGAGAAAGAAGTGAATGTTGTGTAATTTTATTAGCTTTGTTACTTGGTCCATTTTTTAGAACTTGGTTTAAAAACCAAAGGTCGTCCATTCTAAAGACCAAACGTGAGTTTACACTTGAGAAAACTCTTGAATCATACCCGTAAAATTTAAAATGAAACGATCCTGACCAAGACATGAACTTACCACAGGAACTATATTGTATCATTTATTCTTAATTAAGTGTTTAACATGTTGAGTCTAATTTGAGAGTAAAAAATATTAAACGTGAGAGTAGAGAGTGTGAAATAAGTTTTTACCTTAGCCGAAGAGTGCTATATAGTGTTGGTGGTTTAGAAATTTGATTTGAGATGTTATTTTTAAGCATATGAGTCAATCTCTCTTGTGTAAGAGTTATCCCCACCCTCCACCCCCACCCCACCCCACCCCCACCCCACCCCCACCCCACCCCACCCCCACCCTTTTTTAACGGTCTGCTTATGCTTATCATTATGTCGTTCTTTGTGGCTTAGGGCTTGATTTGTAGTCTTTTTTTTGTCTTGCGGTCTGGCAATATTCGTTAGTGGTCAAACAAGCCCTAAGCTCAGTAATATTACTCTCGTTCCTATGCCTTGTGTGTTAAACTTTTCGCGGTCGACTTCTTATGCCTGTGTTTCATGCCGCCACTAGGCCACCTAAACTTCTATCCATTATGCCACAGCTTGGTCTTGTGTCATCAATTCCATACGTTGTTGTAGTTTCGCTCTTTCATGCATTTATTGTTAAAAAATACACAAGAACGTGCGTTTTAGACAATGTTAGGGAGAAATGAGACGATTAAATATATTGACTGTTATAAAGATTTGTATGCAATCCATCATTTAGGTTCTATGAAAAACCTAGAATGATCTAATTTTCTCAAATAAAAAGATCTTGGTGGTGGGATTACTTAGGGGCTGTTTGGCAACATCTTATTGAATAAGTGCTGAACCAGTAAGAGGTCTGAACTAGTAAGAGGTCTGAACCAGTAGAAGTCTGAATCAATAAGTGTGTTGGTTGTAAAAAAGAAATATAAAAACCCGTGGTTGGATATGGTCTCTCAAATGGGTTCACCTAACCACCATTTTGGCTCATGGCTGCTCATTGTAAAGGTTTCACCTGTAATTGGATCAGTGAACTGGTCATTTATAACTCCATGGTATGCAGGGTATAAACCTGTGGCAATTGAGTAATGATTTGGGAAAGTTAGCGTTGGGAAAACATGTATCAACCCTGTTTCAGCTTCGGTTCTGTTGTTGATCAATCGGTGGATATTGGGGGTTAGGTTTTTGAATTGGTACCCAAATCGGAACCCATCGGATAAAATTAGGATGACGACAGGGTGATTGAGTTTGGTGAGAGGTCGGGCGAGTTGCAGGGAGGTGGAGATGATGGTGCGGTGGTGGTGGTCGGTGGTTTTGACGGTGGAGAAGAAGAGGAATGCGAAGGCGAAAGCGGCGACGACGACGATGCAGGTGGTGAGGAGGAGGGAGAAGAAGAGGGCGGCGGTGGTGGTGCCGGTGGTTGGTTTTGCTCCGACGGTGGTGGGGTTTGCTCTGACGGTGGTGGGGTTTGCTCTGACGGTGGTGGGGTTTGCTCTGACGGTGGTGGGGTTTGCTCAGTCGGTTAGACTCCATCTCATATATGACTCAGTAGGTGGTGATTCAAAGCTATTTTTCAATCAGAGGTACCATAACCAAACAATCATGTCTGACTCGATCAGACATACACATCTGACTCGATCAGACATACACATCTGACTCGGGTTATTCAGACCCAAACAATCAGCCCCTTAAAGAAGTAAAGGTTACTAACTTCACGTGGATAAAAAAACCGAGCAAAAGTTCACTATTATTTGAAATAAGAACTTTGGTGCAATTTTAATTTTGATAGCCAGGAAAAGTTTTAACTTATGTTACTTTTATTATGCTTCCTCCTTGCTATTTGTTTTTTATATAAAAAAATCCCCACCTTTAGAAATAAAAATAATTTAATATATATTTTAATTTTTTATTGATCTATAGGCCATAGACTTTGACATCTGCTACAAGAGTTGGGTCGAAAGAAAGTCACATGCTCCCACGCATTCAGGACTGTTAATGGCTCCACGTAACATTCTATTTTTTTAACAGATTAACATTCTAATTAGTAAACTTTTTAAACCATATATTGATAAAAAAAATTAAGTTAACGTAATAAACTTCACTTTTAATCCTCTACTAAAATATTTCAAATATAATTATGAGTAAACTACATTGATGGTTTCAGTGCTATATTCAAATTGTGATTTTGATGCTCAAGTTTAAAAAAATACAAGGTCAATCCTAAAATATGTATAAACGTAACATGTTTGATCGTTAAGTTGGATAGATATTAACTTTTCTGTTAAATTTTAAAAAAATAACCGAAATACCCTTAAGGTTAAATAATAAATAATAAACTTTTGATTTTAGTGAACCCGTTTTATTTTAAATTTATTTTAATAATAAAACTTAAAACTAATACATATAAACATATATAATATATATATATATATATATATATATATATAATACAACCCAACCCCAACTCCGCCCAAAGACTTCCACCGCCGCCAGTGCTGGCGGCACCGTGCCGGCGGACCTCCACCGTCGGTGCCGCCGCCCCCATTTAGTGCCCCCTCTCTCTCTCACGTACACACACACTTCCCTCCCTAATCTACACCAACACCACCACAGTTTGCGATAACCCACCACCACCCCCGTCGACCTACCACCCTTGTCGACCTATCCCCAAATCCATATTGCAAATGTTCAGATTTATTACAAACTCATGCGAGAATGGTGTTGGACTTTATCACGAAATTACCCCGAACTCCCAGCGGATGCGACACCATTTGGGTGATTGTAGATCGTTTGATGAAATCCGCACACTTCTTACCGATTAGAGAGACTGATATAATGGATAAGTTAACTCGTATCTACCTAAGAGAAATAGTCTCGCGGCACGGTGTGTCAATTTCCATTATATCTGATCGCGACCCTCCATTTACTTCACATTTCTGGCAATCATTACAACGAGCATGGGGTACACGGTTAGACATGAGTACGACATATCATCCTCAAACAGATGATCAGAGTGAGCGTACGATCTAGACTTTAGAAGACATGTTACGCGCATGCGTGATTGATTTCGGCAGCAGTTGGGAAACTCACTTACCATTAGTGGAGTTTTCATACAATAATAGCTATCACACGTCGATCAAAGATGCTCCGTTTGAGGCATTGTATGGGCGTAAGTGCCGATCACCTATTTGTTGGGCGGAAGTTGGAGAGAGCCAACTTACCAGTCCTGAACTTGTGCACGAGACGACTGAGAAGATCGTGCAAATTCGTAACCGCATAGCAGCAGCACGTGACCGACAAAAGAGTTACGCTGATAAGCGTCGCCGACCATTGGAATTTCAAATTGGAGACAAAGTACTTTTGAAAGTGTCACCTTGGAAAGGTGTGATTCGTTTCGGGAAACGTGGAAAACTAAACCCTAGATACGTGGGACCGTTTGAGATTGTCAAATGGGTAGGTTGGCCCCGTAGCCTATCAGCTGAACCTACCCGAAGAACTTAGTGGAGTGCACGATGTGTTCCATGTTTCGAACCTGAGGAAATGTCTTGCAGACGAGACTCTCGTCGTTCTGTCAGACGAGATACATGTGGACGAACAACTACGTTTCATCAAGGAACCAATAGAAATTATGGACCGAGAGGTCAAGACACTCAAACATAGTCGCATCCCTATTGTCAAAGTCCGATGGAACTCAAAGCGTGGACCAGAGTTTACCTGGGAACACGAAGATCAGATGAAGACACAACTCTGTCAAACCATACATGTCCGACACGTTACAAACCACCAACCCTAACTGAATCTCACACATTTGATCGAACCCACTGAAATCTCATGCATTTAATCGAGCGTAATATCTTAATTTTCGGGACGAAAATTCCTTCAACAAGAGGATGATGTGACAACCCGTATATTTCAGGTTAACATCGTTAACGTTTACGTTTATATTTTTTAAACGTACTCTTTAAACTTCCTTTATATATATACCTAGTGACTAAATTGATAATTAGTGACTTAAATAATAATTTTCCAAATTAATACAATCATAACTTAATATAATAATAATAGATAAGTTAATAAGTTCTATCAAGTTGTTAACCATAACTTAATAATAATAACAATAATAGAATCGAGAATGCTATTTAAGTGAGTCGAGGGACTTGTTTCGACAAAAAGTGCAAGCATATTTCATTTAAATAACCACCTCACCTGTGACCACTCGTGCTTTTATTCAACGTTTATTTAACGTCGTTAACACTGGTAAAGGGTTGTTTTGTTATTAAAACAAATACGATGGATCATTTGTAATCCTTGATCTTATTTTAGTATTTATCATTATTATAAATTGTTTTATTATTATTAATTAAAGTAATAATAATAATAATAACATTAATAGTAATAATGATAATTATAATAATAACTATAATAAAAAAATACAGACAATAATAATAATAATAATAATAATGTTAATAATAATATTAATAACTATTACGGGTGTTAATCTATAAAATAAATAAAATTTTAAAAGTCTAATATTTTATTTAGAAAACTTGTAAATATTATCTTTTGGCATAAAATAATAAAGTTAAAAACTTCAAGGACTAAATTATAATTTATTTTAAAACTGAAATTTAATTTGGAAACTAAATTAACAAAGCATCAAACTGCGAGGGGCCTAAGTGTAAAATTTCTTAAACACAAACCTTTCCCCCCTTCACCCCGTAAATCCGGCCATTCCTCCGACCGACTGCCGGCCGAACGCCGGTGAGGCTCAAAACCGATCAAAAAGACCCCAAACTTAAAAGAAATTGATGCCAAACGATTCGGGAGAGCGTTTTGAACCTGAATACGAGATTTAATTGGGTTTTAACTCGGTTATAATGACAAACAAACCTGAAACCGAATCCTCAATCGAGTTCCACCCGTTCCAACTCCCAAATCATGTTAATAATCAAATTAACTGAATAGAAACGTTTGGATAATCATTGCAAAGCTAAATGCGTAGTTCAATTCGATTTAAACAACCATTTAATCACCTAATTATAACCGAAATATTTGAATCAAAGTCGAAACCCATTCGGGTCGAAATCAGCCAAATCGAAACTATTTAACAGAGGGCAAATGTTCCCTTCCATCCCTTTCAACTCTCAGTAACCCCAATTTCGTGATTCATTCACTCAATCGACAAATCCCAGTACCTCTGTTCTTCGCGAGTAAACCGAGCCAAAATCTAGCTTAAAGACTACAATCTGATCGCAATCAAGTAAGTGTAATACATCTTTGTGCTCGATTATACCCTGGGATCAAAAGCCCTAATGTAATTGGGTTGAAACTTTTGAATTGACGATCAATTTGGTTGATTTCGAATTAGGGTCCATAAGGAATTGTGGGTTCTCTGAATTTTGTGTTTTTAAACAATAGAAATCAACTCTTAACACGGCCCTCAGTTCACTGGTAAACCACACACATGCTTAACCAGAGGTCCTGGGTTCGAACCCGGGCAACCTCACTTTATTTTTTGGGGATTTTAAGCCTTTAAAAATTATTAAAAAATTTTAAAAATTATAAAAATAAGTTTTATAAACTTTCCTTATTTTAAAAGTTACCTAATTATTTTTTATAAATTTATTTATTTAAACACCTTAATAATTTTTATAAAATATTATTTACAAATGTTATAAATAGTTATTTTTATAAAAATAGACTCTAAATAATAATTTAAATCATTAATTTATTATTGGACACTATATTTAATTATGGATTAATCATGATAATTGTGGAAATTATGAATATTTTATAATTTCACAAATTATTTACAAATGTTATTTTAGGTTATTTCTTATAAAATGTACTTTAACTAATAGTTTAGGTTAACAAATTATTATTGGTCAATACGTTATTTTAATCATTGTTAAATAATGTTTATTTCAAAAGATTATAAAGATTTATCTATATTTTATTTAAACCTTATCAATTATTATACCTAATTTCTTTTCTATATTAAAACACTTAAATGGTAAAACTCTTTTCATTGAATCAAAATATAAATAATTTCATTATATAAATTTATTTATTTGTCAAAACCCTCAATTCTATTGGAACCCTAGTTCTCGTTAGAACGATAATCTTATATTTAAACATTAATCTTGTATTTCATATGTTTAGGTGCCTTGTAAAGGGATACGTTGGAATATCGTTTAATTCTTATAATCATCTTATATACATACATCACGTGAGTATTTCCATACCCCTTTTTCTTATTTTCACACTTTGAGGTGAAACATGTTAACTTATATTATTGCATTTGTAAACTTGTTTGAGACTTGTAAATTTTATGGCAATTCATCATGTAAAGTTGTGGTTAGTTGAATATTTGTGGTTACCATGTTATGGCGTTATATGTACAATCATTAACTATTGCTAGCCTAGCGACGTCATAGATCTATGGGCTAGACAAGCCTGCTTGGTTGATCCAAGTACACTTAGCTAATCGTATAATCTTGTAAACGTTGAGACTTGTAAAACTTTATCGAGGTTTGATTGTTGCATTGTTCATAACATCCCTAATCACTTTATTCACTAACTTATGACTTGAATTGCCAACTTTTATATATTCTATGTATTGAAAACTATGGAATGCTCACCAACATTTTTATGTTGACTTTTTATTTTTAACATGTTTCAGGAAATACTCAAGCTTGATTTCTACTCTTTGAAGCTTACACATCTAGGAATGAACCTAGATAAATAAATGAAATAAAATGACTTGTTATGTTTATTTTAATTTCTTTGAGACTTATGATTGTGATGATACAGTTGGAACTTATGATTAATATATTTAGATTAATAAATAGCGTTATGTGGCTGTGAACGATCTTAACTCTCACACTTCGACGATTCCGCCGTCAAGGTTGGGGTGTGACATCACCGATCTCATTCTCCTTTCCACAACGCTAAACCGCTGCCGTCATTCTCCCTTCGCAACTGCTCATCTCCGGCGATCCCCCCGCTCAAGTTTCTTCTTCTCCGACGTCCAACTCTCATCAAGTTTTGGCGACAGTGAACTGCGATCGAGGCAAACCCGCATCTCGTTCGGTATAGTCCCTTTCTTGTTATTTCTTGTTCGGAGTATTATAGTTTCGATTACGGTTCCACTCGTCGGTTCGTAGGGTCCAATACGGGCTGCGTTTTCTGCTGTGTGTGTATGCATTATTGTTACATATACACATGTCCTGCGATGTATGTATGTATTTATTGTTGTGTTTATGATGTAGGTCCGTGAACGTGAATGTGCGCATATACGTACATGTATGCTATTGTTATATATATATATGTATATAATTGTGCGCGAGAATTGCAGGTTCGGGCGGATGTGTGCTTACATACGCCTGAGTGTGTGTAGGGCACCATAATTGAGTTATTTGCATGTAGGCGCATGAAGCCTTGTCTGTGTGTTGTGTGCGCAAGTAAACCAAACACATACAAGTAGGCGCATGAGGGGGGGCGCCTGCCTACTTGGTTTGGGCGCATGGATAGAAAGGATAGGCGCATGGATATGATAGAAAGGATAGGCGCATGGATGCAATCGGTCATGCATATGTATGTGTTGTGTGTGTTGGGCGCATGGGGCCCTTGACTTAGGCGCATGAGTTTTCTTTTTACTTAGTTGTGGTGTGTGCATTGCATGTATGCATGCGTATGATGTGCGTATGAGTGCTCCTGTGAGTTTTGTTCATAAAGCTGCATGTGTGATTGTATATATATATATAAATAGACTTTTGTTTTATATTATGCATGAATGTGTTCCAGTTTGCACGAGGAAGGTAGTGTGATTTATTAATATTTAAACATAGCATATCTACTAGAGTTATATATATACATATATATGTCATATAGATAAAGAGCACTTTTATACGTAATGTGGGTTCGTGAATATTGAGTTTTATGCTTGTTTGTGTTGGGGTGTGTTTGCATTTGCTTGTGTACGGGGGAATTCCTATCGACAACCGATACCGTAACCGAACCGTGGAACATGAAACCGTACGACTCTTATAGCGTAATTAATAATTAGTATTAATTATATATATACATTAAACGAAATTCAGGTTAATCGGAACCCGATCTTTTGTGCGAACATTATTTCATTTGTTGTGCAATCAAGGTGAGTTTTCACGGCCCCTATTTTACTTTCTTTCCTTTTTGGGGAGAAAATATGCAAACATATTTTATAAATGGTTTTTAGTATTATTGATATCGCCTGTTACGTTAGTGCAAACATACTTAAAAGTCCTTACATTCTCGAACCGTTAGTAACGTGTAGCGAGATAATTCTGAGTAGTACTACTGGGTTTGACAAACCCCGCCCGGGCTAGTCGCGCTAGCTTGATTGGAGGTCAAACGGGTGCATTAAGGACGCACTTTAGCATGTTTTCTCACCAACTTTTTTATCTGTGATAAAACCTGTGAACTCACCAACTTTATGTTGACACACTTTAGCATGTTTTCTCAGGTCACAGGAACGCTTAATCTCATGATGCACGATTAAGGACGCACTCAGGACATTCATTCATCAGTTTCATTTAGTTGCATTGAATATTTGTTTTGGCATAGCATTTTCAGACTTTCAGTATTGTTTACATTTCAGTTTTACGCTTCCGCATTGATGTTTATTTCTTTCATGTTACTCTGATTTAAGTCAAACGTTTATTTTTAAATTCATATAGTGTCGTTTGATATGACCATGTCTGAGATCCTGGTATGTCACACGCCTAACGGTAAAACCCCGTTTGTGAAAAGTGAGGGTGTGACAGTTGAAGGTCACAATTTGATATGTTCAAGAGATGGGTGATATACGGTGACACGTCGCCGCCGTTGGTATGGTGTGGGTGGTTTACTTTATTGTATAATGTGGGTCATTCCTAATTTATTTTTTAATTTTTGTGTTTTTAATGGTATTTGATTTTTTTTAGATTGAGGGATATTTTAGTCATTTGATATCATTTTTCAAAAGAAGATAAATTTCCGTCCAACTCGAAACTAAATCTATTATGTTTATGCATATTTTGAGACTGTCTTTGTAGTTTTTTAACTTGTAGATCAAAACCGTAATTTAAACATAACACATGACTATTCGTGTAATTTACTCTATACTTATATTAAATCTATTTGATATGTTGTATTTTAAAATGATAAATTCAGATTAAACATATACGTAATCGTTTCATAATCATTTGGTTGCTAGTTATTATTAAAAAATGGGTACAAACTCATCAATTTTAAATTTATCGAAAAAATAGGTTTACTTGTCCCTCTCATCAGTGTCCTTCCCCTCTTATCTCTTTCTTCTATTAACATTAAATTGAAAAACTTCAATATGTAAACAAATAAATTTTAAAAAATTATAAATGATTTCTCCCTATCATTTTCCTATTAAACTCGTGTTATTTTCAATTGTTGTTTGGATAATATCGCTTCGATTGATACAAGGTGCAGACGCTTAATATAAACCATGTTACATATTGTTGTAATTGTAAATCTTTAGCAAACGTGTTGTTACTAATGATTTGACTTAGACTTGAATTTATAGTTAAGCTTATTGGACTTTAAAAAGCAATAAATCGTAAAAGATGATACTCTAAGAATATAATTAATTCAAGAATGCATAAAACTAGATGTCTAAAATAACTTGTGATGTGTTTATATGACGTTTGAGAAACGAGTATAGGTTTGTCCAAGCAAGATCACATCTTGCAATTGTCAATATGGGAGTTAAGATAAGGACCTAAGATAAATATAGCTTAGTTTGATATGTAGCAAAGTATGAACATATCTTTAAACCTAATAAAAGATTAATAAAAGATGACAAATGTCACCTTTAATTTATCATTACCCTTTATCTCCCGTCCTTTTTCTCATATTAAGTGATCGTATTTATAGTAATGATATTAAATAAAAATGAAATTTAAAGAATATGTTTTTAGATGTTAAATAACAATGATTTTAAAGGTAAAGATTTTGTTTTTGAATTAATTACTATTTTATGTTAAGTTTATAAATACCCTACTTCGCTAGTTAGACTATCACAAGTCATTTATACCAAAAAACTGGCCAAAATTTAATTTATGTAACACATTGATTTCTAGCATTGTTTAAATATAAATTATAATCTCCTATGAAATATATCTTGATGTGAAATACAGTCCCTGAGCTATGGTAAAATCTTATGCAATTGACTTTTGGCAAAACGTACATACTAATCATTCATGACAATTAGAATATTTCAAAACAACTGACAGATTAAAAAAACAATCATGATCTCAAATAATGACCTAGCTAGGGGCTGTTTGGCAGCCTCTTAATTAGCCTCCTAATGGTTCAGACTATTTGTTTCGCGAGCAAATGTCTGAATGGTTAAGACATTTGCCTCTGAATGATTAAGCATTATACTAATGCTGAATGGTTAAGAGGTCTAATGCTGAATGGTTAAGATCTCTTATCAGAATTGGTCAGACAATTGCCTTTGAATAGTTAAACGATATACTAGCTCTTAATGGTTCAGACCTCTTAATGATTCAGCACTTAATGGCTCAGACATCTTATTGGTTCACCGCTTAATCATTCAGATATTATCAAACAGCCTCTTAGATGGTTCATCATTCTAAACCGAATCACAAACACTCTTACCAACTCTTATTATGACTAAACGGTTGTAACCTTTATTGGATAAATTAAAACAACATTAATGCCTTAGGTAATCTATTAACAACTTTTTCCATTTTTAATATAACTAACTTTACCTCTCACTAGTTATGCTTACAAAAGTCGCTTCCTTAATGTAATTTGTTAAGTTTGGTAATGTCTTGAGCTTATTTAGTTATTAGGTTCTATTTTGGGCCCAAATGTGTGTTTAGTTTTGGTTAAAAGTTAAAACTTTAAAGTCTATAATGCTTGTTAAAACTAAATGGGCCATCTATATAACTACTGTACCATTTTCTTCATTCTCGTAAGTACACTGGGCCAGTGGGCCTGTTTCAGCGATATCCGCTTTGGACATTATGTGGAGCGGTTTTTATAAAGTTAGGTTTTCCTAACTATTAATTACGAACCGGTTCAAACAATAACTTGTTTTGATCAAAATTGACTCAAAAGAAAACAAACAAACAAACAAACTCAGTATATCCCACTCAAGAGCAGGGTCTGGGAGGGATAGGTGGTGACGAGTATTTCCTCTATCTTGACTCAAACTGAACAAGGCGGAGACGAATAATTGAATATTCTAGAACCAGGCTTACGCTTTGCATCTTCAAGGCTCATCAAGGTTCTAGAACCAGGCTTATGCTTGCATACTTGGCCTAATTGTTAGACGAACATGCATATCGTATGTCAATATGAGATCGGTCACGCTAGGATGGAAAACACATCATACATAGGTGTAAACAAGCATGAAAATTAAAACACATGGAAAACACGTCATCCATGACCAAGAATTCTTTTTGAAATATGTTCTTTAAATGTCGTACATGGACAATGTAACACCCCCAATCCTTTATAATATAATAAAGAGGGTGATACGAGTTGTGTTATTAAGAACAATTTAGAGATTCTAAATACAACGGAATTGTATATATATATATTTTGTATTAAAATTGTTTATACAACCAGAGTTATTACAAAACATTAACCGACATATTAAAAGTTTTATCAAACTTCATATAACTCCCAAAACCCAACACTATTGCCAGTATCATACATCAGATCGGATTTCAACCCCGTGGAACACTTCCACGAACACCTCTATTATTACCTGGCATGCATAAAAAAACACTAAGTCAGATAAACTGATGAAATCTAACATATATTACATTTTGACAATAAATTTATCAACTGTTCCAAATCAAATATTTCACAAAATATCAGTTGATCCATTTGTTTGTCCTGGTGTTCAATCCAAGGACAACCTATACGATATGCATACCGAATACCCGCAAGGTGGTTATGGACTTTTATCAAATTAATTGGTGGGTCAAAACTCCACCTAGACTTGATGGGTCAAAACTCCATCTATAATTAGTTGGTCAAAACTCCACTTGGCGTTGATGGGTCAAAACTCCATCTATAATTGGTGGGTCAAAACTCCACCTGGCGTTGATGGGTCAAAACTCCATATCTATAATTGGTGGGTCAAAACTCCACCTCGCCAACCATCACAAATTACCAATTTCAACTCTTACCCACATTTTTATTTATACGCACGCTAGTGCCCGATTTTGTCAAAACAACATTAACACATTAAAAAGGCATTTAGAACTCACCCTAATGCTTTTAGCAAATGTCCACTAATCCAAATATACTAGGGCAATTAAAACTCTCTTCTTCAGGTCAAATCTAAAGCAATAAACCTTAACTAAGTCAAATCAATTCCTAACAGGTCACTTTATGTGACTGAGGCTATACGAATGGACTCATTCGTACGACTGAACATGCGACTGAGCTTAATCGTACGAATGAACCATACGACAGAGGTGCGAATGAGCTCTAACAAGGTTTCACGCGAATGACCTTCATTCGTGCGATCGGCTCATGCGACTGAGCTTCAGTCGCACGATTGAGCCATGCGACTGGCTCATTCGCACGAATGGGTCATGCGACTGGGCTCATTCGCCTGCAACGGATCAACAGCTGTGTTTTTGACGTTTTTGATCCAAAAGCTCAAGTTTTAACCATTTAGATCATGCTATATTCAAAACAGAACATGTACACATTGTTTACAACAGCTTCGGATCATTATTTTATCAAAACTTCACAAAACTCAGATCTGAATTCCCGGTTTTCGACTTAACGAAAGATTTGAATCAAAACTTAGATTTAAACATGTTTTTGGATCAATTTCAACCACATATACAGCTTAATGCATTCAAGGATCGATCCGTGCCAAGCGAAACTTACCGAAACGGAGCCGAAATCGTCGATTAATCAAAGGTTCGAATGTCGTTCGGGTTCACGAAAGTGTACGGGATGTGTGTGTGTTTGGTATGTGTGTGTGTTCTTATCTCTTCTGCACACATATACCAACATATTACATATATATATATATTTTAAACATTAACCGCCCTATGCGACTATAGATCACACGAATGAAGGCCAGGCGACTGAGGGTTGTACGACTGGAGCCCATACGCCTGTGATTCGTGCGATTGAGTCTCATACACCTGTGATTCGTGCGATTGAGTCTCATACGCCTATGATTCATGCGATTGAGGTTTATTCGCAGGCGAGTTATGCGACTAAATACCAATATTAACAAATAAACGAATATTAAAATTTACGGATGTTACAGACTACGTTTTCAATGTAGCATTGTGTATAAGCGTTTATGCAGTTCTTAAAGTTTTCAATATAATATTAGTTTGAAATGAATACACCTATATAAGTATATTCTATTATGGTGAACGAAATGTATGAGGGGAGGGATAGGTACTAGCGACTAATCTGGAGGGAACATCTATAATACCCATATATAATAAAAAATAATAATAATAATAATAAAAGGTTCAGGGGGTATTTGTGTTAATTTGAAAACTTAAATTAATAACTTTGTGCATAAATTAAAAAGAATGAAAACCACAGGGACCATTTCTGTAAAATCCGAAAATACCTCTCTTTCTCTCTCCCCTGCCCCGCGTTTCCGGCGGGTTTTTCCGGCCAAAGCCGGTCGGCGCCGGCGACCCCCAAATTCACTCGAAAACTCAATTTTTAAATACCAAAATATAGCAAATCGTTCACGTGAAAGTTTAGAACACGATACCCCACAATAATTAAATAAAACGGGAGTGCGATCGATCCAAATCATTCACCCAACTTTCGGCCACTTTACCCGTTTTTAAATCACACCAAACGAACAAAATAATTGAAATAAAAGCTACCTAATCAATCATATACGAATTCCTAATCTACCTACGCTTTCAATTTCGATTAAAAACCAGCACAAACATCGCACCCGATTCCCTCAAAGTCGCGACCTGCAACTCCTATCAAAACCCACCTACGATCGATTTTAACATAAATTGATAAGGGGCTTTGTTTCCAGATCATAATTCAAAGCTTCCTACCAATTTAATTTGATTTTCATCAAGAATTGGTCACCCAACGATCACCACTTGACCGCGACCCGTTCTTCGATCAGTTCAGCTTCATCTCATCATCATAGAGGTAATTAAAGCCACCTACATACTCGATTCTAGACTAGAAATGAAAGCCCCATCATTAATTTGGCTATTAACATCGTTTTGATGCTCAATTGAAGCGAAATTGTTTCTAGGGTTCATACGGTTTAAAATTTGGGGATTTTGGATTCGGGATTGATTAACAAGTAATTGAACACACCTATTAGCTCGATTTTGATTGATGAACAAAAGCCCTATGAATTTAAGCATTAACATAGTCGAATTCGTAGTCAATTGGTTTGATTTCGTTTCTAGGGTTTGTAGGGATTGAAATTGGGGATTTTGGTGCGGCTTTGTTTAAATAAAATTAAAACCAATACAGGCTAGGCACAGGTGCCCTAGCCTGCTGGTTAAAGCGGAAGAGGGATGGACAGGAGGTCACGGGTTCGAACGCGAGCCCCTGCCATATTTTTTTTAAATGCCTTTTTAACCTTTAAAAATTATGTAAAAATTACTAAAAATCATAAAAATTCTTTTATAAACTCTGTTCATTTTTTTTATCATCAACCTCATTTCTGTAAATTTCTTTAAGTTTAAAACCTTTATAAAACAATATAACGAAGGAATTTAGTTTAATTATTTTTATGGATTCGTTTAGATAAATGGTAAAAATATGATTAATATAAAAGTTCTTTTATAAAAATACCTAATTAATTTCTATAAATTAGTCTAGTAAAACCTTAAAAATTCTTATATATAAATTATTAACAAACATTATAAATAGTTTATTTTGTTGAATTAAGCTCGTATTTTACAGTCAACTTACGGAGGCCATAACTTCTTCATAACAGATTCAAATCAGTTAAACCTTATGTCCATGACGAAGCTCGTCGAAAAAAGAATCTGTTGATATATAAAACATAGAAAAACTCATTCGTTTAGACATCCAAATAGTCGTTTTCGTAACAGCTAGCAGTTCTGCGCAGCTGTAAAGATCCACGTTTTTCTCATATTTCGGTAATCCAAATCAGAAACTTTTCTAAATGAAAGTTGTTTAGAAGTCACTAATCTAGTAAACTGGAGATTTTCAGAATTTTTAAACGTCGTTTAGTATTTTTAACGAGTGCGAAAAGACAAGGGCAGAACTGGAATTTTTCAGATTATAATTTGCGTTACGTTATCGTAGGTTCTCGCGGCGTTAACCGAGCCTAGACCTTTTTCTGATTATTATCATTCGTGTATAAGGTACGGATTCTTGGTTATCTTTATCATAGTATAAATTCTGTTCCGTTACTTTGTAGTACGGATTTTTGATATGTTATTTCCGTTAATATGAATCGTTTATCCTTTATTAGTCGTATATCCTTATTATTTAATTATGCTCCGATTCGTTCGACTCATTAGTGTTATTTAGTGAGACCTGTAGCATGCAATATATATTTTATGAATTGTGCTCATTATTGCATGTTCCTATAAATGTTCCATTGATACGTTATATGTTGGTAGTTGTACTACCATTTGATTGATACTCTGTTACCCGAGCTCTCCGACATGTCATTGTGGCGTCAATGATGTGACACTCTTCGTGACGGTGTGTAATAAATAGTTCACGGCGTCTCCGTTAACACGTTAGTACTCAGGTAGTACTTTGGCCATAATATCTGGGAGGCGGATGGATCGATCCTAGTTCAGTTCAGTTCAGTTCAGTTCCGAGGGATGGAATCATGTGTGTACGCCCCACACACCATCTCAGTAGTGCATAGTCTAGCTAGCTATGTACTTATCAGTTCAGTTTTGGCTCTGGGTACTTCTTATATTACACGACTTATTTTGTTTGTATATACGCGTCGTGTAGATCAGTTCAGTTCAGTATTACATGTTCAGTTCAGTATCAGTATTATATGTTCAGATTCAGATTTCCGTTTCAGTATCATATGACCCGTTCAGTATTCAGATATAAGTATTTATGCTTCGTATTGTTACTATTGTTATTTCCGTCACTGAGCAACTTTTGGCTCAGCCGTATTTCCTTTTTGTGGTGTTTTCTTATTTGATTGTAGGTAATCAAGGGGTTCCGGGAAATCATTGAAGAGTGGTTGAAGATCAAGATTGTATTTTACTTTAATTGATGTAATGAATAACTTAATTAGGTTCTTTCAAATTATCTGGTTTGTTTGAAATTATCTCTTTAATATCATGGATTCGGTTTTTGATTTGATATCTGTAATAGTGACACGTCAGCCTCTCCGGGTTGTGGTGTTACAGTTATGGTATCAGAGCAAAGGCTCTTTCCTATAGAAAACTTAAACATTAAAATAAACTTGTGAGGTAATGGGTAGACGTTGGGTTAGGATCAAACTTTGTTCCCAATCTAAATTCCAGTATTCACACGTGTATCTTCATTTCAGATGGCTCCTAAGAGACGTGTGAACAACCGTAATAACTCGAATGGCCCCTCATCTGATACTCCTCTTGAAACCTTCGTTGCTAATGCCGTAAACGCTGCTATTTCTGGAATACTCGCTAATCTGATGACTCAGACTGCTCAAACAGTCATCCAGCAGATGCAACAGGCAAATTCGGAGGGAAACAACACAGGACCTCCACCCGGTGGAAATAACTCAGAGCCACCTTCTGGCGGGAACAACACAGGAGCACCTTCCAGTGATAATACACCACCACCACGTGATGGTATTCATGTCTGGTTGGAACGTTTTCAGAAGCAAAGGCCTAAGTCTTTCAGTACTTCCAATGATCCGGTCGAGGTGCAAAACTGGATCAGTCATATCGAGAAATTGTTTGAGGTACTTGGTGTTGAGGACGTATACAAAGTAAGGTTGGCTACATACAAGTTGGAAGATGATGCTCACAGATGGTGGACGACTGTGAAACAAGCTAGAGGAGGAAGCGAATATGCAGCTATACTTCCTTGGGATAAACTCCGAGGAATGTTTTATGAGGAATACTTCACTGCTGCTGACCATACTGAGTATCGTAGACAGTATGCTAATATTAGACAGAGGGATGATGAGCACATAACAGATTTCAATACACGATTTACGCGGTTAGTGAGTTTTCTTGGTGCATCTGCAGGCTCACCGCATGAGCAGACAGAAAATTTTCAGTGGGCCATATGTGAAAGAGATCGAAAGTTTATATTGAATCATCGGTTTAAAGATATTAATGAAGTGGTTGATGCTGTTAAAAACTTATATAATGATAAGAAGAATGGAAGGAAGTCGTATGATGATAATCGCAAGCGGCCTAGAGAGAATGACCATGATCAGTCATCTTCTCATACGAATAAGAATCAGTCTTCACCACCACGAGACCGTCGAAACCGTTTCGATCGCAACAACAACAATAACTCTCGATCATGGAAGAATCGAAACCAGAACCAGAAATCAACTCATAATCAGACTCAGCAGGCTCCTACTCGTACTCAACCACCAAATAAGCAACACCCTAATCAGGATCGGAATGCTATTCCTCAGTGTAACACATGCGGGAAACTTCATAAGGGAGCTTGTCGTCTGGCCGGAGGATTATGTTTCAGATGCGGACGTGCAGGACACATGATTAGGGATTGCCCTCAACGCGACCCTCGTAATAACGCTGGAGGGAATCAAGCTAAACCTGCAACTGGAGGACGAGTTTTTGCGCTCACTGCAAATGAAGCGGCTAACGCACCAGGTATATTTCTGGCACCCTTAGTTAGCAACGTATTATATGCATATATATGTCTTATCCGATACTGATAATAAACGCCCTAGGTATGATCTCCGGTACCCTTTGCATTGGAAAGCGGGATATTTATGTCTTGTTTGATACGGGCGCTACGCATTCGGTCGTATCTCTTTTGTTTGCTAAGTACTTAAGGACTACACCGACTACGTTAGAAAACGCTTTGGCTATTACGACTCCATTAGGGGAGTCGACTATCATCTCGCATGTCTATAGAGATTGTCCGATCAGAATCGAGTCTATTATTTGTAAAGCTGATTTGTTTCCTATGCAAATGAGTGACTTTGATGTCATACTTGGTATGGACTGGTTAACTCGACATCACGTTACTATAGAATGCCAGACTCGTCATGTTTTATTTGGGAATCCTCAATGCCCTGAACTCGTTTATCAAGTGACACAGCCTCGAAAATCGTTGAAAATCATCTCTGCGTTTAAAGCTCAGAAACTCTTGTCGCACGGTTGCGTGGGATTCCTAGCTTCAGTGAAAGCTACATCTTCTGAAAAGCTAAACATATCTGATTATCCGATTGTATGTGATTTTCCGGACGTATTTCCTGAGGAGTTACCCGGACTTCCACCAGATCGTGAGGTAGAATTCACTATTGATCTTATTCCAGGTGCTGAACCGATTTCTAAGGCACCGTATCGTATGGCACCTATGGAGCTTAAGGAGTTAAAGGAGCAGTTACAGGAATTACTGGATTTGGGATTTATTAGACCAAGCGTCTCGCCTTGGGGCGCACCAGTCCTATTCATGAAGAAGAAAGATGGTTCTTTGAGACTCTACATTGACTACAGAGAACTCAACAAGATCACTATCTATAATCGTTACCCTCTGCCTCGTATTGATGATTTATTTGATCAGCTTCAGGGTGCAAAGTGTTTCTCTAAAATCGATCTGAGGTCTGGTTACCATCAGTTAAAGATCAAGGAGTCTGACATCCCTAAATCTGCCTTCCGTACTCGGTATGGGCACTATGAATTCCTGGTTATGCCGTTCGGGTTAACTAATGCCCCGGCCGTATTCATGGACCTAATGAACCGAGTCTTCCGCAAGTTCCTCGATAAGTTCGTCATTGTATTTATCGACGACATCTTAATTTATTCTAAAAGTAAGGAGGAGCATGAGAATCATCTTCGTATCGTGCTCGAAACACTACGTGAAAAGAAGCTTTATGCTAAATTTTCAAAGTGTGAATTTTGGCTGAGCAAGGTAGCCTTTTTGGGTCATGTCGTTTCTGCGGATGGTATTATGATGGACCCTGCTAAAATAGAGGCGATCACTAAGTGGCCTAGACCTACCTCGGCCACAGAAGTCCGTAGTTTCCTCGGCCTTGCTGGTTACTACCGCAGATTTGTCGAAGGTTTTTCCGTTATAGCTTTACCCCTTACGCAACTGTTAAGGAAAGGGGTTAAGTACTCTTGGAATGATGAACGAGAGAAAAGTTTTGAAGAGCTCAAGAAAAGATTGGTGTCTGCTCCTGTTCTCACACTTCCATCGGGCACGGGTGGATATCAGATCTATAGCGATGCCTCTAAAAAGGGACTTGGATGTGTGCTAATGCAGCATGGTAAGGTCATTGCTTATGCTTCACGGCAGTTGAAACCTTACGAGGTAAATTATCCTACGCATGATCTTGAACTCGCTGCTGTTATTTTCGCGTTGAAAATATGGCGTCATTATCTTTACAGAGAGACTTGTGATATTTTTACTGATCACAAGAGCTTGAAATATATCTTCACACAAAAGGAACTAAACATGAGGCAGAGAAGATGGTTAGAGTTGTTAAAAGATTATGATGCCAATATTCAGTATCATCCGGGAAAGGCCAATGTGGTAGCTAATGCCCTTAGCAGGAAGAGCTCAGGAATAGTAGCCTCCTTACAGCTACAGCCTCAGAACATTACTGATCTTGATAGATTGGGTATTGGCCAACTTATTGGCAAGAGCAACGGATATCTCGCAACACTCCAGATTGAGTCAGACTTAATATTCCGGATTAAGAACGCACAGAAAGACGATGGTGAACTCTGGGCAATCTTACAGAATGTGGAGATTGGTAAGCAATCAGAATTCAGAGTAGATGAACATGGGGTAATCTAGTGTGGTAAACGTTTATGTGTGCCTAATGATTCTTCTCTTCGAGAATCGTTATTAGCTGAGGCACATAGTTCTCCGTTTTCTATTCATCCTGGATCTACTAAGATGTATCGGGACCTTCGTCAGAACTTTTGGTGGAATGGAATGAAAGAGGATGTGGCTAAGTATGTTAGCCGTTGTCTTACTTGTCAACAGGTCAAGATTGAGCATCAAAGAGCTAGTGGTTTGCTTCAGCCACTACCTATTCCTGTATGGAAATGAAATGATATTTCCATGGATTTTGTGACAGGGTTGCCAAGGACATTTAAGAAAAATGATACGATATGGGTTGTCGTTGACAGATTGTCAAAGTCAGCTCACTTTCTCCCAATTCAGCAAGGATTTTCGGTTAGTAAACTATCTGAAGTCTTCACACAAGAGATTGTTAGACTTCATGGCACGCCGGTGTCTATTGTGTCTGATCGAGACCCGAGGTTCACTTCTCGCTTTTGGAAGGGTTTGCAAGCTGCCTGGGGTACCAAGTTGAGGTTTAGTACGGCGTTTCATCCTCAGACTGACGGTCAGTCGGAGCGTACTATTCAGACACTTGAGGACATGCTTCGAGCTTGTGCCTTAGAGTGGACTGGGAACTGGGATGAATACTTGTGTTTGGTCGAGTTTGCTTACAATAATAGTTGGCAAGCTAGCATTGGCATGGTACCTTTCGAATTGTTGTATGGTCGTAAATGTAGGGCACCTGTTTGTTGGGAAGAAGTCGGTGAGAGAATCATCGAAGGACCCGAGTTAGTTCAGATCACGAATGAGAAAGTTGCTATTGCTAAAGAAAAGTTAAAGGAAGCTCAAAGTAGACAGAAAAGCTATGCAGACCGACACCGTCGACTTTTGGAGTTTAAGGTCGGTGACAAAGTGTTCCTGAAGGTTTCGCCTTGCAAAGGCGTACGACGTTTTAGTCTAAAAGGGAAGCTTAGTCCACGGTTTATCGGACCCTTTGAAATCCTAGAAAGAGTTGGTGAGGTTTCGTATCGTTTGGCTTTACCACCTCAACTGTCACATGTGCATAATGTCTTCCATGTATCTCTTTTAAGGGGGTACAATTATCATCCTCTTCATGTTGTGAATTATCCACTTCATTTGATTCGTGAAGACTTATCGTTCGAGGAGGAACCCGAGGCCATACTTGACCGACAAGAACGCATTATGCGTAGGAAAACTATCCCTTTTGTTAAAGTATTATGGAAAAACCATTCCGAACGTGAAGCTACATGGGAGATAGAAGATGAAATCCGTTCTCAATATCCGTATCTATTTACCTCTTAGTTATTATCTGTTATATGTTTCTGCTATCGGTTATGAAGTTATCTCTTGAACATCACATTAGTCGTCTCTAATACGATTTTGTCTATCGAATCGATTCCGTTTCAGAAATTGAATAATTGTGAGTGATTTCGTTCACTGGTTGATTTTTTTTACTATTCTGTGTACGTTATGTCATATCCTTGTTTGATCTGTACCTAGCAATTTCGTGGACGAAATTATTTTAAGGGGGGTAGAATTATAATACCCATATATAAATAAAAATAATAATAATAATAATAATAAAAGGTTCAGGGGGTATTTGTGTTAATTTGAAAACTTAAATTAATAACTTTGTGCATAAATTAAAAAGAATGAAAACCACAGGGACCATTTCTGTAAAATCCGAAAATACCTCTCTTTCTCTCTCCCCTGCCCCGCGTTTCCGGTTGGTTTTTCCGGCCAAAGCCGGTCGGCGCCGGCGACCCCAAATTCACTCGAAAACTCAATTTTTAAATACCAAAGATATACCAAATCGTTCACGTGAAAGTTTAGAACACGATACCCCACAATAATTAAATAAAACGGGAGTGCGATCGATCCAAATCATTCACCCAACTTTCGGCCACTTTACCCGTTTTTAAATCGCACCAAAGGAACAAAATAATTGAAATAAAAGCTACCTAATCAATCATATACGAATTCCTAATCTACCTACGCTTTCAATTTCGATTAAAAACCAGCACAAACATCGCACCCGATTCCCTCAAAGTCGCGACCTGCAACTCCTATCAAAACCCACCTACGATCGATTTTAACATAAATTGATAAGGGGCTTTGTTTCCAGATCATAATTCAAAGCTTCCTACCAATTTAATTTGATTTTCATCAAGAATTGGTCACCCAACGATCACCACTTGACCGCGACCCGTTCTTCGATCAGTTCAGCTTCATCTCATCATCATAGAGGTAATTAAAGCCACCTACATACTCGATTCTAGACTAGGAATGAAAGCCCTATCATTAATTTGGCTATTAACATCGTTTTGATGCTCAATTGAAGCGAAATTGTTTCTAGGGTTCATACGGTTTAAAATTTGGGGATTTTGGATTCGGGATTGATTAACAAGTAATTGAACACACCTATTAGCTCGATTTTGATTGATGAACAAAAGCCCTATGAATTTAAGCATTAACATAGTCGAATTCGTAGTCAATTGGTTTGATTTCGTTTCTAGGGTTTGTAGGGATTGAAATTGGGGATTTTGGTGCGGCTTTGTTTAAATAAAATTAAAACCAATACAGGCTAGGCACAGGCGCCCTAGCCTGCTGGTTAAAGCGGAAGAGGGATGGGCAGGAGGTCACGGGTTCGAACCCGAGCCCCTGCCATATTTTTTTTAAATGCCTTTTTAACCTTTAAAAATTATGTAAAAATTACTAAAAATCATAAAAATTCTTTTATAAACTCTGTTCATTTTTTTTATCATCAACCTCATTTCTGTAAATTTCTTTAAGTTTAAAACCTTTATAAAACAATATAACGAAGGAATTTAGTTTAATTATTTTTATGGATTCGTTTAGATAAATGGTAAAAATATGATTAAATATAAAAGTTCTTTTATAAAAATACCTAATTAATTTTTATAAATTAGTCTAGTAAAACCTTAAAAATTCTTATATATAAATTATTAACAAACATTATAAATAGTTATTTTGTTGAATTAAGCTCGTATTTTACAGTCAACTTACGGAGGCAATAACTTCTTCATAACAGATTCAAATCAGTTAAACCTTATGTCCATGACGAAGCTAGTCGAAAAACGAATCTGTTGATATATAAAACATAGAAAAACTCATTCGTTTAGACATCCAAATAGTCGTTTTCGTAACAGCTAGCAGTTCTGCGCAGCTGTAAAGATCCACGTTTTTCTCATATTTCGGTAATCCAAATCAGAAACTTTTCTAAATGAAAGTTGTTTAGAAGTCACTAATCTAGTAAACTGGAGATTTTCAGAATTTTTAAACGTCGTTTAGTATTTTTAACGAGTGCGAAAAGACAAGGGCAGAACTGGAATTTTTCAGATTATAATTTGCGTTACGTTATCGTAGGTTCTCGCGGCGTTAACCGAGCCTAGACCTTTTTCTGATTATTGTCATTCGTGTATAAGGTACGGATTCTTGGTTATCTTTATCATAGTATAAATTCTGTTCCGTTACTTTGTAGTACAGATTTTTGATATGTTATTTCCGTTAATATGAATCGTTTAGCCTTTATTAGTCGTATATCCTTATTATTTAATTATGCTCCGATTCGTTCGACTCATTAGTGTTATTTAGTGAGACCTGTAGCATGCATATATATTTTATGAATTGTGCTCATTATTGCATGTTCCTATAAATGTTCCATTGATACGTTATATGTTGGTAGTTGTACTACCATTTGATTGATACTCTGTTACCCGAGCTCTCCGACATGTCATTGTGGCGTCAATGATGTGACACTCTTCGTGATGGTGTGTAATAAATAGTTCACGGCGTCTCCGTTAACACGTTAGTACTCAGGTAGTACTTTGGCCATAATATCTGGGAGGCGGATGGATCGATCCTAGTTCAGTTCAGTTCAGTTCAGTTCCGGGGGATGGAATCATGTGTGTACGCCCCACACACCATCTCATTAGTGCATAGTCTAGCTAGCTATGTACTTATCAGTTCAGTTTTGGCTCTGAGTACTTCTTATATTACACGACTTATTTTGTTTGTATATACGCGTCGTGTAGATCAGTTCAGTTCAGTATTACATGTTCAGTTCAGTATCAGTATTATATGTTCAGATTCAGATTTCCGTTTCAGTATCATATGATCCGTTCAGTATTCAGATATAAGTATTTATGTCACACCCTCAAATTCCGGGTCTGGAATCTATCACGGAGGGGTGAACAAACAGGATCGAACACAGTAGTTACACATGAGATGCAGTTATCTATATGATAAGTTTTAGATAATCAATCCATTATTATTCAGAGCATTAGATATTATACGCAGCGGAAATAAATATATATATTGTTTCTTAACAATACGTCTAATCATGTCTTATCAATAACCGATATGTATCTGGAGCTCTTATATGATCCTACGTGCATGTCCATAAGCTCCTAATAGATACCTGGAATACATGTAAAATCAAGTGTCAACACAGGGTTGGTGAGTTCATAAATAAAACATAATGATAAATCGTCAATTATCATCCAAAGAAAGATTTACTTTGTGAAGATACGGAACCCTTTATAAGGTGAACCCGCTATCCCACATACTTACTAAGTACAAGCCCAACAAATCCTTCACATAGGATTTGCCCATGTATCATAGTTTATTTGCATATGGATAGCCTGTCGGAACCCTTTTATAAGGTGAACTCATTATCCCGCACACAAGCATCAAGCAAAGCACCATCATAGTTCATAAAACAAAAGGGCATGTTTCATCCCATGAACAGTCAGTAATATCACAAATAAAAGTTCCAGCTTAAAAGAGCATGCTTCATCCCAAAACCAAAGTAAAAAGGGAAACACAAGAACTCACAAAATAATCTGAAATTTCAATCACGACATGTATTCCAGCCCCAAAATATTTAAATCATTAAAAAGGGGGACAATTACGAACTCACCTCAGTTCTTGTGTGTTGTTGACAAGCTAGTAATTTCCTGCTAAGGAATTATATTTCACGTAAGCAAACAGATACAAATCCAAAACCTAAATAGGTTAGATCTTGAACCTGGCGTTCAGTTGATCTAAGGTTTGGTTCTCGGGGATTTATTATAAACATATATTTAAATCATTTAATTATTTTTGTTAATAATTAATGATTTATATAACATTTAATTAGTTTAATAATGATTTTAACATATCATTATATTCTAAATAAATTGTAAACATTATTTTAACTTTGTAAGTTTATATTTAATTTTTGTAAGATTTTATAAATATTTAAATTTATAAAAATCTACTTTGTATTTATATTATCAGGATAAATCCATAAATAATATAACATCCATAAATAATTTAAAAATCCACTTTTATAAGGATCATAATTTATAACATAGGTAATAATTATTTACAAAAATAATTAGGGTTTTTAAATAATTAAATTTCTACAATTATTATGATTTTAAAAAAAAATAATATGGTGTCCAATCAATAGATTAATACTTTAAATCATCATTTAAAGTTTATTTTATAAAAATGGTCATTTATAATATTTTTAAATATTATTTTATAAATTTAATTTTAAGGTGTTTTTAAATAAATAAATTACAAAAAATCATTTAAAGGTATTTAAAATAAAAGAATTTCTTAAAAATTATTTTATAATTTTTGGTAATTTTTATATATTTTTAGAAAGCTTAAAAGGCATTAAAAAATAATGGGAGGGGGCCGGGTTCGAACCCGTGACCTCCTGCCCAAAATCCCACAAACAAACCGCTGAACCAATGGCCTAAGCCGCACCAGAACCCGGTTCGAAATTCTTTTAAACACAATAGTAGATTATCCCCAATCCATAAGAACCCTAATCGGTTTTGGATCAAATTGATCCACCAATCGATTATGATAATGAAATTAACCATAATGCTTTTAATCCTTGCATAAAAACGAGTTTGTTGATATATTCAATTACCTGTTTCGTTGTTCAAATCGTCCAGATAACTCGAAGAACAGGTCGCGGCCTGGGGAGGATTCAAACGATGAACAAACGTGGACGAAAATGAAATTAACTTCACAGGTACCTTCTAATGAGGCTAATGATCGAAAGCCCTCTATTAATTTCGTGAATTGAAACTCGTAAGGTCTAATTCGATTGTGTTGCAGGTCGCGAAAGAGAAAGAGGTTGAATTCGATGAATGAGATTGTTTCAGGTGCAATTGAATGTGTAGACGGTTTGGTAATACTTATAGCTTTGTTCAGACTCAATTAATTCGATTATGGTTGCATTTCTAGTGCGATTTGAAGCTGTAAAGTAGCCGACATGTTCACGTGGTGGTTAGATCGCACCAGCTGATCCTTTATTCGAATTGTTGGGTGGGTCGAGTTCGAATCTAGTAGGTGAAACGGTCAGGGTGTTTTAACGCGCTATTTTGGCCGTTTGGGGTTGGTCGGAGGGTCGCCGGAGTTGGTGGCCGGAGGGGAAGCCGACGGCGGGGGCGGGGGTTGGGTTTGAATTAATTACAGAATGGTCCCTGAGGTTTCAAAATGTTTTAAATTTTATGTTTTAACTTTTAAAACATGTTTTTAAAATTACAGAATTAGTCCCTGGACTTATTTAATTAATTAAATTAATTTTGTAAATAATAATATTTTTATTGTTATTATTATTTTCATTATTAACATTATTATTTTTAATAATAATAATAATATTATTATTATTGTTATTATTTTTTATTATTATTAATATTATCATTAAATAATAATAAAAATATAAAAATAACATAAAAATTATATTAAATCATGAAAATTTTCGGGTTGTCACATCATCCCCCTGTTAGAGGAATTTTCGTCCCGAAAATTAAGATGTACTAGCAACATTTTTGAACAGGTTAGGGTACTTGCGCATCATTTCGTCCTCTCGTTCCCAAGTGAACTCAGGACCACGCCGGGAGTTCCACCGAACTCTAACAATCGGAATCTTGCTATGCTTAAGTTGTTTAACTTCTTTATCCATGATTTCAACTGGTTCCTCGATAAACCTGAGTTTCTCATCTACTTGTAGTTCTTCTAAAGGCACAACAAGTGATTCATCGGATAAACACTTCCTTAGATTGGATACGTGGAAAACATTGTGCACACCACCAAGTTCAGCTGGTAGATTTAATTCATAGGCTACTGGGCCGATCCTTCTGATAATTTCAAAAGGTCCCACGTAGCAAGGGTTCAATTTCCCTCGTTTCCCAAAGCGTATAACTCCCTTCCAGGGAGATACCTTTAGCAAAACTTTATCTCCTTCCTGAAATTCCAGTGGCTTGCGGCGTTTATCAGCATAGCTTTTCTGGCGATCCCTGGCAGCAGCCATGCGTTCTCTTATCTAGACATTTTTCTCATGAGTTTCAAAGATCAACTCTGGACCAGTAAGTTGACTATCTCCAACTTCTGCCCAGCAAAGCGGTGATCTACATTTACGTCCATATAAGGCCTCGAATGGTGCCGCCTTGATACTCGAATGATAGCTATTGTTATATGAGAACTCTACCAAAGGTAAATGACCTTCCCAGTTCTTTCCAAAGTCAATAACACAAGCCCTAAGCATATCTTCAAGAGTCTGTATGGTTCTTTCACTTTGACCATCAGTCTTAGGATGATAGGATAGGCTGTGCTCATATCTAGGCGAGTACCTAGAGCTTTCTAAAGTTTATCCCAAAAGATAGATGTAAATCGTGCGTTACGATTAGAGATGATAGACACTGACACTCCGTGTCTAGAGATAATTTCTGAGCAACTAGGGTTAATGCTAAATTGAAGAATAACTCCAGAAGAATCAAAGCTATTATCAACCCTGAACATGTGTAGCTACCGATGATAAGGTACGTGCATGTAACAACATTTTGTCCTGTCTAATGTGGCTTGCTTCAGTCATAAATATATGACCGCGTGATGTATTACCTTTATTTCCATAATTTAACTATTCTTACTTTCTAGTTATAGTCATTTCCTAGTTCTGATTGTTTCTAACTCATCTTGGGGTCCTAATCAACCTAGGGCACACTTATGGTAATGGTCGGAACTCCAATCTTCTTAATGTCCCCGTTTAACACATGTTAGCTTAATCGTATCAACCAACATAGCTAGGTTCACAACATTGGCATTAAAGCAAATCATCTAAACCATCAGAGAGGCTTATTCTACTACTTACTAGATTTTTCCCAGTGTCCTTCTTAATTCTATTTAGTCTAATGTCATACGGTATGACATCAGTTTTATCAATTCATGGAGTTTGTTAGTATAAAGAGCACGACTTAACCCTATCATTGCATGATTTTTGAATTACAATTCTAACTTTTGCATTTCATTCCTTAAGTAATAGTCCTCAATCACCAAGGTTTTGAACTCATCTTAAACCGTCAATAATCCTATATATAAGCATCACTGGTATACTAAAAATGTGCTTAAATCGGTTACACGATACCCTAATTTTTCTTAGCATTATCCCAGAGAATAACGTAATGTATGTATAGAGAGTATCATCACCCTTCTATATTTCCTGTAGTCCACTTTCATTCTAAGCATTCAATCAGCCCCTCAGTTACTGAAATGCTTAGTGGAAGAATATCTCTTAAAAGATAAAATTAATATCATGAACGGAAATACCATGAAGGCTCTAAGTAGGACAGGACTTAAGTAGTAGTAAATAAACTACAAGCACATAAGTACAATATGTCTAATGATAGCTGCCTATCCTTCATACTTTCAGGATTTCAGATATAACCATGTTAGGGCAAGTACTAGGGAAACAAGTCTCTCTTTAAATTAGGACAAGTGTAGCTTAGATTACCAAATGGAATACGTCAAGGTAATTTTGATTCATATGTCTTAAAGGCTTGTATATTGACCACAGTAACTTCACGTGCTACAATAGCAGCAATCTTACGACTAGAGTTTCTAGACCGTGAACGGATTTGTTGAGAAGGCATTCTGAGATATCATTAAGAATTTTCATGGAAATATGTTCTATGAGAACCGAGGCTTTCTTGCTCAACGTGTAGGAATGATGACTTATACGGACTACAATGTTACCACCCGACCAGATTCACCGGACTTAGCATGCATGACAAATTACAATTACGTGTGCACCCGTAATGGTAAGTTGTTTTGCATGATCACCCCGGTTCCTCCTATTGGGTTAACATATCTTGTCAAGTATAGTGGTCATTAATGATAGAAGTACCAAATATGTATGTATTATATCGGGAAAACGAAATCAAGGACAAGAATTATTCAACACGACAATGAGATGTTTCGAGTGTATTCGTTTGATTTGTGAATCAAAGCGAGTACGTTGACTAATCAAAGTATTGGGTCAATCACAACTTTGTTGAAGACATGCGTACCTATAAGCAGATACTCATCCCAAGGGTTCCCAGGTAAGGTAAACAGGTCCATCGGTTGATTTGGATATATGCGAATACCTTGCCTAGACAGAACACCCCGAGATACAGGCATCATGCTCTTCCAGCATTACATGTTTCAAGTTGTAAGACACAGACTTTGACAAATTTGAAAACCTTAAATAACAATCGAGTTTTGGAGTTTGAAATCACTTGAATTAGGCACACAATGCCTTAGAAAATGATTTAAGATTCGTGTGTGTATTGATAGGAATCAAGGTATAAGAGGAATCACATAAGGCATATAACTTCTTAATCTTAGTCAATCTCTAACTAAGGCAATTTACTTTGTGCAACTATTGTGTGTGGCTATAGGCTAGATGCAATTCCTAACTCACTATAACCAATGGCTCTGATACCAATCTGTCACACCCTCAAATTCCGGGTCTGGAATCTATCACGGAAGGGTGAACAAACAGGATCGAACACAGTAGTTACACATGAGATGCAGTTATCTATATGATAAGTTTTAGATAATCAATCCATTATTATTCAGAGCATTAGATATTATACGCAGCGGAAATAAATATATATATTGTTTCTTAACAATACGTCTAATCATGTCTTATCAATAACCGATATGTATCTGGAGCTCTTATATGATCCTACGTGCATGTCCATAAGCTCCTAATAGATACCTGGAATACATGTAAAATCAAGTGTCAACACAGGGTTGGTGAGTTCATAAATAAAACATAATGATAAATCGTCAATTATCATCCAAATAAAGATTTACTTTGTGAAGATACGGAACCCTTTTATAAGGTGAACCCGCTATCCCACATACTTACTAAGTACAAGCCCAACAAATCCTTCACATAGGATTTGCCCATGTATCATAGTTTATTTGCATATGGATAGCCTGTCGGAACCCTTTTATAAGGTGAACTCATTATCCCGCACACAAGCATCAAGCAAAGCACCATCATAGTTCATAAAACAAAAGGGCATGTTTCATCCCATGAACAGTCAGTAATATCACAAATAAAAGTTCCAGCTTAAAAGAGCATGCTTCATCCCAAAACCAAAGTAAAAAGGGAAACACGAGAACTCACAAAATAATCTGAAATTTCAATCACGACATGTATTCTAGCCCCAAAATATTTAAATCATTAAAAAGGGGGACAATTACGAACTCACCTCAGTTCTTGTGTGTTGTTGACAAGCTAGTAATTTCCTGCTAAGGAATTATATTTCACGTAAGCAAACAGATACAAATCCAAAACCTAAATAGGTTAGATCTTGAACCTAGCGTTCAGTTGATCTAAGGTTTGGTTGTCGGGGAATTATTATAAACATATATTTAAATCATTTAATTATTTTTGTTAATAATTAATGATTTATATAACATTTAATTAGTTTAATAATGATTTTAACATATCATTATATTCTAAATAAATTGTAAACATTATTTTAACTTTGTAAGTTTATATTTAATTTTTGTAAGATTTTATAAATATTTAAATTTATAAAAATCTACTTTGTATTTATATTATCAGGATAAATCCATAAATAATATAACATCCATAAATAATTTAAAAATCCACTTTTATAAGGATCATAATTTATAACATAGGTAATAATTATTTACAAAAATAATTAGGGTTTTTAAATAATTAAATTTCTACAATTATTATGATTTTTAAAAATAAATAATATGGTGTCCAATCAGTGGATTAATACTTTAAATCATCATTTAAAGTTTATTTTATAAAAATGGTCATTTATAATATTTTTAAATATTATTTTATAAATTTAATTTTAAGGTGTTTTTAAATAAATAAATTACAGAAAATCATTTAAAGGTATTTAAAATAAAAGAATTTCTTAAAAATTATTTTTATAATTTTTGGTAATTTTTATATATTTTTAGAAAGCTTAAAAGGCATTAAAAAAATAATGGGAGGGGGCCGGGTTCGAACCCGTGACCTCCTGCCCAAAATCCCACAAACAAACCGCTGAACCAATGGCCTAAGCCGCACCAGAACCCGGTTCGAAATTCTTTTAAACACAATAGTAGATTATCCCCAATCCATAAGAACCCTAATCGGTTTTGGATCAAATTGATCCACCAATCGATTATGATAATGAAATTAACTATAATGCTTTTAATCCTTGCATAAAAACGAGTTTGTTGATATATTCAATTACCTGTTTCGTTGTTCAAATCGTCCAGATAACTCGAAGAACAGGTCGCGGCCTGGGGAGGATTCAAACGATGAACAAACGTGGACGAAAATGAAATTAACTTCACAGGTACCTTCTAATGAGGCTAATGATCGAAAGCCCTCTATTAATTTCGTGAATTGAAACTCGTAAGGTCTAATTCGATTGTGTTGCAGGTCGCGAAAGAGAAAGAGGTTGAATTCGATGAATGAGATTGTTTCAGGTGCAATTGAATGTGTAGACGGTTTGGTAATACTTATAGCTTTGTTCAGACTCAATTAATTCGATTATGGTTGCATTTCTAGTGCGATTTGAAGCTGTAAAGTAGCCGACATGTTCACGTGGTGGTTAGATCGCACCAGCTGATCCTTTATTCGAATTGTTGGGTGGGTCGAGTTCGAATCTAGTAGGTGAAACGGTCAGGGTGTTTTAACGCGCTATTTTGGCCGTTTGGGGTTGGCCGGAGGGTCGCCGGAGTTGGTGGCCGGAGGGGAAGCCGACGGCGGGGGCGGGGGTTGGGTTTGAATTAATTACAGAATGGTCCCTGAGGTTTCAAAATGTTTTAAATTTTATGTTTTAACTTTTAAAACATGTTTTTAAAATTACAGAATTAGTCCCTGGACTTATTTAATTAATTAAATTAATTTTGTAAATAATAATATTTTTATTGTTATTATTATTTTCATTATTAACATTATTATTTTTAATAATAATAATAATATTATTATTATTGTTATTATTTTTTATTATTATTAATATTATCATTAAATAATAATAAAAATATAAAAATAACATAAAAATTATATTAAATCATGAAAATTTTCGGGTTGTCACAATTTATGCTTCGTATCGTTACTATTGTTATTTCCGTCACTGAGCAACTTTTGGCTCAGCCGTATTTCCTTTTTGTGGTGTTTTCTTATTTGATTGTAGGTAATCAAGGGGTTCCGGGAAATCAGTGAAGAGTGGTTGAAGATCAAGATTGTATTTTACTTTAATTGATGTAATGAATAACTTAATTAGGTTCTTTCAAATTATCTGGTTTGTTTGAAATTATCTCTTTAATATCATGGATTCGGTTTTTGATTTGATATCTGTAATAGTGACACGTCAGCCTCTCCGGGTTGGGGTGTTACAACATCGCCCCACCCATGGACGGATGTAGTAAAGGGTTAGCGGGTGCCTAGGCCCCCACTCAACTATAAATTAGTTATTAATTGTTAGATTAAAATAGACGAGGCATCCAAGGTTTTTACTTTAAGGCGCCCGAGGTCATAAAACCCAACTTTAAGCATCCAACTAGTTAAATGTTATTTTGAGAGCAAGTTATATAGTTCTTAATTAACAGTATGTTTCAATGATCATAACTGAATTTGGATTTTATTGTCCTTGATCAGTTTTGTAGTGGAAATTAAAATGATCATGATATACATTTGGTCTACTAATTGTCAATAATTATAAATACAGAGGTTTTGATTAAGCCGAGACTTATGACATTAGACCCATTAACATCTCAACTTATGTGCGGGGATATATTGTTAATATCAGTTGCCTATTTTGTTACCTAAATGTTGTGTTATAGTCCATGAAATTTGCTACAAATTAATGTACTTATTTTATTCATCCGACCCATATCAATCGCTCTGAAGTGAATTATTCTGACATGATCCATATTTAGCTCCCACTGAAAAAAAATTCTGAACCCATCACTGGTCCCCAACCCAAAGGTTCGATACTTTGATGTTGCTGGTTTACTATGCCAAATAAACTAACGATATCAACATATCGCCAAATAAATGATAATTGTCGTATTATAGCAAATTATATATTTTTAATACAAAAATTAGTAAATATTAAATAAACTAGACGATGGTCAAAAGTGTGATTGGAGGCATCTCCAAGCATCCCTCTTGTTAACGTATCAATCACATAAAGGAAATTACATTCTTCAAATTCATTTAGCTAGCCATGTATACAAGTTACCATTCAATCTACCTCCTTAACTAAAAATGTTATGAAAAATTAAAAGGGGGCAATTAAAACATATACACGTAGATGCACATCGTACACACCCCGTAAACATTGTACACGTACCTACACACACAATATTGCACATTGTTTATATGTACTGACGTTCGTTACTAAGCGTAACTCATGGTATCAATGAGAAATAATATTGTCAATAATAAAAAATAGAATCATAATAATAACAATAATAACATCAACAACAACAAAAACAATAATAATAAATTATTTATTTTATTAGATATTCATGACCTATCACATATCATATGTCCAATAATAGTATTTTGACGATAAAATAACGAATTGCTAAAACATAGGTAGATATTCATAGAAATTCAAGTGGCTATATCATTTAACTCATCAAACAAGTATAACTTAAAACTATCCTTGTAACGTTCTCACATACGTTTAAAATTAAACCGTGATAAATTGCGTGTCTAATATGCTAGTATATATATAATGTATACAAACCTTTGATAATTTAAAATATTTAATTCTTAAAAGTTATAATAAAGTAAGACATATATATAATATATATTGCTAATATATTATATATATTGCACATGGCTGTGAAGCCTAAAGTATCGACCCTTTATGTGGGTGAAACCATACAAAATTGTTGTACAACCCATAACGTTAAAAGTCCTATTAAAAATTTTCTATTTATAATTATTTACATTTTATATGGATATTAATAAGTATAATCATTGCTGAATATGTAAAAACAAAATTATTGCCTAAATAGAGCTTATTGAAAATACCTCAAAAGCAACCTACGAGTTGAAAATTTGCGATTT
The DNA here is from genome assembly GCA_024085815.1 of Flaveria linearis. NCBI lineage: Eukaryota > Viridiplantae > Streptophyta > Magnoliopsida > Asterales > Asteraceae > Flaveria > Flaveria linearis. Next base: position 78,332,944 of record CM044011.1, on the reverse strand, counting down.
CATGTCCTACGTACTTTATATATCTTTATCTTTCTATTACATGCATTGTAAACTTCTGCTATATAACATAGTATCATATAGTTATGTATTGATAACTGTTAAACAAAAGAGACCAATATATGATATTAGAAGAAAGAAAATAAATCTTAGCTCATGTTATGTTATTTGTCGTTTATATGAGAGTTAAATAAGAAAATCAGACCTCATGTCAAGTAAGACTATGTAAATCTTAATGTGTTATAAATAAATATTCTTATATGATTAATTGAAAAGACAATCTGAATCTACAAATCCAAATCAAAGATACACAAATTATATACGTATATATTTGTGTGTGTGTCAGTGTGTTGTGTGTGTGTTATTGGTTGTGTTTTGGCCTAACAATTTAATATTGCATTATAAAATTCCCAAGATCCACTTTTTGAGTTAGATTCATGTTTGAAAAATACTCAAACTTGTACTTTCTCATCAACACACTAACCTCATAATTTCAAAGTCAAAGTCAAATAATCAAAACCTAACTTTTCCAACGGCTAAAGTGATGCATAATTTTGTACATTTTCTTTTAGTTATACTTTTCTTCCATCATACTCTTTCTTCACTTCATATTAAGGATTTGGTTATTTCTTATTAGCGAATTTGATCCTCGGTGTTTATCAAATCCTGATACATTTTCTCATTTCCACTAACCCTTATGAAAAGATTGTTTACATCATAAATGGTGTCATATGAACGTTTTAAACAAGTTCCTTTGAAGTATCGTCATTGAGACTCGATAAATCTAGAAATAATAAAGCAAAGAAGACGTATAATGATTTATATTTATGAATATAAGGAATTAGGTGTCATGTATGTTATGAAGTAAACATAATGTTGGTTATTGTTATATGCTTGCTTAAGTGGAAGAAAACATTACATATAGATCATTGTTGCATTAAAATGTTATATATCACGAGTTTATGTGTCATATATATATATTTATGATATAATATGTATATAAACAATTGGCATATTGCAACTATTAATCGTTGTGAAGCAGCCTGATGTGTTTATCACTGGATCAAAAGGCTATCAACGATGACTACATTATTAAAGAAGTCAACAAAAGCAATATAGGTCGTTAAGAATGAAACTCATATTCCTATCACACCTATATAAAAGACAATGAGCCTACCTCCCATTCATGCATACACGTCATGATGGTACCAGTGGCGGAGCTTGAACCACATTATAATGGGGGTGGGAGCGAAAGTATACCATTTTAGAGGGAGCGAACTCTATACATATTAAAAAATTTACACTACTGAACCAAAAATTTACACTATCAAGCCGAAAATTAACACTATCAACGAAAAAAAGGGGGGGGGGGCAGGAGCACCCTCCGGCCCTCACTAAGCTTCGCCAGTGGATGGTATAACACATGCAATAGTTTTTATTACCTCGTTGTAAAATCTGAAGAAAATCCTTGACCGGCTTGTCGCGTGCACTAGTCAAAGATAGTATTTGTATAGTTCCTTAGTACCAAAACTATGTAGCAATTGGTAAGAAGGGTGTCGAATCACAAGGAGTATGTGGTTTGTGTTTAGACTTGAATTGGACTAACGAGTCAATTATGAAGCTTGCTATTTTGTTTATAAAAGCTTTGATATGTTTACTTGAAGTGGTGTTGAGACTTTGTCCAACACAAAGGAATGAACAAAACAAAAAGGTTGCTTAAAAATGATTAGTAAAACTTGGCAAACTTAGAACAATAGTTAACAAAACAAAGTTTAATAATAAGGTTCACCCCCGGTTGATATCATAAGGTTATGGTTCTACCAATCCAACTAACTTGCATCAAAGGTGTGATTTATGCTAACGAGTTCATCGTTACAAGGTTTAGGTGTCAAGAATCGTCAACGTTAACACGGACAATAATACACTTCATTACACAAGAACATTCAAACTCTACATATACATAGCACACATGACCAACTCCATTTCTCAAAGACAAATTTCATAATCATTCATTCAATTTGGGAATTCAAGTTAAGATCAAAGTACTAACATAAATGTTTCAAGCAATCAAATACACAACACAAGAATGCAATCTAGTTTTCAAGTGTTAACAAACCATAGTCTTACAATACACGAACCGGGGGAAAACCCAAAGAAGCTTAGCCTCTCATGTTGATTGAAGCTTGGAATCCGGGTGATGATCTTGGTTGCCACTCCATGGCACTTGGATTTGGAATGACTTTGATGATGATGAAAAATGAGTTAGAGAAGTAGAGAAGAGCTCCAAAATCGCCCTTTTTGTCTCTTCCCGCGTCTGCTACTGCCTGAAGTGTTTTTGCCCTAATTCCCCCCTTTAATGTGGTCAAAACCCGAAAGTTCTGGTCAACCCAGGATAGGGACGTAAGTTACGTCCATAAGGACGTAAGCTACGTCCTCTCCACTTGTGTACGTCCTGAGCTATTGTCTTACGTCCACAAATCAGGGGAGAAAGGTTAAGGACGTAAGCTACGTCCTTTAGGACGTAAGTTATGTCCATTACATAATTTTGCCTCTGAGCTTCTTTTGTTGTCTTCTCGTGTTCCAGATCTCATCTATCTTTCTCTTACGCTCAGTTTCTTCCTTTTAACTCCAGATACCTGCGTTTCATAAGCAGGACAAAGTGATTCCGTTCGATAATAATAATGTGATAATAATGCATAATTAGACCTTTAACCGCATATAAAGCATGAACGCATCAATCCTCCTGTGAAACACAATGCCTTTACGTCTTATGTTACTTATAAGAAATACATTTTGACTATCAGGTTACGACTTCCATTCATTGTTCTTATAACTTATAACTAAGGGGCTGTTTGGCAACCTCTTAATCAGGCTCTTAATGGTTCAGATGTCTGAATAATTCAGCAGTTAATGGTTCAGACTGTTTGTTTCACGAGCAAATGTCTGAATGGTTAAGAGCTTTGTCTTTGAATGGCTAAGCATTATATTAATCCTGAATAGTTAAGAGGTCTAATGCTGAATGGTTAAGACCTCTTATCTGAAATGGTCAGAAATTTGCCTTTGAATAGTTAAACGATATACTAGCTCTTAATGGTTCAGACATCTTAATGGTTCAACACTTAATGATTCAACACTTAATGGTTTAGACCTCTTATTGATTCAGCACTTAATCATTCAGATATTGTCAAACAACCCTAAGTGTTCTAAAAACTTATACAGGTGACTTTAAAAACAATTACAAGAATACAGTTGATGCATGAAACCAAGTCTTAAATTAATAATATATAGTTAAGCATTAGAGACTATCATATAACTAGACAAAAGGTTCTAGGTTACATACCCTCCCCTCTTAAGCTGCAGCTTATAAATATATGTTTTTTATATGGTTGTAAACTTTTTATAAACTGATGTTTATCTTTTTTCAAAAATATACATGATGTACAAACCTGAAATCCCTTAGACACAATGGCCTTTCCCGGATGATACTGAATGTTGGCATCATAATCTTTTAACAACTCTAACCATCTTCTCTGCCTCATGTTTAGTTCTTTTTGTGTGAAGATATATTTCAAGCTCTTGTGATCAGTAAAAATATCACAAGTCTCTCCGTAAAGATAGTGACGCCATATTTTCAACGCGAAAATAACAGCAGCGAGTTCAAGATCATGCGTAGGATAATTAACCTCGTAAGGTTTCAACTGCCGTGAAGCATAAGCAATGACCTTCCCATGCTGCATTAGCACACATCCAAGTCCCTTTTTAGAGGCATCGCTGTAGATCTGATATCCACCCGTGCCCGATGGAAGTGTGAGAACAGGAGCAGACACCAATCTTTTCTTGAGCTCTTCAAAACTTTTCTCTCGTTCGTCATTCCAAGAGTACTTAACCCCTTTCCTTAACAGTTGCGTAAGGGGTAAAGCTATAACAGAAAAACCTTCAACAAATCTGCGGTAGTAACCAGCAAGGCCAAGAAAACTACGGACTTCTGTGGCTGAGGTCGGTCTAGGCCACTTAGTGATCGCCTCAACTTTAGCAGGGTCCATCATAATACCCTCCGCAGAAACAACATGACCCAAAAAGGCTACCTTGCTCAGCCAAAATTCACACTTTGAAAATTTGGCATAAAGCTTCTTTTCACGTAGTGTTTCGAGCACGATACGAAGATGATTCTCATGCTCCTCCTTACTTTTAGAATAAATTAAGATGTCGTCGATAAATACAATGACGAACTTATCGAGGAACTTGCGGAAGACTCGGTTCATTAGGTCCATGAATACGGCCGGGGCATTAGTTAACCCGAACGGCATAACCAGGAACTCATAGTGACCATACCGAGTACGGAAGGCAGATTTAGGGACGTCAGACTCCTTGATCTTTAACTGATGGTAACCAGACCTCAGATCGATTTTAGAGAAACACTTTGCACCCTGAAGCTGATCAAATAAATCATCAATACGAGGCAGAGGGTAACGATTACGGATAGTGATCTTGTTGAGTTCCCTGTAGTCAATGCAGAGTCTCAAAGAACCATCTTTCTTCTTCACGAATAGGACCGGTGCGCCCCAAGGCGAGACGCTTGGTCTAATAAATCCCAAATCTAGTAATTCCTGTAACTGCTCCTTTAACTCCTTAAGCTCCATAGGTGCCATACGATACGGTGCCTTAGAAATCGGCTCGGCACCTGGAATAAGATCAATAGTGAATTCTACTTCGCGATCTGGTGGAAGTCCGGGTAACTCCTCAGGAAACACGTCAGGAAAATCACATACAATCGGATAATCAGATATGTTCGGCTTTTCAGAAGATGTAGCTTTCACTGAAGCTAGGAAGCCCACGCAACCGTGCGATAAGAGTTTCTGAGCCTTAAACGCAGAGATGATTTTCAACGATTTTCGAGGCTAAGTCCCTTGATAAACGAGTTCAGGGCATTGAGGATTCCCAAATAAAACACGACGAGTCTGGCATTCTATAGTAACGTGATGTCGAGTTAACCAGTCCATACCAAGTATGACATCAAAGTCACTCATTTGCATAAGAAACAAATCAGCTTTACGAATAATAGACTCGATTCTGATCGGACAATCTCTATAGACATGCGAGATGATAGTCGACTCCCTAATGGAGTCGTAATAGCCAAAGCTTTTTCTAACGTAGTCGGTGTAGTCCTTAAGTACTTAGCAAACAAAAGAGATACGACAGAATGCGTAGCGCCCGTATCAAACAAGACATAAATATCCCGCTTTCCAATGCAAAGGGTACCGGAGATCATACCTAGGGCGTTTATTATCAGTATCGGATAAGACATATATATGCATATAATACGTTGCTAACTAAGGGTGTCATAAATATACCTGGTGCGTTAGCCGCTTCATTTGCAGTGAGTGCAAAAACTCGTCCTCCGGTTGCAGGTTTAGCTTGATTCCCTCCAGCGTCATTACGAGGGTCACGCTGAGGGCAATCCCTAATCATGTGTCCTGCACGTCCGCATCTGAAACATAATCCTCCGGCCAGATGACAAACTCCCTTATGAAGTTTCCCGCATGTGTTACACGGAGGGATAGCATTCCGATCCTGATTAGGGTGCTGCTGATTTGGTGGTTGAGCACGAGTAGAGGCCTGCTGAGTCTGATTATGAGTTGATTTCTGGTTCTGGTTTCGATTTTTCCATGATCGGGAGTTATTGTTGTTGTTGCGATCGAAACGGTTTCGACGGTCTCGTGGCGGTGAAGACTGATTCTTATTCGTATGAGAAGATGACTGATCATGGTCATTCTCTCTAGGCCGCTTACGGTTATCATCATACGACTTCTTTCCACTCTTCTTATCATTATATAAGTTTTAACAGCATCAACCACTTCATTAATATCTTTAAACCGATGATTCAATATAAACTTTCGATCCCTTTCACATATGGCCCACTGAAAATTTTCTGTCTGCTCTTGCGGTGAGCCTGCAGATGCACCAAGAAAACTCACCAACCGCGTAAATCGTGTCTTGAAATCTGTTATGTGCTCGTCATCCCTCTGTCTAATATTAGCATATTGTCTACGATACTCAGTGCGGTCAGCAGCAGTGAAGTATTCCTCATAAAACATTCCTCGGAATTTATCCCAAGGAAGTGTAGCTGCATATTCGTTTCCTCCTCTAGCTTGTTTCACAGTCGTCCACCATCTGTGAGCATCATCTTCTAACTTGTAAGTAGCCAACCTTACTTTGTATACGTCCTCAACACCAAGTACCTCAAACAATTTCTCAATATGACTGATCCAGTTTTGCACCTCGACCGGATCATTGGAAGTACTGAAAGACTTAGGCCTTTGCTTCTGAAAACGTTCCAACCAGACATGAATACCATCACGGGGTGGTGGTGTATTATCACTGGAAGGTGCTCCTGTGTTGTTCCGCCAGAAGGTGGCTCTGAGTTATTTCCACCGGGTGGAGGTCCTGTGTTGTTTCCCTCCGAATTTGCCTGTTGCATCTGCTGGATGACTGTTTGAGCAGTCTGAGTCATCAGATTAGGGAGTATTCCAGAAATAGCAGCGTTTACGGCATTAGCAACGAGGGTTTCAAGAGGAGTATCAGATGAGGGGCCATTCGAGTTATTGCGGTTGTTCACACGTCTCTTAGGAGCCATTTGAAATGAAGATACACGTGTGAATACTGGAATTTGATTGGGAACAAAAATTAGATCCTAACCCAACGTCTACCCATTACCTCACAAGTTTATTATTAATGTTTAAGTTTTCTACAGGAAAGAGCCTTTGCTCTGATACCATAACTGTAACACCCCAACCCGGAAAGGCTGACGTGTCACTATTACAGATATCAAATCAAAAACCATTTCACGATATTAAAGAGATAATTTTAAACACAACCAGATAATCCGAAAGAACCTAATTAAGTTATTCATTACATCAATTAAAGTAAAATCCAATCTTGATCTTCAACCACTCTTCACTGATTTCCCGGAACCCCTGATTACCTACAATCAAATAAGAAAACACCACAAAAGAAAATACGGCTGAGCCAAAAGTTGCTCAGTGACGGAAATAACAATAGTAACAATACGAAGCATAAAATACTTATATCTGAATACTGAACGGATCATATGATACTGAAACGGAAACCTGAATCTGAACATATAATACTGATACTGAACTGAACATGTAATACTGAACTGAACTGATCTACACGACGCGTATATACAAACAAAATAAGTCGTGTAATATAAGAAGTACCCAGAGCCAAAACTGAACTGATAAGTACATAGCTAGCTAGACTATGCACTAATAAGATGGTGTGTGAGGCGTACACACATGATTCCATCCCCCGGAACTGAACTGAACTGAACTGAACTAGGATCGATCCATCCGCCTCCCAGATATTATGGCCAAAGTACTACTTGAGTACTAACGTGTTAACGGAGACGCCGTGAACTATTTATTACACACCGTCACGAAAAGTGTCACATCATTGACGCCACAATGACATGTCGGAGAGCTCGGGTAACAGAGTATCAATCAAATGGTAGTACAACTACCAACTTATAACGTATCAATGGAACATTTATAGGAACATGCAAAAATGAGCACAATTCATAAAATATATACTGCATGCTACAGGTCTCACTAAATAACACTAATGAGTCGAACGAATCGGAGCATAATTAAATAATAATGACATACGACTAATAAAGGCTAAACGATTCATATTAACGGAAATAACGTATCAAAATCCGTACTACAAAGTAACGGAACAGAATTTATACTATGATAAAGATAACCAAGAATCCGTACCTTATACACGAGTGACAATAATCAGAAATAAGGTCTAGGCTCGGTTAACACCGCGAGAACCTACGATAACGTAACGCAAATTATAGTTTGGAAATTCCAGTTCTGCCCTTGTCTTTTCACACTCGTTAAAAATACTAAACGACGTTTAAAAATTCTGAAAATCTCCAGTTTACTAGACTAGTGATTTCTAAACAACTTTCATTTAGAAAAGTTTCTGATTTGGATTACCGAAATATGAGAAAAACGTGGATCTTTACAGCTGCGCAGAACTGCTAGCTGTTACGAAAACGACTATTTGAAAGTCTAAACGAATGAGTTTTTCGATGTTTTATATATCAACCGATTTGTCTTTCGACGAACTTCGTCATGGACATAATATTTAACTGATTTGAATCTGTTATGAAAAAGTTATGGCCTCCGTAAGTTGGCTGTAAAATACGGCCTAATTCAACTATTTAAAGCTTATTTTTTTTAACGAATTAAACTATTTATAACGATATAAACATAAATTGTTAAGGTTTTTAATAAGTTAATTTACAGAAACTAATTAGGTACTTTTATAAAATAAGTCTTATATTTAATCTGATTTTTACCATTTATTTAAAAGAATCCATAAGAATAATTAAACTAAATGTTTGTTATATTGTTTTATAAATGTTTAATCTTAACGAAAATTACAGAAAAATCAAGTTGATGATTTAAAAATAAACAGGGATTATAAAAAGGATTTTTATAATTTTTAGAAATTTTTACGTATTTTTAAAAGGTTAAAAAAGCATTTTAAAAAAAATTGCAGGGGCTCGGGTTCGAACCCGTGACCCCCTGCCCATCCCCCTTTCGCTTTAACCAGCAGGCTAGGGCGCCTGCGCCTGAACCTGACTGGTTTTAATTTCATTTAAACAAATCCCGAACTAACCCCCCCCCCAAATTCAAACCTTATAAACCCTAGAATCGAAATCCATCAAATTGGATCCCAAATCGTTACTGATCAATGAAATAAACATGGGGCTTTGATTCTCCATGTGAAATCGAGTTAATAGGTGTGTTCAATTTACCAGAATTAGTCGAATCGATGATGAACCCACGAAGAACAGGTCGCGGCACAGGTGCTGATCGATTAATGGCCAATCCTCGATGAAAATCAAATTAAATTGATAGGAAGCTTCGTATGTTGATATAGATCCAAAGCCTTTATCAATTTATGTTAAAATTGATCGGAGATGGGTTCCTAATCGAGTTGCAGGTCGCGGTCGAGAGGGTGGATCGGAGGTGATGCTTATGTTTGATTCAGGTGCAAACGAACTCACAGGAATGTTTTAAACGATCAAATGATTGTATGTACACATTTAATTCGATTAATTTTACTGTTAAGTGCGTGATTATGGTGAGTGGTCGGCCGAAAGGTGAAATCCCACTACACCGACTCCAATCATCAAATTGGTGTGGGGTACAATGTTCTAATCCCCACTCGAAGATGTCGGGAACAAATAATTGAGTTAAATCGATCAAACGGGGTCGTATGGGGGTCGCCGGAGCCGATCGGCGGTGGCCGGAGCGGAGTCGGCCTACGGGGAGAGAGAAACAGAGAGTTTTTGAAATTTTACAAAATGGTCCCTGTGGTTTAAGGTTTGTTTCATTTGTGTACCAAACTTGTTAATTTAAGTTTCTAAATTGGCACAAATGCCCCCTGAACCTTTATTATTATTATTATTGTTATTATATATATGTATATATATATAGATATATATATATGTATGGGTATTATACATTCAATTTGGGAATTCAAGTTAAGATCAAAGTACTAACATAAATGTTTCAAGCAATCAAATACACAACACAAGGATGCAATCTAGTTTTCAAGTGTTAACAAACCATAGTCTTACAATACACGAACCGGGGGAAAACCCAAAGAAGCTTAGCCTCTCATATTGATTGAAGCTTGGAATCCAGGTGATGATCTTGGTTGCCACTCCATGGCACTTGGATTTGGAATGACTTTGATGATGATGAAAAATGAGTTAGAGTAGTAGAGAAGAGCTCCAAAATCGCCCCTTTTCGTCTCTTCCCGCGTCTGCTACTGCCTGAAGTGTTTTTGCCCTAATTCCCCCCTTTAATGTGGTCAAAACCCGAAAGTTCTGGTCAACCCAGGATAGGGACGTAAGTTACGTCCATAAGGACGTAAGCTACGTCCTCTCCACTTGTGTACGTCCTGAGCTACTGTCTTACGTCCACAAATCAGGGGAGAAAGGTTAAGGACGTAAGCTACGTCCTTTAGGACGTAAGTTACATCCATTACATAATTTTGCCTCTGAGCTTCTTTTGTTGTCTTCTCGTGTTCCAGATCTCATCTATCTTTCTCTTACGCTCAATTTCTTCCTTTTAACTCCAATACCTGCGTTTCATAAGCAGGACAAAGTGATTCCGTTCGATAATAATAATATGATAATAATGCATAATTAGACCTTTAACCACATATAAAGCATGAACGCATCACATCCCCACACTTATCATTTGCTTGCCCTCAAGCAAATCACTGACACAATTAGCTCCTAATGTATATTCATGATCGCATGCTATTTCTCTGTAATGTCCGTTAAGGTCCCTCGTCATGATCAACTCATAATTCCCTTAAACAACATTACTTTTCAGATCAAGATTCTTCTATCCAAGCCTAACGAGCTGCCCAATTTTCCCTATGCATGTAATCACACCTCTCACAATTTTCACTCCTCTCGGTTTAATATTTAGTCTAGCAAAAGAGGTGCTAGGATATCAATGTAATACTCTCAACCAAAAACAACTCATAATTACCATAAGCTTGCACAATGATCGCAACTCCACCAATTAACACAAACCATGCACACATCAAAAGGTCTTTGAAGGGTTGTAATGTAAGGCTTAGGTTCTGGGTGAGGATAGAGAATTTAAAGTGGCTAAAGGTGGTGAAATCCAAATAAGAATGTTGAATCTTGTTAACCAATAAAGCAGCACTACACAATGGACTTGGGTAAACTTGACCCATTTTTACAATATATTACCTCCGGATCATGACATTGATATTGTGATCATTTTGACCCATTATTGACTCAATTTTTTTTTCAATGAGGATTATATCTAACACTTCACTGCTTCTAACAATGCTATATCAAAATTTCAAGCAATACTTATCAGATTTCATCACACGGGTTTAAAAAGTAAAAACGTTTGAAAAGGCTAATGGGTTGATTCGGGTTTAAACAATTAAAAAGATTAGGGGCTCAAACTGGCGACTATAGGATTATTGTAGGGTCGAGTAACACAATTGAAACAGGCTAATCAAACAACGGTTTATCCTAATGCCTTAATCACATACGTGCAACAGTTTGGTACATGATCTCAAAACGTATCCATTGTGCAAGTTCTGGAATTAAGTAATTGTTTTGGTACACACACATGAAGAGAAGGTGAGCAAATAACCTACTGTTGTTCTAAGCTCATGTATAGGCTCAACTCTCACAGAAAACAGTGGTTGACAGGCTAAGGATGTGCAAACATGCATAAAAGGTCTATTATCTAGCTCGTTACACTTAGTTAGCTATCACTTATCCGTTCTTAAAAATTTCCTTTGCCCTTAAGTTGAACATGAGTCAGTACCTCTATTTTACATTACACAATGCTGCTTTCATGTACCATTTTTTTTTCACTTTCCCTCATCCCCACACTTAAGTCATACATTGTCCTCAATGTAAATTTTAAAGCTTGTATGTGGGAATTAAAACAACTTTCCCCTACTTAAGTGATAGATCATGCTTCTCAAAGATCACCCCCAACAACATCAGTTTAACGCATTCCCATCACATAACACTTAATACACCACCAAACACACAACAGAAAATAATTGTCTTGACCACACCATGGAACACCTAGCCTAAAGCAACAGAAAAGGAAAGAAAAGAAAACAACAGACACACATAAATGTAAAGCATAGTTCAACATAGATAGGGTGGAGCACGTGGACCTGATCATAGGATCAGCGAGTGCATCAATAACCACCAGATGGTGGTCCTGGATATGGCTGCCCGAAGATACTTTCAAAGAAGCCCCTCCTCACATCTCCCATGTCGAAAGCATCAGCTTGAGTTGCATGAGATCCACTTGGTTTGTCTGAGGGTGCGGTGGTAGTGGGGAGCCAAACAGATGGTGTAGATTGTGGGTAGTATGGGGCTTGTTGCGTCTGACTGTAGGGAAGAAGATCGGGTGACTGCCAATCGGTGGAAGGTGGTGTGGGTGTATAAGGCAATCCTTGCATGTAATCCTCGCGATGACGAATGTTCTCCCTATACATATAATCCTGGTTGCGATAGAATTCCTGAGAATACATCATATGTTGCATGTACATCCTATTTCGCTCTATTTCCTCAGATTGTCGATCAAACATCCGTTGTTCTGGCTCTGACCAACGTGTAAATCCCACAGGATGAGCCTGAGCCACTGCAACCCTTATCCTTCTATGATACGGATCATCATCATCTGCCACATCATCTCTCACTGGGCTATCGCGTCTTCTCCCTTCCTCCACAAAAGAATCCCCTTCTCGAATGCCAGAAATCCCGTCTTGTACTTCTAAATATCGACCACTCCTTCTATCTACTAGCTTGTGAACACCCGCAGACCTCTCATAAGACCACCCCGGAGGTAAATTGCTAATTTTGAATGGCACATGAGTTACCTTCTTCTTCTGAGCCCTGCTTGGTAAAACATTTTGTTTCCTGAAAAATTTTGACAACAGTCGGCAATGTGGAACTGATTTCCTGTCTGATTTCTCCCGAGATTCCCAAATACTCCACAAGATAAGATGCCGAGCAGACAGAGCTGGTTTTCCTGTAACTAAAGCATGTAAGACTATCACCTCATATAACCTTACCTTCGCCTTGTCACCCATTCTTGGAAGCATATTCTGATTCAAGAAAATTAACAACAGTTTGGGCAATGGTTTCAGATTTGCACGATCAAGAGACCATCGTGCCACGTTAATTCCTTCAGGTACTTGAAACATCTCATATATCATACTTCGCCACACATCTTCCTTGGCGACTTTACATGCTAGCATTGCATCGGTAGGGTATGTATAGGGGGTCCCATCTGCTGTTCTTGAGTCAAAGTGAGCAATCCTATTTAAGTTAAAGAAGGATAGACTCACTGTCTTACCGTTCACCTTTCCTGTGAGTTGTGTTGTGACGGGAGGATTATCTCCTGGTTCCTTCTTCAAAGTAGACATCCATTCCAAAATTGCATCCACATAAATATCCTCAACTCCATCATTGTTGAAACTCAAATGTTGTTCCCACCCCAATTTGGTGAAACATTCAACCACCCCAAACCTCTCAAAATCCAACCGGTGAATCTGTCTTTCGCAAATCATCAATTTATCCGTGGACACTTGACTTGCCTTCATCTTCTTCAAGTACATCTCTGCTTGCACATCTGCACCCTTAAAAGATGATAGGCGTCTACTTTTTCTCCAAATGGGAAGTCCATCATCCCCATAGTCCTCCTCTTCTGAGTCGACTGCTCGTGTAGACTCATTGTCGGATTCATTTTCGGATTGAACATCTTGCATTTGAACTTCCTCGTCCTCAGATTCTTCAGTATAGATCACTCGCCCCTTTTTGCCCGGGAGGACGAAGCAACCTCCTTTCCTTTGATGATCCTGCGGCAGTTTTAGTTCTCACCATTTTACCTACATTTTCATGACCAAAGTTAGTGGAACATCATCACATGATCAACATCTATTTTAACACATTGCCACAACATTCACTTATCAAACACTATTTCTATAGTCATGAACTAGTTAGAGGCAAACTAAATCCACTAACACCCAATATCCAAACCACTTTCAATTCATGGTACAATCTGCGTTTATATCTATTCCTCACAACTCTCTTCTTCTAAACTCTCTAATTTGACCATTTCCATTCATAATCACACATACAATGTCACCATCTACTAACATTACTTTCAAAATATTCATATGCATAATCAACCTCATAACATCTAATGAAAGAAGAAAATACACGTACCTTGATGCTTGAAAATGTATGAGATGAATGAAGATGCAAACTTGACTCTAAAAACCTGAAAATCCCCACAATTTTTCGTAACCTTAACCCTTCGATATCACTCAAACGGCTGCGATTCACGCAAAATTACCACATGGGTTTTGTTCCTCTCGAAAAATCAAGCCAATTGCATATATAATATGCAAGATTTGGTTAAGAATTGAGAGAGTTGAGGTTGATGGAAGTTAGGGTTTATAGTGGAATAAGAAGAATTGGAGAAGATGGGAGGGAATGGGTAGAAAAAACGAATGTGGTGAAAGGCTTATGGTTAAAAATGGTCGGTTTTTAGGATGTGGTTGAAATTTAACCAAAATATGTGGTGAAAACCGGGTTTCTGCACCCTGCGCGGACCCGACGTAAGTTACGTCCTTAGGGACGTAGCTTACGTCCTCTTCAGAATTTGGATTCTTCGGCTATAAGAACGTAAGACAGAAGGGTGGGACGTAAGGGGCCTTTGGGACGTAAGCTTACGCCCAAAGGACGTAAGTTACGTCCATTTTGCCATTTTAATTATTATTTATTTATTTTTTATTTTTTTTATTTTTTTTAGAATTTCCACACTTATCACACATAAAATATAAAAACTAACACACACACCATAGTTTTAAAAATGTAGATATATATACCTATATATATATCACCCCCCCCGGAACACACGTGTATTATCCCGAATACACACCGTCGCACGCGCAATGGGATTTTGTGACTCGGATTTTACTTGGCAACGTTAAATGGGGGCTGAAATGGTTTATACTAAACTAAGCAATGCAAAATAACAAATATTTACAAGTTACCTCTCGTGGGTTGCCTCCCACACAGCGCTAAGTTTACCTGTCATTAGCCGGACTTTGCGGTGCTGTGATCAAATCGGTACCTCATCAAGAGTGCTCAACAACAAGCACTCGGATTGTTTGTCCGCCCCATTTATGTCATTTGGGTCAAGATATGGTTTAAGGCGGTGCCCATTCACCGTTTGCCTTAAATGTTCATCAAAATCTTCAATCTCTACATCTCCAAAGTCGCCCACCCGAGTGATCAAATATGGACCCGTCCATTTACTCTTTAGCTTTCCGGGGAATAGCTTTAGGCGTGAGTTGTACAACCATACCTTTTGTCCGGGCTTGAACTCCTTCAAACGAAGCTTGGCATCATGAACCCTCTTCATCTTGTCCTTGTATGCAGATGCGGTTTCATAGGCTTCGTCCCTGATCTCTTCTAACTCATTCAGTGCCAATTGTCTTTGTTTACCTGCACACTCATAATTCATATTAACAGTTTTAACCGCCCACAAGGCACGATGAGTTAACTCTACAGGTAAATGACAACCCTTTCCATAGACCAACCGTAGGGAGTGGTTCCAATAGGCGTCTTGTAAGCGGTACGATACGCCCACAAGGCATCATCTAGTTTAGTTGACCAATCCTTACGATCGGGTCGTACCGTTTTTTGCAAAATTTCTTTGATTTGCCTATTAGAGACCTCTACTTGTCCACTTGTTTGTGGATGGTATGGTGTTGCAATCCTATGGTCAACACCATAACGTTTTAGAAGTTTGCCAAAGTTGAAGTTTTTGAAATGTGATCCCCCATCGCTTATTATCACGCGAGGGATACCAAATCTTGAAAAAATGTTGGTTTGGACAAACTTGCATACCACCTTATGGTCATTGGTCTTGGTGGCGATTGCTTCTATCCATTTAGAGACATAATCGACCGCCACCAAGATATAGAGATTACCAAAAGAGTTTGGAAAAGGGCCCATGAAGTCAATGCCCCAAACATCAAAGATTTCCACCACCAAAATTGGTTGCATAGGCATTTCATCTCTTCTTGTCACACTCCCCATTTGTTGGCATCTTATGCAATTCTTGGCAAATTCATGGGAGTCTTTGAAGATGGTCGGCCAATAAAAACCACAAGAAAGGACTTTGTGACCCGTCTTTTGTCCACTGAAATGTCCTCCACATGCCGATTTGTGAAGCATGCTCAATACACATGGGATCTCCTCATCCGGTAGACATCTTCGGATGATTTAGTCGGCTCCAACTTTGAAGAGGTCCGGTTCATACCAAATGTAATGTTTTGCTTGAGCCTTGAAGTGTTGTTTCTTTCTTCTACTCCATCCTTCCGGCAATGTACCTGTAGCCAAATAGTTTGCAAAATGGGCGTACCAGGGGTTATTGGTGGTGATAGACATGATGTATTCATCCGGGAATTGTTCATTTATCTCCGGCGTGGTATCATCTTCCACCGGTTGAATTCTTGACAAATGATCTGCGACTACATTTTCACTTCCTTTCTTATCTCGGATCTCAAGATTGAATTCTTGCAATAACAAAATCCAACGAATCAACCTTGGTTTCGCGTCCTTTTTCTCCATGAGGTACCTAACAGCAGAATGGTCAGAATAGACAATAACCTTGCTACCCCATATATAAGACCGAAATTTATCTAAAGCATATACCACCGCAAGTAATTCCTTCTCAGTTGTTGTATAATTCAATTGGGCATCTGAGAGGGTTTTACTTGCATAGTATATGGCAACGGGTTTCTTATCAACCCGTTGACCCAAAACAGCCCCAATAGCATAGTCACTCGTATCACACATTATTTCAAAAGGCAATTTCCAATTAGGTGATTGCAAGATTGGAGCTTCAATTAGTTTTTGCTTCAAGATGTTAAAGGCTTTTACACATTCTTCATTAAACTCAAATGGGGCATCTTTTAACAATAGATTACACAATGGTTTGGTTATGACACTAAATCCCTTTATGAATCTTCTATAAAAACTGGCATGCCCCAAGAATGACCTAATGACCTTAACATTAGTGGGGTGAGGTAAAGTGGAAATAACCTTCACTTTAGCATGGTCTACCTCTATCCCACGGCTAGACACAACATGACCCAATACTATCCCCTCTTGAACCATAAAATGGCTCTTTTCCCAACTAAGGACCAAATTGGTCTCAACACATCTTTTTAAAACTTTTTCTAATTGAAGCAAACATAATTCAAAAGATATGCCAAAAATTGAGAAATCATCCATAAAGATTTCTAAGGACTCCCCACCATATCTGAAAAGATACTCATCATACACCTTTGAAAGGTGGCGGGGGCATTACACAACCCAAAGGGCATTCGCCTAAATGCGAACGTGCCATAAGGGCAAGTAAATGTAGTCTTTTCCTGATCTTCAGGATGAATAGCTATTTGGTTATAACCTGAATAACCATCTAGAAACAATAGAATTTCTGACCTGATAGTTTCTCAACAATTTGATCAATGAATGGTAAGGGGAAATGATCTTTTGAGGTAGCAGCATTCAATTTCCTGTAATCAATACAAATTCTCCACCCGGTTACTGGTCGGGTAGCTACCTCATTACCTGAGTCATCTTTAACAATTTGGATGCCCGCCTTTTTTGGTACAGTTTGTGTAGGGCTCACCCAAGTACTGTCAGAGATTGCAAAGATGATACCTGCATCTAGCCACTTCAATACCTCCTTCTTGACTACCTCTCTCATATTCGGGTTCAACCTTCGTTGGGCATCATGTGATGGTTTGACTTCGGATCCGTGATGATTTTGTGCATAACAATTGAGGGGCTGATTCCTTTTAGATCCGCAATGGTCCATCCAATCGCCTCCTTGTTAGCAATCAACAACTCCATCAACGCACCTTCCTGTTCAATGGATAGATTAGAAGCAATAATAACAGGTAAAGTTTCATTCTTACCAAGGAAAGCATATTTTAAATGCTTTGGTAATTCTTTCAATTCAACTTATGGTGGTTCTTGCAATGAAGGTTTCAACCCGGTGTCGATCTTCTCGGGTAGTGGCTCCACTTGAACCGACCATGGTGGTCGTTCACTCCTCATGGCCGCACTCATTATCTCCCTTTCTTCCTCCTCTAGTTGCTTTTCAGTTTCCACTCTCAACCTGTCAAACATGAAACAATCCTCCATTGTGTTTTCCTCATCAACGACCATGTCGCATAGAGGTATACACTCATCAATAATGTCGGCTATGTAGCATTCATCATTAATAGGAGGGTTAGTCACACCTGAAAATACATTAAGCCTCAACCTATTGTTACCAAATGTCATGTCAACTGTTCCCGTTTTACAATTGATTTGAGCATTAGAAGTTGCCAAAAAAGGTCTACCCAAGATAACCGTAGGTTGTTTGGTTTGATCTATGGAAACATAATCAAGTACTAAAAAGTCCACCGGATAATAAAAATTCTCAACTTTTACTATCACATCGGTAATTATCCCACGGGGAAGCTTGGGTGTTAAATCGGCTAATACCACGATGGTCTTAGCTTCTTAAAGCGGACCAAAGTCGTATTGATCATACAAGCTACCCGGTAAAATACTTACGCTAGCACCAAGGTCCAAGAGTGCCCTTGTCATTTTGAATTCTCCCACTTGAAGAGATATAATGGGCGCTCCCGGGTCTTGTAGCTTAGGTGGAAGGGCACCCGAAAGAATAGAGCTCACATTTTCAGTCAAATCAAGCTTTTTAGGGAATTTATGAGCTCTCTTTTGGGTACATAGTTCTTTTAAGTACTTAGCATATGAAGGAACTTGCTTGATTGCATCTAAAAGTGGCAAATTAATTTTCACTTGTTTAAAAATTTCCCACATTTCATCTTGTTGTGGACCTCTCTTCTTTACCACTTTTTGCAAGGGTGCCTTAAGAGCTTCGGGAAAAGGGACGGTATTACCCTCCACCACCTTTTCCTTAGCCTTAGGAGTTTGTGTAACCTCAACAGGTTTGGTTTATAGATTTTTCAGAAAAATTTTCATTTTGACCCGTTTGGCTACTTTCACCCTCATCGTCACTTTCATCAGTAACATCTTCCACCACCCCTTCAACAAATTGGGGTGGTGGTGGTTTAACACCATTGTCAACTATCTTACCACTATGCAAATTAAGTTTATTGATTGATACCTCGCGTGTGTTTTAGAATTTGAGCCTTGATGTTGTGGATTCACGGTTGTATCACTTGGCAATCTTCCACCACTTCCCTTAAGTCGGCCCAAATCTTCGGCTAGTTGACCAACTTGCCTTGTGAAAGCTTCATGTGACTTATCTCTTACTTCATTTGCTCTCTTCATCTCCTTGATGTCATTGTTAGATTCTTTCACCATGTTTATAAGAGCATCTAACTTTGCATTCAACGAGTCATCTCCACCACCTTGGCTTCCCGATGGTCCACCTTGATTATTGTTGTAATTTCTTTGGAAGTTGCCATCCCGATTGTAGCCTTGATTACCTCCTTGATTGTAGTTGTTCCTTTGGTAGCCACCTTGGTTGTAATTTCCCCCTTGATTGTTCCCTTGGCGGTTTTGATAGCCTTGTCCTCCTTGATTGGCCGGTTGGAAGTTTGGGTTCATTTGGTTTGAAGGATTACCATACCTAAGGTTGGGATAGTTCCTCAAACCCGGATGGTAAGTGTTGGAGTTCATGTCAAAAGGCATCCGGTCTCCATAAACTTGATTCACCTCTTCGGTTCCTTGAGCCATGTTTACTTGACAACTATCGGCTCTATGACCAATGTCCCCACATTCTTCACAAACCGCGAATTGAACCGCATTTACATCTTTCTTCTTCATGCGAGCTAACTCCCTTTCCAACGCGGCTATTCGATCCTTTGCACTTGAGTCAATGTCGGAGGTGGATTTTTGAATAGGGTGCTTTGCTTTCCTATCAGCGGATTCTTCGGCTCTTGAGTTCTTACTCATCCTTTCAAGGAACTCCCAATCCTCTTCCTCGGGGTTATTCAACAAGGTTCCATTGCTAGTAGACTTGAGGTATTTTCTTTCTTCTTTTGTCAATCCATTCACAAAACTCTTCACTAGCTCCCAAAGCTCAATTTGGTGATGTGGACACTTTCTTATCAACTCTTTGAAACGAGTAAAAGCTTCATGAAGTGGCTCTCCGGATTGTTGTTGGAATGTCCGGATCTCGTCCCTCATTTCATCCGTTTTGGCCATTGAATAGTATTCGTCAAGGAAGACTTGTTGCATTTCTCCCCATGTTCGAATACTATTAGCCGGCAAGGTTAAAAACCATTGCTTTGCCTTGTCCTTCAATGAAAATTGGAACAATCTTAAACGCACCTCATCTTGTGAGAAGTTGTGTCCTCCAATTGTGCCACATATGTCGGAGAATTCGGATATATGTGTGTAAGGTTCCTCCGTTGACATGCCTTGAAAATGAGGTAAGATGTTGATGTAGTTAGGCTTGCAATCAAATGAACGCCTTCCCGGAATCGGTGGAACAATAGGAGAGACATTGTCCGATATGATGGGTCGGAACCTACCATTTACACCTTGTGTTCTAGCCCGTTGAGGTTGTTGGCGTGGAGGACCATTCACTTCTTGATGCATTGGGTATCTTCTTTGTGGTCCTTGATTAGCTACACCGACAAACTGAGGAATTTGGTTTGGGTTGGCATTTATGTTTGGATTCCTAAATTGGTTTTGTCTATGTTGACGGTTGTAGTTGTAGTTCTCATTCTCCATATACCCATGGTTCCATTCATCATAATTATCACCTTGGTAGCCATAATCACCATCATACCCTCCTTCATTGTAGAACCCCCCATTGCCTTCATTGTCATACTCATAATCATCACTATCACCCGTGTGATAGGTGTGAACACTCACCCGCTCGGGTGATTGGTAAGATGGAACACTAAATGGCTCATCCTCATGAATGGAATTTCTTAGCTCATCTAAGTTTGGTGGGCCAAAGTGACCCATGGGGTTTTGGTTCACATGTTCAAAAAGTGGGTTACTATGGCTATGCGTTTGTCTACGGTTGGTGGTGGATTTTGTGGAATGTTGTGTTGTGGTGGGGGTCGGTTGTTACTACCTCCCTCCATTTGGTTGGCTCGGTTCCTTCTTGCAAAGCGTTCAATTTCCGGTTCAAACACCAACGGAGAGGTTCTTCCGGATGCTCTAGTATGCATGCACTACCTGTGATCTACACAAATAACACACCCAGCATAACAAGGGAAAAGGAATGATGCAAAAATAACCAAACACTTAAACAGAAAATCACAAACTAGTCAACACAATTCTACACACAAAGCGCACTACTCCCCGGCAGCGGCGCCAAAATTTGACCGGCTTGTCGCGTGCACTAGTCAAAGATAGTATTTGTATAGTTCCTTAGTACCAAAACTATGTAGCAATTGGTAAGAAGGGTGTCGAATCACAAGGAGTATGTGGTTTGTGTTTAGACTTGAATTGGACTAACGAGTCAATTATGAAGCTTGCTATTTTGTTTATAAAAGCTTTGATATGTTTACTTGAAATGGTGTTGAGACTTTGTCCAACACAAAGGAATGAACAAAACAAAAAGGTTGCTTAAAAATGATTAGTAAAACTTGGCAAACTTAGAACAATAGTTAACAAAACAAAGTTTAATAATAAGGTTCACCCCGGTTGATATCATAAGGTTATGGTTCTACCAATCCAACTAACTTGCATCAAAGGTGTGATTTATGCTAACGAGTTCATCGTTACAAGGTTTAGGTGTCAAGAATCGTCAACGTTAACACGGACAATAATACACTTCATTACACAAGAACATTCAAACTCTACATATACATAGCACACATGACCAACTCCATTTCTCAAAGACAAATTTCATAATCATTCATTCAATTTGGGAATTCAAGTTAAGATCAAAGTACTAACATAAATGTTTCAAGCAATCAAATACACAACACAAGGATGCAATCTAGTTTTCAAGTGTTAACAAACCATAGTCTTACAATACACGAACCGGGGGAAAACCCAAAGAAGCTTAGCCTCTCATGTTGATTGAAGCTTGGAATCCGGGTGATGATCTTGGTTGCCACTCCATGGCACTTGGATTTGGAATGACTTTGATGATGATGAAAATGAGTTAGAGAAGTAGAGAAGAGCTCTAAAATCGCCCCTTTTCGTCTCTTCCCGCGTCTGCTACTGCCTGAAGTGTTTTTGCCCTAATTCCCCCCTTTAATGTGGTCAAAACCCGAAAGTTCTGGTCAACCCAGGATAGGTAAGCTACGTCCTCTCCACTTGTGTACGTCCTGAGCTACTGTCTTACGTCCACAAATCAGGGGAGAAAGGTTAAGGACGTAAGCTACGTCCTTTAGGACGTAAGTTACGTCCATTACATAATTTTGCCTCTGAGCTTCTTTTGTTGTCTTCTCGTGTTCCAGATCTCATCTATCTTTCTCTTACGCTCAGTTTCTTCCTCTTAACTCCAGATACCTGCGTTTCATAAGCAGGACAAAGTGATTCCGTTCGATAATAATAATGTGATAATAATGCATAATTAGACCTTTAACCGCATATAAAGCATGAACGCATCAATCCTCCTGTGAAACACAATGCCTTTACGTCTTATGTTACTTATAAGAAATACATTTTGACTATCAGGTTACGACTTCCATTCATTGTTCTTATAACTTATAACTAAGGGGCTGTTTGGCAACCTCTTAATCAGGCTCTTAATGGTTCAGATGTCTGAATAATTCAGCAGTTAATGGTTCAGACTGTTTGTTTCACGAGCAAATGTCTGAATGGTTAAGAGCTTTGTCTTTGAATGGCTAAGCATTATATTAATCCTGAATAGTTAAGAGGTCTAATGCTGAATGGTTAAGACCTCTTATCTGAAATGGTCAGACATTTGCCTTTGAATAGTTAAACGATATACTAGCTCTTAATGGTTCAGACATCTTAATGGTTCAACACTTAATGATTCAACACTTAATGGTTCAGACATCTTATTGATTCAGCACTTAATTATTCAGATATTGTCAAACAACCCTAAGTGTTCTAAAAACTTATACAGGTGACTTTAAAAACAATTACAAGAATACAGTTGATGCATGAAACCAAGTCTTAAATTAATAATATATAGTTAAGCATTAGAGACTATCATATAACTAGACAAAAGGTTCTAGGTTACATACCCTCCCCTCTTAAGCTGCAGCTTATAAATATATGTTTTTTATATGGCTGTAAACTTTTTATAAACTTATGTTTATCTTTTTTCAGAAATATACATGATGTGCAAACCTGAAATCCCTTAGACACAATGAGCATGTTATACATTAGCATGATATATGCAAACAATTGGGAAATGACATATATGTATTTAAGTAAAACCCATCCTGCTAATTAGTACTAAACCATTATTGATTTGTTTTACAACTAATCTAAATTAAAAGAAAATAAATTACTCTGACAAACAATAGCTACGAGAAACTACCCACGATTAAAAAGTTCACTTACATCAGATTCCTTCTAACAAGTTCATATAAACTGAATAGTTACCACAAAACACGACTTTGTTAATGAGCGACACTAGAATCAGCCTTCTAATGAGCACCTAAACATGCAACAATCAAAAAACTTGTCATGATCATATTAAACTATTTATATAAAAATAAATTAAACCATTATATATAATTTATCATAAACCCATAGTCTCTGAAAAACACACATATTAAAACATAAACAAAGGTTTTATAAAATATTATTATTACAACCTAGTAACCGTTTTTTATCTTCATAAACTGACTTTATTTCAAAATAAAATTATTATATTTATATGTTACATAATTATTTAAAAAAAGAATAAAATCAGGGAATAAGTAGGGGAACGCGCAACTCCCCTTCATTCTAACTCCATTGGGTGTATGTGTGTATGTGTGTGTGTGGGGGTTTTATTGCAGTCAAACTCCTTTCCCTTCATATGCTCAAACCAACACACAACACCTTCAATTGTGTGAATTCTTCGATCGATCCCTCTGATTTCATCCTCAACATCTCGATTCATTCACCTCGATTCATCAAGGTATGTTTACGCTACTCTTGCCTCATGTAAATCGTCTCAACTGTAACATGTTAAGATGCAATTTGATGCTTGTAGATCTGGAATTACTTGACAAATCATTGCGATCTGAGTTCGCTAGTGAAATTTGAGATATGAATGACGGTAACTGTTGATTAGTTTGGTTTTAAGTGTTTGTATATCGGTTCGATCTGGTTTATTTGTGGATCTGCATTTTGATCGGTTGAAGTTTTGTGTTGATTTGCCGTTGTTGCTAATTTTGAAATTAATTGAGTTGAAACGGATCGGATACGTGTGGTTTGGAAATTGGAATTTAGTTCGTGAAGTTTTAGGTGAATGATGCGAAGATTGATTGTTATTAAGTTGTGGAGTTGAGTTGTGATGGAAGTGTAATCATAATTATGTGATTCTCGCACGAATTAGGTGCAAACAGTGTTAATCTACGGGTTTTAGTATATGAGATTTGTATGCGTTAATTGGATTTGAAAGTTGACGTGTAATGGAGATTGACTATTCAGACATTTATTTTATGTCCAGTCGCACAGGGGTCCATGTGTTCACTTGCTGTTGGATGATTAGCTGAACCTTTTAAGTTTATAGATAATCTGTCGATCTGATAAATCGATTATGAATCACATTTTGATTTGACCAATACAGGTCATATTTAGTATTTTGATGTTGCTAATTAAGTTGAATAGGGGGGTTAGCAGAAAATGAGCTAGGATTATCATGTGATGTACTGACCATGGTGAGATTCTTGCTGCGTGTTAAACATAATCATCCTGTGAACTGTGTTTTAATCTTTTGCAGCTGTACATAATTTAAATCCACGAACTTATTTCCTGTTCACGAGAGATTGCTATGCTATTGATTTCGATTATCGTAGAACATATCTTGATCTATAATGATTAAGGTTTATATCACCTATTTATATCATAGGAGTCACTTTTCTGCAATTTAGGTGCTTTAATCTAATATTACTACTTAATCTGGACTGTTTGTTTGAAATTCTCAGTAATTGCAATTGGTGATAGTTTTTAATCTAGTTAGATACTTGGAGTATATATTTACTAATTTTTATGGTAGCTTGGCTCCATGTATGTAGTTAATAAGAATTTTATGATTCTGAGCAGCAATACTTGAGCAACATTTGTAGCATACTTATTTTCTTGTGTTACTGCATTACATCTCCCTTGATGCCTTTGTTTAATTCCAGTTAATGCTTGCTATGCTATATTGCTTATAGTTGATCTTTTTATCTAGTTCATAAGATAAAAGTGACAAAACAAGAAAGCTTCCCGGGTAATGCGGAATTGCAGAAATCTATCTTTCATTCGCAAGGGGTAAAGATTCTTTCATTTAAAAATACCAGAGCATTGTGAAAATGACTCCATCAAGTAAGGCTGCCGCTGACAAAAAGGCAGTAGTCGATATTGCTGCATGGATGTTCAACATAGTCACTTCTGTTGGCATTATCATTGTGAACAAAGCTTTAATGGCAACGTATGGCTTCACGTTTGGTAAGTTCCATATATAGATCTGGTTAATCTCTCTTGATAATAGTAGTCAAAGGCACCAAAGGCGTGCACCTAGGCGCCCAGGCAAGGCGACGTGCAGCAGGGTGGATAGGTGCAATTTTAAAAAAAAAGGGCTTGACTTTGGGAAAAACTTGTCTGCACCGGCCTAAACTAGTTTAGGTAAAAAAAAAAACATTTTAGCCTAAACCAGCCTAAAACATGTCTAAATCAGATAAATGGCTTGGAAGACACATACACATTGCTTGTCTCAGGAGGCTCACCCTTTGCGTTTTGAGTGCTCCTTGTGTCTTTGACTACCTAGCTCTTGATATCTTGTTGTTCCAAAATATATTCTTAGTTATTTTTCATTTACCTCTATCCCTTACAATGGAAGAGCAAATGTTGCAAACAGTTCTTATAGTATATAATCATAATGCAACAAGACATATTTGTGATAATAATAAACAGGTATGAGTAGCAAGGATACTTGCAGAATAATTTTATTGGATTCTGCCTTGACAATGGCTATGATATTTAAGTAGGCACAAAAATAAGAAAGTCACAAGCCAGTTGGGTTTAATAAATATCTCAGATGTTTATCTGCACTGTAAATAGTTAGCTGTCTGCTAATGATATGTAATTATTCTTTGTATGCAGCAACAACATTAACAGGATTACATTTTGTTACCACAACCTTGATGACCATTGTTCTTAGGTGGCTGGGTTACATCCAACCATCTCATCTACCCGTCCCAGATCTTCTGAAATTTGTCTTATTTGCTAACTTCTCCATTGTTGGAATGAATGTCAGTCTAATGTGGAACTCTGTGGGATTCTACCAGGTAATATTATAAAATTTGTAATTTTTTTCATTATTATCCACCATCTTTCTTATAAAGATCCATGAAGATAAACCAGGTAAGTAAACTAGTTTTTACTATAACTTTGTCAGATAGCAAAACTGAGCATGATCCCTGTATCCTGCTTGTTGGAAGTTGCTTTTGATAAGATACGATATTCAAGAGACACAAAACTCAGCATTCTAGTTGTCCTTCTTGGTGTTGCTGTCTGCACTGTAACTGATGTGAGTGTTAATACTAAAGGTTTTATCGCTGCTGTTATTGCCGTATGGAGTACAGCTCTTCAACAATATGTAAGTTTCCCCTCAGCATCATATCTTTTTCTCGTCAGAATATCACATTATAATATTAAAGAACAACATAAAATACAGACATGAATAAATATAACAACAACTAAAGGAGACAATTTCAACCTGTTTATATGAATGAGTTAGTTTTGTTGAGGTGTGAAGGCCTTTGCGCTTTTGGATGGAGTTATGGGCCTGACCCAAGTTGTGGGCCTGACCCATTGAAGCTTCTTTAAACCCTAATGATCTTTATATATAGAGCATGCCATTGTATTGTAATCTTGTCCTTTGAGCTTAATAAAAATACTTAGTTGCAGAGAGTGGACGTAGGTCATCTTGACCGAACAACTATAAATTCTCATGTTCTTATTGCTTTCGTGTGCGTGCGTATAACAGTGTGTTTATTTCCGCTGCGTAAAGATACCTAACAAGTTTATTTGTCTTTTATTGATACAAAGTTATCTTATATGGATGGGTCAATTTGGTTGAACAGTTTAAATGGGACAATTGTGTGTAATACTTACAATGTCGTTAACTGTTTTGTTTGAAAGAAATTATCTCATTAATATAATAATATAGTTTCTGTAATCATCTTTAATACAATAGCTATTTACACAGTACAAAAAATATTGGCGGGACGCCGGACCCCAACTGACCCATTTGGCCTGCACACTGAAATGACCCATTTGGACCTTAACCCGTTTGACATGTCCGGCTCACCTGTTATGAACTATCTTATGCAACTCCAAATTTCTTTTGCAGTATGTGCATCATCTTCAAAGGAAATACCAATTGAGTTCTTTCAATCTGTTAGGACATACTGCACCTATCCAGGCTGGATCCCTGCTACTATTGGGCCCGTTTGTGGATTACTGGTTGACTAACAAGCGGGTGGATGCTTTTAAATATGATACAGCATCTTTGGTAAGTCCACTATAAACTTTTTACATGGTTTCCTTCAAATATTCCTGTTTTATCAAATTTAGTCCATGTCCTGACTGTGAAACCACCTTCTTTTCTTTTTTCCTTTGGTGAAAAAGCACCATCTGTTGCATTGTTCATGCTTCTACATATATGCCAAATATAGCATCATCATATATTTTTGTTATTGCATTGGTAGTGGTTGATTGTGCTTAATAGTTTTTAGAATTTCTAGGATATGACTCTAAGCAGGTGATTGATTTACTAGGTGAAAGAAATTGTGTTCTAGATAGTATCAGGTTATCTAATGATATGATCTGGTACAGTGTATCATGATCTCGACAGTGAATCATGATATGACCCCCGCTAGGCAACATATATATAGGTTTTGAATCTTTGACATCTTGGGCAGGTTGGGTAACAAGTCAAAACATGTACGTTTCGGTACGGGTCAAATTGGCTGGGTTGACACAAAGCACCCTTTGTCCATTTTTTATTACTTTTTAGTAACTAATTAGTTTGTCAAATAACTACAGGGAAAAAATATCATGTCAATATTTCAATAATACATTTTAGAAGATTATGTCAGGTGATGCAGTTTTCCTTATGGTTAAGCTTTTATACCTTTTTTAACAGCTACGTTTACAGTTTACACATTGATATTGGGTTTTCTTCCAATGCTAACAGGTCAAGTTTTTCCTGTTAGCATGGAAATGAAACTCAAAAATCAACGTGTTTTTGTTAGATGTAACCATCAAAACTTGAACTCAACTGTTTTCATAACTTGAAACAAGTTGAGTTTGATCTGTCAGTTATCCTACTTCGACTTTAGCCGTCAAACGAACTATTTTTCTATTGTAAAAATAACGTGATAATAATATTCTGAGATACAAGTTTGACATTCATAGTCCAATAATGTCAGTTAAAAACACATAATGGAAGAGGTATTACATAATTATGATGATGTGGGTATGGCCCAGGTCTATTTTGGTGTGTACTGATTAAGATGTCTGAGACTTTGATTGACTTTGACTTTGACTATAATAACAATCACACCTTTTATTTGGCAGATGTTCTTATTCCTATCATGCACCATTGCAATTGGGACCAACCTGAGCCAATTCATCTGCATCGGGCGGTTCACCGCCGTCACATTCCAAGTCCTCGGTCACATGAAAACCATACTCGTGCTCACACTTGGGTTCGTCTTCTTTGGCCGAGAAGGACTCAACCTACACGTGGTCCTCGGGATGATCATAGCCATTTTGGGCATGATCTGGTATGGTAACGCCTCATCAAAACCGGGTGGTAAAGAACGCCGATCTTATTCACTTCCCAAAACTAGTCAACCGAAAAAAGACTCGCTTCTAGAACCTTCCGATCCCGATGAGAAGGTGTAAGCAAACCATTTCGCTGAGTATTGATACAAGAAAAAGAAACTTTTTCCATTCACACTACAGAAACTGTTATATTGCTAGAAAATTTGGCGATGGGTTGTTATTTTTAAGTTATATACTATATGATTTTTGTTTGTGATAATGATTTAAATTGTTATGTTTTGACGAACTAATTAGAAGTGGGAAGGCATATCCTTCTTTTTTTTCATTGTCTTTGTTTTCAAATAATGTGGTATTTAGATGTGTTAATCAACTGATATTCTTATCAATTATCATGATGGTATAATAATCAACTCTTATAGCAAGTTTGAACCAAAAATGATTTCTTAAGTTTGAAAAATGACACCTTTTATACTTGTATTCAAATTGTCAAAATCCAACTCTAATATCAAGATATTAGCATTTTTATTTCATTAAAAATAACAAAAAATTTAACATGTCATTTATTACCAAAATTGATAATAAGATGTAAGTTGATTCTAATCAAGAAAAATCATTATACACTTTTAGGAGTATGAGATAACGTTTTTTTTTTAATGTTTTAGCTTATCATATTTATCTAACTGTAATGAGTAGTTTTATGTAGTGGTTGGAAGCAATAAGCTAATATACTTAATAGAACAAGGATAACTTCATAGTTCATCCATGTCCCTAAAACTAAAAGAATATCAGATTTGCTTAACAAAAATCATGACACCAAATATATTTCTTTTTAAATATATGAAATCTACTATTTCCTAAAAACATACATCAAGACTAGAATTCAAAGTATAAGACAAACAAAGGGTAGTATAACTGTTGTGTTATAAGTTTTGTTTAATAAAACAGAAAAACAAAAGCTGAGTGTTTTCGACTAGTAGAGGGTTTGAGTCTAATGACAGGGTGATTTAAAGTTAAACTGATGAAGCTATAGAGTAACTTTAAGGAAGAAATCTCAAACTTATTCAACGTCAAGGCGTGAGGTTTTAACTAATATCTCTGCCCCAAAATCACGAAAATACTCAAAGCTTAGTCTGGGCTCCCAATTATTAGTGTGGACGGACAACTCATGTGTTTACCCGTGTGAGAATCGAACCTGATATATTTTAGAGACTCTCAATACCCTACCACTAGCCCACATTGACGTGATTAATTGCCCTGTAAATAATAAGCATATGTATAAACTTACAGATGAGAAGATAGCTAGAAACAGATGATAGTTATGATGTTCCTTTCGTTATCAAATAAATTAAAAAGACATTTTCCCAAGCAATGTATCATAACAATTCTTATAACTATCGGTAGAATAGTTGGGTCCTTAAGAAAATCATCATCCTTAATTGGTGGGCTGAAATGGATCATATTCATATAATGGATGCCCTACTACATCGGAACATTCAGGTGCTATCCTCGTTACGCAAATTATGTGAAGAATATGTTGAATTAGTGGACGATTTGTTCCTCTTGTGCTATTGCTATTTTCATATGGACGCAAAATAGGTTTATGTTGTAAAATCCCTCCCATTTTGGTTTTTCATTTAAATATCTTATGAAGTTACATAAGGCAATCTTAGATGGCCGTAAAAAGAAGATGATTCATGTCATATCATTAACGTATGTTGATGCATTTCGAAGACAAGAAACATATATGTTTTTAAAAATAGGGCTCCATCAGCTAATGTCATAATTGATAATATTAAGCCTTAGTTTATTAGGGATTTATCACATGATGAAGAATGTAATGCTTTCTAATGATTTTTGAAGTTCATTTCATGTTGGTTAATCTTTATAATACACTCTGTCAATTTGATGGTTTTTCCATCCTTTATATTCTCTTACGGTGGTGTTTGGGAGTCTTTTTTTATCTCCTTTTGACTTATTTGAGGGGTAAAAAGACAAAAATACCCCTCAAATAAATCAATAAGCTAAAACTTTTAACTTATTGGCTTTTTAGAGGGGCATTTTTATCATTTCACTCCTCCAAAGACTAAAATAGTCAAAAGAAAAACCAAACACCCCCTATGATATGTTTTAAGGTTTTAGTTTCTTGTTAATCACCTTTTAAAAAGCATAAACCCCTAAACCCTTAATTTTCCTTTGCTTCCTGTGAAAAACAACACTGTGAGCATGCTCGTACCTCTGAACTCAACAATAGAAACCATTTTTCTGCTTGTTTCTTCCTTCTATTCAACACCCTTTACATAAACAAACAAACAAACAAACATACCCAGTGTATCCCGCTGGGGAGCAGGGTCTGGGAGGGGTATGTGGTGGCAAGTCGTTCCTCTATCCTGAGAGATAGAGAGACCGCTTCCGAAGAGACCCCCGGCTCGTTAGCAAAGACGGTAACCATAACAATTCAACACCCTTTACATAACATCCATCAAATTCAACATTCCCATCTTCATTTCCTCGTTCCACAACAAAGAAACAGGCAAAATAATAATCAATTCGTACTGAAAATCAAACTCAACTCACGACGAAGAAAGACCAATTATGTTAACCCCTTCAAAAATATCGACATTTTCGAAGAAACTAACAACATTTAGGCATTTCTCTCACGTGGGTTTCCTCAAAAGTTCAAAAAGATCACTCAAAGATGGTAATCGAAGCGAAGATTCGAAGGAGCACAACCACCCTGGTAAAAATCTTTGTTTTTAGTTGATTAATCGTTATTATTTATAGTATGAGTGTAATTTGATGAATTGTTTATGGGTTTCTGTAATTGGGTGAAATTAGGTTTTGAATTGGAGAACAGTATCTATGCAATTTTGACAATTAACAGATGGGAGTCGCTAAATCATATGGATTATAAAAAGGTTTCTCTTAGGCAAGTTCATGGAAGACTAGCTTTGAAGTTTCTCAACTGGGTAATTAAACAACCCCCTTTTCAACAATTGAAGAACCTCAGTTACATTTACTGTATAACTGTTCATATATTAGTGAAATCAAGGATGCATGCTTCTGCAAAATCGATTTTGGCCCAATTATCTGAGATGGGTGTTAGTCCAAACTCCATTTTCTCTGTTTTGATGGACACTTACCCTCTTTGTAAATCGAATCCTGCTGTTTTCGACCTTTTGATTAGGGTTTACTTGCAAGAATCTTCGGTTATAAATGCTATGGAGATTTTCCGTTTGATGGGGATTCGAGGGTTTAAGCCATCTGCTTATTCTTGCAATATGATTTTATCTGCAATTGGCAAAGACAATCATACAGCAGCTTGGTTATTTTTTAGAGAAATGCTTGCGTTGAACATTTGCCCGGATGTTGCTACTTTTAATATACTTATAAATATCCTTTGCATCAATGGGAATATTAAGAAAGCTCAACATCTTGTTTGCAAAATGGAAGAAAGTGGCTGTGTCCCGAATTTAGTTACTTACAATACTTTGCTTAATTGGTATTTCAAAAAGGGAAGATACAAAGCAGCTTTGGAGTTGATTGATCACATGGGTCATAAGGGTCTTGAAGCAGATGTATGTACATATAATATGTTAATAGATAATTTATGTCAAAATAATAGGAGTGCAAAAGGTTATTTGTTGTTGAAAAAAATGAGAAAGAAGACGCTTTCCCCAAATGAGGTCACTTATAATACTCTCGTAAAAGGGTTTGTTAAGGAAGGGAAAATAAGGATTGCAGTTTGTGTTTTCAATGAAATGTTAAACTTTAGGATTTCACCAAATATTATAACGTATAATTCTTTGATTGATGGATATTGTCGAGAAAATAGTTTTAGAGAAGCTATAGAACTTTTGAATGAAATGGAAGCTAGGGGCTTAAGGCCTAATGAAGTTAGTTATGGTGTTATTTTGAATGGATTATGTAAGCTTGGCGAGTTAGATTTGGCTTATAATCTTTTAGAAAGCATGAGAATGAATGAAATTCCTGTTGATCACATTTCATATACTATGTTGGTCAAGGGATTTGTAAAAAGCAGAAGGGTTAAAGAAGGCGTGCAAGTTCTTGATAAATTGATCCAAAATGGTATTGATCCTGATGTCATTACATATTCGGTACTCATAAATGGATTTTGTAGAGAAGGAAAGTTTAAAACCGCAAAGGAGTTGATTTGTAAGATGTATAAGTCAGGCTTGACACCAAACAAAGTGATATATTCGACATTGGTTTATGATTATTGCAGCCATGGAAAGGTAAATGACGCTATGCGAATTTATAAGAGTATGAATTTTATTGGCCTTGACCCAGATCTTTTCGTGTGCAATAAATTAGTTGACTCACTTTGTAAAATTCAAAGAGTAGAAGAGGCAGTGGAGTTCCTGAAGCACATGGATAGAATTGGTATTTCCCCTAACACCTCAACTTTCAATTCCATTATAAGCTCCTACGTAAGTATAGGAAATGGATTAAAAGCATTCGACTTTTTTGAAGAAATGGTCAAATCTGGTCAACACCCTACTTCTTATACATATGGAAGTCTACTAAAAGCACTTTTTTATGGTGGGAATTTTGAAGAGACAAGAAAATTCTTGAATAAAATTCGATCTATTCCATATGCTTTAGATGATGTTTCTTACAATATGTTAATGGTAGAAGCTTGTAGATCAGGCAATCTACAAGCTGCTATTTTCTTGTTGAAAGACATGGTCCATAACGATGTGATCCCCGATAGTCATACATATACATGCCTACTTGCCAGTTTGTGTAAGAACGGTAAAATGGTCATTTCCATTCTTCTTTCTGAAAAATGGATGCAGAAAGGAGCTCTTTTACCCAACATAATAGCTTACACATGCTTAATCCACGGGCTTTTTAGAGCTGGCCAGCCAAAGACTGCTGCTTTTTACCACCAGAAGATGATGGCAGAGGGCCTTTCTGCTGATACGGTTCTACTCAATGTACTTATGGATGGTTATTCAAGATTGGGAAACATGTCTATGGCTTCTGGTTTATTTTCTAGTATGACAGATGGAATTTTGTCACCTAATTTGGCGACATATAACATTCTCTTACATGGGTACTCGAAACAAGATGATATATCAAGATGCTTTAAAGTATACGGCACCCTTTTGAGAAACAGTTTTGTTCCTGATAAAAGAACATGTCACGCCCTAATTTATGGAATTTGTAAGGTGGGAATACTTGATTTTGCTTCCAAAATGTTGAAAAGTATGATCTTGAAAGGTACGGTTCCTGATAAGCACACATTTGATTTGATAATCTTCACATGCAGCGAAAAACATCGGATTGTAAAGGCTTTTGAATATTTGGATGTTATGAACATGTTAAGAGTTTTGCCTGATCAGGTTACTTTTAATATCATTCTTAAGGGAATCAAAGAAACGTATGGTTGCAAGCCCTCTACTCTTTTTCTCAATGAGATGTTGGGAATTGGTTTTATTCCTAGTGAAAAACGAGTTGTTCAGTTAATTACCAACATGTGTAGAATTGGAGACATTAAAGGAGCGTATAAGCTAAAAAATGAGATGATATCATTTGGTGTGATATCAAGTGATATAGCTGAGAGCGCTATAGTTCGTGGGCTTGCACAAAAAGGAAAACTTGAAGAAGCCCTTTTGGTTCTTGATTGTATGCTTAAATCAAAATTTGTTCCAACACCTGCTACTTTCACAACTTTAATTCATTCTTTTTGCAAAAAACTCGAGCTTAAAGAGGCGTTGAAGTTAAAACGCATTATGGAAATCCATAATGTAAGAGTTGATGTTGTGACTTATAATGTTTTAATAACTGGTTTTTGTAAAAGAGATGATTTAGTTGAAGCATTAAATCTATATAAGGAGATGAAGGATAGAGGCATTTGTCCCATGGTCAACACTTTTTGTGTTATAGTCGAATCTTTTTGCGATAAAAATGATTTCCCAGATGGGGAAACGATCTTAAATGATTTATGTGGAAGGGGTCTGTTATTTGAAGATGAGATCACTCAAGATAGGGCAGATAATTTTATTGTTGCTTTGAAGAAGTTGAAGATTTTAAAGCACAAAAACAGAAACAATTTCAGAAACAGATTGATCAGAGGCTTGCAGATTACGTGATGACGTTGGGGAAGCTTTTGGTTAGTAGGTTTCTTCTTTGCTGTTTTAGTTATGTTTGTAAATAGGCAAACACTGTAATCACTTGATATTCGGGTTCTACATATTAGATCTGATACCTGTTGTGTTTGGAACTTTGTATATACTAATTTTATCTTAATATATATTATTGAAAATGAAAATTTTTCAGATAAAAATGTTTCTTGGTACTTATATGTAATTATAGGAAGGACTTGCTGACATGCAATCTCTGAACTTTCTAGCTCATTAACACACAAAAGAGTCTGGCTTCATAGATTTGTTTGTTATATATTACTCACTTTTGATTAAAGTTGTAGGTCATCTTTATTTATTATTGGAAACACAGAAATCTCACATATACATGAGTTCAAAAATTGCTCAGATATGCTACTTCAAGAGTGCTGAAGACTTCTGTCATTGACCCAATGCTGACTTGATATCATATAACACTTATTGGACACATAAATTGTGACCTAAGCATCTTGATCGATGGCGGCATAAGTATCTTGATTCATGAATATGCTTGTTGTCAGTATTTAGAGAAACCATTGATGGCACTTGTTGACTGTGATTATATGATGAATACTTGCTGAACTATTTTATGTTTAGTGGATTTCATTTTAAAGGTCATTATGGTTTCACTAGGGCTCCTCAACACAGCTCAACAAAGGCTGAAAATACGAGTGTCACATCTTCTCTTGGTGACTTGGCATTTGGTTTAATCATCTGTTGTTTGAATCTTTATGTGGATCATGATGAAGATTGCAGCTTGTGGGAGCTAAGTAGTTGAAAATTGTATATAGAAGCTTTGGAAAATAACAAAAAGCAGTGAAATGTTAATAAAATGATCAGTTCGTTTCCACATGACGTACCTGTTGGTAAATATGATTATATCCTTTTTGTACATAATATTCTTATGCTGACACATGAACATATTGTGTGTACAAACTAGATAGATGTATGATGTGTATGTGATGCTGCAAATAAAAAAAATAGAATATAAAAGTATGTATGTTTTCTTTATAGTTTTGTACTTCTGGTTAGAGCTTGGCCCTTTATGTAGACATTTCCTGCACAAAATGTGAAGTTACATGAGATTAAAGATGTCATTGTTCCATTATTGGAATAATAGAAAACATGAATAAACAGTTACTGTTATCATGGAAGGTTTCACCGCTCAATGGAGTGTGAATCTCTTGTACTAACTTAGACGGTTTTTGGGTTAAAACTATGTAGAATAAAGTAAAAGTCATAGAAAACGATACAAAGGTAGAGTTCTATTTAATGTTTTTAAAATCGGACCAATTTATATTTTGGTTCACGGATCAAACCAGTAATTTAAAAGAAACTAGCATTGTAATTGATGAATTTTTTGTAAACTATATAAAGTTATCAAGTATATTGCTATGTTCTTTATATTTAAAAGAACAAAAGAATTAGTAAAAGAGACGTCTTCGAGGGATGGTTTTAATTTAGCTATCTGTAAATACAACACTAACATCTTTCTGTATTAGTTGACAAATACTTTCATATAAGCAAATCTAATAGCATGAATTAATTTTGAAAAATTATTCATGTTGATTTCATCGTTAGATCCTAATAGTTGGTAGCTATTTTAATCATTATGTAAAAAGGTAATCTGTCTCAGTGATATGATTATGACAACTATTGCTTGTTTTAACAGCATTGCATGGCCAATAAAAAGTCCACATTTATTAAAAAAACAACTACCAAGACGGTAGAAGCACATGAAGTACATACGGTAAAAAAAGAAAAATTACACCAAAAAAGGAAGTCCAGACATACCGAGCAAGTTGTATCAATCGCACTTCCACATTTGGCCAACTACACTTTAGCTTGAATTTTACCCAATCCTGCTCCTCAAGCGAATGTATTAACCTCTAGAGGGACTCAATGCAGCCATGAGATTTGAATGTATCTTGCTATGGTAGAAGTCTTGGTTCGATCTGCTTTCAAATGTGCCTAACAATGAACTCATGAAAAGATTCATCCTCCCATCCCCGATAATCCAGAACTGATGCAGAGGGAATGGAGACCTGATACGAGACAACAACTTTTTTGTCTACATCAGCTAGGAAGGCATTCGGAAAGACATCTTTCAATGGCCCAAGACCAGGCCAACTATCAAGCCATACTTGAGCATTTTCACCATTTCCCAATTTGCATCTTAAGAAGAGTGAAACATTAATCTCCATTTCTTTAACATCATCGATTACTTTTAACTATACTTTTTGGTCACAACAAAGCATTGTTTTAGGTCATAACAAAGCATTGTTTCCCTTGCTCCTAGATGCTACATGATAGAACTATGCATGTGCCTTCACGACATGTATT
The DNA here is from genome assembly GCA_024085815.1 of Flaveria linearis. Classification (NCBI taxonomy): domain Eukaryota; kingdom Viridiplantae; phylum Streptophyta; class Magnoliopsida; order Asterales; family Asteraceae; genus Flaveria; species Flaveria linearis. The sequence continues at coordinate 78,295,837 of CM044011.1, read as the reverse complement.
AAGCTGTTAGGATGTACACAAGCACAGAACCAGCGCATTCCAACCTCTTCAACGAAATTGCAAACTATAAACGACTATTTTGTCACCCAAATACATCACCAATTCAAAATCTTTTGAAAAATCACAATTTCAAATCAACCAAACAGCCCCTAGGAACTACTAAAGAACCCTTTGACCATATTTTGAACCATCATTGAATGAACGATTTAAGACTATTTCATCCAATCAGCCCCTAGGAACTACTACAGAACCCTTTGACCCTGAATCTTCATCTTTATTTTCTTTGGCAGCCTCTGTAGAGACTCAACTGCAAAATCATGTTGGAGTACAAATCCATTCAACTTAGCCATGAAGACTCAACTGCATTATAAGGGGTTGTAAATGGTCAAAGATGTTCCCGCTCAGAGTGAGTTTGTGTGTCATTGTGCATCCTGTATAGACAAAAAAAGAAATGCAAAGCGAGTATTGAGTCTTTCCTCTAAACCCCAAAGGTAAAAAATATTTCCTTTTTACGTTCTTTTTCATTCGCGTAAAAAAAACACGAGAATAGACATTTGAGATGAAAGTTTTATAAGGAAGAATTTCTTTGAAAGCAACTTATAAGTACATACAACAGTGGAATGCCAGTTATCAAATGAAGAATGATAACATTACCCTCAGGCCTCAGGACTATTTTATAGTTACACGCTAAACCCATGAGTATTGACATAGATGTACTATAAGAGAATTTGAGATTTGCAAGTCACTGAGGATAACATCATGATGTTGTTGGCTGGTGAATACTTAGATGACTAAATCATGATTTAAAACCTCGTCTACAATAAGTACATCATTACCTCCCTCTATCTCAGATCCAAGATCCACATCAGCATCATTTTGTTTCTCGCTTTGAACTTCTTAACACATAGTTATCCTTTATGTGCGCCCTGTAGCAGCAACATAGGATAAATATCACTCTTCAAATGAATGTTTAAGGCCAAACAACTTCAATTCCTTATGTGATTGGCCAATGGGTGTGAGGGCCCATTTTGATGAAGTGTACAAGTTTCAAAGTTCATTATGCCAATGTCAGCAAACATCTAAAAATGAAGTCTTTTGATGGATACAAAGATTATTAAACACCAAAAACTCGAAGATAGCAATCCTATGAGTATTGAATAAGTGTCAAATTGGCCAGCTTTCATCATTCAAAAAAGAAAATAAACACTAGCATTAAAATTAGGGTTTGCAGAAAGCATAAAGTCTCACAAAGTAGCAATTGAAGGATTTTACCTTCAAATATTAGAAAAATTTTACACTTTTATAGATTAAGCCCAAAAGTTCATTTGATACATCGCCTCAATCCAAGGCCCGATCTAGTATTGCAACAAAATAAGCCCATAAAATCGTTTCCTACATAAAGAGTCTTTTGGTTAGCCCAACAATCAATTCTAATATGCATCAAACATTTATTTTTGCAAATTTCTGCCTTTCTGGTATTGTTTTAAGTTTACAGGGAATGACTGCAATCTCTTATAATATGGAAAACATTATGGGCGTACCCGGTGCATGAAGCTCCCACTTTGCGCAGGGTCCGGGGAGGGGCCGGATTGCGAAGCGATCTGATGTACGCAACCTTTCCTTGCACAATTTTGTGCAAGAGGCTGTTTCCACGGCTAGAACCCATGACCACAAGGTCACAAAGCAGCAACCTTACCAGTTGCTCCAAGGTCCGCCCTCTAATATGGAAAACATTATGATTTTTGGTAAAAGAATCCTACTTTTCATGCCGTACCAGCTTCCAGATTCATATTGGTTATTGACTTTTAGGCCCTTGTTATGTATAGTAATCCGTTTTATATAACAAAAAAAGTTACCAATTTTGAAACTACACAACTTTTTTGACGAATAAAATAAATTTTTAAAGATCTAATCATCAAGTATACAATAAACCATGGATTACTAATGCTAAAGAATTCTGAAGAGAATGAAGTTTTAAACAATGACATCAATTGTGATTGTTGTTATGATCCCTTGATCGCATTTCAATTCTAATGGTATTTCCACGTTCAGGAATCATATCAACCTTTTTAGCTCTAAACGTTTCCTACTAAATTTTGGTAACATTTACAACCTTCAAGAAACAGTAGATGCAATAAAAAGCTCAGTTTTTAAAAGAAACAATAAGTATATAGAAGTGAAATCAAGCAAAAAATCATACCGTTTCGTGAAAAGATGTATTGAAACGAATTTCAGGCCTCAAAATCAACAATCTGGCAAATGAACCAGAACCACAAAGATTAGTATTTCCAACAAACCAACATAAAATAGTAATAGTAATATAAAACTACTAAATAAAAATTAAAATACAATGATCTACTTGGCAACTAAGTATGAATTTTGTTCAGACTATTCAGGTCAAATTAATCTGAAATTGAAGAAGCGCTTAAGAAGTTGACTGCAAGTAAAGAAAATAACAAATATAATGATCTAGTGAATTTCATTTCGGATTATTCAAATTGATGTTTAAAAGAAGAATCAATTAAAGATGTTGGTTGTAAGAAAACTCATCACAAAGAAAAATGTAAAATACCTAACTATGCTATATTATGTCAGATTTGTGTCTAACCTGATTATTGTGACTTAAAGTCAAGGTTTAGTGTTAAGCAACAGCTGATTAAGGTACTAACATAAGGATTATTTTAATGGAGAAGCATGTAAGAAGTTGTACTAAACTCGTTACTGAGATAAATGTTGAATTGGTTAACTATCCTTAATTCTAAGAAACCGATGTCAGATTATTACTATAATTCAAGTTTCAATAAATTGTCTTTAGAAAGTGCGCACCAAAACAGCCCCTTAATTATAATTGTCTTTGCTAAAATAAACAAATAATGGAAAAAACTAACCATTGTAAAAAATAACACATCTGATCCAGTATTGTAGGATGCCCCATGAATTCCTGTAATTTTTCAACCAGTACAAAATTAACATCAAACAATCAACGTATATGCCTCCTAAAAGTTATTATTGAACATAAATTTATACTCATATTGGACACATTAATAATAAAAAATATAACAGTTGGACAAAATGTGTTTATGGTCAACCCTACTAGATCCAAGTCACCCATACAAAAGCATACATCTTTTAATTCATTACCCAACCCATTTTGAGCATGCAATGCTTCCAGTTCTAGACAGGTAGAAAAGCCCCAAGTCTGTTTTAAAAATGCAAAAAACAATCTACAGCTTTTTCATGCTTAAAACATGTTATTATTGTAATAATATAACCTTTCCATTTCATATCAACACACTAATTATTTATGAAAAACTAAAATTTTGGACAAAATATGTCTCGGATCAACCCAACCCATTTAAGGAGGGTCAAAAGGTACCCATCCCCCCCCCCCCCCTACTATGTGGCAAGTGCTGACTAACGTGTACAACATAGTTGTCAATAGCGCATAGCGGTAAATAGCGACAAACCACCTATATGCTAGTTAGCAAATAGCGCCATGCGGTAAATAGCAACCACTATTTCGTGTTTAGCGATTAAGTAGGATAATATGTAAGAATGTTTTACATTCAATAAATAAGCATGTTTAGCAATAAGGTAGTAGGAAATCTAAGTAAACACCCCCAAAATAGCTAAAACACTCTATTACTAATCATCTAAATCTCATATTTACCAAAAATACAAATAAAAATAACAAAAAAATTCCGGTATGCAGTTGCTATTTACAAATAGCGAAGGAGGGGCGCTATGCTACATAGCACACTATAGCCGCTATTGACAACAGGGGTGTACAGACCTCACAGACAAGAAGACCAAACAGATCTACTTAACAATAACAATGCCATATAAAATGGGCCTACCATGAATGAACTCCTACCTTTTCCAGATTTTAAGTAAGAAAACTATTGCACGACTTTGCTTTTGCAGCCATTAGATGATCATCCATAGCCCAAGTATTTTAGATGAAGGATTGCTATCATCTAAAGAGAATCTTTTTAATCCAACCATTTGTGCACTTGAGTCATCATACATGTCCTTTCTATACTAGCCACCAAAGAATATTTCCTTTGATTCTTAGCAGCCTGTATTAGAATATTATAAGTTCTTGAATCGGGCTCCAACTCGTACCTCTTTAAATTACTAAAAACCTGATAAGCTGCTTCAACTTCGCCATTCTTGCAAAGACTAACCATAAGGGTATTTACAGTCACCAGAGAGGGCCGTGGACCGTAAGTAATCATATGTTCAAAAACCTTTAAACAATCACTAACATTTCCCACATTGCCAAAATATTGAACTAAACAAGTAAAACCCACAACATTTAATTTAATCCCTTCATATTCCATCAAGTCAACAACCTTCTGAACCATTAAAGAATCAATATTTTTACATGCAGAAGATAATATTGTGTTGAAAGATACCAAATCAGGCCTCTTTTCTGGCCAATCAACCCGTTCAAAAAACTCTAGGGCTTCATCCAAAGTTTTCTCCTCACAAATACATTTCAAGATGGTGTTAACTGTAATATTATTTGGCTCGATACCATCTTGTATCATACTTCTAAGCAAAGATAATAATTCTTCTGGTTCACGAGCATAGCACAAACAAGATAAGTACACATTATAAACGGCAACATCAACATTAATGCCACTTGAAATAATATCCCGGATATGATTGTGTGCAATTCCTAAACTACCTCTCTTGAGTAGTCCTGATAATGCAGTTGCTGTATATCTATCTGGAGAAATGCCCTTTTCATATAAAGTTTCATAAAGATCGTGAATTTGAAGAACCATATTTTTTTCAGATAGTGTGCGCAAAATTATGTTGTATGTAACAATATCCGGATCACATCCCTTTTTTTCCATATCTCCCAATAGACACAGTGACTCTTCTACCCTTCCATAATCACACAAACCCTTAATAATGGTTGTGTATGTTTTAGCATTAGGGTAACATCCCGAATCAGCTTCCATTCTCTTCAAACAACGAAAAGCCTCACGAAATAATCCATTTTTACTAAAACCATAAACAAGAGCCGTATATGAACATTCATTATGTACAAGACCCTTTTTCTCTACATAACAAAAAAATGCTAATGCACCACTAATTTGACCAGATTTACATAAAGACCACAATATCGGGTTGTAAAAATACGGGCTTTGAAAATATCCTTTCCCCAATAGTTTAAAAAACACTAAACAAGCTTCTTGAGTCATCCCATGTTTGCTCAGGCTGTTAACTAACAAGATCACTTTCGGTTCAATTGGAATGTAGCCCAATTCCAACATGAACTCCACAACATTGATTGCATCTACTAACTCCAGTGAATCCAAAAACTTCTTGAACAAGGTTGATAAAGCATCAAACGACGGTATAAATCCAAATTTACACATTTTCATGATAACCCAAAGAGCAACTTTCAGTTCCCCTACAAGTTTCAACCCCTTCAAAAGGGTATTGAAAGTCGGTAAATTTGGTTGTAATTGAAGACTTATCATCTCCAATTGCAACACTAAAATACCATGTAAACATACCTTCTTTGATTTCAAATAGCAGTTTAACAACGCATTGTAATCATATATGGTTGGCTTACCATGAACATATCTCATAAGATGAAAAACCTGTAATGATTGATCAATATAACCAGATGTCGCTAAACTCTGCATATTTCTTCTCAATTCAGCATAATCTGGTCGATGGGGATTGAGTTCTTCTGTAATGTCTATCGATCGAGCGAGAGATGATGATGAAGAAATACACATGAATTGATAGAAAGACTTAACCTTTTTGCAGATTCTTTTTAGTGGAACTACAAACAAAATCATTGTTGGAGAACAATCACTAAGCAACTATGCAATTGCAGTAGAAGTCTTGCTGCCAGAACACTCATGATTAGCTCTTGATTGAATTGGATATGGATATGATTGCAGTGATTATATGAATTTGAATATAGAATTGAAATCTGAGGTGATTATGATAAGAACCCTAAAACGAATTGAAGGAAAATAGTGAATTAGAAGATGAAAATCGATAAACCCTAATCAAGAAACACACGTTTCACTAATCAAAAATCGATCCCACTGTGTGTGAGGGAGAAGGGGCCATAAACCCTAATCAAGAAAACTTTGTTGGCAAAAACCCTAAACCCATTACCCATGTCTACCAACACATCAGGGCATCAGGCAACGCGGAGAAACGACTTTCAAAATTAAATTATTATGTTTTTCACCTTCATGTCATATAATTTCTATAAAAACTTCTTTGTGTCAACTTATGAAACCTAATTTACGAGTTATGGTTTTTACAAGTTTAGAATTTTTCACTCGGTTATTGATCCGAAAAAATGTATCTGGTTTTATCTTCTTGACAACTTTGGTTGGATGGTTGTTTTTGTTACCGAATATTTTACCATATTCAAGTAATTCATATGGACATAATGTTAACACAAGTATCGCTAGTATTAGCTTTGACGAGTTCAGTGACTTCGTTTATAAAAGTTACCCTTTCTGAAATTAGTTTAGACTATATGTGTTTTTTAGGAACCCCCAACTCAAAGCGCATCAACCATGTTTGAACCCAAAAATGTCGATGTTGTAGCCAGAGATTTGGACAAGTTAAATGAACTACAAAGGGAACGCCTCTAGTTAAAGCAAGAGATGCATGAGGACAAGGATCAATGACGAAGCTTTATAGGGGCTGGGGGGGCTCCCTTTTTCGTCAGTAGTGTAAATTTTCGGCTCGATAGTGTAAATTTTCGTTCCGGTAGTGTAAATTTTTTTAAAAAATATAGGGTCCACCCTCCTAAAATAGTTCACTTTCGTCTCCACCCCCCTAAACTTTCACTCAAGCTCCGTCACTGATAAATATCTTAAAACATTGTTTATCTGAGGCTCGGTTTAACCAGCCCGTCAAGCGTGCAACGCGCGCCTGAGAAAAAGCACTAGTTATATTTTTCTAAAAACTCAACAGTAGTTAAAAGAAAAAACAAAAAGAAATTAAGAGAAGTTAGTGAAAAGCGAAGCATTGGTGAAATAACTATAGTAGTTGAAAGCAAATTATAATGTGTTGATTATCTTGACATGGACAGTGTTAGTGGCTGTTTGGGATTGCTTTTTTTTTCTCCTTTTGACTTTTGGAGGGGTGAAAGGACAAAAATACCCCTTCAAAAGTCACCAGAAGTTAAAATTTTCAACTTCTGGTGACTTTTGGAGGGGCATTTTGGTCTTTTCACCCCTCCAAAAGTCAAATGGAGAAAAAAAAAAAGCAATTCCAAACAGCCCCTTAATGTGGTATGATGTGTAACAACCGCGCAAACCATCCTAAATATATTCATAATGTATGGTTGTCTGTCTGTTTTGTATCTTATTCAATTTCGGTTTTCATCTAGTTTAAACTATAATTGGATTAACCCGCACAAAATCAAACCGACCAAGTGTAAACTTGATCAACAATTCAGACTTCAGCATTAGAAGTAGGAATCGCCTGGTCACTGTACTATGTAATCAAATACCGATCATGGCCGTTGATTTTTCTTCAACCGAAGTCCCTATGTAACGACATAACCAACACTGGTCGTCCTTCACAGGCAAGACAAACTGTATAAATCACCGCCATTAATCATAAGCTACGTTGTTCAAAAAACACAATCTTTTTGGTGTTAGTGGATACATTGCATTTGACCAGGACCTTACAAACCAGAAGTAAATTGCTACCTTGCATATCCAGGAACTAAAACTGCGGTCAACCGAAATCTGCATGTAGAAAACCAATTCGATTTGCCACGCAGTGCTTTTTTAGCTAATTGGGTCCATAACCCATGAACGACCCGCTATAATTAGCTTCCAAAATTCGAACCACACAAGTCCCCAAGGACCCCAACCCGAGCGCACCCTTATCGGTTTATGAACACTCCTAATTAGGAAATTACTAATTTTTTCAAATAATATTATTTCAATATAAATTTCAAACCGATGATTAAAGTTTAAGTTGCAAGGTTTCTCCCTCAAAGTGATCATTTGTAAAAAATGGTTAATATAAGCACCATTTTTTTAATGTAGTTCCAATTACACCAATAATGACAGAACTATAAAGTTTTATTCTGCAAACATTTTCATCAAACGATCAAATCTTTCTCGCAATACTGTTTACCTTAAGGCAAAGCATGATTATCTGACAACAGGGATGATATTTTCAACATTTCAACAACCTAGTAATGATTGTCCGAATCGTAAAGGGGAAAGCTTCTAGAAGTTACTATGAAGAAACTCCATATGGAAGAAGTGCAGCTGCTACAATCCTGCCTTCCTCATTTAATATGTTATATGTAGATGATGCATTTCTCTGCACAAATATGTATCCACAAGATGAATTTAATCAGCAAAATGGAGAAGGATACATACGCATATAATCATACATATTACACAAACATATACATATCATGCATTGATCATCCATACAAGGAAAGGGGCAAACAATACATAAATATACATTGTAATGGAGTTTTGATGGTTACTTATTGAACTACTTATATGGGGGCGTTTGGTTGGAAGGAATGGAATGGAATTGAGAAACTAATATAATTTTCAAGTAAAATTATGTTTGAGTGGGTAATGAAATGTAAAACCCAAGAGAATGTTTCACCTCAAATTCCCTTGGTTAAACATTCCCTTGGTTGTGGAATTTCAAATTCCCTCTCTAGGTGGAAGGATTTTGAAATCCCACAACCAAGAGAATTTGAGGTGAAACATTCCCTTGGGTTTACTTTTAATTGCTCACTCAAAAACAATTTTACTTGAAAATTGTGTTCCTTCCAACCAAACGCTTATTTAGTTTTATAAACAGAAATAAGCACTTTTTGAGTGTTTGATGAAGAAAAGTGTTTATGCTTGTAAAGTCCTTAAAAGCGATCGATCTCACTTCGTTTGAATTGTTGCACTTGATAACACGCGAAGACGGGTGCGCGATTTGAATGAATCAACCGAGAGAACAAGACATTAAGCACAATATCATCGTAATTCAAATGTATATATCACGTGTCGAATGATTACAATGATAATCGATATAAAATCGATCTCACCCGAAGGTGGAAAATCACAAACTGTGATCTGCTCGACTTGAGCGAAAATACAAACTAAACACTTGAAGCTCACGGTTGAAATAAATGTTGCACACCTAATTAAATGTGCTCGCATGCACATATATATACATGCATTAAACAAATCGCATGCATATGTTCAGATCCACCAACTTTGTTTTCGCATAGCATACATTAATCGCATGCATGTTGTTCTTTTTGCGACAGTTTCTAGATGTCGCATTGCATGCCTTACATAAATAATATTCCAAGGAGTTTTTGCCCACGTGTATTCCACTTCATATTCTTTGTCGCATGCATGCATATTTCCAACTGATTTTTCGCATTGCATGCTTCTCCACTTTGTCAATGTCCACGTGGCTTCCACTATCGCATGCATGTAATTCATTTCTTCAATTGTCGCGCGAGGAGTATAGATCATGCAGATTGTCGCATGCATATATTATTGTCTTCATTGTCGCGCGATCTGTGTCATCATGCATGTTGTCGCATGCATGTTGTTGTGCGAAATAATGTCACGCGAACCGCAAGTTGTTCATCGAGTACATGTTAAAACGATATTGTAATCCAGCTGATTTTTCCCTTACAATCTCCCCCTTGGATTATGATATCGTTTTGTGTTTAAAAACAACTTGAATCTTCAATAAAACCTTTCTCAACGAAGGTTCTCGCACATGCGGATGATCGACTTTGATGCAACAACTTTTGAGCTTCAATTCTTCATAAGATCATGCAACAAAGTCTATTGAGCATTTACACAAACACTTGGTGTGCGGTCTACAACTTTTGAACTTGTTTAACGTCCTCGAACGGAAGATCGCGGAATAATGATCCGTTGTATCAAGAGCAACACCTTGCTCTGATATCAAATGTAAAGTCCTTAAAAGCGATCGATCTCACTTCGTTTGAATTGTTGCACTTGATAACACGCGAAGACGGGTGCGCGATTTGAATGAATCAACCGAGAGAACAAGACATTAAGCACAATATCATCGTAATTCAAATGTATATATCACGTGTCGAATGATTACAATGATAATCGATATAAAATCGATCTCACCCGAAGGTGGAAAATCACAAACTGTGATCTGCTCGACTTGAGCGAAAATACAAACTAAACACTTGAAGCTCACGGTTGAAATAAATGTTGCACACCTAATTAAATGTGCTCGCATGCACATATATATACATGCATTAAACAAATCGCATGCATATGTTCAGATCCACCAACTTTGTTTTCGCATAGCATACATTAATCGCATGCATGTTGTTCTTTTTGCGACAGTTTCTAGATGTCGCATTGCATGCCTTACATAAATAATATTCCAAGGAGTTTTTGCCCACGTGTATTCCACTTCATATTCTTTGTCGCATGCATGCATATTTCCAACTGATTTTTCGCATTGCATGCTTCTCCACTTTGTCAATGTCCACGTGGCTTCCACTATCGCATGCATGTAATTCATTTCTTCAATTGTCGCGCGAGGAGTATAGATCATGCAGATTGTCGCATGCATATATTATTGTCTTCATTGTCGCGCGATCTGTGTCATCATGCATGTTGTCGCATGCATGTTGTTGTGCGAAATAATGTCACGCGAACCGCAAGTTGTTCATCGAGTACATGTTAAAACGATATTGTAATCCAGCTGATTTTTCCCTTACAATCTCCCCCTTGGATTATGATATCGTTTTGTGTTTAAAAACAACTTGAATCTTCAATAAAACCTTTCTCAACGAAGGTTCTCGCACATGCGGATGATCGACTTTGATGCAACAACTTTTGAGCTTCAATTCTTCATAAGATCATGCAACAAAGTCTCTTGAGCATTTACACAAACACTTGGTGTGCGGTCTACAACTTTTGAACTTGTTTAACGTCCTCGAACGGAAGATCGCGGAATAATGATCCGTTGTATCAAGAGCAACACCTTGCTCTGATATCAAATGTAAAGTCCTTAAAAGCGATCGATCTCACTTCGTTTGAATTGTTGCACTTGATAACACGCGAAGACGGGTGCGCGATTTGAATGAATCAACCGAGAGAACAAGACATTAAGCACAATATCATCGTAATTCAAATGTATATATCACGTGTCGAATGATTACAATGATAATCGATATAAAATCGATCTCACCCGAAGGTGGAAAATCACAAACTGTGATCTGCTCGACTTGAGCGAAAATACAAACTAAACACTTAAAGCTCACGGTTGAAATAAATGTTGCACACCTAATTAAATGTGCTCGCATGCACATATATATACATGCATTAAACAAATCGCATGCATATGTTCAGATCCACCAACTTTGTTTTCGCATAGCATACATTAATCGCATGCATGTTGTTCTTTTTGTGACAGTTTCTAGATGTCGCATTGCATGCCTTACATAAATAATATTCCAAGGAGTTTTTGCCCACGTGTATTCCACTTCATATTCTTTGTCGCATGCATGCATATTTCCAACTGATTTTTCGCATTGCATGTTTCTCCACTTTGTCAATGTCCACGTGGCTTCCACTATCGCATGCATGTAATTCATTTCTTCAATTGTCGCGCGAGGAGTATAGATCATGCAGATTGTCGCATGCATATATTATTGTCTTCATTGTCGCGCGATCTGTGTCATCATGCATGTTGTCGCATGCATGTTGTTGTGCGAAATAATGTCACGCGAACCGCAAGTTGTTCATCGAGTACGTGTTAAAACGATATTGTAATCCAACTGATTTTTCCCTTGCAATGCTTATCTGCTTTTAGGATATTAGGATGGCATAAGGTGTTTGAGATTTGCTTATTTGAAACCAAACAGTCTTGGTGGATCCAAAATTACAAGTTTGTCGTTAGGGTGATCAGTAGTTTTGAATATGATGACTATCTATTTCTTTTTATAAGCATAATGTCACGACCCACCAAGTTCAAGATGTTTGTTCACAAAGCTCATATCAGAGATCTAGAAAGATCTACACAAGTCAATAGGAGTATAAGATAATAAGACCTTTCAAGAAGATGATGACAGGTTATGGAAGTAGTTGGAAGGATAAGGACTTGAAAGTGTGTAGAGAATTTCATGTACAGATTCTAGAGTAGAACTTTATAGATCAGAATGATGAGGTTTCTAGGTGGACTCATAATGGGATCAGCTAGAAAAGGCCCAAATTGAGATATGTTTGAGCCGCAAGTAGATGACGGAAAGGTCTTGGCGAGCCGGATCATGTAGCAAACGGCCATAGGCGCTTTGGGCGTTTGTCAAACCCGCATTCCATCAATTAGACCCAAATTTCGAAAGGGATGATTTTACCAATTTTCATAATTTTGAGTTTTTCCTTTTATATGTAAAAACTCATTGATCATTGTTTTGAGCAATCCATGCCACGAGTCCAAAAAGTCAATTTTATGTTTAGGAAGACAATTTCAGTTTTCCAATGTAGGCTCGACTTGTGTAATATATCAGTAATATATATAACGAGGTTTGAGGTAATCTTTTGGGCATTTAGTAATATATCAACTTTTTCTGAATATTTTTCTTGTTTTATATGCTACCACCCTGTCACTCCCTTGGTGGGAGGACTTAAAGCATAAATAGGTCTTCCCCTCTAATTTGCGCATATCCTACACTTGAGAGTCCTTTCTCTTATGTTGAATTGTTCTTGCTTGGTTACTCTGCCCTGTTTATAGGCAAGATCAGAAGTAATGATCACTTAATTCAAGAAACTAAGTACCACACAGGTGCTTGTAGGACAAGTCCATGTCCATAAGCTCTTTATAAACAATACAAAACACACAGATATAGAGTTGAGGTAGACCTAGGTTGACTTAGAGGAGAACGATGGCAGCACCAGTCCGAGCAGTAGAGAATATCAGCTTAGAGGGTAGGAGGAGCAGAGGTAGACCTAGGTTGACTTGGGACGAGGTTATTAGGACAGATATGATGGACTTGCATCTCTCGGAGAATATGATCGAGGATAGAAGTGAGTGGAGGCGTAGAATTAAAATTAAGGACTTTTAGTGGGTGTTGTGGGTGGGAAGGGTATACGGTGACATATGGCCGTACCCCACAAGTTAGGTGTAGTTTTCCTTATTTATCCTTTTTGGGTGTTACATGCGCATTATCTAATTCATCTAATTCTTCTTGTGATATATATCATTGTGTTATATGCTTCGTATTATGATGGTTATTGCCTTTGTTATGCTTTGTTATATGCTTTGTATATGCGTTGTATTATGATTGTTATTGTTATTGCCTGTGTTAACGAGTCGGGGGTCTCTTCGGAAGCGGTCTCTCTATCTTTCTAGATAGAGGAAAGACTTGCCACCATATACCCCTCCCAGACCCTGCTCTTCAGCGGGAGACACTGGGTATGTTTGTTTGTTTGTTATGCTAGACTTGATATGCACTTTAACAAGAGTCATTTCATGATCAATCAAATAGCTAAAATACACCTTCATAGAACAACTTAGGGATGCTCATGAACCAAAGTCAGTGATTTAGACAACATATGATTTCTTTTCAGAAAATATTGATTATAAGGGTGCACTAGAAACTATTGCAATTTATCATAGGGACACGTAAGATGGTGACTCAATTTCTCAATTATCATTCTCTTAATAGCTAGAACCATTTAATGTAAAATACTTGGTATATATCGTAAAACAATACAAAATAAAGGGTCAAAAGATCTCACCGAGTCAATAGCTTCTAATTTCATGCCGGTAGAACGAATGAACTTGCGTAACTCAGGATCTACAGGTTGGATATATCTTCCAGTGCCAAGTATCAAAATTTCTGGATGAAACATATTTCCACAGTCAAAAATACATGCATCAACAAAAATCACACAGATGATAATCATAAGTAATGGACAGTGAGGATATAGTTCACTACTCACTTCTCATAAAATTCTCATGATCTACCAAGCTAATTTTTTTTGGATCCAAACATGAAAACCAGGCGTCATTAAACACTCTAAGAAACTCAAGACATCATAAGACCTTAAAAAGTGTGGAATCTTGTCAAACAATAGCGAATTTAAATGCTGACATGGTAGGAACTAATTTACCAATATATTATGAGCCTGAAGTGCCAAATCATCTTACCTGGTATGGGTCGCACTGCTTGAAAGATGGCTAGGCTGCACCAGATAATATAACAAATAATATGTCAAATGAAGCCATGAAAGTAAACTAACAAACAATATTTTGGATAATTGAAATCGAATTCAATATTTTCTTATCATGCAAAATCTATTTAATTCTGTGTTAAACTTGAGGTTGCTTCTATTAATATATTAAATGAGAAGTACCAATTCAAATTAACAGATTTAACATGCTCCTAAACTGGCAATAGGCATATCCAACTCACTAACTTCATAATAACATCAAGCTAATGTTCAAATGTTTCCTTAACTCAACCGAACTTCTACGACAACCGCCAATCCCATAACTTTCACTCATGGATGTTTAAATGATTCAACAATTGATAAATAACTACACATACCTGTCTATAGTTATATCTGACATTCTTTTGGGAGTCCAAGACAACAACAAATTACCAACACAGAGCAAACTACCTTCATACTCCACCCCATTAACAGTAAATCCAGTATCAGTATACCTACAAGCAAACAAAATCAATCCACAACAAGCACACAAAACGAACAACCAATACAACCCAATATCATGCCTCAAGTAGCTAAAACACCCAATCCAACAACAACAACAACTCATAATTAACTGCAAAATGAAAGGGAAACAGCATTTGTACCCTTGAAATCGCAATTGATCTTCGGGGACGTTGTCGATGAGATTGACTTGATCGTAAAGGGAAAAACCTCGTCGGAGTGAGGGCAATCGCTGTGGGACTGATGGTGATTCTTTTCTTAAGGCTCTCATGAGCGTCGGTAGCGTCGCCACCGCCTTCTGTCGCACCGCCATTGTTTGTGATGGTGAATTTGGGGATTTTGACCTCCGGCGACGGTGGATTTTACAATTAAGTCATGAGTTGTGGTGTTTTTATGTTTTGGTCTTGCACTTTAAACTAACTGCAAATTACATCCTCTTGGTTTTTATTTTTTAAGGAAAAAAATTAATGGGCTGTTTGTTAGTTTTTTAATTGTTATTAAGAAGCCGCCTCTTAGTATTAAGAGTTAATTACACAAATAGTCCCTGTGGTTTAGCGCGGATCTCAGGTTTGGGTACTAACTTTTTTTAGTAACAACTATGGGTATTATACTTTAAAAATCATAACAGGGTAGAGTATTAGGGCTAACGCTCGTTTATTTTTAACAGAACACCCCCCACGTGACAAGCACGTGAGGGTATTTTAGTCAATTTATATACAAACATATCACTTTAATAAACCCAACTTCAAAAGAAACTTCATCTTCTTTTCAAACCCTAGAATACGAAGAAGAATCTCAGACATGGTGTTTTGCAAATGTGGAAGATTAGCCACAATCAAAACATCACAAACGAAGAAAAACCCCGGACGACGCTTTTATACTTGTGCAGAGTTGGTAATTTCTTTTAAATTCTACTCTTAAATTGGTATGCTCTTCATGTGTACTAACAAAGATTTTTTGTTTCAGAGATCCAAGTGTAATTTCTTTATATGGATTGATCCTCCGATATATTCTACACCAACCGATAACATTCAAGGGTTGCTGAAATCTAAAAACTATTATGAAAACAAGACCAGAGCTCTGAAAGATGAAGTACATCAGAAAGACATGTTGTTGATAGGAAGTTGGTGTTTGTTTGTGTTGTTTGGGTTTTATGTGCTCTTTGTAATGGGTTGAATATGGTTATGTTATGAATCTTCTTTTGTAAGTGATTTTGGTTTTCTAGTGAACCAAGCTTTTGTAATGAATGTTCCTTTGTAATGAACATGATTTTGTAATGAAATATGTTTTTTTAAGCTGTCATAAACCTACTTTTGTAATGAATGTACTTAATGTCAAAGTGCAATTGTGCAACAACCATGATCAAAGTGCAATGAATGAATGTACTTGGATCTACTGCAACAATGCAACAACCATTTAAGAATATGCAGATAACAACCATTCCAATACAAGTGCAGTTGGAATGTCAATGTGCAACAACCATTTAACCATTTAACCATTTAACAACCATTTAACAATGTCAAAGTGCAGTTGTGACCTTTCTTTCCTTAACCAATGCAACAACCAAGATAACAACCATTGCAGATAACAAAGTGTAATGAATGATAACATACAAAAGATAACAATGTGCAGTTTTATAAAACTACTAAAGATAAAAATGTGCAGATAACAATGCAACAACCATTTAACAAGGTGCAGATAACAACCATTCCAAGATAACAATGTCAACCACATAATAGCTACCAAAGTACAAATGTCTTACATTCCAAACATACACAAATATATTTAAGATCAAACAACAGATGAGGATAGTGCAACTTGTCCAATACAAGTCTTTTTGTTGTGACCCTTCTTTCCACATCTACTGCAACTGGTTGTCTTCCACTTTCTAGTAAGCTTTCCTTGCTTGACCAACTCATCTTCCCATCAACTTCTTAGATGCTTGTGTCTTAGCCCTAAATACCTTCATTCTAGATACTGACATTTCATACCTTTACTGTAGTTGCTCCTAAATAGCCTTGATGGGTATGCCTGGATTGGACTCAAGTTCTACAACCAATTGCTTTGAGATCCAATCTGATGTAAAGGCTTTAACAGATCTACATGGAAGGCATCTGTGTTCAGGGTTGTATGTTTTCACAATCCATGTGGGTTCATTTTTCAGTTTGGAAATATACAGGACCCAAGGACATTTGTTTGGATTTTCTAGGGTTTTTCTTCCACCATCTTTTTTACTGGGGCCCACACTTTGACCAGAAACACTAACTTTTTTGTCCTCTTTTGACCACTTGAACTCTCTCCCAAATTAGTTGGGCCTTCACTTGGGCATTTTTCAAAAGTGGGTATTGCACCTCTACATACAGCCCGGACCATTTCTTGATCATTCCTGTATAGTGCCAGCTCCCTCCTTGTCTCCACTGCATGTATTTTGATTAAAGCTTTAACCTCAGCATTGGTACCAAATTGTTGCCCAACATAGAAACTACATGGATCTTTACAACCTTCCTGTTGTTTTCTAACTCTTCTAAAAGCCCTTCTCCTTCTCTTTTCATTCTCATCTTCTACTTCTGATGCAGATGTTCCAAATGAATCATCACTCAAGTAGTCTTCATCAACAGCATTATCACTATCATCCCCTACTTCATTCTCATCTTCTAGAATAAAATTCTTGTTAAAATTCATCATATCCACTTCAACCTCTTCTACTTCATTTGCTTCATCTACTATGTCATCAGGACCATTTGTATCATCTACATTCTCAAGTCTTTCAATAAATAGACTTAGGCAACAGTTATCACTAACATAACCTAAAAAGTCCAACTCATCGTCATAACTTTCTAATACCCTCAAACCAGTGCTTAAACTACTACCAGGAACAAGATAACTATAACGAATCTTACAGTTATCCTTGACACATAACTCTTTCATAATCTCATCTACAACTAAAATAGAGAAATCTTCCTTCGGCACGAAATCTACATACCTTAAACTGCCATCTACATATACCTTTTCACTTTCTTCGTTGATAACAAATGATCCACCGTGGTGAACCTCCAATGAAAAGTATTCCGGATAATTATCAACACCTGCAAAAATCATATAGGGTTTCAAAAAATTCATCATTTTTCAGCAAGATTATAGGGTTTAAAACACTTACTATACACGCATTCACAGTCAAATTCTTCATCTTCATTCCTGATTGACCAAACATGGTTCATTTTGATCTAGATTTGAGAATGATTTCAAATTTGGGTAAACATACGAGGATCGATTGTATGATTAGGGTCTATGATTATTTTGTATATAAATTGACTAAAATGCCCTCACGTGCTTGTCACGTGGGGGGTGTTCTGTTAAAAATAAACGGGCGTTAGCCCTAATACTTTACCCTGTTATGATTTTTAAAGTACAATACCCATAGTTGTTACTAAAAAAGGTTAGTACCCAAACCTGGGATCCGCGATAAACCACAGGGACTATTTGTGTAATTAACTCTAGTATTAATGATTAGGAGGTTATAAACAATTAACAAGTAGACTTTTAATGATGATTAATAGGCTAACAAACAATCCCCAAAGTTTTTTTTATTTACATTTTATTCAGTGTTTCATAATCGTACAGCACCGGCCGGTGGAACCGATTGGACTGAGAACCGGTCTCATTGAATGTAAATGAAACATTTTCGTTTGAACGACCTGGTTACCAGTCGGACCGGTGAACCGGTTGAACAGGATCGGGTGGTCGGACCGGATTTCAATTATTTTTTCTTTTCAAATCTCTTTTTTACTAATTTAGTAATTTATGATACATATTTTAGTTAGTTAACTGTTTATATGGTGTTAAAATTGTACATGCACTCTAAAACATATAGTATATTTTGTTTTTTATATTAATATTTTTTATATATAAGACGTCATCCGGTCCTTAGAACCGATTCGGCCGGTCCGACTAGTTCTATCACACTAATGTGACCGGTTAGTTGTCCGCTCTGGTTTTGAAAACACTAATTTATTGAGTTTAAACCAAAACTTGTGGAAATTAAAAAAGAACAAACATAGGATATTAGGGGACAGTTATCATTTATCAAGTTATCAAGATACGTGACAGGTTATTAGATTGGTTATAGAAGTTTCGCATTGTTAGGACGACTACAATATTTCTCGGTGCCCACTAATCAGTAATCACCTAAACTTGTTTATTTGCATCTAAGCTAAAAGTATTAATATATTATATAATCTTAAAACATAATAAATAGTATTTTGAATTTGTTAAATGTACGTATTAATATATTATATAATCTTAAAACATAATAAATTGTATTTTGAATTTGTTAAGAAGTTAGAAATTTGAAATTGTAGTACTATTAAAAGTGTTATTGGATATTTAATATTTCAATTTGTTTTCTGAGACGAGTTCAAGATTAGGATTTAGATAATGGCATCCTAATACATAGTTTATAATAAAATAAGATCACAAACGTGTATACTCGTGACCCCGATAGGTAGCGAGTTAGTAACGATACACCTAACATGGTATGAGACCAAGTTTTCTAACTGGATACGAGATGAGGATTACAAATATCTAAACATCATCCCTAATGAGATAAAGATCAGTGCTCATGAGAGGTAAGATGTAATTAAACTACTATGTTTTGATCTCAAAGTTAGATCATCAATAAATTTAGACATACACAACACATACTTTCTATATCATCAAGCATATGACTACAAGAATAAGATTTAGAGTGATTTCAAACCCAAACGAATAGTAATAAACAATACCCTAATCTTATACATCAATATTATATACATCTAAATCTTGCTTCTCATACAATCTAACAAAATATCAAGAATTTTACAAATAAAAAAAATCACACATGATTTGATTTTCTAAAAGAAATTATTCATACGTGACGCGGACATATCCTTTTAATTCGTTAGGAAAACAAGGGTATCGACTCCATAAGTTGCAATGATGTTTGAACATATCCGCCATCTTGTTCTTTGTCGATGACTGTCCACACATATGCATCAAGATCACTAGTTTCTTGACCACCCCATAGATCAACATATCTTCTAAAACCTTGTTTGTTGGATCATGAATATTACATATCAACAAAAAGATTTGTATGCAAATCTTTGAAGCTATCTCCGATACATTGAACAATTTGCTTGATACCGCGCCAATCCCTAGACCATGTTCAATGAATGCCACTCTCCCATTCGCGCTTTCACACAATAATTTGATTGCGAGTAATATTTTCTCACACTTTGATCTGTTGGAGTCGGGTAGGAGCTCAATTAGGGTACACATTGCCCCTGCCTCTATGGCCTTTGATCGACTTTCCTTTGACGAATCCAAAATCTTTAGCAATACTTGCAAAGTAGATGAACTCACTTTACTTGAAATCTCATCGGATGCAAGTTCCAAAATAGATTTGAACATACCGACTCCTTGATCATTTAGAACAACATTCCAATTGAAATCCGAGTTTGCTAGCTTTTTAAGTATCAATATCGCGTAAACCCTAGCTTCTTTACTTCCTCTTTGAAGAACAACGACAATTGACTTTATGAATTCAGGCTTCAAAAGCAATTCAATCACCTTCCCATCGTTTTCTTGCGATATAGGAAGATGTTGAAGAAGCCCCAAAGCCTCCTCACACGCTCTAAACGCCATGAAATCCGCGCTATCGGCTAATATTTGGATGACTAATTGAAAAACCACATCTAGTCCTCCTAGTAACATGAAATCAAGCTTCATCTCATCTCCATCTTCAACAATTTCTTTAAGTTTTCTCAAAGAACTTACCTTGAATGGATTCAAGTTTAGGCTTTTGAGTAATGACACCATTTCATCGCGCTTTAACGAAGATGATGGTGAACATGAAGAAGATGAAGATGGAGATTGACCATTTTTCCATGCAAGAATGAGCCTCCTGAGGGTGTGGTTAGGTGTAACATCAAAATTTTCGACTCTTTGCATTGTCGCGGGGCACATCATCTTCTTGTATCTAAAGAACCATTTCTCGATGCTTCTACGCTCATACGTGACCCCGGTTGAGATGATAACCGGATCTTTCATGATCTCCATGGATATGGGACACCTAAAATCTTGAGGAAACTCCATTTCTGAATCATGGTTTGACCACTCCATTGGTAAAGAGTTTTAAAGCAAGATCAGCAAAGAATTTATTGCTAGATATGTATATATGAATGTATGTTCATATGTATATGTATACATAGATACATACACATATATATGTATATGTGTACACGCTAATGGGAGGGATTGAAAAGTATAAAAGCAAGAAAAGTCAAAGTCAAATGATGTTTTTTAATTAACTAAAGGATCACATGCAAACTGTCACGGTGGAGAAAGAAGCAACATGGTTATGGTTGACATTTGTTATTAAGGGTTGATTTTTATTTATTAGTTATATAATTATATATAATATGAGAATAGATAATATCATTGCAGCCATGTTACTAATTACAATTGTTTGAATTTCATAAATCTTTAGTTTACTAGAAATGATTCTGCGCGCGATGCGCAGGTAAGTGCACCTCGAACTTGAATACGAAAACCCAAATACAAAAATCATACTAACGGCTATCACTTCGACTTTGAACTCGAAAACATCAAACAAACGAAAGAAAGAAATAACGTCAACATAACAAAATAAATTTAACAAACGTGTCGAATTAACGGAAGTTTTTACATATTTTATTATGCAATTCATATAAATAGGTATTGAGAATACTTTTTAATTACTAAAATATCATGAAAATAAAAAGGACCAAATATAAAAATCATAAAACTTTTGTGGCTAAAACACAAAATCAAAAAGTCCTTGTAGCAAAGACTTTGCTATTATATAGATAGATAATAGGTTGCTATTAATAGTAATGAGAAGATCTATGATCCATATATATATATATAGTGGTAATTCATAATCAACTAGAAATTATTAATTCTGCCTTAAGAATTGATTGTTTCGAAATAGGTATATAGATGATTAATACGTGATTAAATTCATACAAAAGACCTTTTGAAGGCGAACGACAAGGTGAGTGGTAGTGAGGGAGAGTGATGAGTGTTGTAGAAGAGGTTTTGTTGAAGGTGGTACATAAATTTTCTGTTTCTTCCGTGTGTTAGTATCGACATGTTCATAAGCTATGGAGGTGATACGGCCAGTAGAAGGCGTGGGACGGGCTACAAAAACACCATACACTTAAGTTGCAATTAAGGTAAAGAGCAGTCTATCAAACTAATATTCTATTTGATGAAGTTTAGTTGTTTGCTAAAAGTCTATAATGTATTACCTTTTCAGAGCAATGTATGCAACCATGTTGTGGTAAGAAATCGTTAACTCATTTTATATGTCATAGCTTGCTTTTATCCTATGTCATAGCTTGCTTTTATCCTAACGAATCGTCGCAAAGCACATAAATACTAATCTCAGCATATAAACATAAATTTAAGAAAAACTTAGGTGGGCGAAATCTTTTTTTTTAATATCTTGTATTGTTTAGTATACGATATAAATGTAGGTCTAACCGATAAATTATGTGGTTTGAATAGATCAAACTTGTTAATTGATGATATGGGCTTTGTGTCGGTAACATGTGTGTTGATATAAAGAATTGAGAAGTATGGGGAGGCATTTATTTGTCGACAAAAGGAAGGTGGTGCGTTTGTATAACTTGGTCGATCATGGTTGACTTTTATATATTGACTAACTTGGGATATAAATATTAAAAAATAAATAAAGATATAAACAAACGATATATTCATTGAAAAGTATATATATGCTTACGTATTTGTGTATATATATAAATAGATGTACTTATATAAATACATTTATTCAACGCCATGTGGTGCTTAGTAATTGTGGTGATCATATAAAACTATATAAGATTTTATTATACATATAATAGAAAACTTTTATCATAAGTTAAATTAAAATAAAGAATTTCAGGTACACCAGTTTATCGAAGAGAAAAATCATAACCTATGTTAATGAGCCAAGTCAACCTTATCCGTTTGAAACGAATAGGTTAAAACTATGTATCGTTTCTTACGGAACTAATAAATAGGTTAAAACTACACGGTGTGCAAAAAATTGGAAATAAACGAACCGGAAACCAAAATAACTGACGCAATCAAATGAAAAAACTAAACCTAAATAAAAAGAGACGGTTTTGATTGATGTTATAAAGAAACATATTTTTTCGGTTTGGTTTTGATTTTGCTTGTAACAAGAAGCGAAAAAATGAATCGAAACCATATGTCCAAACTTTTAATTTAGGGTGTATTTATACAATGGAGATGGATCAAATAAAAATCATGTTTAGAATTGAAAATTGTAAAAACCACCAATACCCAATCATATAATTCATAAATGATTTAAGTTTTTAATTATTTAAAGTATATTTGAGTAAATTTTAACCTTATTTTTTGAGGTTATTATATATTTTTTAATAGAAACTCCAAGTAACGTCGATGATGATGAAACGACTTACATATACGTGCTTGTACGAGGTACATGTACGTAACTCTTAGCTGTACACTTGCTAACACGTATTTACATATACATAACCTCTACATATACGTAACTCTTAGTTGTACACTTTGTAACACATACTTACATATATGTAAGTCCTAGTTTTTATAGTTTTAATTTATAACATGGTTTTCAAGGGATCCCTCCCCTTCATACAATGATCTTTAAACCTTTTTGTTTGAATTGGTGTATTAAATACTTTTATTTATTTGTTTGTTATTATATTTTATGAATTACAATTTATCTAACTGTCAGTTTTTTATAAGAATATATAGATTATTATTATATATCAACTAAATGATGTATCATCAAAGTTATTAGCCTAAATTTACATCTTTGGATTATTTTTACCAAAAATTCGAAGCTCAAATGGTAAAACCCAAAAAACCAAAAACGTAGTGAAAACAAAAAAAAAATTAAGGGTTGTTAAAACCCAAAAACCGATTTCAGTTTGAGTAAAAAATGAATCAAACCGACTAATACACACTCCTACCCTACATGATAATTTTTTTTGTAACATATCTTACAAAACTCTAATCTATTACATTTTGATATATACGTATATAAGAAGACTGAAAAGTACCAGTGAGATAAATCATATGAAACCGTAAAAAAAATTAAAAGGCCACTAACGATGTTTAAATCTAAAGATTTATTTTTGATTTTGCTCTATAAGTTTTAACAAAAACAATTATTTTCTGTTAAAAATTCTAAAACATTAATATTAGTGCAAAAGTTCTATCTATTTTTTCATCATCAGTCTAAAATTTTAATTATTTGTAGGTTATTGTATTGAAATTAAGACAACGAATAATAATGTTAAACTACAGTAAAACAATCGATAACTTTTGAAAGTAAATTAATGTTACTAATAAAAAATGACTATATGGTAAAACTAAATTGAACTTCTAAATAATTAATATATGAAATGAAAACTTTATTACACAACAATCTATAATGATAAATAGACTATTTAAAATCCATTTTGAGTTTTTGACACACATTAAAAATAAAAAACATGTATTGCAGTATTGCTATCTCATACATCTTTAATAATTTTTAAATTGTTTTATTCTTTTATCTTTTATTGTTACATCATAATCATCAACCCATTTCACGTTGAATTCGCGAACTTTTTCCTCTTCTATGATTGTACTTTCGTCATACATTGTGTATTTCAATTTCAATGTATATAAAGCCTCTAAAATTGTAACTTTTGTTTTGTTCGTTTTAATTCAAAAGCACGTAAAATCTTCAATCTTCTTTTCCTTTATTCTAAACTTTAACATACAAAATTCCATTTCTATCTTTTTTCTTTCTATTCCTTTATCTTTTTCATCTTAATTTCATTTCCATTTCCTTTTTTATTCGTTTATCAAACGCTCAAACATAGCTTAAACCCCGCACCATCAATCTCTCTCTCTCTCTCTTAAACAAACCACATTCCATCACCGGCACCGGCCCACCAGCCTTCCCCGTTAAAGTACCAACACCAGAACCGGCCCTGCACACACAATAAGAAAAGAAAACGAAACATAAAGATTTAACATTGTCTGGTGTAATCTACGTCCATGAGCTACAAGGGTTTATCCGTTTATATAATTTGGATGTGGAGGGAATTACAAATGCCATGCCATCTATTTTCAATCTATTTAAGAGCATTCACAGTTTGTTTCCAATTCTCATCCCTATAATTACACTAAAAATATCTAAATATCTATATTTGTTCTCTACTTTTTAATTAAATAATATTTTTTCATACTTTTATCATTATCTTTTCTATCTCATCCACTCATAACCACTTTTCAAAATATTTAAAAATTTATGGAGGGTGTACTGTGTTTTCCCAAATATGAGAAAACACGGTATAACCCTCATAAATTTTATTTCTATTTCACTTACAACCATTTCTTATAATATAGGGCACCCACTCACATAGAAATAGGGAACGGTATGTGAATGGTCTTATAGTCACTAGATTATAGGGTTTATAGTTTTGGGAAAAAGAAACGTTAATTTAAACACACTGCCTGAAATAAACCGAAATAACAACCTACTGTTGGCTGTCGTTTGCGAAGCCTTCACACCCAACAAAATAAGGACCTGATCTCATAGCATTGGATGGAAGGAGTGATCATGGTGAAGCTAAAGGTTTTAGTGATGAAGAACCTGAATTTCAAGTTGTTTGATTATTATTATCGATACATTATTATTTTATCATTAGTTGATTGCTTTATCGCTATCCATTTCATGATAATCAATCTGTATAAAGAGATTTGATTTCTAGTAATTCAGTGTAAAGAAAAATATTATTCATCGATCCATTTTTAAACGTTTTTTTCGTTTAAGTATCTAAGAGACAGTGATGTAAGAACTGGATACCCCACGAGACGTAAAACACAAGACACATGCCAATATGTGTACTACAGATTATAATTTAGCATATGTCCTATGCTATATGCCATATGCTTTGTTTAAAAGTAAAGATATGTTTATTGCAATCAAGGTAGAAAGTTTATGACTTGGAAATCTTGTTATTTGGTTTTAGCATTGATCCAAAAAATCCTAAAGTTATAAATATATACATTCTTGCCTTTTGCCATTTTATAATCTTTTCAAGTCAGATTTCCAAGGATTCTACTACTTACTTTCAAAGAGTAATCATATTATATATCTAGTAAATCATCTCTTTAGTATCATTGTTATTCCATAATTATACATGCTTTTCTTAATGTTTTGTTGTCAATATCTATAATCTATCCACATATATATGTTATAATGTTAATTCGTGGATGTTTTTACTTGTTTAGTTTGATGGGAAGCAACGCGGTTCAGCTGAAAGTATTTGTGGACGAGAAGAAAAAGAAAGTGATGTTTGCAAAAGCAGAACACGAGTTTGTTGAAATCCTATTTAGTTTTCTGTCTTTGCCTTTCGAAAGCAACATGAAAAACACATCTTTTATCATCACCGATGATCTCAGTGTAATACCAGAGATGCTCGACACGAGCATCACACTCCTTAGTCATCTTGGTGTTCAATACATTGATTTGCTGGAAGAGAGAACCGTGGAGTTTGGTTTAGAAGAGGTGCGGACAAACTGCATATTTTTATTATTAAGAAAATTATTAATCGTCTCTTTATATCGTTTCAGTTTTCAAATCTACTCGAGTTGTCACGAGTGACAAATACTCCTTTAACAAATATGGTTCTTGGGGAAACCATACCATTATCTTGCATTGACACTTCTTCATCAACAAGTAATTTACCATTAGCTCTTGGTGGTGAGTCCCCACGCCTTTCACAGATGGAATCTGCAAATTTTTTTTTCTTAATTTATTTGAGTTAATTAAAAAATGACACCAATGGTTTGAGGATTTGGGGAAAATGAAAGAGAGTTTTTCCATCAATTTAGAAAAACATAAAACTTAAAAAGAAATACTGATGTGGTGTTGATATGACATTTGAAAAAAACGGGGATACCATTAACCACTCCCTATGCCTTTCTTCTAGGGACCTAAGTTTTAGAAAGTAAATAAAACCGAAAACCTTTTTTTTAATTGTAGTGTAAGTATTATGTAGAGCATGACATAATACTCAACTCATCTAATTTTTTTTGTTCAAACAATTAAATAGCAACTTTGCCACTTTGGAGGTTGTCTCTCTGATATCCCTAACAGTGATTGTGTTTTCTACTAATGGAAATAAATGTGGGGACTTGATCGATAAACCAAACAATAAAGCCACCATTTATTAATTTATTAATATGTTTAAAAAGACACAAATAACTTGTGATTAAACCACCGCAAAAGCCAAAAAACTTTAAGCAACTTGATTAATTAATGGGCAATACTATAAACAAGTAACAAATTTTCAGGTTTTTCTTAACAAAGCCATCGTACAATTTTTTGCACGTAAAAAACTAACATACTTTCTGTTTTGTTTCATAAAAGTCACTTGACAATTTTCACATATAACTAACTAACATGCTTTCTTTTTTCTTTTCACATAAAAATACACTTAATAATTATTTTCACATTAAAGTCACTTCATTTGTTATATTCAATCAAATTCTAAAAAGAAATGAAAACAACTTTTGCAACTTTAGTTTATGAGAGCTCGAGGTTAGATCGTTTAACTTATGGAAGCTCGAGTTCAGATTGTTTAAGTTACGAAATAATTTGCTCGAATTTAACAAGTGAAATGACTTTAATATGTAAATAATTTTTGAGAGTTTTTATGTCAAAAACAGAAAGCATGTTGGTTTTTTACGTGCAAAAGTTATTAATGGACTGATGAGATAAAATGGAAAGTATATTAGTTTTAATGTAAAAAAAATATACGGAAACTTTTATAAGTGAAAACTAAAAGCATGTAAGGTTTTTTATGATATATACCTTTAATTAAACGGTGGAAGTTGGTTAGTTAAATCCAATTTTATATCTTTTATGATAGATTTTTCTTTTGCTAATTTACAAAGAAAACTGCATAATATATTATAAATTGATTCAAATCACGTTATTGTGTTGTTTTCTTTTTGACATTAGGAGCTTTTCCCGGATCAAAAAGAAAGGAATCAGAGACATTAAGTACACAAGTTATTAAATCAAAGGAACTCAGGTTATATGATTCACAAATCACACCTCAAGCCCTATTTTTTGGTTTATGTTATCATCATTGTTAATCTAATTAAATTACAGGCTCCTTAAAATTTTTACTGATTATTACTTTTGACGTTGTTAAGAGTTTCTGCTCATACGTGGAATGTTGGAGGGGAATTTCCATCAGAGGACTTGGATATCAGAGAGTGGCTCGATACTGACAATCCTGCAGACGTATATGTGATTGGGTAAGTTTAGCTTTTTAGTTTATAATAACTAGATTTTTCACCCGTCGCATGTTTTTGCAGCATCATACGTAATCATACACGATATGATAAAGCATCGACTACAATCAACCCCAGTCGTTTCCAAACTAAATTTAAATCAATACGTAGAGTTAGTGACTCGAATTTAACTGTTGAATGAAAACGTAATGTATTTCACCCGACTATTTTCCAAACATAATTTATGTCGAAACATAGACCTCCATTCCTAGAAAACGAATTATATTTGACTCAACGTGTTTTCATACAAAACTTATGTCAAAACGTAGCGTTTTCATACAAAATTATGTCAAAACGTAGGCGTATGTTGAAACATATACGATCTTAAAGCGTATATTAAGTTAAGCACGAAAACATTTTATATTTGACCTAAGCCTGTACATGTTACTACGATGATATTAACGTGGTTAAGTACGTAAAAGAAATATGAGTCAGTAACGATTTGATATAGGTAAAAAAGAGTATTATGTCTTAGTATGTTGCGAAGTAAATAAAATCTAACATTGAAACAATTATATATATATGTGAATGGACAACATTCATGAATAGTAAACTTTTGGTTTTTTCAATTTAACCTTAAAATTTCAAGTGTTTACGTTTGCGTTAGTAAGTTTTTGGTTTTTCCAATTTAATCCCAAAGCTTCAAGTGTTTTTATTTGGGTTAGGAATTTTTCTTTCAACTTTTGTTTTTATTGTTTTTTAAATTTCAACGTTGCATATATGTTGTTATTCGGGTTTTTCGATACTTACTTTTAAACGGAGTATACTTTCAAGTTTTGCGGTGGAGTTGCAGTTGTTTTTACAATGAAGTATGGTTTGTATAATGAAATACACTTTTGGGTTTTACAACCAAGTGACGTTCGATTTTACGACTGGGTACGCATTAGGTTTTTACGGCGTAGGGAACATTCTCAGGACATGCCTTTTATTTGTATTTTGATACTCAGGACTATGTCTCTGTCGACGACTCGAGTTTGAGGTTGTACGCAACCCAGATTTTTGTGCTTTTTTAGTTTGGTTTTTTTCTCGTTGTTTTGTGTTTTGTAAGTGTGTAGACATTATTATGATTTGGGTTTGTAATCAGATTTCTTGGCGTCTTAGAATTTACGGGAATGACCGTCACTGCTACATGCTTTGTTGTCCGCGTTATAATATTTGAGATCGTGATGGAATTCCCGTCGCAACGCGACGGTATAAATATCTAGTTGTTCAATAAAAGTAAAATTGATTGGAAAACTTTGAAAAGAAATATCAAGAGTAAAAGAAACAAAAAAAAAAAGTTGAAAGTCCTTGGACTCAAACCGGTGAGAAATATAAATTCAAAAACATAAGCTATAACCACTCCAACCACAATGCCACTATGTTAATAAAAATTAAAACATATAATATAACATGAATTTAGAAGAAATAAACAATGGAAAAAGGTCCACCGACGTTTAAAATTTAGTAGTAGTATTAATGCATAAAATACGTACTATTTACATGATGTTCTATTTTTTTTTTAACTTAGAAAGTTATAAATTCCTGAATATACTACAGGTGACTTTTATTCAACTCAATCCATCTCAGATTTTAGATACTTCTATATTTACAACATCATAGCAATAAGTATTAGCCCCAATTAACTTTCACATGAATGTGTATATACTGATAGATTCTTGATGAAAGTAAAATAAAAGACCACATCATATTGCAATTTATTTGGAAATTTATATCTTTTGAGCATCAAACGAACTATCCTTATTGTTTTTTTTTTATGAAAAATGTAGTCTGTGAAGTATACAAATGTAGACACCATGTTTTAGTTTTCAGTTTTTTTTCCTCAAAAGTATGTTCATTCGAATTGGATTTAAGTTTAAGTTTAATATTATCATATTTTACATAAAAGCAAGCCTTTTGTATTTACTCTTAACAAGCTTTTTTTCCTTGTAGTTTTCAGGAAATCATACCTTTACAAGCTGGCTATGTTATTGGTTCTGAAGATACTCGTCCTATTTCAATATGGGAAAACATCATTCGTAAAACCCTAAATTCTAAAAAGAAGGTAGAAGACCTTGTTGATTCTTTCAGAGATTCTGAATCTTCTAAAAGTATCGTCTTTTAAAGTCTAAATACATATTTCAATCATGATAACATATTCAAACCGCAGGTCAACCTACTTGCGGAACGAGATATTGACTCCATTATGTACCAAAAAAGAAAATCACAATACGTCAAAATAGTAAGCAAACAAATGGTTGGTGTTTTTATTACCATTTGGGTTCACCAAAGCTTGAAGAAGCATATACGAAATGTAGATGTGTCAATCGTTGCTGTTGGTAAAAGGGCTTCATAGGTAACAAGGTTTGTTTCTTCTTTCCCTTTTAAATGTTAGTATAAGTTTTTCCAAAAGAGTGATAATGTGACATGGAGTAATTAGAATAAGAAAATTAGGTGTAGTAGAGCACATTGTAAAAGATAGCATTGATGTGCTTTGTTGTTTGAAGTTGTATAATAATAACATAATCAATTTTATTTAATGTTTAGCAAATTTTGCTATTTTAAAACTTAATAAGGAAAAAGAAATAAAAATTACATCTTTACATAACTAGTTGATTTATTTGTACTAATTTTGTATTTCTTTTGCAGGGAGCTGTTTCAGTGAGTATGTCCATATATCAGACAAATTTCTGTTTCCTATGCACTCATTTAGCAGCTGGTGAGAGGGACATTGATATTGTTAAAAGGAATGTTGATGTGGAAGAAATACATAAAAGAACACAATTTAATTCAATGTCAAAAGTTGCACTTCCAAGGAGCATTATGGATCATGAGTAAGTCTAGATATGTTTTTTTTCTCTATTGTTACTAATGTCATATGAAAAGCTTACTCATGCTTGATTATATGAAAAGTGTGTTTTAGTTTGTATTTTGAAGGTCATCTTACAAACTGTCATTTTCAGACGCATTATATGGTTGGGAGATCTTAATTACCGTTTTAATTTGTCATACGAGGAAACACTTGATTTGATCTCCAAAAAAGCATGGTCCAAATTGTCCGAGAGTGATCAAGTAAGTTGTTATGATATAAATAGTTTTAAGCTCCATGAATAAAGCGATTTTGTGAGGTTGTATGCTTTAAAAATACCACATTGGAGAAGCTTTTTGACTCCTTTGACCCTTTTCTCATTTAGTCAAATTTCTTAAATTTTGCCTCTTTGACCCATTAGTTAACAAAACATAATCAGAATCGACCCGTTCATAAGTAAACAAGCTGAAATTGACACCTTCAGCGGCAAACAAAAACTTTTCGCCTAATAAACTTGTAGCTAAATAGCCCATTTCCTTATTACCTTGTAAATTTGTATACTAGAAAATTTTATTATAAATTTGTAGCTAAAAATCGGAGGAGCATTTGAGAGGTGGACAGAAGGCATTCTAAATTTTCCACCAACTTACAAATATGAGCCAAATTCAGATAAATATATTGGCCATGAATCTAACGTTGGGAGGCGTACCCCTGCATGGTATCACCACTATTTATATATATTTATATTTATATTTATATATTATCTTAATAGCTTATTTTCTTTAGGTGTGACCGCATACTTTCATATGGGAAGGGGATACGCCAACTCAGCTACAAACGGGTTGACATTAGATTTTCGGACCATAGGCCTGTTTCTGCATCATATATGATAAAAGTTGAACTGTGTTCATCAAATAAACTAGAGGTCGGGTTGTTAATCGAAACACTTTTTGTCAAAACTTATTTATTTCCCAATAGGAACTCATATTTTGAATAAGATTATTTTAAATTAATTTGGATTAAGAAAAACAGATTATCTAAGTTAATACATTCTCACCATTTTGATGTTGTACTGTGGCAGGTTGCATCAAAATGTAATAAGTAGCTGCTTCATTCGCATGCTGAGATATGTAATTCACTGATGTGATCATATAATTTGTGCCCCATGTTATAGACTCAAAACTATATGTTAGTTATTTGGTAGTTGACAACTTGTTTGCTAATTGTGATTAAGTGTTTTAATGTTATGTAACAAAATTTTTGCGTAATATGCTATTAATAAGTTGCGTATAATAGTATGTTGTGTGAACAGTAACTTTATTATATTTATTATTATTAGATACATTTTACACACATTAAAACATGGAAACTAGATGGGATAAAGGTGACATAGATGAGTTTTAATTGATTTGGAATGAGGCATCGTATGACTTTTTAAAGTGGATGTCATGGGTTGAAGTCTCACTAGGTGCAATATGTTCCAAGTGGACTAAGGGTTTTACTACAGCGAGCCTTTGGGTGGTGGGTTTCCCTTGGAATGATGGGCGAGCCGGGTCACCAGCGCTGTCTGTGTTCGCGGGCGTGAGTGCCCTTTCGTCAATTAGTTTACCCGGATGACCAGGCTTAAAAGTTATTTGTTTGCCGTTAAAAGGAAAAGATGAGTTTTAACTTTTAAGAGGCTTTCAGCCCATTCGACTCAATTCAACACTAACCCAGGCCCAAACAATTTATAATACAAGCCCAGCAACGTATGATAAGAACTTAGGCTTATATTCGAGTATTCGACTAAGCTCGATACAGCTCGTGACTTATTTTTCTTTTAAATTTGATGCTTTATGTTTTTTTCTTAAAAAATAATATGTTATAAACTTACTAAATAAGTAATATACAAGGAAACAATCTAATTTACATGAGTCGATAGATGAGTTACTCTAGCCAGATAAGGTTGATTTTTATACTAACGAACTAGTTGAGCCAAATCAGTTTGAGTTTTTTTTATACAAGTAAGCTACCTACAACTTAAACTCGGTTCAAACATTTATACGAGAAAGCGATTTCATGCCAAATTAACTCGATCTTTTAATGAACTAATTTATACAAGTCGACAAACAAGTTGCTATTCATATATCCCGGCCAAATTAAAGAATTTCACTAATTACAAAATGAAAGAAAGTTGCATAATAATGAGTAGGACCATCAAGATTATTATGTGATTGTAACCATCCAAATTAATTTGGTGAGTTGGATATTCCCCATAATTCTAAGAGCGAGGCAAATCAATTAATCATAACCACCTTTATTGTTACAAGCGTACTTAATAATGAGTTCGAAATAACATGTAAAGGGTTAATGTTTTAAATAGACCAAAACACAAAACTGTTGTTCTGTTAATTAGAAACTATTTTTATGATTTGTGAAATAATACGGACAATCACGTAATTTTACTTTAAAAAACTAGCAATTATCTGAACTAAATATTAGATTTTATCATTTTAGACCTTATTATGAGACATGGTGAATAAGGACGTGACCACCACATCACCCTCATGCCACCTCTACACCACTTGCACCATCATGAGCGTTAGGGCACTCACCACAAAGATTTGATCGATAGAGTAATGGTACATCACCATCTTTTTTTTTTTTTAATTTTCTGTTACAATTAAGTAGAAACTAACTCACGTTCACTACTTACACTCACTAACCCATGACATATGTTTCGATATGCGATAAGCAATTTTTTTTTAAAACGTTCGTTCATTTTGTAAAGACTAGAAGGGTGCCCGCGCAATGCAGCGGGACGGCATTTTACATTTGGCACGTGCATTTAATATTTTGTTATTCTTGTAATAGTTTTACAAAAGTTTATTATGTTTTTTCTAAGCTAAAATTTAAAACAACAAATAAATGAGTTCTGCATGACGACTTGTATATACTCATTAACTTATTGTACCTCACAAAATACAGATCGTTTCAGCAAAAAGTTTACATTAAAATATATAAAAATAAAAACAGATTAAGTTGTAGTCTCAAACGTTTTTTAATATGATAGATTAAAAGATAGAGCTGAAATCCTAAAACATATTAAGTTTTTTTGGTGTATGGGTAGATAATATAAAATTTTATGCAAATATTAGTAAGTGTAAGGTTATTGTGTAACTAATTATAAGGGGTAATGTGTAAATAATGTTATAAATACAATTTTACCCTTAAAATTGATTGTATCTTATGCATTGAATATAGTAAGTGTTCTTATTTTTTTGGTATATTAAAATACCCATCTCATATGCTATATATATATAGATAATATTAATATTTAGCTCATGTAATATATTAATTATACAGAATTAATTAATCTTTGAGTAAATTACAAATTATATCTTTTATTTATATATGAAATTACATGTTATGTCTTTTAGTTTTAATAATTACATACGATGTCATTTTATTAAAAGATTTCCATACATATTGTTTCTTCACATTAACTATCATCTAAATATACAGTTAACTCAATTATGTGTCCCTTCACATGAGGGTATTTTTATCATTTTTTTCACGTCTAATATATTACAAAATTTATAAAAAACAAAAATATTAAATGAAAAAAAAATTAAAAGATATCGGACCGTTAGGTAAGTCGATGAAACCAATCACTCTTGATGTGTGTTCATTCAAGTAATCGTCAAGACTTTTAATGACAACAACCTCCAATAACATTTATTAAAGTAAGAAGTCTAAGTCACAAATCATTTAAAAGGTCGGGAAATCAACAACAAACACCAAAAAAATACACGTACATACTTATCAAACTACTCACACAATAACATAAGCCAGAAATTCAAAGAGCAATGAAATACAAAAAGTGAATCAGGGGTTTTAATCTTACCATCGTTGTTTGTTCGAGTTCAAGTGATTTTAATAGTGTGTGAAATGTTGTAGGTGGTGAAGATGATTGGTATTGGACTATCAAATAGAGGGGTATGATGGATTTAATAGTATTGAACGTAAGAGGAACGCATGTTCACTAACTTACCCAATGATCCGATATCTTTTAATTTTATTTTTCATAGAAAATACTTAAATTTTTATTTATTTAATATATTATATGTGGAAAGAAAATGACAAAAATGAATTTCATGTGAAATATACATAACTGAGTTAACTGTACGTTTAATTGAAAGTTAGTATAAACAACGATAGGTGCGCATATTTTCAAAAAAGGATATTTGATGTAATTATTAAACTAAATGAAATACTATGTAATTTCGTGTATTAATAAATGATACAACGTTGCCATTATTTCGCGTTAATATTCGGTTAGCACGCAAATCAGTTAATCCACGTGTCAAACAATGGTTGGTCCGACGTTTTATACGCGGTTAAGTCCGCGTTTGTTCGTATCTAATGTCTTCCCCACGAATTTATTGCAAATATTAATAAAAACAAAAGAAATAATTTGAAATAGAAACAAATTATCGTTGAAAAGTGAAAACCAAAATCAGTTATCAAAGATCCGTTGTTTCATCTATATATACTCGTTCTTCCCTCTATTTCTTCACATATAGTGATCAATTTCGTTTTGGGGTTATCAATCTTGAAGTTTTTAATCGTCGTTAAACTCACTGTTGGAATATCAATCAGAGGATTACATCATCTGGGGTTAGTTTCTTTTGTTCATTCTAGTAATTTAGTGTTTTCTTTCATCGATTTCTTGCGAATTGTGGTTACTTTCAAGTTTTTTTGTTCATGCTCTGTTTACATTACAT
The DNA here is from genome assembly GCA_024085815.1 of Flaveria linearis. Classification (NCBI taxonomy): domain Eukaryota; kingdom Viridiplantae; phylum Streptophyta; class Magnoliopsida; order Asterales; family Asteraceae; genus Flaveria; species Flaveria linearis. The sequence goes on along the minus strand of CM044011.1, from coordinate 78,260,117 downwards.
CTATCGTTAATTGTGAATCTTGAATTTCAGGGGTCAAACCTGTGATTATTCGGAGTCAATGTTGGTTATGTTTCTTAAATTCGTAGTGTCTACGGAGTTTTATGTCAATTTTGGACTCAATTCTTTGTCTGTTTGATCCCGAAAGTCAAAATGTATATGTGTTCATACGGACAACTCTGTTTACTAGAATCTTGTAATTATGTAAAAATATTCAAGATTTTGGGTTTCATTTGACTGATTTTTCATCGGTTATCATGGTAATTGGAATTAATTTTAAGTTTTCTGCTCATGCTCTGTTTATAAATTAACATTTTTTATTGACTGTGAATCTTGATTTTGGAAGTCAAACCCGTGATTCACCCAATTTTCTTAAGTTCGTAGTATCTGGAATAGAATTTAATTCAAGATCGAAGTTATTGCTAATTTTTACAGAGTTATATCTCAATTTGGGACTAAAATCTTTGTCTGTTTGATCCCGAAAGTTATTGCTAAATTAATAAATTTAAAGTGATAACTGGGTTTAGATTTAAGTTTTCTGCTCATGCTCTGTTAATAAATTAACATTTTTATTGACTGAATCTTGATTCTGAAAGTCAAACCTGTGATTATTCATAGTTGAATTTGATACTGATTTGGTTACTAATTCAACCATCGTTTGTTACATTAGTTTTATCTGGTATAGTGCTTAAGCAAGATGGAAGTTATTGCCAAAATCTACAGAATTATTTGTCAATTTTGGACTTAAATCTTGATCTGTTGGACCCAAAAAGTCAAAATGTATATGAGTTTGTGCTTAAAATTTAGCTTTCCACTTATAACTTTGTATACTAGAATCTTGAAATCTATGGACATCTTCAATATTATCTTCAATTATAATGAATATGTTAAATTGCTTCTTTTTGCAGCTAATAATCTTGAAAAGAAAAAGAAACACCTGTTAATTGCGTTCATGGCTGTGAAGATCAATGGAATCAAAGGGACACAACCCGAAGAACTACTGAGAGCACTGCTCGCACTTTCTTACGATTGGGGCGATGTGTTTGATACGAGCAAAGTAAAAGCTGTTCATCTAAGTGGTGCTATGACTAATATCGTTTATCGAGTCACTTGGCCAAAAAACACAAGTGGTAACGATGAACGAACGGTTTTGGTTAGAATTTATGGTGAAGGGTCTGATATTTTCTTTGACCGTGAAGAGGAAATCCGGACGTTTGAATCAATCTCGACCCATGGGCATGGCCCACGCCTTCTTGCCCAGTTTCCTGAAGGCAGAGTTGAGGAGTTCATACATGCTAAGGTACACATTAGTATTTCATGACATTTTGTTTAAGTTTAAAGGATATAACTAAAGATATATTAGGAGTGTTTGGCATTACATTTTGAAGTAAACAGTTCTTATCAGAATATACCATACACTTTAAGAACATTCATACACTCTAAAGATCTTAATATCTAATTCTTTTTCAATTGTTTTAGACGCTGTCAGCTAGTGATCTTCGTGATCCCGAGATATCTACACTAATTGCAGCCAAAATGAAGGAATTTCACAGTCTTAATATGCCTGGGTCCAAGACTGCAGTTCTTTGGTCAAGAATGAGGTGTGTAAAACTTATAAAGTAAATCACCAAATTTGATTGTAACATTAATATTTTGTGAGATTTAATGTTTGATTTTGTTCCAGAAAGTGGTTGATCAAGGCTAGAAGCTTGTGCTCTCCAGAACACGCAAAAGAATTTCAACTTGATATCTTAGAAAATGAAATCGATACATTGGAAAACAAGTTGAGGAACCAACAAGTTATTGGTTTTTGCCACAATGATTTGCAGTATGGAAACATTATGATCGACGAGAAAACAAGAACCATCACACTAATTGTAAGTTAATTCTACTGAAATCTTTCAAATGCCTTGTATTGTTCTAAAATCTCACCATATATGCCTTGTTTGGTGATTGATACTATATGATTTTTGACGCCATGGGTGTTGATCAAGTTTAAACCTTTTTAATCTTGTGAACCAAACAAGGCCTAAAATAATGAAAAACATTAATTTTACTGGTATTAAATCCAATTTATGTGTTTTTTTAATTTATTAAAACAGGACTATGAGTATGCCAGTTACAACCCTGTGGCTTATGATCTTGCAAATCACTTCTGTGAATGGGCTGCAAATTATCACACTGATACACCACATGTGTTGGATTATAACTTGTACCCAGGTAAAGTTTTCTAATATCTATTTCAAATTTTTACTTATTTTCTGTAGTCAACATTTCAAGATTCTGTTTTGTTATATTGAAGGGTATCTTGGTGACAATTTGAATTAAGTAAAGACTCCAATGTTGCAATTTACTAACTTATGTATGTGATTATTTTTCATGTTTAAAAAAATTGCAGATTTGGAGGAGAGAAAAAGATTCGTGCAGTCATATCTTAGCTCTGCAGGTTAGTTGAATGGTATTTAGCAAACTACTGTTTTACCCTCTTTTTTTTATATCTCAAATAACACTCAGGTTTCATAAAAACAAATCATGGGTTTTCCTTTAAGAAGTTTACTTTACAAAGAAGCATATGAAGTTTGAACTAGTCAAGTTTAACTTTTAAAACATTTATTGTTCTTGTCTTGAAATCAAGAAACATCTTTATAATGTTAAAGTCAAGCATCCTTATCTAAAACTGATCCAAAATGTCAACTTTCTTAAAATTGACCAAAAAGCATATTTAATAACAGAAACTTACTGAATATGCTGCCTTTCTAGTATTGTATCTTATAATATTAGCTACAAACTATGTCATACAATACAAACCTACAATACGCGTTGGACAAGGCTTGTCTTGTTGATAGACTGATGGTCTGTTTCATTGATGTTTATAGGAAACCAACCGCGTGATACAGACGTAGATCAGCTTATCGACGATGTGGAGAAATACACTCTTGCAAATCATCTTTTTTGGGGATTATGGGGATTAATCTCGGTACTTATTTTTTCAATTTCTTTAATATTCATTTAATGTTTAAAGAAGGGTTCTTATAAAGAAGTATTCTTATTCCCATTTTTTGATCTTTTGCACAGGGCTATGTTACTAAAATTGAGTTTGATTACATGGGGTATGCTAAGCAAAGATTTAGTCAGTATTGGTTGAAGAAGCCCCAACTGTTGAAGGAATAAAAATCCAATAGTGTTGATTCATATGCTACATGTAATACATTCTTTTTGGTTGTAAATGTTGTATGTACGTGGTAAATGATATAGGGTGCTATTGATTCGCTGAATTCTTTTATATAACCATGTAAATGTAAATTTGGCTTTAATCCTAAACGCTAATCCGCATATGAGCTTTTAAATTAAACAAAAGGAGTATCTAATGAAGACTAAGTAGTGAAGAATAACAAATTGACAAGTCATCTGATATCTATAAAGTTTCACTTCCTATACATTAAAATATTAGAGTTTGAAAGAACGATTAATATTTTGTTATTATTTATTGTCGGTGCCCTCTTTTTGTGTAGATGCTTCGACCCATCAATGCTCCAATTCCACCGTCAGAACTCAATGTTAATGGTCCAATACGAATGTTATGTTTATTTTTATTTGAAATAATGCATGATATGAAACAATAAGATTCAAAGATCAAACATACACCACTTTTTTCCAATCTAAGTGCTTATTGCCTCCCCTTTGTCTTAATCAAAAGTAAGAATTATAACATACTTCCTCCAGTACTTTATACACTGAAGGAAGCAGCCTTAAATTTTATAATATCATTTATATAAAGTTTATACTTTAGAGCATTAGTCTATAATTATAAGGTATAATATTGTAAAAAACTTTAAAATAAACAGTATATAAGTTTCAAGATTAAACTACACTAGGAATCATAAATATCAGCTATTAATTTGAGTTCTTCAAGTTAGAAGTATGATGTTTGATTTAGGCCACAGCTAATTGCACGCCCTGTCAGATGATACCCGGACGCCCTTTGACTTTTTTCACGGCCCGTGAAGGGCCTCACGAGCCGTGAGGTGTTCGAAATTTAATTTTCACAACTACATCTACTCACGGCCCGTGTAGGAACAAACGGCCCGTAAATGTCCACACCCACGGCCCGTTAAGAAGCTCCATAACGGCCCGTGAGGCCCGTCACGGGCCGTAGTTGTCCTTCTGAGAATTTACTTTCCTCGATTTGCGTGCACTTTTAAATTTTATAATTATGTGACGCGACGTATTATTCCTTGATTCGATTTAAGATTCTATATAAACCGTTATATATATGACTTGTTATATACGGTTAGTGAGAAACGAAACAGTTAAAATGTCTTCTCGTGGAGGTAGTGGAAGACGTCAAAATGAGTCCTCTTCAAACTCACGAGATATTGTGGAAAGTATTCCTGATCCAATAGATAACCATAATTGGCAGAACGGGAGGAACTGGTCTCAGAATGTTATTCACTTTATACGTAACGGTGATTCCCAAACATGTAGAGTGTATTACATGGGTCATTCCGATATTCCTTTACAATTTTGGCGTGAATTACTCGGAAACATGTCTTTAGGTACAGAGGTATGATTTAAAGTTTTTTTTTGTATATTTTATTTTATTATAAAATTCTAACAATTAAAATAGTTGTTATTTTATAGCATGTTCAGGCGTGGACAAATAGACTCACAATATGGAGATACGAAGAAATACGTAGAACCGAAGAGTTGCCGGGTAGTGATCGTTGGACGATTCTCCCATTTGAGTGGTTTAACTTAATATACTCGGGGTCCGTTAATGGTAACGAATATGGAGACGGGAGTGACTGTCTATATCCCGCGTTATGGGAAGTTGATACGGTAATACTGTTTTCATGTTTTACAATAAAAATCATGAATTTATAACCGTGAATTAAATTGTTTTGTAGGTTTACGTACCAATGACTGATGACGAAGAAAATTGGTATCTTTTTAAGATTTCTATGGACTCACTACAAGTTCGTATATATTCTCCATACGAATGCCGACCAAATACGTGTGATGATTCATGGTGCATTCATCGTAATGCCCGAACGATTTTCGTACAATTCGAATCGTACTTTTTACATTTTCTGTCACGTATACAATATTGGCAGCACTCCGGACAAGGAGAAATCGAAGAACTGGTGGTATCGGGTGAAACCGTTTGGCCTCCTAACGCCGGTCATATTGGACGAGATTCGGGAGTTGTAATTTGTATGTTATTGCGTAAGTTGGTTCAAAATAGATCTTTAGAGTGGCAAGAGTTTAGCTTACAGGATGCTTGCTTTAGATTCCGAAGATTTATGGCAGACGAACTGTATTGTAGACGTGTAATGTAGAACAGTAATTAAATATTTTATTAAAACATAAACGTTTATTAGTACACTTTATTAAAAACAATAAACCGTTATTATCACACAAAAATAAAACACATAATTTTTAATCTTCTTGATCTTTATAAAAGATCCAAGCCGCAAAATGGTTAAAAGAAATTCCAAAATTCTCCCGATATCTTTCTTGAGTTCTTGTCATAATATCCGTATCATTCCATAACGTAATCGATTTTTGTAAACGTCTTTGTAGAGCTGGTGAAATGTCATGACCTTCCTTCTCAAGTCAGACCACTTGTTGCTAAGTTCACGAGTGGTGCGATATTCTTCACGTTCGAGAATTTGATGAAAACGAGTTGAAACACGGTTCCAAAATATTGAATTTGGAGGGATAGTTCCTGAATTTTCGGTACAAGATCTTACTAAAGTGACCTCCTCTTCATCCGTCCACGGATTTTGATCACTTGTAGCACTCATCGTTTGGGTATTGAGTAAATTTGTGTGAATTGATTGTGTGAAGTGGTTGAATTTATAGACTTAAAAAATTATTATACACCCCGTGAGGGACTTTACGGGCCGTTTCATTGTCACCATACGGGCCGTATAGTGTCAACGGTTGATTTTTAAAAATTACAAAGTCTCACGGGCCGTGAGAATTGTCACGGGCCGTTTGGCAAATATGTAACGGGCCGTGAGGACCGTCACGACCGTGAGGCCGGATAATATATAGGACCTCACAGCCCATTTGTTCATTTACACCCCCTAAACACACATACGATTTACTCTGTCACGACCTCCGTATTTTCATCATTTTCATACCACCGACTCCTTACTACGGTACGTATGCAAATTCGTATTTTATTTTTGTGTATTTATCGTTTAAATATATTAAAATTTTATTTCAAAAATCTGAAAAATCTGAAATATTGGGGGGTTACGGGCCGTGAACAGGTTTCACGGGCCGTAACCGTTTGAATTTTCAAAGGGTGACGGGCCGTGACTTCCTTTCACGGGCCGTAACCCTTTGAAAATTCAGAGGGTTACAGGCCGTGAGTCAGCTTCACGGGCCGTAACCCTTTTTGTTGTTCTTGTGAATTTAATTTTTTTTTGCAGATTATGCCGCCCCGCAAACGTACACGTCCAGAGACTGAGCCCGAGGGTCAGGGTGACTTTCTGGACCCACACCCTGATCTTTGTTTTCCGGGGGAGACACAGCCACGGCTTAAGCTGTGGAAGCTGATTGGACGTCCCCTGAAGGGGACACGCACCATCGACTGGGACGTGCTAGAGGAGGTCGGAGACATAGCACGTGCCTAGGATATCGTTGAGCTGGACGGAGAGACGCCGTGGAGGCGGATGTTTGATTTGGGATCGAGGAGGGGCTACCGGGAGCTGAGGTTGCAGTTTTTGTCTACGTTTGTGTTCACTCCCGCCACTGAGGATGAGGACCCCCGCGAGCACATAGCGGTTCGATTTATGCTGGGGAGCGGTAGGTACGAGTTCACCCTCGCTCAGTGGGCGGTGACTATTGGGTTTTACACCCACGAGGAGACGCAGGATCCTCGTTTTTATTCTGACGAGGTCCAGTCGGAGGCGGCTCCTTTGGTCGGATGGTGGCCGACCATTTCCGACCAGCCGTGGGAGGGCGCCATTAGGGCGACCTCCATTAGGGATCCTTTGCACCGGTATCTACACCGGTGCATTGCCGGCACCATTGCCTGCAGAGACCAGAGCATGGAGCAGGTGTCGCTCCTTGACTTATTTTTTCTGAGGGCCTTGCTTTCACCTAGACGGGTGAATCTAGGTCACTGCATGACCGCCTATTTTTTGAGCGTCATTTAGGGCAAGGTAAAAAAATATTTATATTAATTCTTAATAAATAAGTATTATCTATTATGCGATTCATAATTATGCCTATTATTTGATTGTTTTGCAGATGGATAGCCCGATTGTTTGCGGCTCGTACATCACCGTCATTGCCTCGCGCTTAGGGTTGTTTACGGACGCCCTAATTGCGAGGCTGACGACGGACACGCCGCCTCGGATTTTGGGTCGACAGACCGTCATGGCCATGGGGATTGCCGCCAAATTTGGCGACGGCCTCCGATGGTCCACTGATGTGTCACACCCCGACCGACGGCGGAATCATCGGAGCGGACGAGGGAATGATTGATTGTTCATAACTCATGATTGTCTAATAGTGAAAGTAATATTAAAATCAGATTACAGGATAACATGAATTTAACAGATACAAATACAACAGTTAAAGTCACAAATAGTAATTGTCTTTTGTTTTGACTAAGTTCGGGTCTTATATGAGCATGTAGAAGTCCACTAACTTGCTTAACCTGAAATCATGTGAGAAAATAAAGTCAGCTAACGAATTAGCTGGTGAGTAATCACAGTTTTTGAGTATACATATAGATTGATTGATTGATTGAGAATAATCCAATTCACAAGGTAACGTTAAGACTTATATTGCAATAGTAAAGCATATAGATAAACCGACACAATAACAACCCCTTGACGTGACACTTGCATATAATAGACTCCACACATACACCATAGATTGACTCCTGCCTCTGGCACAATCACCACTCGAAAGCCATATGGGGTGGGTTATCCAAACCAGTAGATCTACCATTGATACCAGGATTGATTGATTGAATTAGGGTTTTAATTACTGTCGTCCAGTTGATCATAGTATGTTCACATAATTGCAAGTAATAACATAACCTGTCTTGAATTGAATTTAGAATGAAATAACAATAGAATATCATGATTGAATATATTGTATCACATGATTTCCCCCAAATAAGAAATGATATAAAAAGGGATATGAATACTCACCCGATTGATAAGATTAGAATCTGGATGTGATAGATTAGACACCAATGATTTCCTTATGATTAACCTAAGGAACGGTGTCTCAAATTAGAATAATAATGATTTGGGAATTTGGGAATGTATTAGGATTTCCATTGGGTCTTGAATGGTAGTTTAAATAAACTAATTTTTATTTAGTTTGAATGTCTTGAAATAAATAAACGAATTTGTTGAAAGTGATTATATCTAGAATTTAATAGGAGTTTATGCATATAAGTTATACATATATACAATTTATTAATTAATTGTATATGTATAATTATATACATAATTATATATAATCATGTAATTATATATAATTATATGTATAATTATATACATAATTATATGTATATAAATTTATACATAAGTAAGCATAACTATATATTGTATGTTAATTATATACATAAGTTATAAATTGTGTACGATTATGTAAAATTATATACATGTAATTTAATCAAATAAAAGTTATTTCGATAATTGGATAATATATACCTATGTATATATATTGGATTCAATTTATTTATTGTATAATTATATATTATACACTAATTATAAATTGGTAGAAAATATAATTAGTTATTTTATTTATTTAAAACAAATAAAAATAAATGAATAAAATGTAAAAATAAATTTCAGAAAGTAATTAAGTGGTTTTAAAAATTTTTAATGTTTGTAAAAATATTTTTATGATTTTTAGAATTTTTTTTCTGAATTTTTAAAGCTTAAAAAGAGGTTTTAAAAAAATGTGTAGGTGCCCGGGGTCAAACCCGGGACCTATTGTTTGACATGGGAGCATTGTACCAGTGAACCAGAGGGCCTAAGCCGCGGTTAAGTTGGGTTCCAATTGATTATAAGCATGTCTAACCCGTTTCCCCCAAACCCAATATGAACCCTAGATCGAATCAACCTAAATCGATCCCCAATTTGATGATGTTTACTTTAATAATCATAGGGCTTTGATTGCCCGTGTAAATTCGAGTATGTATGTACGTTCAATTACCTATATGGTGATGGATTGAAGACGAACAGAATGAAGAACAGACACGACTATGCAAGAATCGGTTCAGGTGGCAAACGTTGATGAAACCCAAATTCAATGTACAGAAAGCTTCCTAAGGGTTTGGTGAATGAAAACCCTCTGTCAATTGTTGTTTAAAATGCTTCGAAGGTAGGTGTTGATTAGGTTGCAGGTCCGTGGTTGAGAGGATGTCGAGTGGGGTGTTTTTGGTTGTTTTGGATGAAATCTAAACTCAAGGAAGATTATAAATGGTTCAAGATTCGTTAATGCGATGTTACTTTTGATTTTAAAATTGTGTAGTGCGATCGATTTGAGAATCTTGGTCGGCCGAAGAACGTGGGTGTTTAGATCGCACTACCGATTTTATTTTTCAAATTAAGGTGGGGCATGTGTTCGATTCATGCATGCGAGGCTGTCGGGAGTTTTAAATTTGATTGAAATCGAGTGTTTCGGAAGGTTGTGGCTTGCCGGAGAGTCGGCCGGAGTTTGGCCGACGGTGAGGGTGGTTCGACGGGGGAGAATGAGTTTTAAAAGGAAATTTCACATTTGGTCTCTGTGGTTTATAACATTGTTAAAACAAAACTAAAGTTTTGTTTTAGTTTAAATAAATTACCATTTGACCCTTGATGTTTGAGAGGTTATTATTTTATGTGGAAAGGTTATCATTTTATGTATAAATATTAGTTATAGGTTTTAATATAATTAAACTATTTTTTTTCATTATTATTATTATTATTATTATTATTATTATTATATATTGTGATTATTAGAATTAAAAATCAACGTATTGTACAAAATTAATTTTCTTTTATTTAGCGCAAATACGCGATGTTACAGTCTCCACTGCTTTAGGAAATTTCGTCCCGAAATTTTAATCACGAGGAGGCTGAAACGAAAAGATGAGGATACTTGGATTTCATTTGGTCCTCACGTTCCCAGGTGAACTCTGGTCCACGTTTAGACTCCCAGCGGACTTTGACAATAGGTATCCGACTGCGTTTTTTTGTTTGACTTCCCGATCCATAATTTCCACAGGTTTCTCAATAAAGTGCATAGATTCATCAATCTGGACTTCGTCGAGTGGAATGTGGAGATTTTTATCGGCAAGACATTTCTTGAGGTTTGAAACATAAAACGTCGGATGTATATTGCTGAGCTCTTGGGGTAGTTCAAGCTTGTAGGCTACTTTCCCCAATTCGCTCGTGTTCTTTGAATGGACCTACGTAACGAGGTGCTAGTTTCCCTTTCTTTCCAAAGCGAATCACTCCCTTCCAAGGTGATACCTTAAGAAGTACGAGATCACCGACATTGTATTCCATGGGTTTATGTCTTTTATCAGCATAATGCTTTTGACGATTTCTAGCAGCGACCAAGTTATCACGGATCTTATGAATTTTGTCGGTTGTTTCTTGTATCAATTCTGGACCAGTAATCTGTGATTCACCAACTTCAGACCATACAAGGCCTCAAATGGTGCCATCTGTTGGTCTGGTAACTGTTATTGTAAGAGAATTCAATCAACGGAAGATGAGAATCCCACGATCCACTGAAATCAATGACACAAGCCCGGAGCATATCCTCGAGGGTTTGTATCGTTCTTTCAGTCTGACCGTCGGTTCGCGAATGATAAGCTGTGCTAAGATTCAGTTGAGTTTTGAGAGTTGATTGGAGACTTTTCCAGAAACGAGAGATGAAGCGACCATCACGATCAGAGATAATATCTTTACTTGACAATAGATTGTTTAGGAAGACTACCATCACGTAATCAGGTTTTGATGATAACTCACAATGAAAGTCGATAGATAAGGAATAAATGGTTTGATGTAGCTAGATCGAGTCAAAACATGAAGATAAAAGAAATCGATTTAAGAATTTAAATGTTCCAAGTTAGGATTCAAAATCAACCTAAAATGATCGGGTCTCTTTTCAAATTCAGAGATCATGCTTTGGCTTGATAGGTCGAAACACTAACATTATTTCACCCTTCAAGTTACTACATGCGTCTCGTCACTTGATTACAACCATGGTAAGTTGGAGATCAAGAAATGAGAATAGTCATCAAGGTATGGTTTTCACCCCTAACTTGATGGTGTATTCTCAAGGTATGACCACTAACTTACCAATCAAAAAGTTCGATCTGAGAATCTTCAGAAATAAGACGAGATAACTCACTATGGGATTCACTCCTATCTTAACGATGAATTTTACAAAAACAAAATATAACAAGATAAACTTCTTCATCAAAATCCAGAATTCACTCCTACTTTGATGAGGTCGTTTCATTTGAGAAAATGCAATCCATAAGAATGATATTATCATCAAGGTATGAATTTCACGCGTATCTTGATGATTGAGCTTGATTTTAACAAGAAAACAATCGAAGATTGACATTTGTCACCAAAGTACGGGTTTCAATCCTATTTTGGTGAGATCATATCATTTGTGAAATGCAAGTTCCAAAGTGAATAATTGAAGTCAGTCCTCGAGATAAGGAAATCACCCTAATCCAGAGGATGAAATTTCGTAAAACACATCATTGGAAACCATTTATTAAAATGAATAAAGATTCATCACCAAAGTAAGGGAATCACCCCTGTTTTGATGAGTTAGAATCATTTAGGACACTCGTATCTCCCACGGTGCATGCGGTTCAAAGTTCGACTTAACAACGAAAGGAAAAATATTTCAATTAGAAATTTAGAAATTTTCAAATTACATCAATGTAACAAAAGAAAATCACGATTACAAATCTTGAATTACATCATGAAGATGAAATCAAGGACAAGAATTATTCAACACCACATCATTGGTGGCTCGAGCTTGTTGGGAATTGATGTTGAAAGCACGTCCTTGAGCCGTAGGAACCAGGCTGACAAGTTGAGGGCATCGATTGCGAAAATGGTTCGGATCACCACATTGATAGGATGCACGACCCTGGGTAATTGCAGGAGGATGTTGGTGAACTGGTGCATTGGTCGGAGCTTTAGCAGCACTCCTGTACACGTTGAATGTATGACCCAAACAACCACAGTTTGTGCATTGACGACACTGAATGTTAGCGGGATGGTGATAACTGCAGTTGTTACACTGCGGATAGGGTCCAGCGTATGACTTTTTCATTAGTGATTGGTTGTTTACTGCTGGTTGACGAGTTTGAGGGACTTGATTAATTGGTACAGCAGGGGTAATTACCGCAAAGTTTTGAGATTGAGCCTTCCTCTTCTTGTTCTTGGAAAGCTCGGCTTGGTCGGATTTGACGGTTTTGTTAGGAAGTTTATCGGTATTTTTCTTCGATCCTTTCCTGGTTAAGGAACCAGCTTTCACATGATTATCGGTTAACTGCGCAGCCAGCCTGATAGCATCTTCTAGCGTTGAAGGATTCCTTCCTAGCACCGTATCCTGAATCTGCATGGGTAGACCACCGATGTATTTCTCGATGGCTCGAGAGGTAGGGGTAGCAAGATGCGGTACAAGAAGGCTCAGTTCGTGGAATCGGTTAGTGTATGCGAGGTTCTCGCCACTGTCTTGGGTTAATTCCCAGAACTCAGCTTCCAGTTTCCGGACTTTGTTTCTTGGGCAGAACTCTTTAGTCATGAGCTCCTTAACTTCAGTCCATGTTAAGGCTAGAGCAATTTCAGTTCCACGGGTTCGTTTCTCTCCGTTCCACCAAGTAAGTGCGCGGTTCTGAAGAACACTTGTGGCATACCGGACTTTCAGATTTTCAGGGCATTCGCTGTTTAGGAAAGTGTTCTCGATGCTTTCGAACCACTGTAGTAATCCGGTAGCACCTTCAGTTCCACTGAACTTAGTGGGGTTGCAAGAACTGAAATGTTTGTAAGTACAAGTTCGGGGAGGGTTTGGTGCAGTTGGGTTTTGAACAACATTGTTGCCTTGGTACAAATGGGTAAGTAGAGTTGGGATGACCGCGGTAACTTCACGTGCTACAATAGCAGCAATCTTACGGCCAGAGTTTCTAGACCATGAACGGATTTGACGAGAAGACATTCTGACATATCATTAAGATATTTTATGAGAATTGGATAATATGAGCTATGAAAACGACAATCGGGAATTTGGCATAATAACAATGATATGTTCCGAGTGTAATCGTTTGATTCGTAAATCAAAGCGAGTACGTTGACTAATCAAAATGTTATGTCCAACACAACCTTATTGAAGACATGCGTACCTATAAGCAGATACTCATCCCGAGGGTTCCCAGGTAAGGTAGACAGATCCATCGGTTGATTTGGATTTATACGAATACCTTGCCTAGACAGAACACCCCGAGATACAGGCATCCCACTCTTCCAGCATAGCATGTTTCAAGTTGTAAGACACAGACTTTGATGAATTTAAAAACCATGAATAACAATCGAGTTTTGGAGTTTGAAATCACTTGAATTAGGCACACAATGCCTTAGAATATGAGTTAAGATTCGTGTGTGCATTGATAAGATTCAAAGTATTCGAAGAATCACATAAGGCATATAATCACATAATCAAGTATAAACATGTAAAGCACATATAATCCTATCTATGCATATAAAATACATGAGAGAACTCATGTGTAAAGGTACTTAGTTATAGTCTAGGTCATTCCATTTCTAATAACCTAATTCCCTATAACCATGGCTCTGATACCAATCTGTCACACCCCGACCGACGGCGGAATCATCGGAGCGGACGAGGGAATGATTGATTGTTCATAACTCATGATTGTCTAATAGTGAAAGTAATATTAAAATCAGATTACAGGATAACATGAATTTAACAGATACAAATACAACAGTTAAAGTCACAAATAGTAATTGTCTTTTGTTTTGACTAAGTCCGGGTCTTATATGAGCATGTAGAAGTCCACTAACTTGCTTAACCTGAAATCATGTGAGAAAATAAAGTCAGCTAACGAATTAGCTGGTGAGTAATCACAGTTTTTGAGTATACATATAGATTGATTGATTATTGAGAATAATCCAATTCACAAGGTAACGTTAAGACTTATATTGCAATAGTAAAGCATATAGATAAACCGACACAATAACAACCCCTTGACTTGACACTTGCATATAATAGACTCCACACATACACCATAGATTGACTCCTGCCTCTGGCACAATCACCACTCGAAAGCCATATGGGGTGGGTTATCCAAACCAGTAGATCTACCATTGATACCAGGATTGATTGATTGAATTAGGGTTTTAATTACTGTCGTCCAGTTGATCATAGTATGTTCACATAATTGCAAGTAATAACATAACCTGTCTTGAATTGAATTTAGAATGAAATAACAATAGAATATCATGATTGAATATATTGTATCACATGATTTCCCCCAAATAAGAAATGATATAAAAAGGGGATATGAATACTCACCCGATTGATAAGATTAGAATCTGGATGTGATAGATTAGACACCAATGATTTCCTTATGATTAACCTAAGGAACGGTGTCTCAAATTAGAATAATAATGATTTGGGAATTTGGGAATGTATTAGGATTTCCATTGGGTCTTGAATGGTAGTTTAAATAAACTAATTTTTATTTAGTTTGAATGTCTTGAAATAAATAAACGAATTTGTTGAAAGTGATTATATCTAGAATTTAATAGGAGTTTATGCATATAAGTTATACATATATACAATTTATTAATAAATTGTATATGTATAATTATATACATAATTATATATAATCATGTAATTATATATAATTATATGTATAATTATATACATAATTATATGTATATAAATTTATACATAAGTAAGCATAACTATATATTGTATGTTAATTATATACATAAGTTATAAATTGTGTACGATTATGTAAAATTATATACATGTAATTTAATCAAATAAAAGTTGTTTCGATAATTGGATAATATATACCTATGTATATATATTGGATTCAATTTATTTATTGTATAATTATATATTATACACTAATTATAAATTGGTAGAAAATATAATTAGTTATTTTATTTATTTAAAAAAAATAAAAATAAATGAATAAAATGTAAAAATAAATTTCAGAAAGTAATTAAGTGGTTTTAAAAATTTTTAATGTTTGTAAAAATATTTTTATGATTTTTAGAATTTTTTTTCTGAATTTTTAAAGCTCAAAAAGAGGTTTTAAAAAAATGTGTAGGTGCCCGGGGTCAAACCCGGGACCTATTGTTTGACATGGGAGCTTGTACCAGTGAACCAGAGGGCCTAAGCCGCGGTTAAGTTGGGTTCCAATTGATTATAAGCATGTCTAACCCGTTTCCCCCAAACCCAATATGAACCCTAGATCGAATCAACCTAAATCGATCCCCAATTTGATGATGTTTACTGTAATAATCATAGGGCTTTGATTGCCCGTGTAAATTCGAGTATGTATGTACGTTCAATTACCTATATGGTGATGGATTGAAGACGAACAGAACGAAGAACAGACACGACTATGCAAGAATCGGTTCAGGGGGAACGTTGATGAAACCCAAATTCAATGTACAGAAAGCTTCCTAAGGGTTTGGTGAATGAAAACCCTCTGTCAATTGTTGTTTAAAATGCTTCGAAGGTAGGTGTTGATTAGGTTGCAGGTCCGTGGTTGAGAGGATGTCGAGTGGGGTGTTTTGGTTGTTTTGGATGAAATCTAAACTCAAGGAAGATTATAAATGGTTCAAGATTCGTTAATGCGATGTTACTTTTGATTTTAAAATTGTGTAGTGCGATCGATTTGAGAATCTTGGTCGGCCGAAGAACGTGGGTGTTTAGATCGCACTACCGATTTTATTTTTCAAATTAAGGTGGGGCATGTGTTCGATTCATGCATGCGAGGCTGTCGGGAGTTTTAAATTTGATTGAAATCGAGTGTTTCGGAAGGTTGTGGCTTGCCGGAGAGTCGGCCGGAGTTTGGCCGGCGGTGAGGGTGGTTCAACGGGGGAGAATGAGTTTTAAAAAGGAAATTTCACATTTGGTCTCTGTGGTTTATAACATTTGTTAAAACAAAACTAAAGTTTTGTTTTAGTTTAAATAAATTACCATTTGACCCTTGATGTTTGAGAGGTTATTATTTTATGTGGAAAGGTTATCATTTTATGTATAAATATTAGTTATAGGTTTTAATATAATTAAACTATTTTTTTTCATTATTATTATTATTATTATAATTATTGTGATTATTAGAATTAAAAATCAACGTATTGTACAAAATTAATTTTCTTTTATTTAGCGCAAATACGCGATGTTACATGATGGTGGTCGGACCATCTGGGAGCCGGTGCCGGACGTTGGTGAGGAGGAGGAGCAGCCGGCGCCGCAGCAGCAGCCGCAGCCCCAGCCACACGCCAGAGCACCCATCCCACCGCCTGTTCCCAGGACCATCATTCGGCAGATTCCGCCGACGGGGGAGTTTATGGCAGAGTCACTACATTTGGCGCGCCTGTCCCACGCCTTGCTAGTATGGATGGCGGATGCATACAGCATTTTTTCTGCTAGCCAGGGTATCGACCTCCCCCCTCGGCCGGAGTTGCCTCCGTTTGTCAGACGACCTGCGGGTGATGACGAGGAGGCTGCTGGTGGTGGTGATGCGGAGGATGCTGGTGGTGGTGATGCTGGTGGTGGTCATGACGCATAGATAGTAGAATTTTATTGTTTTATTTACCTTTCATGTAAAAAATTGAAAAATTATGTTTATATATTATGAGTTATTTTGGATGACGTTTAAATGTTTAATTATATGTTTACCATTGGTTGTGCTTGTGGAGTAAGTGATTTGTACGAATAATATTAAATCAACCTTTTGGAGAATAAAATCAGTACTTGAACCTACTCGTCCCACAGAAAGAAATATATAATCCTTCAGAAAATCCGACGCCAGGCTCTGCAATTATATAAACATACTTGAATCTCAGTCGGAAAAGTTGCACTGAAAAACATACTTGAATCTTGTCACACCCTCAATTTCCACAAACGGGATTTTACCGTTAGGCGTGTGACATACCAGGTCTCAGACACGGTCATATCAAACGACACTATATGAGTTTAAAAATAAACGTTTGATTTAAATCAGAGTACATAAAAGAAATGATTAACAGTGCGGAAGCGTAAAACTGAAATGTAAACTATACTGAAAGTCTGAAAATGTTATGCCAAAACAAATATTCAATGCAACTAAATGAAACTGATGAATGAATGTCCTGAGTGCGTCCTTAATCGTGCATCATGAGCTTAAGCGTTCCTGTGACCTGAGAAAAACATGCTAAAATGTGTCAACATAAAGTTGGTGAGTTCACAGGTTTAATCAACAAGAAATGTGTTCGTAAGCGTTTCCATGTTTTGCGTTTCAATGGTGTAGTATATAGAGCATATCGTTAGGTAGCTAGCCTATGTTCTTGTTACTTAGCGTTTCGAACCGAAGCTGATTGTTTGCGTCTTATATGTGTTTGTTGTATCCCAGTCACGTCTCATCAGACCATGACAATGTGTTTCCACCACGTCTTAACCGACCGTGGCAATCGTTGTGTTAGGTCAATCAAGCACCCGTTTGACCTCCAATCAAGCTAGCGCGACTAGCCCGGGCGGGGTTTGTCAGATCCAGTAGTACTACTCAAAATTACCTCGCTAATCCCATTACTAACGGTTCGAGTGTGTCAGGACATGTTGTGTGTTTGCACTAACGTAACAAGCGATATCAATAATACTAAAAACTATTTATAAAATATGTTTGCATGTTTTCTCCCCCAAAAAGGAAAGAAAGTAAAATAGGGGCCGTGAATACTGACCTTGAGTGTAAAGCAACAAGTATATGTAAACGCAAAAGATCGGGTTTCCAGTTAACCTGTGTTTCATTCAGATATATATATAATTAATATTATTTATTAACTACAAATATAAGAGTCATACGGTTTCGCGTTCGCGTTTCGGTTCGATGTCGGTTGTCGATGTTTGCCTTGTGTACACAAACACACTCGTATGCAAAATATATATATCAATTCCAAGTATATAGTATATGCCATACTCAATATTTATCTTATATATTATAAATCACACTCACTACTATATATATCATATATATATATATATATCCATGCAAACTCACAATGTAACACACATACACACACCACTTATATATAATATACATATTACCCACTAAGTAAAATAAATAACTCATGCATATTATATACTTACACACAAACACATGCATACATACGTAAAGCACACACACACAAACTTAAGAATCCCATGCGCCCCACTATGGGCTGCCCTTGGCTTCCACGCACACCTAAACATACATCATGCATACATACAACTCATGCGCTCATTTTATCACCACCATGGCCTCATGCGCCTATAGGCACCTCATGCGCCCAAAGATTTTTAATCCATACATACATGCCCACATTCACAGCCACACACATACACGGCTGAATTGCTTCATAAACCCACGATGAATACATACATGTACACACGGTTTCACACCCATACATTATAATCGCAGGAGTATATATATGTATATATCTACACACACGAACACATATACATTACCGTCTCATACGAACAATCGAAAAGATACATATACCCGCGGTTTCACATACACATATATGCTTACAAGAACCCTTACATGCACATTCATATGCATACGCAGAAGATATTTCTAACTTCATATGCAAAACGTATACATACATTCATATGCAGAAAGCACATACATACATATATATGCATACAACACATACATTATACATACATATCGTAACATATATATATATATACACAGAAAGCACACGCTCACAACGTCGAACACATGCGAAACCGATCAATGCAGCCCGTAACGAACCCAAGATTGAAACCGAAATTGAAACCGTGACGAACGTAAAAACTAAAAACAATAAAACTCGTACCGGACAGGATGCGGAGGAAGAGAGGATCCCACCGATGCTACTCTACTCCGAACCGCGACTGCCGAATGCTAAAAACACGGTTTTCAATTGTGATAATCGACTGAAATAGATATCGCAGATTAGGATAGTTTGCGGTATAACGACGTCGTTGCTTGATGATGGATTCACGATGGTACACGGCTGTGGATGGGAGCAACCGCTGGAATACTTGCAAACCTATCGTCCACAATGGTGTTGAGAGGGAACGGTTTAGGGTTTACGGGTGTGAAAGCCAATGTGTTTTTGAATGGGAGGAAAACGTGGATCGGGAGCATTATAGGGTTAATATAATAGTATAATAATAAGTTTAGTAATTATCATTCCAACTAATTTATTTTAATTATTTTCGGATGGAAAAGTGGTTGCATTAATCAAATATAATAATAATAAATTAAGTAATAATAATAATAATTACTTCCATCTAATAAACAGAATGAGATTAGGCAATGAAAGTGGTGTTAACCTGAAAGCTCGGGTTGTCACATCATCCCCTTGTTAAAAGAATTTTCGTCCCGAAAATTAAGATATTACGCTCGATTAAATGCATGAGATTCCAGTGGGTTCAATCAATTGTGTGAGATTCAGCTAGAGTTAGTGGTTTGTAACGTGTCTGACATGTATGGTTTGACAGAGTTGTGACATCATCCCCTTATTGAAGGAAATTTCGTCTCGAAATTTGAAGAAAAAGATATCTCAAGAGTGAATACCTTATGAAGTAGGTATCTGATCGTTGAACAGTTGTGGGTACTTCTTCTTCATTTGATCCTCGCGTTCCCAGGTAAACTCTGGTCCACGCTTTGAGTTCCATCGGACTTTGACAATGGGGATACGACTGTGTTTGAGTGTTTTGACCTCTCGGTCCATAATTTCCACTGGTTCCTCGATGAAACGTAGTTGTTCGTCAATATGTATTTCTTCTAACGGAACGACGAGAGTCTCGTCTGCAAGGCATTTCCTCAGGTTTGAAACATGGAACACATCGTGTACTCCACTGAGTTCTTCGGGTAGGTTCAGTTGATAGGCTACGGGGCCAACCCGTTTGACAATCTCAAACGGTCCCACGTACCTAGGGTTTAGCTTTCCACGTTTCCCGAAACGAATTACACCCTTCCAAGGTGACACTTTCAACAGTACCTTGTCACCAATTTGAAATTCAAGTGGTCGGCGACGTTTATCAGCATAACCCTTCTGTCTGTCACGTGCTGCTGCCATACGGTTACGAATCTGCACGATCTTCTCAGTCGTCTCGTGCACAAGTTCAGGACCGGTAAGTTGAGTTTCTCCAACTTCCGCCCAACAAATAGGTGATCGGCACTTACGCCCATACAGTGCCTCGAATGGAGCAGCCTTGATTGACGTGTGATAACTATTATTGTATGAAAATTCCACTAATGGTAGGTGAGTTTCCCAACTGTGGCCGAAATCAATCACGCAGGCGCGCAACATGTCTTCCAAAGTCTGAATCGTACGCTCACTCTGGCCATCTGTTTGAGGATGATAAGCCGTACTCATGTCTAACCGTGTTCCCAGTGCTCGTAATGATTGCCAGAAATGTGAGGTGAATCAAGCGTCACGATCAGAGATAATGGAAATTGGCACACCGTGCCGAGAGACTATTTCTCTTAGGTAAATACGTGTTAGCTTTTCCATTCTATCAGTCTCTCTGATTGGTAAGAAGTGTGCGGATTTCGTCAAACGATCTACAATTACCCAAATGGTATCGCATCCGCTGGGAGTCCGAGGTAGTTTCGTGATAAAGTCCATAGATATCTGCTCCCACTTCCATACGAGAATATCTGGTTGTTGAAGTAAACCAGATGGTCGTTGATACTCCACCTTAACCTTAGAACAGGTTAAGCATCTGCTTACATATGTGGCTATGTCAGCTTTCATGTTCGGCCACCAGTAAAGGACCTTTAGGTCGTGATACATCTTGTCTGAACCCGGATGTATAGAATACCGTGACTTATGCGCTTCGTCCATTACCATCTCTCGTAGGTCTCCATACAAAGGAACCCATATTCGGTCCATGAAGTAACGAATTCCGTCAGTTTTGGTTTCCAGTTGTTTTTTCATGCCTCGTAGTGATTCGGCTTTCAGGTTCTCATCTTTCAATGCCTCGAGTTGAGCATTACGTATCTGATCGGGTAATCTGGTGTGGATGGTGAGTTGTAAGGCTCGTACTCGCTTCGGCTTTGGTGCCTCCTTTCGACTCAAGGCGTCAGCTACTACATTAGCCTTGCCCGGATGATACTTGATCGCACAATCGTAGTCGTTCAACAGCTCGACCCATCGACGTTGTCTCATGTTCAGCTCCTTCTGTTCAAGGATATGCTGGAGACTCTTGTGATCGGTATAAATAGTGCACTTGGTACCATACAAGTAGTGTCTCCATATCTTGAGTGCAAATACAACGGCTCCCAATTCTAAATCGTGTGTCGTGTAATTCTTCTCGTGAACCTTTAACTGTCGGGAAGCATATGCGATCACCTTCTCGCGTTGCATTAACACACAACCGAGACCTTGAATAGAAGCATCGCGATACACCACAAAATCTTCGGTTCCCTCGGGTAAAGATAATATCGGTGCCGTGCAGAGTTTCTGTTTTACGAACTGGAATGCTGATTCTTGCTTGTCACCCCAACTGTACGCGGTGCCTTTTTGAGTCAACATTGTAAGCGGTTGGACGATCTTCGAAAACCCTTCGATAAATCGTCGGTAATATCCAGCTAATCCAAGAAATTGTCGTACCTCCGTCGGATTCTGCAGGATCGGATTTCGGGTGGTTTTCTCTCAACTCACTTTGAATCAACACTCAGCAAGCAGTCTATGAAGAGTTGATCACAATATAACAAGTAACAAGCAGTAAGAAAATTAACACAGCAGGTAAATTTTCAAGGTACTTTTATATATTGCTTCTCAACTCAAAGGATTACAAGACACTTGGACTCAAATCACTTACATGAAGAGTTACATGGAGAAGATATATATAATACTACCTACAGCCGGATATACTTTGATACCAGCTGGACACCTCTAACCTTACATCTATACTACAAGACTCCAGGTGAGGTCTTTCAGACATTTTGTCTGAAAGTTGGTAGTCAGGACATGTCCCTGACTTACCTTTTGTCACCAACTAAAGTTGGTAACATGTACTATCATGAAAAGGTGAACAGTAGAATAAAGTATGGTCAACAACATGGCTCTTTAGGAAGATGCCATGCTGTATCAGAGGTCTGCAGCGGACTGTCAGGGACCATACTTTTATCTGCTGGACATAGCAATGTCTTCCGAAGGATAAAGTGCTTCGGAAGAATAACTTCTTCCGAAGCCACTTATACTTCGGGAGACTGCTTCTTTCGAGGCTTGGAGTCTTCTTTGTCTTCGGAAGCAGACTTTGTCTTCAGCTCTTTCATCAGACTTTGTCTTCGGAAGCTCTTTCAGACTTTGTCTTCGGAAGCTCTTTCAGACTTTGTCTTCGGAAGCTCTTTCAGACTTTGTCTTCGGAAGCTCTTTCATCAGACTTTGTCTTCGAAAGCTGTCCTTCAGACTCTCAGAAGATCTCTTCTCAGCTTCGGAAGCCTTTGAATGTAGTACCAAAAGATGACTATGAAGTGATTTTGGTTGCACCAGCCTTATCATGATCCAACAAACTCCCCCTAGGCTGATGCTACCAAAACTTCACTTCCTTCTTCTTCTCAAAGCTCTCAGCACCAAGGAGAGCAGGTGTTTATCAGTGTCTTCATTCTTTCCTGCTGTGGTGCTGAGAATCTTGTACAGGTCCTTGGTGGACAGAACCTCTACTCTGTCACCTTGGATTATATGTACCCTCTGTTGTGGCCCTCTGAAAAGAGTTAGTTGATGGGAAGTATAGTCATATTCCCATCGAACTATTGGTTCCAATTCAGGACCTTCCACCATCTGTAGAAAGGCTGTGCCTTTGGTGGTTGGTCTTTCCTTGTCTTCCACTCTTTTCAGCTTCAACTCTTCTTCAATCTTGGCTCTTCTATTTCATTCAGCCAAGTGGAGACCACTGATATGGTTTCTGATGTGTGCAGCAGTCTCAGAGTTGGAGGGATTGGAGAATGGCTTCTCTGCAAGCTCAGCAAGATCAAATCTGCTGAGATGCAGTAGAGAAGTGGCATTGAGCCTGTTGGTTTCACCATTCTCCCTTTCCACAATAAAGTTGTGAGAAGGTTCATCGAACCTCCACTGGATTATTGCATTTCTAGGTCCAGGAGATTGACTAGAAATCCTGTCCTCTTTCCTGGTATCCAGCAGAGTCACCAGTCTTCTTCTTAGCCTCTTCTCCTCAGCATTGAGGGTATCGGAGTTGAGACCAAGAAGTCTTGCAGCCTGGCCCAAAGTGTCTCTAGGCAATTCAAGAAATTGGCCTAGGGTGAGGGAGCTTGAAGAGTTATCAACATAGGTGATGTTGATAACTTCTCCCTCACAGGAGATGCTGCTCAAGGTAGTGCAGTTGATAAGCCTCGTCTTGAACTCCTTTATTTCCTCAAAGGAGAGATGTTTAGGAGGCTGAGGGGATGGTTTTGGTTGTTGTTGGGTAGGCTTAGGTTTAGTGGTTTTGGGTTGAGTCTTGGGTTTTAGGATGGGTAGTTTGGGTGGTTGAGGTGATGTGGTAGGTTTGGGTAGAGTTGTGGGTTGAGGGGTGAAGGTTTCATCAGTGGGTTCGGGTTTAATGGGAAAAGGGGTTGGTTCTGGTGTGGGTTGTGGCTGTGGTTGAGTGGCTGGGGTGAAGACCATTCCTTTCATCCTCCTGTACATCTCCTTCCTTTTCCCCAAACGGATGTCAGCTTTAATTTCACTAACTATCCGCTGGAGTGTCCTTTCGGACATAGGTCCCACCTGCCTACCAGAGAAGCTATGAGCCCGGAGGTAGTCCTTCATCCAGGCTTTGTCAGTTGACTTCTTGGCAGCAGTGACCTCCTTCTCTTCCTCCCTCTTCCTCTTCACCTTCAACTTTTCCCTAGCAGCCTTTTTCCTTTCTTTTTCCATTTGATCCTGCTCTTTGTTGTGGAGCAGCAGGATCATGTCATCATCATGTGGAGACAGTTCAGGAAGACTGAAGCCTCTTGAGAGTAGGAACTTGATCCTAGCCTCTCTCAGCTTCAGGGCTGCCTCCCTTTGCTCTTGTTCTTCCTTCTCCAAGGCCAACCTGGCTTCTTTTTCTTGTTGTAGCCTGGTTGACCTCTCTAAAGTCACCAACTTCTCTAATGGTAGCAGGAGTATCTCCTCATTGGCAGCTCCTAGATTGATGAGCTGGTCAATGAGTGATGTTCTTCTCTTCTGGTTGATTCTTCCTGATTGGCTACAGCTGCCTTAGAACTAGCAGTTAGCAGCTTCTCAGTAGGAAACCGACCTTTCTTTTTGGCCTTCTCAATCTTCTCTTCCTCCTGAAGCTCTTCCGCAGTCAATTTTCTTTTGCCTTTGTCTTTGATGGTGCTTGACTGTGGTGGTTCTTGGATGGAGGGTTGTGATTGAGAGAGAAGTTCAGCTGGTGCTTGGGTTGAAGGAATGTCAGAAATGTCCTCCCTGCTCACCTCAGATGCAATTTCAGCAATGACATCTGTGATGGTCAGTACCTCGGACATCTGTGATGGTCAGTACCTCGGACATCTGAAATAAGCCTTCCGCAGCTTCTATTTCGGCCTCGGAAGACTTGTCTTGTTCTTCCGAGGCTTCCATGTAAGCTTCGGAAGCTTCAGCTAGAGCTTCGGAAGATGAGACTGCTGCAGATTCTATCCCATCTGTTTCAGTTGCTGGGCCATCAGTCCCCATTTCCCCTTCGATGCTAATCTCAGGTTCCATGAAGACCTTAGGTTGACCAACTTCCTCCACAGTGGTAGAAGGTGCAGTCAGTCTTTGAAGCTCCTCAGCCCCAAAGTATGCAAGTGTGGTGTCGGGGCTGGGCTGTTCTAGGGATGATCTCAATACAAACTTTGTGAAAAGTCTGTAGAGATCTTGAAGCATCCTTGAGTCAATCTCCAGAAAGAATTGAGATGACTCAGGTAGTGTAATGATTTGGGAAGAAATGAGTTGGGTCTGTGGTTCCTGTGGTGTTTGTCTCTGAACTTTCTCCCCCTTTTTGGTAGCATCATCTTGAGAGCTAGATGAGCTAGAGGAAGAAGTCATTGAGACCTGGATTGGTACATGCCTAACAGACCTCTCCGTCTGTTTCTCAGCTAGTTTAGCCTTGAGAGAGTTAATCTCAAGTTGCTGAGTGGCAGTCCTTGATTCTAAGATCTTCACCTGTGATTCCAGGTTGGAGACCTTAGAAAGCAAGTACTGAAGTGTTAGTTGCATACTTCCCTCATCTTCCTGAGAAGAATCATGGGGAGATGAGATAACATACCTAGTATGCTCACTCTCACCAGCAGATGTGGCTTCTTGGCACCCTAGTTTCCCTTGCTCAGAGTCATCTCTTTCAGAGATGTCAATGGGCAAAGTTGCCGTAGACTCAGTCCTAATCATGTTACCACTGTCCTGAGAGCTCAATGAGAGACTCTGAGTAGTGGCAGCTGAGTCTACATGAGTCCCCTCCACATAAGTGGGACTCACCTCAGTAGCTGGCTTTTGATGGGGGCTAGAGACAAGGGATCCCTCTTGGCTCTGTTAATCTCTCAGTGGGTGTTGTAGATCAACTTCATGGCCATGGAGAGATGTAATCTCTTCATCAGTTCGGAGTAAAAGGTCAGTGAAAGAGAGGGTGGTTAGTCCTACTGACCCGGGACCTTGATCAATGTCTACAGGCATTGAGCCTATGGTGGGGCTGTCCCTAGAAGGCTGCACAGGAGAGTGTAGAGACTCACCCTGTGGGCTAAAGGCTTGGGGTTCGGGCTCAGGGGTTTGAGACTGAGGAGGCTCAAAACCCACATTGAGGTCAATTGTGAAGGATGGTGTGACCTCGGACTGAGTGGGAGCCCATGATTCCACTCTAGTCCTTTGGGTGTGAACAGAAGGAGCTTGTTCAATCAGAGTAGATTGAACAAGGGTTCGTTTGTGGCGTCTCTGATATGTAGCTTTGATGGGTAAAGAGGCTTTTGGTATTGTGGTGGATGTTGCTGGTGTGGGTTCATCACCTGTGGGGAGAACAGGGATGTCACCAGGAGCTATGCGCTCAGTCATCTCTGGAGGTAATGGAGTGTCCGTCCAGTGAAGTTGGTGGACATCTTCTTCAGTGTCTTGAAGATGGTAGGCCTCATGTGTGGAACAGGAAGAGCAGCTGTGCAGACAAGCTTGCTTGGTTCCATCTCACAGTTGATTATGTGTTGAAGAAATCGGGGATACATGAAGAATATATCCCTGCTCAGATTGGCGATTAGGTTGTTCAACACAAATCGTGAGTAGTTGAATCTGAGGCCTCTCACCAACCCATGAACTAGGCATCCTAGTTCATATGGGATTTGATCCCAACCCCCTGATTTGTTGGAGAGGCAATGTAGAACAATGTGCAGCAGGAACTTCCAATGGTAAGAGAAGTTGAACTTGTATACTGTAGACCTGCTGACATCGCCTCCATATCCCATGAGGATATAGGTGCCTTCCAAGTCTTCCTTGGGGAACTCAGTAGGAGCCCCATCATCGTGAAGCTCGAGATGCTCCCTGATGAGTTGTTCACTGATGACCAACTCTTGGCCACAAACTCTGGTTCTCAGGACTCGAACCCCATTCATCACTGTAGTTTCACCGTTGCTCCAAAATTCTGACATATGGTTGGAGTATACGGTTGGGTTAACTGTGAGTGCAGTGAGGTAGGTGGATTCGGTGAGAAAGGTGATGATTTGGGTGAAGTCGGCATCTCTTGACGAGTCAAGTAATGGACTTGGTTGTGCTGAGGGTTTAGCGCCATTGGAGAAAAGGTAAGCTTGAAATTTTGAGTGAAATTGAGGGTTTGACAGTGAAGGGAACAGTTAGGGCTGTAAAGTGGTAAAAGAAGATAAATTGATGAGTCAATATTATTTAAAAGGGGTGAATAGTGGTAGTGGTGGTAATAGGGTAACTGTTTTGGGGTTACTGTGGGTGGTATGGTGGTTTACGGCGGAGAAATGATGTTGGCGGCAAGGATAATTTTAAATAATCTGACATTATCAACAAAATCTTTACTTTTTACAGAGTGGGGCCCAAAAGATATCCGTTACATATAAAAACCTTTACTTCTGAGGGTAAAACATTTCCGAAGGTAATTTTCTTTCGAAGGCAATTTATCTTCCGAAGCTTGATATTGCTTCCGAAGGTAAAATTGTCCTTTGAAATCACTCTATCTTCCGAAGCAAGGCATTGCTTCCGAAGGTAAAGTTGTCTTTCCGAATGGAGAGTTGTATAAGTTTCGGAAGTAGATCTGATATAGAATCAATCGCTTCTTCAGAGACCAAAAACTCTTCCGAGAAGAAAATTTCCATTGAGAAATTTGACTTCGGAAGATATTCAGGAATATCTTCCGAGAGTTAATTCCTCTTCGGAAGGAGTTTACACTTGGAATAATTTAAAGATCTTTTGTAACAGGGCTTAAATTGTATTGACACAAGACATTACTCATTTAAAAAGGTCTTCAAAAGAGGTAGTTATTCAATGTTTATCATCCCAATTGCTGATATGGGATACTTAAATCTTTGTTCATCAAATGCCTTTGTGAACAAATCAGCATATTGTTCATTTGAGTCAACTTTGATTAACTTTATCAGCTGTTTCTCATGAATATCTCTAATGAAATGATACCTGATATCAATGTGTTTTGTCTTGGAGTGCTTCACCGGATTCTCAGTAATGGAGATAGCACTGTTGTTGTCAATATGGATAGGAGTAGTCATGAAGTTGAATCCATAGTCTAACATCTGATTTTGAATCCATAGCAGTTGAGCACAGCAGCTAGCAGCAGCAATGTATTCAGCTTCAGCAGTTGATGTAGAGACACGGGATTGTTTCTTGCATTGCCATGAGATAATCCTTCCACCAAGAAATTGACATCCTCCTGATGTTGATTTCTTGTCAATGTTGCAGCCACCATAGTCACTGTCAGAGTATCCATAGAGATTGAAATCACTATTTCTTGGATACCAGAGACCTAGTTTAGGTGCTCCTTTGAGGTATCTGAGGATTCTCTTTGCAGCAGCTAGGTGAGACACCTTTGGAGTAGCCTGATATCTTGCACAAATGCATATGGCAAACATGATATCTGGTCTACTTGCAGTGAGATACATCAGAGAACCAATAATTGCTCTATACTGATGTTGATCAGTATCCTCCCCCTCAAGGTCAGGGCAAAGATTATGGTTTCTGGGTATGGGTGTCTTGGCTGGTTTACAGTTCTTCATTTCAAATCTTTCTAAGATGTCTGAGACATACTTAGATTGACTTATGAAGAAGCCTTCCTTCATCTGTTTTACCTGGATTCCAAGGAAAAAGTCCATTTTTCCCATGGAACTCATCTCAAACTTCTGCTTTATAATGCTTTCAAAGTCCTTGCACATTTAGTCGTTTGAAGAACCAAATATGATGTCATCAACATAGACTTGTACAA
Source organism: Flaveria linearis (assembly GCA_024085815.1). NCBI lineage: Eukaryota > Viridiplantae > Streptophyta > Magnoliopsida > Asterales > Asteraceae > Flaveria > Flaveria linearis. The sequence continues at coordinate 78,231,440 of CM044011.1, read as the reverse complement.
GCAAAATGTCTTTTCCACTCTTTCTGATGAAAAGAGTCTTGTCAATGGTACCTCTAGTGTATCCATTCTTCAGGAGAAACTGAGACAAGGTCTCATACCACAGCCTAGGTGCTTGGTGCAGCCCATATAGAGCTTTATCCAGCTTGCACACATAGTTGGGGTGCTGTGGGTCTTCGAATCCTGGAGGTTGACACATATAGATTTCCCTGTCTATATCCCCATATAGAAAAGCACACTTGACATCAAGTTGGTAGACTGTAAAGTTCTTGGATGCAGCATAAGCAAGGAAGATTCTAACTGCCTCAAGTCTTGCAACAGGTGCAAAGACATCAGTATAATCAATTCCTTCCTCCTGGGTGTACCCTTGAACTACTAGTCTTGCCTTGTTCTTGATAATCAAGCCTCTATCATCTTTCTTGTTCCTGAATACCCATTTTGTGCCTATGGGTACTTGACCAGATGGTAGTGGGCATAGATTCCAGACCTTTTGTCTTCTGAATTGAAGCAGCTCCTCCTGCATCGATTCAACCCAACTACTATCCTTTAAGGCATCTTCTACCTTCTTTGGTTCCATCTGAGACAGGAAGCATGAGTACAAGCAGACATTCCCATGATGAGTTTGTCCTCTTGTTCTCACACCCTCAGAGACATTCCCTATGATGTTCTCAGTTGGATGAGTGTTGTGAATCCTAAGACGAGGAATCACTTCTAGTTGCAGAGATAGGTCTAGGTTAGACATATTCTGATCAGGAACTGGAACACTCTGTCCAACTGCTGCTTCAGAGTCATTCAATGAGGACTGATTGAATGATTGAGAAACATTATCAATAGTTGGTTGTGAAGTAGTATCAACAGTTGCCTGTTCCTTCAGAATACCACTTCCCTCAACCTGGTGTTGTAGTGGATCACCTGAGGAACTTTGAGGTTGATCAAGTGACTCACTTGTTGAAGCTTCACTATTTCTGGAGATAGTTACACTGTCAGATCTGTGAATAGTTGAAGCTTGTTGCCCTTCAGCTCTTGGAGAATTTGGAATAGGTCTGGGAAGCTCATATAGTTGACCTGCATCAGCATCAGCATTACTTTGAGCACCTGTTCCAGCTGAAACATTCTCACAAGATGGTTTAGAATAGTTTGGAAACAATTCTAAATCAAAGATATACTCAGGTCCATTCCCCCTAACACAAGGAGTGTGCTCATTAACAACTATGTTGGATGACTCCTCAAATTGTTGATTCTTGATATTGTATACTCTATAAGCTTTAGAGCTAGAAGAGTATCCAATAAAGATAGCATCATCCGACTTCTCAGCAAACTTTGCCAAGTTATCCTTTGTGTTAAGTATGGTACACCTGCAGCCAAAGGACCTTAGAAAGCCAATGAACGGTGGCCTCTTGTTCCATAACTCATAAGGGGTTTTTCCATGGGGCTTCACTACAAGAACCCTGTTCTGCACATAGCATGCAGTGCTGACTGCCTCTGCCCAGAATGTTAGAGGCAGCTTTGAATCAGCTAACATGGTCCGAGCAGCCTCAATAAGTGTCCTGTTCCTCCTCTCAGCAACACCGTTTTGTTGAGGAGTTCTGGGAGCACTATATTGTCTGGCAATCCCTTTTGAGTCACAGAATGAGTCAAGAACAAAGTTCTTAAACTCAGTCCCTTGATCACTTCTAATAATCTTAACCTTGTGATCAATTTGATTTCTATTTTAAGAATAAAAGATTTTAAAGTTTCAGCAGTTTCATCTTTACTTCTTAAAAAGAATACCCATGTAAATCTTGTAAAATCATCAACGATCACAAGGCAGTATGATTTCCTTCCAATGCTCATTATACTTGTGGGACCAAAGAGATCCATGTGCAATAAGTGTAATGGAGTAGTGATAGAGTTAACACATTTGGATTTATGAGATGATCTGTGTTGTTTCCCTTTCAGGCATGCAACACAGTTATCTTTGCAGAAAAAATCCTTTTTAGGCAAACCATGTACCAAGTTATTTTTAGCCAATTTATTCATTGTTTTAAAATTCACATGACACATGCGTTTATGCCATAGTGTTGACTCATCACTATCAGCTTTGGAAAGAAAGCATGATACTTCACCCATAGGTGAAGCATTGTTCATATCTAGCTTGTACATATCCCCTTTCCTGGGAGATCTGAGAAGCACTAATTCCGGAGGAATTGTCATCCCTGGTCTGAGGATAATGCACTCATGTTCTGTGAAAAGCATCTGATGCTTCTGGTCACAGAATTGAGAAACACTTAACAGATTGTGTTCAAGCTGTTTGACAAAGTGAACTTTGTCAATGTTTATTCTGCCATTGGATATACTTCCTCTGCCAGAAATATATCCTCCGGCCTCACCTCCAAATTGGACAGGCCCTCCATCAAAGTTCTGGAATTGTTGAAGGAGAGATCTGTTCCCTGTCATGTGCCTGGAGCATCCACTATCTACAATCCAGATATTGTTGTTCTTGTCAAATGGATGTCCCTGCACATAAGATGAGATGGTTAGTTTTGTTTGGAAGCCCAAGCCTTGCAGGTCTCGGGCTCTTCCAAAGATAGTGACATAATTGAACTAAAAGATATGCAATGGGGTTCAATAGAGGTCATTGTTGAAGAAGAGGTTTGGGCTGCAGCATCTTCCTTGATCTTCCAATCCATCCTTTGGTTGATCTTTGAGGATGAGCTTGTTGAAGCTTTTGCAGCATGGTCTTCTTCCGAAGCTTCTCTCTTTTCGGAAGAAGCCTTCACCACCTTTTCTTCCGAAGTAGTCTTCTTCTGAGATGGTTTCAAGGGAGCCTTCTTGTTCTTCCGAACCTTAGAAGGTTTGGCTTCCGAAGCCATTTTCCCTTCGGAAGAAGTAGTTTCTTCCGAAAGCAACTTGGCTTCCGAGACCAACTTTCCCTTTTCATCATTTGGACCTTTTGAAGTGGTCCAACTGAGAAACCTTCTCTGACTCCTTCCTTTCTAACATTATTTGCATAATGTGTGCTTGCTGGATTGTAGTAACAATCTTTAGCCATATGGTTGTGCAGACCACACATTATGCATGCAATGTTAGTCTTCTGGGAACTTGCAGGTTGCTGTTTCTTGGGTTTCTTCTCTTCATCAGCAACTTTCCCTTTCAACTTCTGATCCTTCAGTAGGACAGGAGTGCTGGTACTACACTCCTTTCCTGAATCAGGAGTACCTACCACTTGAAATCCGGCAGAAATAAAGACACCCTTTTGCTTAGGGTCAAACTTAAGCTTGGACTCTGCAACCTTCTTGGCAGTCCTTCTAGCAGCTTTAGCTCTGCTTCTTCTTGCCTTGGTGGTCAGGATTTGATCATCACAGGTGGAGATGGGTGTATCCTCCTGTTTCTCCCCTGTGGAGGCCACTATTTTTGCTTCATCCTCTAGTTCCAATGGAGAAGGGTCAGCAGTTGGAACCTCTTGCTCTTCAGTACCACATCTAGGTAGTCTAATAGAATCATAAGAGTGTGGTGGAGCTATTTCACTGGTTCCCAACCCTTCTTTGTTTTGATAAAACATTTTGGAATGAGAGGTTGATGCAAGAATAGTTTGGAAGCTTTGCTCAGCAATAGCTTGCTTCCTGGCCTGAGCCTCAGCTGTGACTAACTGGGCTTGAACTTCAGAAAGTTTGGAGATCAAATCTTTGATTTGAGTCTTATAGTTAGTCTTTTCATGTTTCAAAAGAGACACAGTTTTCTCTAACTCATCAATTTTCCTTTGATAGTCAGATTCAGCTCTTTTAAAGTCAGATTTTAGCACATTTAAAGACTCAACCTCAGATCTGATTTCCGAAATGTAATCCTTATACAATTTAACTTTAGCAATACAGGCAGCAGTACAAAGATGTTCATATACCTGATCATCATCTGTTCCGGCCATGAGTGCTTGAGCGGGAGTCACATCCTGTACCATGAAGCTCCAGTCAACTTCCTGAGCAACAGCAGCTGTTTCAGTTGACTTTTCTTCATGCTTGGGAGCAGTGGGATGTGTGGAGGCCTGTGGGGTTCCCGGGTTGTTCTTGGGAGCCTTGCATTCCCTAGCAAAGTGACCAAGTTGGTTGCAGTTGTAGCACCTTGCTTTGCTCTTATCAAACCCAAACTTGCTGTTGACTGGGTTTTGAGGGAATTGCCTTCCAGTTCTCTTGAAGAACTTCTTCGCTCTGTAAGTTAAAAGAGCCATCTGCCGGACAATGTCCATATACTCCACATCATCTGGACTGAAGCACTCAAGATCATCAAAGCAGTATTGAAAATCACCAGAGTGTCCACTTCCAGAGACAAAGGCACAACTATCCTGAAAGGAGTTGTGTTGAACCTTTTGAGACTTTGGAGTCTCAGGTAGAGTGATGAAGGGTCCAGTATGTGAGTTGTTAGGGTAGCATAGCAACTGATGTTGTGGTTCCATGCTTTCCCTTTCAACCACATGAAGGGCTGAACTCTGTTGGTTATTGGAGTGGTCAGAGGAGTTCTGCATGTTCATCTCCATCTGAAATGCACTTAGGATACCATACAACTCTGTGAGAGAAAGAGTCTTAAGGTCCGAAGTTCTCTTGATGACAACACAGTAGTGAGTCCATAGTTTAGGAAGAGAAGACATGAACTTCCTAACTATGTCTCTGTTCTCAAGAGCTACTCCAATATCCGCCAGAGTATCTACTATCTCAACATACCTGAAGTATTGTTGAGTCAAGGTCTCACCAGCCTTGAAAGTAAAGTTCTCAAACTGCTGCTTCAAGAGATCTTTCTTGTTCTCTTGGGTTTCCTTGGATCCCTCATACATCAGCTTCAATGCTTCCCATAAATCTTTAGCAGTCTTGCACTTCTTGAAGCGTCTGTAGACGGAGTTGGGGAGAGCAGTTTGGAGACAAGTCATAGCCCTTTGATCTAGCTCTATTCTCTTCCTGTCTTCCTCTGAGTAATCATCAACATCTTTTGGAATGATGCGATTACCAGTGGCAGATGTAGTGCTTGGTATGAAAGGACCATTGACAATGGAGTCCCACATCCTTGAGTCTTGACACTTGATAAAGCCTTCCATCCTGATACACCATGTGTCAAAGTCTTCAGGGGTAATCATAGGGGACTTGGTCAAGGTGCCAGTTTCCATATCAGCCTTGGAGAGAGCAGCCACTTGAGTGAGTGGATTGTGGTGAGGAGTGAAAAACAGGTTGATTAGGATGGTAAGATCTCACAATCAAGAGCCTGGAGCTCTGATACTAATTGCAGGATCGGATTTCGGGTGGTTTTCTCTCAACTCACTTTGAATCAACACTCAGCAAGCAGTCTATGAAGAGTTGATCACAATATAACAAGTAACAAGCAGTAAGAAAATTAACACAGCAGGTAAATTTTCAAGGTACTTTTATATATTGCTTCTCAACTCAAAGGATTACAAGACACTTGGACTCAAATCACTTACATGAAGAGTTACATGGAGAAGATATATATAATACTACCTACAGCCGGATATACTTTGATACCAGCTGGACACCTCTAACCTTACATCTATACTACAAGACTCTAGGTGAGGTCTTTCAGACATTTTGTCTGAAAGTTGGTAGTCAGGACATGTCCCTGACTTACCTTTTGTCACCAACTAAAGTTGGTAACATGTACTATCATAAAAAGGTGAACAGTAGAATAAAGTATGGTCAACAACATGGCCCTTTAGGAAGATGCCATGCTGTATCAGAGGTCTGCAGCGGACTGTCAGGGACCATACTTTTATCTGCTGGACATAGCAATGTCTTCCGAAGGATAAAGTGCTTCGGAAGAATAACTTCTTCCGAAGCCACTTATACTTCGGAAGACTGCTTCTTCTGAGGCTTGGAGTCTTCTTTGTCTTCGGAAGCAGACTTTGTCTTCAGCTCTTTCATCAGACTTTGTCTTCGGAAGCTCTTTCAGACTTTGTCTTCGGAAGCTTTTTCAGACTTTGTCTTCGGAAGCTCTTTCATCAGACTTTGTCTTCGGAAGCTGTCCTTCAGACTCTCGGAAGATCTCTTCTCAGCTTCGGAAGCCTTTGAATGTAGTACCAAAAGATGACTATGAAGTGATTTTGGTTGCACCAGCCTTATCATGATCCAACAGATTCTTTGGTGTAGCCCAGTTCTTGATAGCTTCTATCTTTGCCGGATCAACATGTATGCCCTTCTCGTTGACTACATGACCCAAGAATTGGACTTCCCGAATCCAGAAGTCACACTTCGAGAATTTGGCATATAGTTGTTCTTGTTTAAGTAGTTCCAAGATCAGTCGAAGGTGTTCCTCGTGCTCTTCCTTGTTTCTTGAATAAATCAGAATGTCATCGATGAAAACGATAACAAACTTGTCCAAGTAGGGTTTGCACACCCGGTTCATAAGATCCATGAAAACCGCTGGTGCGTTGGTCAAACCGAATGGCATTACCAGAAACTCATAGTGACCGTATCTAGTTCTGAATGCCATCTTTGATATGTCCTCCTCTCGGACTCTTAGTTGATGATATCCTGATCTCAAATCTATCTTCGAATAGAAGCTTGATCCTTGAAGTTGGTCAAACAGGTCGTCAATGCGAGGTAGAGGATAACGGTTCTTAACCGTCACTTTGTTCAGCTCACGATAATCGATACACATGCGAAAAGTCCCATCCTTTTTCTTGACAAACAGGACTGGGGCTCCCCACGGTGATGAGCTAGGTCTGATGAATCCTTTATCCAAGAGCTCTTGCAGTTGCGTAGACAGTTCTTGCAGTTCCTTTGGTGCTAGTCGATATGGTGCTCTAGCAATAGGGGCGGCTCCAGGCGTCAAATCAATCTGGAACTCGACTTGACGATGCGGTGGAAGACCAGGTAAGTCTTCAGGGAACACTTCAGGAAAGTCACGAACGATAGGGATATCTTCAATCTTCTTTTCTTCAGTGGTCTTCTCAGTGATCATAGCTAAGATAGCGGTATGGCCTTTGCGTAAGCACTTCTGGGCTTTCATATACGAAATGATGCTAGAAACGGCACCACTTTTCTCACCCTGAACGGATAAGGCTTCACCACTAGGGAGTGGTACATGAACGATCTTCTCGCGACAGAAAATTTCGGCTTGGTTTTTAGATAACCAATCCATGCCGACGACTATGTCAAAACTATCAAGAGTAACAGGCATAAGATCTATCTCAAATTTGTGTCCCGATAGCTCTAATTTACATCCTTTAAGAATGTGAGTTGCCTCGATTATTTTACCGTCAGCTAGTTCTACCGTATAACTAGGGTTCATTTCAGTCAAGGTTACATCTAAAAGCTTGATAAACTTAGTAGATATAAAACTTTTATCAGCGCCGGTATCGAATAACACAAAAGCAAAACAATCGTTCAGAGGAAACGTACCGGTAACTATGTTTTGATCGTTCCTCGCCTCACCAGAACCAATCACGAAAGCTCTACCTTTGGCGCCATTTCCATTGTTGTTTCCATTATTGCCCCTGTTGCCATTCTTCAGTTGTGGACAGTCCTTCCGGTAGTGGCCCTCCTTACCACACTCATAACAGCCTCTAGTCACTCCGCCCTGGCGTTGTTGCTGGGGTTGTTGCTGAGTCATCAGTTCACCCCTGCAGTCCTTAGCAGCATGGCCCATCTTTCCACACCTTTGACAATGGAGTCGATCACACTGCCAAGATGGTGAAAGTTGCACTTGTTGCATTTTGGATACTTGCCCACATAGTTGCTCGATCCCTGACCATTGTTGTTGTTGTTCTGATTATTGTTTGTGAAGCTTCTGGATGAATCAAACCTTCTGGTCTGCTGTTGTTGGTTGTTGTTGGAGTTTGAGGACTTGTTAGTAGTACCATCCCACTTTCGCTTATTATCAGTTGAGCCAGATGCAGCGCCCCGTTTAGGCAAAGTACCCTGTGCCACTGCCTGGTCAGTGAGTTTGTGAGCTAGTCGAATAGCCTGCTGAATAGTGACAGGATCAGCAGCCATAACACTAGCTTGGATTTGAGGAGCTAAACCATCGATGTACTTCTCAATCCGTTTGTAAGCCAGGGTCACCATCTGAGGACATAGAGCAGCCAACTCGTGTGAACGAGTCGTATATTCCTCAATATCAGAACCAACCATCTTAAGATTCCAAAAATCGGTTTCTAGTTTCTGAACTTAATTTCTGGGGCAGTACTCTTCCTTCATCAGTATCTTGAAATCATCCCAAGGCATACCGTTAGCAGCATCAAGTCCTAAAGTCTGGACCTGTGAGTTCCACCATGTCAAAGCTAGTCCCTCCAGTGTGCCAGAGGCGTACTTGACACGACTTCCAGCAGGACAGTTGCACATGGCGAACACTGACTCGAGCTTCTCCAGCCAGCGAAGTAGTGTGACAGCACCATCAGAACCATTAAAAGAGTGAGGCTTACAGTCCATGAACATCTTGAAGGTACAGATAGTTGGACCTGAATCAAAAGGACATATATAATTGTTTAAGAACCAATATGTGTTATCGTAGGAAAGATTAACGTGTCCGTTGATTCTAGATTACCTCCTTGATTCAGATTTTGGTTGTTCTGGTTCTGATTGCGGGCCTGCTCATAAGCTGCAAGCGCGTCAGCAACACGCTCATTGATGATAGCATCCAACTCAGCTTGAGTCATGTTGATGTTTCCTCGTCCACTCGAGCGTCCAGGTCTTCTTCCAGACATGATTCTTCAATTCGCAATACACAACAGTCACTAATCGAATAATAATTATTGATAAAAATAAATTGTTTCATACTAGTAGGAATGAAGAATTTGTTTGCATATCAATAGTGAGGTCTTATGAGAACCGAGACCTTATGTCTCCAGAAAATGAAAATTTATACTGATTATGACCGTTATCACCCAATAGAGTTTCCAGAATTCTCATGCATGACAAATTACAATTACGTGTGCACCCGTGATTCTAATTGCTTTGCGTGGTCACCCATGGTTCCTCCCATTCGAGATAACATAGTTTGTCAAGTACCGAGTGCTATCTGTTAAGACTAGCGAAGATGATAGGGCATGTTGGAACTAGAAACAGGTACGATAGAGTTAGAAAAGTAATGTGTGTTGTTCTCCTTGTTTGTCATCGTTAGGTTTGTCGTGTGTGTTAGAAAAGAGTTTTGTGTTCCCAAGTGGTAATGTTAGGTTCAAGTTGTCGTTGCTTCAACTCCGAGAGTGAAGAAACAGATGTAGATGTTGGAAGTAAGCGAGCGGGACTCTCCGCCCCTCTGTTCGTTGAGGATGATACAAGTGACATGGATAGTGCAGAAAATGTTATGATCGTTCAGTATAGTAATGTTAGCATGCCGAGAGAATGTTCGTACAACACTTGCAATTATGTAAGAGTGTCTGTGCAATACTAGTGTTGTGTCTAAGGCTATAGTCTAGATGCAAATGCAATCCTAGTTCTCTATGACCAGTGGCTCTGATACCAATCTGTCACACCCTCAATTTCCACAAACGGGGTTTTACCGTTAGGCGTGTGACATACCAGGATCTCAGACACGGTCATATCAAACGACACTATATGAGTTTAAAAATAAACGTTTGATTTAAATCAGAGTACATAAAAGAAATGATTAACAGTGCGGAAGCATAAAACTGAAATGTAAACTATACTGAAAGTCTGAAAATGTTATGCCAAAACAAATATTCAATAATACTAAATGAAACTGATGAATGAATGTCCTGAGTGCGTCCTTAATCGTGCATCATGAGCTTAAGCGTTCCTGTGACCTGAAAAAAACATGCTAAAATGTGTCAACATAAAGTTGGTGAGTTCACAGGTTTAATCAACAAGAAATGTGTTCGTAAGCGTTTCCATGTTTTGCGTTTCAATGGTGTAGTATATAGAGCATATCGTTAGGTAGCTAGCCTATGTTCTTGTTACTTAGCGTTTCGAACCGAAGCTGACTGTTTGCGTCCTATATGTGTTTGTTGTATCCCCGTCATGTCTCATCAGACCATGACAATGTGTTTCCACCACGTCTTAACCGACCGTGGCAATCGTTGTGTTAGGTCAATCAAGCACCCGTTTGACCTCCAATCAAGCTAGCGCGACTAGCCCGGGCGGGGTTTGTCAGACCCAGTAGTACTACTCAAAATTACCTCGCTAATCCCATTACTAACGGTTCGAGTGTGTCAGGACATGTTGTGTGTTTGCACTAACGTAACAAGCGATATCAATAATACTAAAAACCATTTATAAAATATGTTTGCATGTTTTCTCCCCCAAAAAGGAAAGAAAGTAAAATAGGGGCCGTGAATACTCACTTTGAGTGTAAAGCAACAAGTATATGTAAACGCAAAAGATCGGGTTTCCAGTTAACCTGTGTTTCATTCAGATATATATATAATTAATATTATTTATTAACTACAAATATAAGAGTCATACGGTTTCACGTTCGCGTTTCGGTTCGATGTCGGTTGTCGATGTTTGCCTTGTGTACACAAACACACTTGTATGCAAAATATATATATCAATTCCAAGTATATAGTATATGCCATACTCAATATTTATCTTATATATTATAAATCACACTCACTGCTATATATATCATATATATATATATCCATGCAAACTCACAATGTAACACACATACACACACCACTTATATATAATATACATATTACCCACTAAGTAAAATAAATAACTCATGCATATTATATGCATACACACAAACACATGCATACATACGTAAAGCACACACACACAAACTTAAGAATCCCATGCGCCCCACTATGGGCTGCCCTTGGCTTCCACGCACACCTAAACATACATCATGCATACATACAACTCATGCGCTCATTTTATCACCACCATGGCCTCATGCGCCTATAGGCACCTCATGCGCCCAAAGATTTTTAATCCATACATACATGCCCACATTCACAGCCACACACATACACGGCTGAATTGCTTCATAAACCCACGATGAATACATACATGTACACACGGTTTCACACCCATACATTATAATCGCTGGAGTATATATATGTATATATCTACACACACGAACACATATACATTACCGTCTCATACGAACAATCGAAAAGATACATATACCCGCGGTTTCACATACACATATATGCTTACAAGAACCCTTACATGCACATTCATACGCATACGCAGAAGATATTTCTAACTTCATATGCAAAACGTATACATACATTCATATGCAGAAAGCACATACATACATATATATGCATACAACACATACATTATACATACATATCGTAACATATATATATATACACAGAAAGCACACGCTCACAACGTCGAACACATGCGAAACCGATCAATGCAGCCCGTAACGAACCCAAGATTGAAACCGAAATCGAAACCGTGACGAACGTAAAAACTAAAAACAATAAAACTCGTACCGGACAGGATGCGGAGGAAGAGAGGATCCCACCGATGCTACTCTACTCCGAACCGCGACTGCCGAATGCTAAAAACACGGTTTTCAATTGTGATAATCGACCGAAATAGATATCGCAGATTAGGATAGTTTGCTGTATAACGACGTCGTTGCTTGATGATGGATTCACGATGGTACACGGCTCTGGATGGGAGCAACCGCTGGAATACTTGCAAACCTATCGTCCACAATGGTGTTGAGAGGGAACGGTTTAGGGTTTACGGGTGTGAAAGCCAATGTGTTTTTGAATGGGAGGAAAACGTGGATCGGGAGCATTATAGGGTTAATATAATAGTATAATAATAAGTTTAGTAATTATCATTCCAACTAATTTATTTTAATTATTTTCGGATGGAAAAGTGGTTGCATTAATCAAATATAATAATAATAAATTAAGTAATAATAATAATAATTACTTCCATCTAATAAACAGAATGAGATTAGGCAATGAAAGTGGTGTTAACCTGAAAGCTCGGGTTGTCACAAATCTCAACAAATATTATGCATCTCATATCATTAACATTTATACACACCTTTTATGCTAACCAAATGACCAGCTCATATAAACAAAATTCAAAGGTTGAAAAAAATTCGATAATCTTCTTATTGTATTTTTCTTTGGAAAACGAAAGAATTGATTACATGTTTACAATTCAACAACAATAAAGAATTGAATAAATTATAGATTACATGTTTACAATTCAACAACAATAAAGAATTGAATAAAGAATTGAATAAATAAAGAATTGATAAATGTGTAAATTATACTAAATCTATACGTTCAATCGGGTCTATGGGCCTTAGTTCAAGATATTTTTGAATTCGACTTCCGTATATAGCCTCTCAATCATTAGCGTTTTCTGTTTTGTACAAATACCAATATTTGCTCGGAACAGGCGTTGGGTAGTCACCCACTAATCGAATTCTAATGAAATGGCTATCTTGAACATAAGCAATTGAAATTATATGATGTTCACTGATATCACGAGGAGATAACCAGAACGGGAAAAAAGTAGCTGAGTTGCCGATAGATATAAAAATTATAACCACTCGAAACCTGTTAGCAATAAGGATTGTAGCAGGTGGCACTGTCATCCAATTTTTGTGGGGAGCCGCACCTAACCCGTTCCAGTTTAATGATTCCCTTATTTCGTTTATATCAGGAAACATCGCAGCGTACCTATGTCTGTTTTCATCCAACTCAGCTATAAGTTCCGTACGAATAAAAAGCCAGTGATTTTCACCATATCCCAGTGCGAGTGCTATAGCACGAAAACCACAATTGCCGTCCGCTAAAACATCATCCGCACCTGAAATATACGGGAAAAAGAATGATGGAATCCAACGGTTAAACCGGAAAAAATTGTTTTTATCTTCGTCGCCCGGGATATATGAAAACTTGGAACTCTGTTGAGATAATCCGTCTTTGGCTCTTGATTTCGAAGACATGGATTGACTGCGCTGCAAAGGCCCTTGTTTTGACTTCACCACCGAACTTGAATATGTTGGCGGACCTTCAAATTTTTCTCGAGGTTGAACATATGAACTATGTCTGGGGGGTCTAATATTGTTTCTTTTTACTTATCTTTTTTTGGACGACCCCGTGTATGTGTTTGGACTTTAGGAGGTTTTTTATCCGTTTTTGAAGGATTAATGAAAGATTTGAAAATATTAATCAAAGATCTTTTCACATTTTCGGGTTGGACAAGTAAATGTTTTATCACCATCTCCATCTCTTTATGTACATCTACTTGAACCTCCCGTACAATATACGCGGGTGAAAAATCTAGCTTCCTCCAAAAAACATCAATGGCATCGAGCGGGATACATTGACCTATAAAATAATATATTAAATTAAATATAATAAAAGTTTTCATGAAAAAATAAAAAACGTAAAAGAACATTCACCTGTTTGAAAGTAATTGTTTAATTTACAAGCACACGGAAGACCACAGCTGGTAAAAAGATGGCAGCCACATGATTCTTTGGATATAATTAGATGATTTATCCTGTTAATCTCACCGACTAATATATCTAAATCCGCAATAGAAAAGTTACCTCGCAGCAATTTAATCACTTCATGATTATGCTGCACCATAAGCATGATTTTGCTTTTGGTAAAACTTTCTTTTATAGCAATTTCCTGGGTAGCTAAGATATTATTAATGAAAGGAATAAATCTATCCAGGGTGCTATTGGTTGCTTTCAGGTAACTTTTCAACAACGAATGTTGGCTCTCAACTCGGTTCGTTGTGTGCTGACCGAAGTTATAACTTCTATTTATCCACGCCGACACAAATCTCTCTTTGTAGGGGTCCAACCAGTTATTTTTGTGGTACATCAGCACTCCTATTTAAAAAAAAATATACTTTTTTATGTAAATATACATATATTTTAAGAATAACACTAGAAAACTTACTTGAATGGTTGGACACCAATCTGCGATAAAGTCGGTCGTAACTATAAGCGTATATGTCCTCCGTTTCAGAGTTAATAAGTACCGACCACACATGCTGAAAAGCACCCCACTCTTCATTTGAAAAACTCGCCTTACAATGTTTAGCAATATTTTCCGAAATATGCCATCTGTAAAGTAATCGAACAGCACTCGGAAAAACTTCTTCTGACGCATTCATCAGAGCGAGGTCTCGGTCGGCTAGTATAACACGGGGCTCCATACACTTATCTTCCAGCGTTGCTTTTAGTTGCTCTAACACCCATCTGAAGTTGGCTTCACGCTCATAATCAATGAATGCGTGAGCAACAGAAAAAGATTTCAGGGTGGATGTCACACCAACCATTTGAACAAATGGCATTTTATACAAATAGTTTTGTATGTTGTGTCAATCATCAGCATGTGTGGGTAGGCACGCCATAATGTGTGAGATGTGGGATGTATAAAAAAAACCCCGTCGATGGTATTTGTCGGTTCATCTATGTGAGGGGTGTAAATATATTGATGTTGTTGTAGTATAGAAAAAAAAACCTGCATTGGGGTTTCACCAATTCTGGTGGACTTTTTTATTTTTGCCCGAGCGTTATATATGGTTCGTAACACAGACACGTTATTGGGATTTTGTTCCCTCAACGTGCCTAGAATGTTTCGAGGGTCAATATTTTGCTCGGTCAGATTCTTTACAGTAGAAAGCTCATTTTCGGTGAGCCTCATTACGTATGCATGTCCTTCCAGGTGTTCAGCAGGTTCATGGTTATGAGTATCATCCACAACAACTATAACCCACCCATCTCTCTGCATCTGGTACTTACCCTGCAATTCAAATTGACAGTTTGTTTTTTTCGTGCCACTTTTTCTTAGAGTGGATGCTCCCTTATATACACCACACCGATCACATTTCAACCAAATTTTAACCACCAAACCATTTGAATTTCTTTTTGAACGTTTGGTGACAATAACGAACCCATTTTCTCGCTCCACGTTAGTTGCCCAATCAACTAATTCTTCACGAGATGAGAAAACCTAATCAATTTAATATTTTTAGTTAGTTATTACTAAATGAACGTAAAATGAAAGTAAAATTAAATATGATATATCTTATAACCTGATTCGTGTCGTATAAACCTTTTACCGGAACCAGAACCGTCATTATCCCCGCTGCTATCGCCACCGTTATCACCCCCGTCATCGCCGCCGTCATTCCCGCCGTAATTGGACGCGAACTGTCCTAAATAGTTTGAAGCAACCTCATCGTAATAACCGTAACCCTCCTGAGGGTAATAGTTAGATTCCGAACCGAATAAATAGTTGCTATCCCAGAAAGACATCGTAACGTTAAATATTAACGTTAATATAGTACTTGAAATGGAATATTGCGTTTATGTAGTAGTTGAAATGAAATGAATTTATATCGTAGAAATTTGAATTATGAAATGAATTTATAAACTAACGTTTATATAGTAGTTGAAATGGAATATTGCATCTCGTCATATAATTAACACGAATATCGAGGAATATTACGTCATATCAAATAATGTAATAAATACAAATTTACACGACTATCGAGAAATATTACCTCATATCAAATAACGTAATAAATACAAAATTATACGAAAAACGAGGAATAATATATCTCGTCAATTTATTAAAGGTGAAACTAGGACCCGTAAAGAAGTTCACGGCCCGTAAGATGAATGCCAAACGGGCCGTGAAGAGGTTCACGGGCCGTGAATAAATACGACCGTGATCATATTCATGGGCCGTTACGTTTTTTAATTACGTTTTTGAATGACTGATTTGACTACCGACAGACCATACGGCCCGTAAAGAACCTTACGGCCCGTAAGTAGGGCGTCTGAATATCCTAAAGGACGTCTCTTTAGTAGGCCCCTTGATATATATTACTACGGATAATTTTCTGCCTTCTGTAGATAGCTAATTTCAAAGTTTAGATATGAGTTGTTTATGTTATTTTATTTCATAGAACATTCATTGGTATTTACAATCGTAGATGTTTGCATGGTATAGTTGTTATTATGAATGGGTATGTTTTTATTTTATAACATGTTAGAGGTGGTAACATGAGTATAAATAAACAATGACAAAAAGGTTTTGCTGAAAATGCTTTTTTGTTGTGATTGGATAAGGTTAGGTTGATTGCTAAGCATGTATGTTTTGTTATAAATAATCCTTATTTTAGGTATGATGATAAACATGATACTATTACAATTATGGCATATGTTTACTAGATACATCACTCTTAGAATTTTATTCATATGAATACATTTTGGAAAAGTTAGACTTGTTCAAATTATTTGATTGAAATTTTTTAGCTAAACTCTTCGGTTTTACTTTGAATGTTGATTTTTCTTTTTATGCAAAATTTGTCACTTTGGTTGAATAAAACGTAAATAAAATTATTTTAACTATGATTATTTTTAAATAATAATAGTTTATACATAAAGATATCTTGGTTCACTCACAATTAAGTATATAGATAATCGTATATCATATATTAAACGTGTGGGTTTGTTTGACATTAATAAAACAAACAAATATATTCCCAATTACTCACGACTATCATATTTTATTAATCATATTATATTAATAAAAAAAAGTGATTTTATAGTCAATTCTAAAACAACTACGATATTATTAAAATCTAAAAGAATTGTTATAAATCTTGTGAATGATATCATTTATTATGTCATCCTTGATAGTAAGGGGTGACATAAATTTAAAAAAAATATATTATAATGCGATCATAATGAATTTAGTTATAAAAAATTTAGATTTTTAATAATATAAAATATGACTTATTGACGGATAATAATTCATGCTAAAATATGATTAATGACATTTTTAACTTTCACTATAGTCATTGAATGCAATTACTCTCACACTAGATTCATACTCGATTCACACTTGATTTCTAATAAATTTCACTAACAAAATAACTATGTTTCTCAAATTCAGTCATAATCATCCCTATGAGGAAAATTGAGTAACTTAAGCTTAACTCTATGATAAGCATACACATAAAATTACCTTTAATCACAAAAGTGAAAGCTAAGCGTGTGATTCTTTAGATTGCTATGTTAAATTATTATTGATCAACGAGTTATAGTTATTAAATTCTAGTTTGCTTTGGTTATGAGTTCGGATTAATTATTAATACATGTGATATACCCACTAATTTAAAAGGTTATAAAAACGATTATACTACCTTTAATAAAACAAAATATCTGTAAGAAAAGGAATTAAAATTTAATGAAAATTTTGAGAACGCTTTTTTATTTCTATTTATAAAAATGTTTTCCCAATAATACGTATTTAAATAAAAAATGCAAATGAGTAAAAATAAAAGCACCAGTGGTCTAGTGGTAGAATAGTACCCTGCCACGGTACAGACCCGGGTTCGATTCCCGGCTGGTGCATTTATTTTTTTGCTGTCTAGTCCCTAAAGAAATGACAAAGTTCATATTGAACCCCTCTTTTCCAAAGGACTAACTGGAAAAAATCTTTCAACTAAAAAATAAAAGTACAAAACTACCCTTCACTCCAAACTTGAATGCAACTCAAATATAACTCACATACAAATGCAGTAATTTACATAACAACATCAAAAACATTAATCACAATTGGCAAACAAATTATCAACTAAGGATGTATAATACAATGACATAAGTGAAAAATAAATTAATAAGATACATTATATGACCACCTCACTCGAATCTTAATATCAAATTTCAGCCTGTGAATGAAGCAGCTAGTAATCACAATTTGATGCACCCTGCCACAGTACAAAATTTAAGTTAATTTCTTATAAAAAACTATATACATTTTAAATAATTCTATTCAAAATATGTGATGTATTGAAAAATAAATAAAATTTGACACAAAGTGTTTCTGTCGAACAACTCGACTTGTAGACAAAAGATCGACGTGCTCTAACCCAACTCATTTTGACATGTTACACTACTTGTCCACTTTGTCACATTTAGAAACAAAAGAACTCACCTGTTTTGCTCTTGAGAATGTTGATCTATAGTTTTCCAACTCTGCATTAGTAAATGTAAGGGCCCGTTGTAGCTTTTTACATGAAAACGCTTCAACTTCTATCATATATGATGCTGAAACAGGCCTATGATCCGAGAGTCTAATCTCAGCCCGTCTGTAGCTCAGTTGCTGCATCCCCTTCCCGTATGAAAGTATACGGTCACACCTGAAGAGAACATACGATTAACAAAAGATTAAGACATAATCATAATTAACAACAAGAATTAAATATAAGATAAACTTGGTAATCGGTAATTGTGAATATCAATTGTGTAATTACATGATATATAAAGACTAGAATATTACACTCTAGACCTTATACAATTAAATACTATTTAAATATAAACTAATGTTTGTCTAATATCCCCCCGCAAGCTAAGGCCGGGGAGCGACTCTTAGCTTGGACCGTAGGAAGAGAAACTTTGGAGAAGGCAAGGACTTTGTAAAGACATCTGCAATCTGATCATCTGTAGTGATAAACTGGACTGATAACTGACCCCGGGCGATCTTTTCTCGAACAAAGTGATAACCTACCTCAACATGTTTTGTACGAGCATGAAAGACAGGATTAGCTGATAGATATGTTGTACCTAGGTTAACACACCATAGTGTAGGAGCAGATCGTGTAGGAACGTGTA
This sequence comes from Flaveria linearis, assembly GCA_024085815.1. Taxonomy (NCBI): domain Eukaryota; kingdom Viridiplantae; phylum Streptophyta; class Magnoliopsida; order Asterales; family Asteraceae; genus Flaveria; species Flaveria linearis. Next base: position 78,212,867 of record CM044011.1, on the reverse strand, counting down.
ACTCATGGAGGAGAGTTTGTAACCATGTTAGTTCAGCAACAGTATCGGCAAGAGCTTTGTACTCAGACTCTGTGGATGACCGAGAGACAGTCTTCTGTTTTCGTGCAGACCATGATACGAGATTCGAGCCCAAGTATATAGCATAGCCCCCCGTGGAACGACGGACATCCGGGCACCCGGCCCAATCCGCATCCGAGAAGGCGGTGAGGCCGGGGTGTGAGGAGTCCGCATAGGCATGTAAAACTGAGTCGGAATGCCGTTGTATGAGAAGCCCATGAGAAATAGTACCTTTAAGATAACGCAATATGCGTTTGACAGTGGACCAGTGATTTTCAGTAGGAGAGTGCATAAATTGGCAGACTTTGTTAACTGCGTAGGCAATATCCGGACGTGACAGGGTGGCATACTAGAGTCCGCCAACAACCTGTCAATATTTGACGGGGTTGTCAAAGGGCGGACTGTCTTCCAAGGCTAAGTTAGCCGTGGTGGTGATGGGAGACGAGACAGGCTTGGCATCGGAGAGGCCCGCTTTCTGTAGAAGCTCGGAGATGTATTTTTGTTGAGACAGCACGATGTCTGAGTCATTGGGAACAACCTCAATGCCCAAGAAATATGATAGACGACCCATGTTTTGGATGGGGAAGATGCGGCCCAAATGCTGAATCACTGAGTCAATAGCCTGTGGATCATTACCTGTCAAAATAATATCATCGACATAGACAAGCATATAAAGTAGTGTGCGCCCGGATGAATAAATAAATAAGGAGGGGTCGGTTTTAGATCCATGGAAGCCAAGCTTATTAAGCGTGGTGGATAACTGATGAAACCAAGCCCGTGGGGCTTGTTTTAACCCGTAGAGTGATTTGTGGAGACGACAGACATGGTCCTGTTTGGACGGGTCAGTAAAACCCGGGGGTTGTTGTAGATAGACCGTCTCCTTGAGATCCCCGTGCAAAAAGGCATTTTTGATGTCGAGTTGTCGTAGTGGCCACTGTTGTGTGACAGCCAAAGATAACACAAGGCGGATCGTCATCGCCTTGACAACTGGACTGAATGTGTCATCATAATCAATACCTGATTGTTGTCGAAAACCCCGTGCACACAGCCGTGCTTTGTATCGTTGTATAGCCCCTTTGGGATCTCTTTTGATCCTGTAAACCCATTTGCAATCAACAACATTGGAACCAGGGACACGAGGGACCAGAGACCACGTCCCATTTCTCAGTAGGGCCGAATATTCTTTAGCCATGGCAGTCCGCCAATGTGGAATATTGTTGGTAGTAGCAAAGGATGATGGGACAGTATTTGGGTCATGAGTGGTTGTGTGAAAAGAGGCGGGGTTAAAGGGTGTTGTAGGTTTGGGATTGGGGCGGAGATTAGGTGGACGTTGGCGGGGAGCAGGTTGGGTTGTTGGCTGGGTGGGGGCGGTAGTGGCAGCTGGTTGTGGAGAGCTTGAGGGTGGGGTCGGAGCTGGTGGGGTTGTTGGCGGCTGTACAGAGGGAGTGGTGGTGGTGGAAGATTTTGTACGATGTTGATAGGTGCGAAGAGGAGGTGGGGATGTAGGAGGGGTAGAGTTAGGAGGTGATGTAGGAGGGTCATCGGGTGTATAGGGGTCCGGATAAGTGGAGACATAGGGCTCGGGTTTAGGTTCGGGTGAGGGATGGGTAGGTCGAGCAAAGGGGAAGCACAGTTCGTTGAACCGGACATGACGGGCAATATAGAGACGATCGGATTGAGGGTCAAGACAGCGGTAACCGTGATGGTCCGGGCTATAGGCTAAGAAAACACACGGTGTGGAGCGAAATTCGAGTTTGTGACGGTTGTAGGGTCGGAGATGAGGGAAGCATTGAGAACCGAAAACTCGTAAGAAGGAGTAATCGGGTGTACGGTTGAAGAGGTGTTGGAAGGTTGAAACGGAGGAGGTGTTCCGAGAAGGCATGCGATTGATGAGGTAAACCGCAGTGTCAAAGGCATAGGACCAAAATTTGTAGGGAACATGAGAATGAGCAAGAAGTGTGAGGCTAGTTTCCACAACGTGGCGATGTCGCCGTTCCACGATACCGTTTTGCTCGCTCGTGTGTGGGCACGAGAGGCGATGAATGACCCCTAGTGAGCGAAAAAAGTTTGAGAGGTTTCGAAATTCACCACCCCAATCTGTTTGAACTTGTTTGAGTTTGGTACCAAATTGTCGTTCGGTCATGACAATAAAAGGGCGTACCTGGTGCTGCAAAGAGCTCCCGCGTTTTCACAGGGTCCAGGGAGGGTCCGTCCCATTTAAGGGAAGATGTACGCGGTCATGACAATGAATTGCTTAAATAAAGTGAACACATCCAATTTTAATTTGAATGGGAAAAACCACTTAAATTTAGAATAATGATTAACACATAAAAGAAAGTAATTGTGAACACATCCGATTTTAATTTGAATGGGAAAAACCACATAAATTTAGAATAATGATTAACACATAAAAGAAAGTAATTGTGACCTTCAACAGATGTCACAGCAGAGGGACCCCACACATCATAAAATACAAGATCTAACACATGAGAACTTTTAAAAGTAGAATTCAATAAATGTTGTTTGGAAGATTTGTCAATAGCACAAGATTCACAAAAAGATGTAGAACAATTTTTATTTAAAGGTAAATGAAAAACAGATAGCATTGACTTCAAAAGTTGTGGATGAGGGTGTCCCAATCTTTGATGCCAGACGTTGGAGGAGGTCCGAGTTGCTGAAAAAGTGACTTTGGGAACTGATTGAAAACGTGGAATGTTGAAGGAGTAAAGACCATTAGTGCTTGGACCCGTGAGGAGGGTAGTGCGGGTAGCCTCGTCCTTCACACAAAAGAAAGAAGCATGAAATTCAAAGTAAACATGATTATCATGACAAAAATTTTGGACAGAAAGAAGATTTTGTTGGATATTAGGGACATGAAGGATATTTCGAAGGTTAAAGGTACGGTTGCGTGAGTGGAAGTGTTTGGAACCAATATGTAAGATGGGTAAACACTTACCATCACTAACATGGAGACTGTCACTGTCATAGTAGGCTTCAGAATTGTCGAACCCTGAGAGATCTGGTGCAACGTGGTGGCTGGAACCTGTGTCTGGAAGCCAAGTTGATGATGTTTGTGACCTGTAATCAGCATAGTTGGCAGAGGGTTGTTGTCTTGGCCGAATGGTGGTTGGGTCACGATTCGGGCACTGAGATGGGATGTGTCTGATGCCACACCAGTTACAAGAGCCATACACAGTGTTCTGATTAGTTGCCCAATTGAATTGACTGCGGTTTCCTCCATTATTACGGCTGATTTGATGAGTGAAGTTGCCTCGTCCACGGTTGTTGGTGGACCTGTTGTTGCGGTTGTGTGATGAGCGGTTGGTATAGAAAGCTTGGGGCTGCGAAGGAAGTTGTATTTGCAGTCCAAGTTGGGCCGCAAGCTGATGGACAGCCTGCACAGCAGCATCGGAGGGCTGATTATTGGTGATGGCAGCCGAAACATTGGCGGTGGCAGGTATGGGCTTAAGGGCTGCCGTGAAGGCTTGTGTAGGGGAGATGGTGTTGTTGTCATACTTTTGAAGCATGTAATCATGATCTGCAAAGAGGGCATGAAGTTCATTCAATACTAATTGTTTTGTTAGGGCTGCGGTCTTGAGTCCGTTGTATTCAGACCGAAGACCGGAGATGATAAGCATTACTAGATCTTTTTCCTTCATCGGTTCGCCTATATTGGCAAGGGCAGTGGCATACTCTTGGGACCTTGTCAAGTAGGAAAAGGAAGATTCATCGGGCTTCATCTCGATACGTAGCAATTGTGTCTTTAACGTGTATTCACGAGACGAGGTATGAGGAGAAAAGGCTCGTTCTAGAGAGAGCCATAATTCTCTAGAAGTGGTAGTGCCTTGAGCATGTTGAATGGCGCTTTCGGAGACCGTAGATAGGATAAGCATCCGCACGTGAGCATCATTGTCCATCCATGCAGAATATTCTAGGTTCGGTTGCCTTGTTTCGGCTGCTGCGGTTGTCGATCCCTTGTTTGTCGAAGCGGGGACCGGAATGGTAGCCGCCGGACATGGTATTGTACCAACAACGTAACCGAACAGCCTGTTGGTTACAAGGAATGGTTGTATCAGAAGTTTCCAGTGACCATGATTTTCAGGTTTAAGAAGGAAACTAAACTTGTGAGAGGTATGAATGGCCTTCTCCTTTGAGTCGAAAGCTGTGATGGTGGCCATTGTTGCCGATTTGGGATGATGCGCCGGCTAGGGATCTTGGCGGCAATTAGGGTTGCGGTTAGGGGTGTTTTAGGGTTAGGCTCTGATACCAAGATAAACTTGGTAATTGGTAATTATGAATTGTGATTATCAATTGTGTAATTACATGATCTATAAAGACTAGAATATTACACTCTAGACCCTATACAATTAAATACTATTTAAATATAAACTAATGTTTGTCTAATAATATATTTTTAAATTATGGTCATACCATGCTGGGGTACGCCTGCCTACTTTAGGATCCTCGCCATAATATTTATCTGAATTCGGCTCATATTTGTATGTTGGTGGAAAATTTAAAGCGCCTTCTGTCCACCCGTCAAATGCACCTCCATTTTTTAGCTACAAGTTTATTATAAATTTTCTATTAAAAATCTACAAATTATAAGGAAAAACGGAGATGTATTCATTAGCTGCAAATTTATTTAGCAAAAGCTAAATTTTACCACTAAAGGTCTCAAACGGGTCAATTTAAGTGTTGTTTTGTTAGCTAACAGGTCAAATGGCTAAAATCTACGGATTTTGGCTAGAAAGGGAAGTGGGTCAAAAGGCTCGAAAGTCTCCCAAATGTTCATCCCTAACGCATACAACATCCTCATAAATTGTTGTATTCAAAAATTTTAAAATTGTTAGTATCAAAATTCATAACAACTTACCTGATCACTCTCTAACAACTTGGACCATGCATTTTGGAAATCAAATCACGTGTTTCTTCGTAGGACAAATCAAAGCGGTAATTAAGATCACCCAACCATATAATTCGCCTAAAAATTACAAAATCAATTTGTAAGATGGCTTTTAAAGTGCATATTAAAACACAATTTTCACATTATCAAGCCTTAGCTTTTGATGTGAAATTAGCAAGAATAGAGAAATAAACATATCCAAATCCTGCACTTACTCATGATCCATAATGCTCCTTGGAAGTGCAACTTTTGACATTGTATTGAAACGTGTTCTTTTATATATTTCCTCCACATCAGCATTCCTTTTAACAATATCAATGTCCCTCTCACCAGATGTTAAATGAGTGCATATGAAACAAAAATTTGTCTGATATATGGACATACTCACCGATACAGACCCCTGCAAAAGAAACACAAAATAATTGCAAATAATCAGTGTCTATTTATATAAAGATGTAATTTTTGGTAAGTCCTTAAATCGCAGAATTCAACACACACTCAAAAACTGATTGTCATTATTACTAAACTTCAAACAACAAAAGTACAACAAAGCTATCTTTTACAAACTGTTTTATTACAACTATGTGATTAAAATTACTCCATGTCAAATAATATCTGTCACCCTCAAAATTTTTATTGGAAAAAACTAATATAAAAGTTTCAAAGGGAAAGAAGAAACAAACCTTGTTACCTATGTAGCCCATTACACCAACACCAACGGTTGACACATGTACATTCCGTATATGCTTCCTCAAGCTTCTATGAACCCAAATTGTAATAAAAACACCAACCATTTGCTTGCTTACTATTCTAACATATTGTGATTTTCTTTTTTGGTACATAATAGAGTCAGTATCTAGTTTTGCAAGCCCCTTGACCTCTAGTTTAACTTTGTTGTCACTACTCATATATGTCTCTAAAGGAAGATAACTTTTAAAAGATTTGGAATCTTTGAAAGAATCAACATATTCTTCTACTTTTTCTTTAGAATCTATTGTTACATAATCGTTAAATGTCACCTCTGTCTCGCTATCACTTTCTAGCACTATTTCATGCTCTCTGTTTGGAGCATGATCAGATGGTTTAAGTCCTGATGGAGAAGAGGGGTGACTGTAACATTTGAATTTGGTCTTTACAGGTTGAATTTTGTTTAGGGTTTCACGAATGATGTTTTCCCATAATGGAATTGGACGATTATCTTCAGAACCAAAGATATTGCCAGCATTTAAAGGTATGATTTCCTGAAAACTGCAAGGAAGGAATGTTTGTTAAGAGTAAGAAAAAGTAGGTTTGCTTGTATGTAAAATATGATAATATTAAATTTAAAACCATTATAAACGAACATAATTTTGAAAAAAGGAACTGCAAAACTAAAACACGGTGGCTACATTTGTATACTTCACAGACTACATTTTCCAAAAAAAATGCAGTTTTTTAGCTCATTTGATACACAAAATCTATAAATTTCCAGATAAATTACAATAAGATCTGGTCTTTTGTTTCTCTTTATTAACAGTCCACCAGTGTCTACACATTTATCTAAAGGTCAGTTTGGGTAATATAAATTGCTATCATGTCAAATGGGTAAATACGAAAATAGCTAAAACTGAAACGGATTGAACGGTATAAAAGTCACTTTAATTAAAAGAATGGTGCATCATTTAAATAATATTTATGCAATTATATTCAAATTCAAAAGCTAAACTTACCCAATTACATATATGTCTGCAGGGTAGTCAGTATCAAGCCAGTCTCTAATATCCAGGTCCTCTGGTGGAAGTTCCCCTCCAACATTCCAAGTATTAGCAGATACTCTTAACAACATCAAAAGTAATAGTCAATAAATTAAAAGCCTTGAGGAGTCAGTAACGTAACTAGATCAGCATTAATGATACCCAAAGCCAAATAATGTGACTCGTGTGTGATTTATAAATCTTATATAACCTGAGTTCTTTTGAGTCAATAAGCTGTGCTCTAAATGTCTCTGATTTCCTTCTTCTTGACCTGGGAAAAGCTCCTGATGTCAAAATGAAACAGCATGACGACATGATTTGAATCAATTTATCAAATACCTCTGCAGTTTTTTTGTAAATTCAACTTTTTTTTTTGCAAAAGAAAATTGCATCATTAAAGACATACTGTTGGATTAAACAAACCAAGCTTCCACCATTTTATTAATCATGTCGCTTAAATTTTTTGTAGTGGTTCAATCGCTTAACTTCTTTTTGTCTTACTTAGAACTATATTGAAAAAAAGGGTGGATTTTTGTTTGTTTTATCGATTATATACCAACATTCAAATCCACAAGCAGAAATCACCATCGACTGTTCTAAGAGAGATTAAGTAAAGATGGACTGAACATCAAAAATTGCTATTTGATTGGTTAAAGAACAATGAGATTCCACAAGTTGAGTATTATGTCATGCACTACATAATACTTGCAGGATAATTTCAAGGGCATACAAAAAATTTCCAGTTACATGCATTATTCTAGTTTTAATTCCCTATACTAGCACTTATGACCATCTCCCACCATGGAACATCTTTTTTCTTTTTTGCCTTTTCAGTTTTATCAACACTAATAGAAGTTATCTTCAAATTTATTCGTAAATCTCGATGACTTGAAGGCGATTCTTCGAAGAACAAATGTCAAGAAACAAAACTCAACATATCAAACTGCTAATCTAAGTTATAAAACAATATACTAAATTAGCAACATCATAAAATGAAAAGGCAATTGCAAAAGCAAAACGGAATCTCTTTTACCATTGGGATCAATCCGAAACTCATCCCCTTTCTTATCCTTAAATCCAGGTTCACTTGTTCGATAACACGATTCCTCTGTAAAACAAAATCAAATAAATCAAACTAAACCCTAAAATCAATATCTCAAAAGCAGCACGATGTACAGTAGCAGATAAACTAAAACAAAACACACGAATATCAATTGCCGTTGAATCTAACCTGCACCAACGGGATCACAGACGCTATCATCGGAATCAGCACTGTAATCAGAACTCTGAGTAGAAATATTAAGCCATTTGTGGACAACCCTAGGCCAGAACAACTCTACGCAAGCGCAATCCATACATTTCTCAACCCAATTTCTCTGCAGTTCTTCACAAGTTACACAAATATCGAAATCATACAGACACAACACATATCATATTATCATCTACAACAATCGTAATGATTAACATCGCAAAATCTATTCAATCGTACATTGAATTCTGCTTTAGATCAGATGAATGATTACCTCGGGAGAACGATTCCTTAAGCGTTGGTAATGATTCTGCATCGTGATTTGATCAGAGGAAGCTTCAATTGGATGAATGATTGTGGGAATCGAGAGAAATTGGGGATGAAAAAGTGTTGTTTGAGGGGATATGATCATGTAGATGTAAGCAACGTAGTGACCATTTTGTTTTGAAATACAGTTTGGATTTCACTGTTTGTTGGTGTGAATGGAATTGTGAATGATGGGGTGTTATTTGTTTGTTCGTTGACTGGTGTATATATAATGAATGAATATCATATATATCTTTAAATGAGTTTATTGGTTTTTTATAACGAGCTCTAGATCAATTGGTTTAATAGTAAACGTCTCATGATTTTTTAAAGTGGATATCATAGGTTGAGTATACTTGATTCAATGTGCTTTAAGTGGCTGGACAAGGTTACTAAAGTTGTTTGTGTTCACGAGCGTGGGTGGTCTTTCGCTAATTGGTTTTCGGGTTTTACTAATCAACTTTTCAATAACGATAAATTTATTCTCCTCCTATTTTTAAATTACATCAATTACTTCATGTCAGGGTTTAAACGCAAAACATCTTTTTTTAAAAACAAAGCCTATATCAAATAGGTGAGTCTAATAGATCCTCTTGAAAAAATGTGTTTTTAGTACATTATTGTTTACTTACATTTGTAATCTCTGGTAATTATGTTGAATCGGTAACATATTCTGCCTTGTTTTGTTGATGCTAACATATTATGCCTTTTATTTTTAGGGTTATTAGATTTTAATAAATTTAATTTTTTTATTGGTCGAGATTAATCTTAACTTACAAATGTTTACACATATTTTTAACTTTAAGCTAATTTTCTTCAACGATCTCTTACCAACATTTCTTTTAAGTATTAGTAATTTGGCATTATATTTAAAATTACATACAATTATTCATCAGCTTATTGGCTCAGCTGATTGCTCAAATAATTCAGGATATAATTTTAATGAGAGAATAATATGTGTATCCACGACTTCTTAATTTAACATAATAAAAAAACTATATAATCGATCATTCTCGATTATCTTGGATTTTCTGACTATTTTTAAAGTGTAAAATACAAAAGAAAATTATCCCCTAACATATAATCAATGGACAATTTTAATACGAGGACTTTTATTCCTGCAGGATAGTCATTCAAACTTATATTGCAATTTACTCATTTACTAAATAAATAAATGATATTGAAGTAAGCATTATTAATATTTTTTGAATGACAATCAATTTACTCCTAAATCCATGTAACATGTATGTTATAGGATTTAGACCCTCCACCTTCAATTAGAGAGCATCTGTTACAAATCCGGATACTATTGCGTCAAATGTCCATTGATATGATCATTGATCAATACTAAATAACAAGTTTTTAGAATGAGATGAGTGTGTGTGTTGCAACAATGATCCAACTGGGTCGGGTCAGTGTTTCGTCTTAGATCAAACTTATAATATAGAAACCCGTCAATTTCTGAGTTCGAGACCCTAGGGATCACACTTCACGATCAAGTTTCGATAACTTTGTGTAGCATTATGATATGTAATATTTTGTATGCCATAATACACAATTGTGATTTGTGGCTTTGTGTGGGTAAAGCTTTGGATTTCATATCATCGGAAAAGGGACCAAAAAGTTTTTAAGGTTCTATAACTTCACTTAAAGGACTGCCTCACGGGCCACGGCCTATCTAAAGTAGCCCATAAAAATACTAATAATTGGGCCAGATCTTAAACTTAAATGGGCCTATTGTTATTGATTGGGTCAAATAACACCCACTTATTTCCCTAAAGGTGGTAAATTATATCGAAGGATATGGGTCTTTAATCATCACTAACCAACATATTACAAGTAAATTGTTTCATCCATTTATGACATTTACGTGTTTGTAACACCTTAGGCAAATTCCGCATATGAGGTTTCACCATGGTTGCAACTTCCCTTTACATGTCTAAAATCCATACACGTAAGTGGTGTTAACAATTTTTAAGGAACCGCTAAATATGGTAAAATATGGATAGAGCGAATAATATCATGATATTAGTCAGGTAGTCACATGCCGACATAAAGGTGTTCATTGTATCAATTAAGATGGCGAGCCAAATTTTAACTCACTGAAGACAATGAGTTCCGAGGGGCGTTTGTAACCTTCAAGCGTATCCAACTTCACAACTGAAAGAGAAAATATCAGGTACCAGACTTATAGTTCATCTAACATGTATGGATCAAAAAGTTATAGTTAATCTACATACAAATTTTGATGTTTATAACACATGAATATACATAAACTTATCGGTACACATGCATATATCAATTCTAATACATCAAATTACCATTGTGTGTTTTTAGTAGTCACTTAGGTGCTGTTTGTTTCTGAAGAGGTAAAACGTCTGCAGTCTGCAGACCACATCTGCAGACATCTGTAGGAGAAGAGGTGGACCAAACCTCTGCAACCTGTATTAAGAAGACTGTTGTTTTATAACGTCTGCAGACTACTGAAATAAACTGAAATTAATAAAAAGTTAAAAAACATCAGCAGCAAAATAACAAGATTCAATCATTTCTATTATCCCATTTCTATTATCCCTATTCTAATGAAACCTTCAAAATAACAACATCATCAAAATAACAATTATCAGCAGCAACATCAAAGAAATCAACAACTCCAATTCTAGGGCAAAATCAACTCCATTCAACATCAACTCCAATTCTAGGGCAAAATCAACTCCTTACAGGTTAGAAGCGGGCAAAATCAACAATTTAGCATAAACAATTTAGCAATGTTTTCAGAACCGGATCGGACGTCGAACCGGACGTCTTACTGGTTTGGTGGTCGGACCGGTCGGACCGGTCGGACCGGTTGGACCGGATTTAACTATATTTTAATTATATTTATATATATATAAATATAATTAAGTGACCAAATATATAAAATACAATAGTTCTTTCAGCCAAACAAAAACATTATATAAAAATAAAAATAACAAAAATAAAACCATTTACAACCTTCTAGCAAACTCTACCACCATCACCACCTATAAAACCAGATGTTGAGTATTTCTAAATTGAAATAAAATAAATACATTAAAGTGTTAAAAAAAATAAACTCAAAAATTATTTAAAATTACGACGTTAATGACAATCATCTTTACACCATAAACACATCCATATTATCTTGAATACTCTACCACCATCACCACCTATAAACCCACCACATTTACAGGAAAATAATCACATCACTTAGATCTAATTTAAACCATTTACAACCTTCTAGAATACTCTACCACCATCACCACCTATAAAACCACCACATTCCCCCACCGTACCACAACTCTCCGATCAACTCTCTAGAATACTCTACCACCATCACCACCTATAAAACCACCACATTCCCCCACCGTACCACAACTCTCCGATCAACTCTCCGATCAACTCTCGATCACAAATTCCCCAAATTCTCTCATTCTCCGATCATCTTACGTCATCAATGCTCCGGCAGCTGCGGATCTGAGCATAATGATCGAAAGAGGACTGAAGATGATCGTTGGTGTTGTCGAAGGAGATTTGCGGGTGGAGAGGAGTTTGGTCGACCGAACTTCAGTGATACAAAGGGCGGTGAAGATCTGTTTGTTCATCGATACAAAGGGCTTCGGTTTCATCACCCCCACCGATGGTTCAAAGGCGGTGAAGATCTGTTTGTGCAAGACAACCGAGAACCGTGAAGATCTGTTTGTGCAAGACAATCGGTCGTCGATTAGGACCGATGGCTTCAAGAGCTTAGGCGACGGCGAGACGGTCGGAACCGGCCCGGTTCGCCGGTCCAACCGTCGGTTCGGTTTCAACCGGCCGGTTCAAAGCAACCAAAACGAACCACCCCTGACCGGACCGGACCAGGCCCCGATTCGCGGTCGAACCGGTCGGACCGGCCGGTCCGATCCGGTCTCAACAACATTGCAATTTAGCATAAACCAAAGTTTAGGGCAAAATCAACTCCATTCAACATAAAGATTACTCATCATGCAGCTGTAAATCAAGATTCAAGATCAATAATATACCTCAAGATTTGAGCGACAGGGCCGAAGGATGAACTCGAGCAGAAGCGGGAACTCGGGCAGAAGGTCCTGACGGTGGCGGGCCGAAGGATGAACTCGAGGTCGTACGGAGGGCTCTTCCTGTAACATCTCGTATTTTCGTTAACTTAAAAGTTAACTTTGTTAAATCTTAAGAGGACCTTTTATGTTATTTTTGAATCTTTGAAGATTTATTATACTTAATTTGGAGATTAACAAATTAAATGAATAATAGAAATAATATTATTAATGTTTAAAACGTTGTTTATTACTATAAAACTTAACATCAAGTTATAATAATCTTGATAAATATGACTTTTATAATAATAAAAAACTAATACTTGTAATTATACAAGTAATTTCGACATTTGCTCATTTTGTTAACAATTTATAAAATCTAAATAATTGTTAAATATTAAAAACATTTAAAACTTAATGGGATAATAATCTTAAAAATAATAATTATCATTATGATAATAATAATAATAATAATAACAATAATAATAATAATAATAATTTAAATAATTAATAAAGGGTAAACATTAAAACTTAAGTTAAGGGGGGTTAGTTGTCAATTTGGAAACTTTATATAAAAGTTATTACATAAAATAACAACAGTTAAAAACTATAGGGACCGTTTGTGTAGTTTTGAAAACCCAAACCCCCACCCCCTCTCTTTCCCCGCAATTCCGGCGACCCACCAGCCGGCCTCCGGCGCGGCTCCGGCCACCCTCAAAGCCACTGAAATTAACCAAATTCGACCCAAAATCGTTCCAGAGCCTTTCGTATACATGTCTCGAACATGAATGCATGAATTAGTGGTGTTTAAGACACCGGTTACAAACCCAAACGATTTCATAACCGAAGCTCGTAAACTCCATAACCGTTCAAGCCTTAAACACCAATAATAACTCAATTAATTCAATCAGATCAAACGTTTATCTATCTCTAATCAAACAAAACTCTCAATTGCACAAAAACGAACCTAATCATCGAATTCCATCATCATTTTCTATCGCGACCTGCTTGACACTCGAACACCATTCTCCAGACTCGAAGACTCGAAATTAACAGAGGGGTTTCTATCTTTGAGTCCATCAGAAACTTCCGGTGCAAATAATTGGATTATAATCACCGATTTCATCTCGAATCATACGCAACCTGGCCGCGACTTATCCCTCAACGTTTCTCATCGATCTAACTCCAAATAGGGTAATTGATTGCACCTACACACTCGTTTTTACATGGGGAACAAAAGCCCCATGGTTGATTTGGTTACTAACATCGAATTGAGGTTCAATTTTGGATTTGAATAAACTAGGGTTCTTGAGATTTGGATGAAGCTCCTAAAGTGGGCTTAAAACAATTAAAAACCAAAGTGAACCAAGGCCGCGGCCCTGGTTCACTGGTTAGACATATGCACATACTACCATGAGGTCCCGGGTTCGAACCCGGGCACCCTCATTAATTTTTTAAAGCTTCTTTTTAAACAAATTAAATTACAGAAAATTTATAATTAATATAAAATCATTTTTATAAACTTTAGTTATTTTTTAAAGTCACCTAATATAATCTGGAAATTTACTAATTCAAATACTTTAATATTTTCATAAAATATTTTTAACAACTGTCGTACTTGGATTATTTTTATAAAAAAATAGACTTTAAATAATGTTTTAAATCACTAAATTATTATTGGTTCAAACATTATCCATATATTAATGTTTAAATCATGAATATTTCAATTAAATATAAAAGTTTTATATTTAAACCTTACAAAGTACCACAAATATTTTCTTTCACATCTTTAAATAAATATAGTATATTCCTTCCATTTGTTTCAAGAAAAAATAATTGATTCCATTTATTTAATTATAACAAAGTCCCAAATTCCACTTAAAACCCTAGTTATCATTAGAACATTAAACTTATTATAATTAAACTTAAATATTATAAATATATATTCTTAGGTATCTCTTGAAGGTTTACGTTGGAACGTTGCTTATTATTCTTATTAATCGTCATCCTTATACTTAATTGTCATGTGAGTATTCTATACCCCTTTTTCTTATTTTCACACTTTGGGGTGAAACATGTTAACTTATATTATTGCACTTGTAAACTTATTCAAGACTTGTAAACTTTATGGCAATTTATTTAAAGTGTTGGTTAGTTGAACTTTTGTGGTTACCATGTTATGGCATTATATGTACAATCATTAACTATTGCTAGCCCAGCGAAGTCATAGATCTATGGGACAGACAACCTATTTGGTGCTAAAGTCGATGTATTGCCGACTCCTAGGAGCCGTATGCTTGTGCACTAGGGAACCAAATACACTTAGCTGATCATATATACTTTTAATGTATAAGACTTGTAAAACTTTGTCGAGGTTTGATTGTTGCATTGTTCATAACATCCCTAATCACTTTATTCACTAACTTATGACTTGAATTGCCATCTTTTATATACTTATGTATTGAAAACTATGGAATGCTCACCAACATTTTTATGTTGACCTTTTATTTTTAACATGTTTCAGGTTACTCTTTGAAGCTTATCACAGTTAGGATTGGACTTAGAGAAATAAACGAATGATCTGGATACTTTTATACTTGTATTCTGGATGTAACTTTGTTTGAACATTTACTTGTATTGTTACAATTGAATCTTGATTAATATATTTGGAACTAATAATAGCGTTATGTGGCTGTGAACAATCGTAACTCTCACACCTCGAC
Source organism: Flaveria linearis (assembly GCA_024085815.1). Classification (NCBI taxonomy): domain Eukaryota; kingdom Viridiplantae; phylum Streptophyta; class Magnoliopsida; order Asterales; family Asteraceae; genus Flaveria; species Flaveria linearis. Next base: position 78,197,817 of record CM044011.1, on the reverse strand, counting down.
GTTTCCGCCGTCAAGGTTGGGGTGTGACACTTCCGACGAGGAGGAAGTGGATATGGTCGGAAACTCGTAATCAATGTTCCGTCGTGCATTCATACGCTCGAGCTTCGGCTTCTTAGGCGTCTTCTTCTTCCGACGTGCATCGCCATTGATGACGAGAAATTGAGACAGGTGACGCATTGAGAAACACGGAGATCTGTTAATCTGTCATGCTTTGAAATTGTGGAATGAAATTGAGGTTTGAATGTTGATCTGATTAGCCTGAATTGGAGGAACGTTGAGCTGTTGTTGAGGATGAATTTGGTTGACTCCGGTGGTCGTCGGAGATATGACAGGTAAACGCCGTTGAGTCAAAAGAGGAAAAAACGCAACGGTGGGGTGTCTTTGGGAAGAGGGGTATTAGGGTTGAAATGAACTGTGAAGAGGTTAGAAGAGGTGTGAAGACATTGTTCCACCTCTTCTCCAAGAAGAGGTCACGTAGACGTTTTTTAATGAAACGTCTTCAAAAAAACAAACACTCTGCAGACCTCAAACATCTGTCCGTCTCTTTTTGGCGCAGACAAAAGAGCTTTAGAAGCTCTTTTTCTAAAAAACAAACACTACCTTACGATTTTAGAAAAACACAACATAAATAAATAATTCAAATTACTATTCTTATTAAAAACTTATGTCGGTGGGAACAGTGTTTTATCATCAGTACAAATCCCTTTCTCATCCAGAACACTTTCTCATCCGATGGTTGTGGCGATTGCGGTGGTGATGGGGGAGATCCAACCCCCAATTGGATGCGAGATCCACCGCCGTCGGGGTTCCGGTGAAACCCTCAACCGGAGTTCGATCATGTGGGGCGGAGCAGACGCCGTGGGCGTCCCAATCGCTCCGATCGGCGGTGCTCCGGTGGCTAACGACAGTTGCTGCAACAACGGACCTGGTTATGCCACTCCGATTGACGCCATGGCTGGCCCTAAGGAGACTCTCATCTACGTCACTTGTGTCTACACAGGTATGGATGTTCATCTTCAATCATCAAACCTTTGTTTACTTGATTAGGTTGATTTTAGGGTTGGAGGTTGTGGTTCGATGAGAATTTGGTACTTGATTGAGTTAGTTTTGAGTTTGATGAACTTGTACAGATTTGTGTGTGTGTGTGTTGATTAATTGATTCAAAGTAGTTAGGAGATGGATTATCGTGTTATTCAACTCCAACTATGTAGAATCTCTGTTCCAAGCGATAACCTTGATACAGAATCCCTTCAACACCAAACGATCTTTGAAAATTGTTGAGCTTTCATCCCAAAAGGTACGTATCTGTGGATTCCTGAATGGTTTTTCTTAAATCCGTCAAACTATGCTTACAATTTCTCATTGTACGATGCGTGTTTAGGCTTTACATCACGCTTATTCTGTGTTACATCTAAGAATGATATGGTATGCTTTGATTCCATTAACTATTTTATGTTTCTTTCATGAACTGGTGGTTTCCAATGTGTGGGTATTATGCAGTACAAATCAAATACCTGTGTTTCAATTTAATAACAATATGTATGTTTCGATTTAATGTTGGATTTGGTGTCTATTGCCGGTTAATTCTGTGTTAAGTGCTACCCAACATGGTTTTGATGTTCAATTAGCTTCTTTTTTTATGTATAGAAATTTATATACAGAATCTCATATGTGGATGAATCATTTGCTTGAAGTTAAATGATTTATTTCTTATGTTGATTTACTTGTGAGCCTTTAATATACTAGACATCAAGTTGAACAAATGGATAATTTACATAAATTTTATGGTATTTACCCGTTTTGACCCGATGAATTGGTATAACCTTTTTTTAAGTGGAAAATTAGGCTGGAGTTTTATTTTGTATGCATATATTCATGTCTTCTTTTATAGACATCCTGTGAATACGCTTAATAGCAATCATACAAATTAAGTGTACCTTTAATTTGTGTATGTGTTTTGCAGATATATGAAGGTTTATTCTTTTCTTGATCAACAACTGTGTAAAACCTATTTCATCTCTTGCTTCCTGGTTACATGATTCTCTTGGAGATGTTTTGAAATCGTTAATGTCATCTTTCATTTTAATGAGTTCTTGGTTGATTAAATTGCCCAATATTCTAATCTGCTTATACAATATTAAAACCCTTTGCTTGCTCTTACGTGTTCCTATATTGTATTTTCATGATCTGTTAATCAGTTTGTTTCTAATATAAATCCTTAAGTTTGATTTTGTTATTAATGGTGTCTCTTATAAAAGCTACTTATGTTTTCATTTTTGATTTTTTAGATGGTGAGAAAAAGGGGGTCATTGATAAACAGAACTATCACAACAATATAACTAACGTCAAAAGGAACACTAGAGATCCAAAGGTAAATTATTTTTATCTCTATCCCATATTTGTGTTTGTTATCAGTCTACAGTATACTACATCATATTTTTAAAAGCATTGATCTGATTTCCTTTTAGGTGAGTCGGCTGTCTTCTTCACCTCTGCTCGATGGTTTCTGCTCCTGCTGCGATTCAGGTGTGTTTTTAGGTTTCTTATGCATCTTTGATTTCGGGAGTTCTTTGGTGATTTCAGCACCTTTTGTGTTGGATTGGTTGTCGTGTGGTTACAATCGGCGCTTTTAAACCCAATTTGGTTCGTTTGTTCATAGGATTTATGTTTTTGGTTAAAGATTGGATTTTTGTGCTTCTTGATTGCAGTTAGGGTTCCGGCCTGGGGTATATGGGTAGATCGAGTATAAAGTAGTCTATCCCCTTAAGAAGTCAAGCTTTCTTCATCGGATGGGTTGCTGAAGGTAATCCACCCATTGTTGGTTGTATCTTTATCAACAAGGCCGGCTGTGGTGGTGGCGTTTGTCGAAGGTGGATGATCTGCGTGGGTCACCGATGAGTGCGGGGAACCTTGAGGACCTGATTGAAAACCCAAAAAATTTGCAGCGCGCAAAATTAAACACAAAATCATTCAAAGACCGATAGAAACTTGCATACCCCCAGATTCCAAATCCATCGATATTCAAGAATCAACATGGAAACAGATGAAGAAGACGTTTCAAAAATTGTTCCATTTCAGCTTCAATTCGACAAGCCAGTAGCATCACTGGTCAGTTGAACCCTTTAAGCATCCATAGTTGATTCAAATATTGCTATCGTTCGCCATAACCAATTACGAAGTTCAACTTTTGAATGCTATTAGATTAAAAGTTCTTGCACTGATTTGTATTTTTGTAGAAGATTAATTGAGTTGAAGTGTAGGCCATAGAAAGATTTGTAGCTGATTAAAACCTAGAATTTGTGGTGTGTTTGTGTGCTTTATTATTTTTCTTTTACCCAAATGGCCAAACTTAAATAATCTAAGGTTCAAGATTGATGCTTTTAGTCAAATTAATCCAACCCAGAAAAATATTGTGGTGATTTGTTTTTTCTGAAGAAATAATGTGTAACTTGTGAAGATCAAAATAGCTGAATGGAACCCAGAGAAAGATTTGCTGGCTATGGTCACAGAGGATTCAAAGATTTTGTTGCATCGGTTTAATTGGAAGAGGCTATGGACCATATCTCCAGGTCACTTCTATCTCTTCAATTCATTTGTTTTGTATTTCTCATTGTTAGTATTATCATTGAGTTACTGTGCTTGAGCTCTATGGGTATTATATTTATATGTGTTTGTGATATATATGCAGTTGGTGTAACGTGAATGAATTAGACATGCTATTTTAAATGTGAGTTGTATTGTGTTAGTTAGCAGTTTCATAAAGCGCTCATCTAATTTTAGAAAACACAAGTTGTTGTAAGAAAACTGACATTTGAGGTAAATATAAAATTATATATCCTTCCTTGGCTCTAATAAACTGATTTTATGATTATATGGTTCTAATTACTTATTTCTAACTAGTGGTGCAGAGGGGAACACGGGTCAATCCTCCCGAGTTTCTAATTTTGAAGCCAATGAACAACCCGTTGGATTTCGTGGAGGAGGTATAGTAATAATAATACGGTTTCTAATCACCCACTTTGACCTTAACCTAATCAGTCACTTTTCTGAACCCGATGGCAGTCTTCCACTTACCATGATTTTATTGTTTTTTTTCAGTGTACAACTCCACGTCTTTAGGCAATCTAACCATGCACACTGATCTCCAATTTGGTACATATGAAAAGGTGATTTTGATGTGTAATTGTTTTGACCAAATGTTTATATTATCTATAATCTGGCTATTTGTAATGCTATAACTACTACTATTGTTATTATTATTATGACTTATACTAGCTGACATTTTTCATGATTTAGATGTTACAAGGACAAAATGTATCGCAACTGAATCAAGTTTCAAATTCTGATACTTCCACTGAGATGGACCCTGAACACAAGATTCAAAGAGTATCCATACTACTTTGAAATCTTGAGTATTCATTTTTGTTTGTGAGATATAGAACTGTTAGATGTTAATTTTGATTGTTTAAATGTTTTTCCTACATTATTTTTTCCAAAAATAAAATTATAGTTTTCTTTTCTTCTATCATATTTAACATATTTAGAACTCAGAAATTACAAGAAGAGAAATGACTGTGGATCGTGCAACCCGACCCATTTTGACCCGTTATCCAACCCACTCTTGGTTTGAGTATTACTAAGAAGAAAAAAAATAAATTAAGTTGAACTTAAATATTTTTATTTCCACTTTATTGTAGACATATGTGCAACAATTGGAGAATAGTCGACTGAAGCTAGCTCAATTAGAGCAGGAGGTCCAGCAAGCTCAAAAGCAGGTGTGTGTGTTTGCGTCTGTGTCATTTAAGAGTTATCTTTCAAATTTTAATTTATTTTTATTTTTGCAGGGTGTTGTAATTTCAAACACAGGTGACCAGGCTCAACCAAGTACCGGTAATGGTATGTATAACTCTGCGTACAGTGGTTATAATAATCTTTGATTTTTTGTTACTTTTATTCATTTTAATTTTACCAAATATGCTTTAGGTTTTCAGTATCTTACAAACACCGTGTTTTTCTTTACCTTCAATACCTTATAATGTCTCAAACGAGACAAAAAGACATCTTTTAATGACTCAAATATATAAAAAAAGGTACAATGTTCAATGGTTAAAATTGGACAGAGCCCTTCCTTTATTCACAAAAATGTCATTTTTGCGAATTTCATCTTTTAATTCTTAAACAAACCCGAATTTGTGGCGCTCAAACATATGATTATCTGAAAATATTACATTACCACTTTAAAGAGCAGATGCAAGCCGCAACACCGGTCGATCTGCAGCCGCACCACCCCCAGGCGCACCGCCAGCCGCACCGCACCCCGACAACCGCACCATCAGCAGGCCCTTCATCTTCGTTTCAGGTATTGTTCCTTCTTTATATTTAGCTGAGCAGACACAACCTATCTTTGTACAACCATGACGTCATCCATACATGTTAATATCGCTTCCATGGCGTTACAAGAGAACCCCACGGCAACGCGTGGGTTCGAACCCTAGTTAATTATTATATTATTTATGCCTATGTGCTTGTGTATGTTGGTTCCATGATTTCACAAAACGCGTTGAACAACATAGCCTACTTTTTAGCATTTATAAAAGCTAATGTAATACAAGATAATATGACTATTCACATCCACCTTCTTAATTAGGAAACTTACTATTCATTTATGGTTTCTGATATATGTCTACATGCTGCTACATAAATAGGAGTGTTCATTAATCACCAGAGGCATAAGGTTATTTGCGTAATTTCCCGTTTAAATTATTATTTGAATTTACTCATGTTGTAAGTTACAATATTGCCCTTGGTACAAAGGTGTAAATAGGAAATATTTATGATATTAGGTGACCATATACTGCCCTTGGTACAAAGGAGTAAATAGGAGATGTTTATGAACATGTAAACAGTTTGAACTTTGAAGGTTAAATATTAAGCTCTAAAAAATAATATATGGAAATGATAATTTAAAATAATTATGACATTTTTTTTCTTGGAATGTATGATCACTGATCTTCAGAGCGTTAATAGCCATAAAAAAGTTAATCTTCTTGGCGTAGTCTAAAAGAGAGACGTGTGGCCTTTACCCTGACACGAAGCGGTTGTGACGTTGCGTGTGTGGGCAACGTCAAATTTGGTCCAACAAAATGAAGTTACCGTTCACGTAAACTTACAAAACGTACAAATATTATTGTTGTAATGTAATGTTTTAGCATTTTTTTGTGAAACCAACAAAAGAATATAAAAAGTTGGCTGACGTCGATTTCTTGGTATGAAGAAAAAGTCCATTCTTCTTCTCCCATTAATTGCAACCAATCAGAAAACGTAAAATCGTTGAATTGGCAAAGCAAGTTTGTTACATTTATAAAAAATTCATTGAAAAACTAAATTAAATTTCTTAAAATATTTATAAGAGAAAATTAGAAAAATATTCTTTGTGTTTGATCATATTATAAATTTAGTCACCATATTTTGAAAATTACAAATTTAAACCAAAAATTTGAAAGTTTGTTGTAAATTTAGTACTCACCGTTAGTGTCCGTTAGTTTTTAACGATCTGAGGACTAAATATGCAATATGGTCAAACCATAGGGACCAATTGCGTGATATTCTCAAAAAATTAAAAAAAAAACTAAAAAAATCATATAAAAATTAAAAATTAAAATTTAATAGATTCAAATCGACGTTAATAAAGAAATTCAATATTCGTTAAAAATAGAATAAATGTTAAAAAATTAAATCAAATTTTAAAGTAAATAAAATTAATAATTAAATGCATATAAAAATAGAAAAGAAGAAAATGAGAAGTATGCATAATTTTTTTATTATAATTATTGTGATAAAGTTCATATGTAATGTTTAAATCGAAGAATACAAAAACCTTGTGAAAGTATAAATCCAAAAAACGAAAATGAATCGAACCGTTTTTTAACCTTAATATGATTTTTCTAATATTTATTTAAATTTTATAAATGTTTATTTGATTGTATTTTTTATTTTTATTTTTTTACTTTAATTACATACTTATTTTTCAATACTTATCATTTTCTATTAGTACTTACGTTTTATTTTTACTTTTATTTAATTTTAAATTTGAATTGATTTTTTAACCTTTATTTATTTTTTTAAAACTTATTAAATTTATTATTGATGTTTATTTGAATTTCTTATGTTTGATTTTAATTTCTTTTAAATTTTATTCTATTTACAATTTTTTAATTTTTTGAGCAAATTGCACAATTAGTCCCTATGGTTTGATCATATTGCATATTTAGTCCACAAATCGTTCAAAAATAATGGACACTAATGTTGGGGACTAAATTTGCAACAAACTTCCAAATGTTTATACTAAATTTGCAATTTTTAAAATCTGGGGATCAAACTTGCAATATGATCAAGCCACAGAAGACTATTTTTTTAATTTTCTGTATTTATAATCTAAAACTTTCGTTGGTAAGTAAATATGATATAAAGTTGAATACTTTAATGTAATATAAATATGATATAAATTAAGTGTGAATATAATATTATTATACACATGATATTATTTTTTATAACAAAAGTAAAATTAAACAACATCATGAACGGATGGTGTGTATAAATTGTTATCAGTTATTAAGTCATAGTTTGTCGTTATAAAATTAAATTGTTAAAAAAAGTTATCTAAAGAAACTATAAAGTTTCAAGTTGAGTGTGGATATAACGAATACAAGTTGTGTTTGAACGATTTATGCAAAGGTAATTAATACTGCAGGTTCAGCCCACAATATCACTTGGGCAGTATATCATTGTAGTTGTAGCTCCATAATATAGCACGTTGGACGTTGTATTCTTACATAACCATTTAATGCGTTTAAGTCTCAAAAATAGAGCCTAATGATTTTTAATTGCGAAAATAATTTTCTAGCTTTACAATATCATATCGCTTTATAATAATTTATAGCTCAAGTCCTGCCACGTACGTGATTAATAAAAAATAATTTTTAATAATTCCAAAACTTATATATTATTTAATAAAAATTTATACTAATAATTTAATTAAAATGACTCTTAAAATTTAGTTGTTATTAATGACAATCTCACTTACACAGTAAACATAGATATACACCTGATTTGTTTATAAGAAATGTATTTTTTTCTCATTTTGTTTATAATCATGGTTGTGAACCGAATCAAGTGAAAATCAATGTAAATATATGATGATTCTACGAGTGTAAATGTTCTTAACAAGTTGTTAAGTGAGTTAGAAGTGTCGTTGTCAAATTATCAATATATAGTTATAGTTTAAATAATTGAAATCTACTTTTTCATAATTTTATTATTGTATTTCATAGAAAAATGTTTTTGCGTATCATCTATGTTTCAATTTGGTTTCACTTAATCAATGCATACCAAAAACTTAGAACTTCTATTAAAGTTAGGGCAACTATAATGTTAGATCATGTTTAGTTATGAAATTAGAACAACGTCATGCATAACCAACTTTAATAATTGAGCAAATTATATAAAAATGTATTAAAAATTACATCAATTGTTATTGTACAACTAGAGTTACACTTACCACCTTTTGTTTTTGTTATTGTTAGTAACACTAACATCAAATGTTATTGTTATCATGCCATCTGTTATATAAAACCAGATACTTAAAAATTAAACTGAAGGTTTTGAAGTCCAATATGTATATGTAATAAATTACGTAAAGCTAGAAACAAGTCTAAATAATTTACGATTTTTATTTGTTTTAAAAATATTAATCGGATTTAATATAAAAAATAAACTAGCGTGAAGTATTGCTTTTAAGGAAGAATAAAAGTTTTGCAATAATCAACCCATTTAGGTTCTTATATGTATTACTTAGTCTTAAATCAAGGTTAGTACATGTATTGTCTCATTATATTTAACTATTGAACTATCTTGTTTAGGCACAACATAAGACAGTACTACGATACATGGTATTGTGTTTTTCTTGCAAACCATTTATGATATTACTATACAATTATAACCTAATTTTTAATACATTTATTTAAATGATTCTGTGCACTTGGATGCATATTATATGATATTTGTCTTCCATTTATTGTATCAAAGGACTTCTAGCCTATCAAACTCAAATTGTTTAGTAAAAATTGTTCAGATGATTGAGCGTTCTATTTTTATAAACGCATGGTAGAAATATACATAGATTTAAGAATGGGTCTACAGGATTTATAAGTTATTATTAGAAAAAAGAATTAAAAGTTTTAACAACAAAAGTAAGTAATAAATCTAAAATACTGTAAATTAAAAAATTAATAAGTAAAACAATGTTAGGTCATAGGTGTGTGAAAAACTCAACCACCAATAAAATAAACCAACCTAACTACATTCGTAGTTTTAATTTCAGTTCTATATCATTTTAAACTTGGTTTTTAATCCGATCTCGATTCTAGAATTTTCTTGATTGTTTTCGATTTAGCATTTCGGTGTAAAAATTGAAAATGAATTAGTGTTTTCTTGTTTCAATATTTAAAAAATAAATTATAATAACCAGTTCATTGATTTTAAACCAATATCAAACTAATAATCCAAACCCATAAAGTAGTTAATTAGAACATATAGCATGTTCTAAACTGATTTTATACACCTTGAAGAACATAATAAATTGATAACATCTTCTTCAAAAACTAAAATCACACACATAAAAAATAATATAAATATGCAAATTCGTAATTTCACATTTTCACATACGCATTCACAATCCCACCATCATCTTTTTGTATAAATTCCGTTACATCCCCTCTAACTCATGCAACTTCTTCACATGTTGTACATCCTGCATTAACACTTGTACCATGGAACTCTCCCCTTTACACATCCATCACCGGCTGCAACTCATCATCTTCACCACCCTCTCCTCCGCCGTGCTCCTCCACGCCACCCACCCTATCGCCGCCGCACTCCTCCGCCTCCTCACCGTCCACCGCCTCTTAACCACCGTCATATCCGTCGTAACCGTCATCGTTTTGATCTTCTACCTCCGGTCACGCCCCCACCCCGTCCTCCTCCTAACTACTCCTGCTACCAACCGCCGCCGTGGCGAAATGTACGTACGAACTCGCTAATGAGTTCGTACTCCACGGCGGCCGGTTCTCGTCGCAGGAGCCGGTGGAGTTCATGAGGAATATATACTTTAAGTCGGGGTTGGGTAATGACACGTATGCACCGCCGTTTATGTTCGAAGGAGATCAAACTCCTACGTTGAAAAACGCGGTGCAGGAGGCGGAGGAGGGAATATTCTCCGCCATAGATTCCCTCCTGTCAAAGACTGATGTCTTGCAGGAGGAAATCGATGTGGTGATTGTTACTTGTGGGAGTTTTTCACCCTCCCCTTCTATTTCATCCTTAATTGTGAACCGTTATAATTTAAGACATGACGTGAAGACGTATAATCTTAGTGGGATGGGGTGCAGCTCGGGCGTGCTTTCGATAGATTTGGCGTACCGGATCCTACATGGCGGGGGGCGGAAAGTTACAAATGCTCTCGTTGTTATAACCGAGAGCATTACGTTAAATTGGTACCAAGGGGAAGAGAGATCGATGCTTGTGACGAATTGTATTTTTCGTGTTGGATGCGCGGCGGCGCTGATCAGTAACGACCCTCGCCGCCGCGCATCGGCGAAAATGGAGCTTATCCATTCTCTAAGGACCCACCATGGGTCCGATGACTCCGCTTACCGTGCTGCTTTCCAAGAGGAAGACGGTAAGGGAGTCACTGGTGTTTCACTCACCAAGGATTTAATAAGGGTTGCCGGAGTAAACCTTCGGCAACACATTAAAATACTCGCTCCGCGAGTCTTGCCACTGAGTCAACTCGTGCGCTATGTTTACACGGTGATGACGATGGCTATGTCTGGCGAGAGATGAAGCCGATCGTGCCGGATTTCACGACGGCGTTCGAGCATATATGTGTGCATACAGGCGGGAAGGCGGTGATTGAACAAGTGGGACGAGTTTTGAAACTCAATGATTCGGTGACTGAACCAGCCCGAATGACCTTGAACCGGTTCGGAAATACATCAAGCAGTCTCGTGTTTTACGAGTTGGCTTATTTTGAAGCGAAACAAAGGGTGACCCACGGTGATAAAATGTGGATGATTGCGTTCGGTACTGGCTTTAAAGTGGGTAGCTTAGTATGGAAATGGTTATCGGATTCTAAACCTGAACCCGACAACCCATGGAATGATTCCATACATAGATACCCATTGAAAGTATGGTAATAAAATTTATTTTTTAGAAAGAAAATCATATAAACCAAATTTAATTTATTATAACAAAATAGTGTTGAATTTGAGAAACTTTGATTTTGTATCTATATGTTAATTGGTATAACAAAATATGATTCTTGAATGCTATTAGAGTTAGGGCTGATATTATTTTTTTCGTTTTGAATATTGTAACCTATATGAAATTCATTTCTAGTGATGTGTTATATGTAATTTGGTCCATAGCTATTTATGTTTTATGATTTGTAAGATATGATTATATTTTTTTAAACGTATGTTGTTATAATTAGATATCATCTATTCATCTTCTATTATGTGACGTTGAAAACCTAAGTAAAGAATGCGTACACTTAATTGACTTTAACAAAATGAACATATTTGATGATTGAAACGAAAGGTCTAATCTTTTGCGATTTTGTAGGGTCTTTCTAGAATCTTGTTTTGTGTCATGTTTTGTTATCCTTTATAAAGAAACTACAAGAGTTAACAAACTCGGAAGTATAACATGAAGTTGTTAAAAAGAAAAACCAAACCATAATGTACGACAAAAGTTAGTAATAGCATAATTCATACGTCACTAATATAACATGATTAGTTTTTAAGGTTTTTTTTATCATAAAAATTATAATTTCATATGTTTTTTGTTATTTATATCTAATACCATTATTTATGTGACCATATATTAATCATACATATATGATATATATTGTGTATGATACAAGAGATAATCTCCAAGATGATGTTCTGCAAGTTGCAGGATCAATATTCAAAGACAACTTACACACAAACGTGAATCTGACATTATACATAACAATACAACACGAACATCAAATGTATGTAATATTTAGATGTAAATATTAAAATAAAGATATAGAATTACCATAAAAGAAGTATGTAATTTATTGAACAGTGGGTCCCACCCGAGAGGACAGATTTGACCAATCATGTTCTGATATTGAAGATGTTTTTTTGAAAAAAAAAAAGAAAAAAGTTGCTACTACTTTTATTACTTTTGGTTACTAATTATCTTGTTAGAAAGAAATAACCGTTACAATTGGATGTTACGTGTCATTAAGATTAGGTTTGTTATCTATAATTCTATATCATGTGCAAATAACACCTCATAAAAATAGGTTGGTATACATAGAATAATGATGTAAATATGGTTGTTGCATTCAAAATTTTGTTAAAGTGTAGTATGTATTGTTAAAGAAATCTTAATTATCTATTCTGTTTGCATTTAACGCGTTTAAGTTTTAATATAGTTATTTTAACTGTTGTCCATCTTATTATTTTAATATATTTTAAAGTAGTTTTTTAACGGCAAATGTACGACCATGATTCGGAGGATAGATGTTATTTTAATCGGGCTCACCTATCCGTTTTCCAGCCGGAACCGCACACCCAACCCCCTTAGGAGGAAACTCATTGCTGAGAAAACCCCTTGGTTAACTCTAAGCATTTTTGTTCAGAGTGAGACTTGAACTTATAACATCCTTTTTATTTACATGGCATAGATAGCTCACTTTAACTAATAGATATATTTTAAAGTAGTTACCACCTTCTGAAAACTAGTATAATAAATTTTAGTTCAAATTATTGTCATGATACATTATACACATTAAATTATAAATCAAAAGGTTATATTTATTATTCTTTCTTAACGCCTGTTTTATTTTACTGTCTTATCCATTTGGGTAATTTATTTATACTAATTATTTAAAACATAGATCATATTATGTTCGGGACCTATACTAGGCATGCATGATGCAAATTAATTGCACATTGAGTTTCACATTAGATCATTCTATTTTATGTGAGTGTATTTTCTATATTATAACAAATTATTGTAAATGTTTGTAAGTGTAGTATAAATTTTTTTTACTGTTCATATATATATATATGGGGGGATCACTATTGAGTTCTTATAAATTTTTTAATATTTTTAAAAGTGGTTGTGAGTAAATCAGGGAGTAAATATAATAATAATAGTATATAAAAGTATTATTTAATTAAAAAGAATAGAAAAAATAGTGATATTAATGTAATTATATGGATGAGCACATGAAATCCATTTTGAATGCTCTCTTATCCATTTTTATTTTTCAAAATAATTGCACCTTAGGTTGTATATAATGGTGTATCAGACTATGCATACGTATGAGAGTTCGAAAATATTATGACTGTGTGTGCATTTATAATTCTAAAAAAACTTGTACTTTAGTGCTACGTACACATTAACACGTACATTAAATATTATGATATAAATAAAACATATATGAAAATTGCTTGATGCTTACTATATAGTGATTATTCTTTCAAGGTTAACGTAAAATAGAAAATGATTTTTAAAAACTCATTAAATAATAACCAAATTTTAGATATTTTCTCATTTAAGTCGTTTTGAAAAAAGAAGTACCAATTAAAAATAATTAAGTTTTTAAAATATTTCATTTAAACTGAAAAACATTTATAGAAGGATTTCATTGTGGCAGAATGCTAAAGGAAAGTTGCGTGGTTTTTTAGTTACAAAATGAGTAATTTTAATTGAAACAATATTAAACTTAGATTTTATCCGTCAAATGCATTATTGAACATTGCTTGACATTGAAGATAGGGGTGTTCATGGTTCGGTTTCAAACCGCGAAACCGTCCAAACCGGTCTTCGGTTTGATTTCACGGTTGGTTTTTTTTCTAAACTTTCGGTTGGTTGGTTTCAAAATTTTCAAACCGTTGTGAACGGTTTGGTTTACGGTTTGTACCAAAAACCGGTCGTAAAAAACCGGACCGAACCGTATATCATATATACACATATATGTATATATATATGTATATTTATACATAACTATTAATTCAAGGTTAAAGACTTAAACTCTCATAAATGCTTATATTTTTAGTTTGGGCTTTCAGAGTTTAGGTTGCCATATTTTTATTTCACAAAATTGAAGCCAAAATAAATCTCTTGATTTTAAAATCCTTGTAAGTCCTAAACACCAATTTGTAGTATTCATGCCCATATAGTTTGACAGTTTATTTTTAATTATTTTGGACAGCTTGTTAGCTGCTTATTTTAGGCAGGTTAATGATTGCATTTTGGCGGTTTGTACACAGGTTTAGAGTTGCGTTTTGGCATGTTTTAAGACCTATTTAAGGTCGTATATTGGCAGGATTTTGGACATGTTTAAGGCTGCATTTTAATAGCTTTTTGGGCTGTTTTTGACAGCTCAAACACTTAGCTTAAATGAGCCTAAAAAAGCCCAAACCGTAAAACCAAACCGGAACCAAACCGGTTGCAATGGTTCGGTCTGGTTTGGTTTTTACTTTTGATTGGTTCGGTTTTGGTTTTAAGTGATAAAAAACCGTTAGTAACGGTTCGGTTACGGTTTGATCTAAAAACCGCGAAAACCGGACCGTGAACACCCCTAATTGAAGATGAACTTGTAAGGAGTAGGAATAAAAATAAAAGTTATAATAACACTCACAACAAACTCCCACATCATGGAACAACAATCATGACACTCAAAAGGTGGGTAGTAGGTATTTGTTGGTTGTGACTTGGTCTTTTTAAACTCAAGTCATAAATATAACTGGTGTTCGATTATACAAGCATCCATTTATGTTATTAACATATCTTATTGTCTTTATCTCTCTGCATGTATTTGAAAGAAATAGAGAGAATAAATAAATTGGGTGTACCAATAGCATACCCTTATAACTAACTATTCTTTTTTCTTCTTAAAAGACGATATTATATTCAAGAGAAAAAACAAGCTAGCGAGAAGCTAAGCAAGTTAAAGCTTACATGAAAAGATAAACAATACAATTTACTATCCACCGGTTACATTGAAATCACACCAGTTTCGCCACTCCATAGACTTCATGTTGCTCCTGTTCTTGATCCATAGAAATCCAATAACCTTAATCTCATCCATGATGTTTTTGATAGAAAGTCTCTGGCCTTTGAAAGCTACTTTGTTCATCGCTTTCAAAATTGCCTAACATGTTGTAAAGATCACCGCATGAATTAACTTCTTGATGAAATCTGATCATAAATAATGGTTGTGTAAAACAAGCAAATCCTTTACACTCAAAGCAAATACTATAACTAACTATTCTAATGTATGATAAAAACCCATAGGTCTAAAATTAAGTTATTAAAAATTACAAATATTATCATAATTCAAATGTACAACCGGTGGTCGAGTTAGTTCTAAAATTAGATAACTTAAGAGAGAATTCAGAATTTACTAGGAATATGATTTTATTAGAAAGAATTTTTTTCATATTAAATAGCTTTTAAATTATTTTCCCAAACACCATTATTTTTCTAAAATAATGAGTTTGAAAAAGTACATTCGTGAAATAACATCATACAATTAGTTATAAAACATAATGACAAAATAAGAGCAAATTTATATAATGTGTTAAAAAATAAAATAACAAACAATGATAAATACATATAACAAATGAGGAAAAATATTTGACAAAATAATTTGAAATATTTGGCACAATAATCTGACATATTTGACACGATAATCAAAATGTCATCCTCTTTAAAAATAATAAAGAAATACATGTAAACAGTATAATCATTTTTAGTTTTATTAAATTAAATATTATTTTTAATATATCCCTAGTGTAAGTTTATTTGCTATTAATAATATGCAAACGCAAAATATACATTTTTTAACAGCGGCCAAAATAAACCATTTTTAACATGATTTATTAAAATTGCTCTTTTATGCTAATCATAATCATTAGAATTATTTATTTAGAAATAATGCATAAAATAGCAACCAACCATCATTTAAATTTGGTAATGTTCTTATAAAGTGTTACCATCTTACCTAATTATATATTTCTCGCAACTAGTTACTGAAAATGTCAATCTATCTTTAGAGGGCGCGACCAACCCAGGTCCGGATCGTAAATCGATTTTGGTAAAACCACGTTGTTCTGACCCGATCTGACAGTTTGAAACCGTTTTATATATCTTTTTTTATTATCAAATTTTAAAATCAGTTTGGGTGAATCGCTAGTTACATAATGTGTTGCATTGGTGTGAAATTTAATCTGATCGAATTCGATATAGCTTTCCTTTTCCTTTGGAGACTAGTTTTAAAACCGATTTGTTTTTTACTTTTAGGGAGTCAACCCTAACCGGTTTTAAAACCGTTTCGCTTGGTCCAAAACATATTCTTTTGTACAGGGCCGGCCCAAGTTATAAACATATGAAGCGGGCTGCTTCAGGCCCCCCATGTTTAGGAGGCCCCCAATTTTTTTTAGGGTTTGTGTGTTCTACAAAGTGCAGAGGAGAGTAACAAAGCACCTAAAAATGATCTGTTCGACATATCACACATGGATTTCCAAAGACAGCGGTGCCTCGGCAAAATCCATTATCAAAGCGCACCTCCAAAATCGATTCATCATTTACCAAATTACAACAGGTTAGTGACGTGCTGAGGGATGAGTACCCAAATTCGAAATGTAATTTTCTTTTATAGTTCTTACGATCTCCATTTGTGAGCACAGATTAGAGGATCATCGCCGCTTGAATTCGCCGTCGATTCACCTCCTTTTCATCAAAATCAGAAGTCAGCAATGGGTTTTTGTGAGCAACTATTCAGGTATGGATTGATTTTATGATTTACAATTTGTTTATTGTTGTTTAGGACTATTCAACGATTCAAATTAGATTATGCATTCTGTTGCTTAGTGACTTAGGTGTTTAGTATAAGGAAATTACAATTAAATCAATTATTTACAATCAGTTGAATTAGGAAATTAGGTTGTTTAGTGAATTAGGTATTTCATTTGACTATTGTAGTTTAGGAATTTAGCTATTAGGTAACCATCGAATAAGTTTTTTGAGTTGCACTATGTTGTTTAGTGACTTTGGAGTTCAGGTTATCATGCAATCATAAATTTGAATTACAAATATGAAATAACAAGTTAGCCAATTTAAGTTCTTCCAATAAGCATAGCATATATGTTGTTTTATAGTTATTACAATCTTGGATTATTGCTTAATTGGATTAAGATTATCAGCAAGCTATTGCATGCTTGGAACACATGATACTTTGATTATAGTTGTTATATTTAAATATTAGTTCGTTATTTGAATTATAGTTGTTACTGTTAGTTATTAGTTGCTATCAGGTCAAATCAAAATTAAAAAAAATACGAATTAAGTGCCTTGAAAAGAAAAAAGAAAATTAGACTAAACACCATAGTTAACTTCGCAAACTATTAACTTTCTAATTAATTGTTGTTCCTAATGTAGAATAAAAGAGAATGGTTGATAACAATAACCGTTGGAAATAGCCTCAGGTTTACACTTCGCTTCGGGCCCCCAAAACTATTGAGCCGGCCCTGCTTTTGTACCACTGACTATAGGTAGAGATGGATAGAAGGAAAAAAGTTCAAAAACTAAAGTTGACAACCCGACCCAATTGTCAAACCTGTTTCATTCCAAACCGGTTCCAACATGGCCCGGCCAGTAGGTTTGAGATTGGGTCTTAATCCTATCAGGTGGAACCAGTGTTAACCAGGTTTCAACCTGATGTAAACCCGATCATTCTCCTCACCCAAACAGGTTTCAACCTTAACCCGTTCTTAAAATAACCGGCTTTAACTTTTGTTGACCCAACCCGAATTTGTTTCCAACCCGGTTTCAACCCGCTTTGTACTAGGAGTGTTTATCAGATCAGATAACGATTTATTCGGATCAAATTACTCTGATTTAAATATGACCATATATAAAATCCAATCCAATCTAAATTTGTGATAGTTTTATCTGGTCCGAATCTATTTGAACCCAATTTAGACCAATTTGGACAAATCCGAATGAACAGAATAACAAACTTTTTCGATTTTCGGTTCTTGTTTTTTTTTCCTTTTAATTTTTTGTTCCTAACATTTACTAGTTTAAAATTACAATAGAACAACAAAACAAGAAAATACAAATTTGTCTATAGCATTAATTCAAATTTAAACACAATAAGTAATTGTTTAGGACCAAAAGACTGGCATCTCCTATTTAAAATAATAATAGATTATTATTGAGCTGTTTAGGACCAGAGGATTGAAAATTGTCAATAGTCTTGGGTATTGGGCTGAATGTAGTGGCAATTGGGTAATGGGTAATCCGATAGAAGAACAATAGGCTTCTTATTCGGTTCAATCGAATATCCGTATAACCTGAATTATAAAATATTGATAGAACCGAAATCCGAATAAGTGATTTGGATTCAGATGAAATCTAATCCGAACAAGGATTCGGATAGGTTTTCAGAATTAGATACGGATCAGATTACGTATTTTTGTAATTATTTTTCAACTTCCTACTTTATAGACCACTAACTAATAACTATAGGTTTCTATTGTTGTCCAAAGTCCAAACATGTAACTAGGCCCGTATTAGAATAAGGCCTTAAATTGTTGGGCCAGTTCGAGCACACCTCTGGGGTCTGTCTTCTTATTTAGCACCAAATATACCGTTGCATATTTTCTTTAAATTATAAATTTTATCATTTAAGTATGCTTAAAATTATAAATCTTATTTTTAAACTTTAATAATTACACTGAGGATCATTTATTTGAAAATTTATAATGTTTTTGTCTTTTTTACTAATAACAATTAACTTTTTCTGTTATATTTTGTTAATGTCCATTTTGCCGCTGACCCTCAAAATGACAAAATGTGTAATTTTTATGAATCTTTTGTTTTTTTTGGTGTGGCTTATTATTTTAACTTTACTTTTCATTATTTCTTTATTTTTAACCATTTATTATTTTAAATAATTATCTTAAATATTATTAACTAGTTATTTTTAATCATCCAAATATGAGTTATGATTAGTTTTTATTATATTAAGATATATAATAAACTACTATTCTATTTTAAAACATTCATCATATGGATAATATTTAATTTATAAGAAAAATATATTTAAAAAAATCAATTTCCAATTATATTTATATAAAAATGTTTAGAAAAAAAGATTATGCATTAATTTTTCTATAAAAGAAGCAAACAAACAGGGGAATTTTAAATTTTTATTAGCATACTTAAGGCTTGAATTTCTTCCCCGGTCTGTTTGCTTCCTTTCGCGATGATGTTTTCCGAGAATACATCCTTCAAAATAGAAAAATTTAATACATAATCTTTTTATTTTTTCTAAGTTTTATATAAATCTTATTAAAAATGGATTTTTTTAAAATATATTTTTATTATAAAATAAATATTAGCCCTATGATGAATGTTTTAAAATAGAATATTAATTTATTATATATTTTAATATAATAAAAACTAATCATAACTCATATTTGGATGATTAAAAATAACTAGTTAATAATATTTAATATAAGTATTTAAAATAAAAAGTGGTTAAAAATAAAGAAATAATAAAAAGTAAAATTAAGAAAATAAGAATATAAAGAAATAAAATAAAAGATTCATAAAAATTACTTATTTTGTTCTTTTGAGGGTCAGGGGCAAAATGGGCATTTTAAAAAAATAACAGAAAAAGTTAACTGTTGTTAGTAAAAATGTCAAAAAACATTACAAATTTTCAAATAAAGGATACTCAGTGTAATTATTAAAGTTTAAGGACAAAATCCGTAATTTTGAGCATACTTAAAAGACAAAATTTGTAATTACTTTAAATTTTATTATAAACTGAACATTGTAGATTTTCCGTGGTACCAACAACGTCACTGCAATGTGCAGGCTTACTTCTGCTTTTTTTTTGTATCAGGTAACATGTCAAAACACGTAAAGATTTAAATAAACGAGATCACCAATTTAGTTTTCTCCATGAGCGGGACCTACCATATAGGGTGCGGGATCAAACGATCATACAATTTTTTTATTTTTTTTATTTTTTGTATTTAACATATATTGAAGTTTATCAACCAATCCTCGAGAATTTAGAACATGAACCCCCGGTATTATTTTGGCTTGCTTTGAGAAGATTGATCTACACACTTGTGTCGTAAGACATAGTGAAATAAAATAGTAACAAATTTAATTAGAACTTTAGTTATTTTTTCTAAATGGTTACTAAACAATGCATAACTTTTTTTTGTTCATGATCATCTCAAAATATTATTGTAGCTCTTACTTTGACAATTTGCAACGATATTTTATTATAATTTATACAACTCGTCCCTACCTGAGTGAAAATTTTAACCTCCAACTAAAAAGCATCCAAGCATCGTGAAAACCGACCCGATGTGAAAAAATCTTGGGTCTAAGCATTAAGATTAGTTGTAATAGTAAAGTGTTTTGTTGCCATTTGTTTACTCATCTTCCTGATCATGTGGATGTTGTAAAAGTCTTGTGGTTTATTGGCTCGAAGCATAAAGTTTAGTTGTAATATGTAGTGTTTTGTTTCCATTTGTGAAGCATCTGCCACCACCCCTAACATCTATATCCATATAATTAGTGTTACATACAACTCATAACCTTTTGGGTCTAAGCATTAAGATTAGTTGTAATAGTAAAGTGTTTTGTTGCCATTTGTTTACTCATCTTCCTGATCATGTGGATGTTGTAAAAGTCTTGTGGTTTATTGGCTCGAAGCATAAAGTTTAGTTGTAATATATAGCGTTTTGTTTCCATTTGTGAAGCATAAAGTTTAGTTGTAATATATAGTGTTTTGTTTCCATTTGTGAAGCATCTGCCACCTTACTTGGTGGCACATTTGGTGAGATCGTTTATCTCGTGTTTTCTTATCTACTTCTTTAACATTCTTTAACTATAATTATATTTCTAGGTTTAAATTGTCTGGATTGGTTAGGAATACCGACCATTAGGGAGAATCATCCTTCTTTCGTGTGCCTCTGTTTGTTATTTTTGGCTATCTACCATGCATTTTTCTGTGTTGTGTTGTCTATTTCTTGTGCTGCACCCTCCGTTTTTGGCTTTTACGCATACGTCACCTGTGTTGTGTGACCTGGGGTTTTGTTGATCTGTCTTTTGTGGCTGTTTACGGTGTGTCAGTGTGGTATAATAGATAACAGGAGTCTTTTTGATGCCCCGAGATCATGTTCGGTGAAGAGATGTGTTATTACAGAGAAAAAGGGGTATAGGTTACGAGTGGCATCGTGGAATGTAGGAACCCTGACTAGTAAGTTTTTAGAGTTAATTGATGTGCTGAAAAGACATAGGGTCCAGATAGCGTGCCTTCAGGAGACTAGATGGCGGGGTGGGAGAGCAAGAGAGTGCAACGGTTATAAACTATGGTATTCAGGGTCAGATGGTACAAAAAATGGAGTAGGTTTTCTAGTTGCTAAAGAACTTCAGGATAATGTAGTGGAGGTGAGAAGATACGATGATAGATTGATGCTGTTAAGAATAGTAATAGGGGCTAAGGTAGTGGCAGTAGTTAGTGCGTATGCACCTCAAGTTGGGTTAGGGGAAACGGAAAGAAATAAGTTCTGGGAGACTTTAGATCATGTTATGGGAGACATACCTAGAGAGGAAAAATTATGCATAGGAGGTGATTTTAATGGACATATAGGAAAAGGTAATGATCATTTCACGTCGGTCCATAGAGGGTTTGGGTATGGTCTGAGGAATGAAGGCGGGAGGGAGCTCCTTGACTTTGCTCTAGCGCATGACCTGGGCATCATAAATTCGTTTTTTAGGAAAAGAAACTCGCATCTAATCACGTTTAGCAGCGGCGGGAGACACACGCAAATAGACTATCTGCTGATGAGGAGAGAAGATCGTAACTCGTGGAAGGACTGTAAGACAATCCCGGGAGAGACAGTAGTGACTCAACATCATATGTTGGTGGCTGACCTACGCGTCAAGAGAGCAATTGTCCAACCAACTAAGAGGAATAGACCTACGATCAGATGGGGCCAACTCAAAGACGAAAAGATTACCACCTTTAGAGATAAGGTCATACCGATGATCCAAACTGGGGCACAGGAAGACGCAAACCAAATGTTGGAGGATATGGCAATTACAGTTATGCAAGCAGCTAAAGAAACTCTTGGACTTGAAACAAATAGGACAGTAGGTCATAAGGAAGCATGGTGTTGGAACGAAAATATACAGGAGAAGATAAGAACTAAACAACAAAGTTTCAGAGACCTTTTACACTGTACTAATGATGAAGAACGGGCGGAGCTAAAAGATAAGTACAAGGAGGCTAAGCGAGAGGCGAAAAAGTCCGTGTCAGAGGCAAAGAACACAGCGTACGAGAGAATGTATAAGCGACTAGAGACGAAAGAAGGAGAATATGAAATTTTTAAGATTGCCAGAACAATAGAAAGTAGAAAACAAGACCTGAGAATGGTCAAGTTTATAAAGGCTGCGGATGGAAAAGTATTGCTGAAGGAGAACGATATCGCGAGATGGAAAACTTACTTCGATAACTTTTTCAACATAAGGAACCCTAACCAACAAACTGCGATTAGTATACCAAATCAACCAAACCAACAAAACAGGTGTTACTGTAGAAGCATCACAGTGACGAAGTTACGAGA
Source organism: Flaveria linearis (assembly GCA_024085815.1). Taxonomy (NCBI): domain Eukaryota; kingdom Viridiplantae; phylum Streptophyta; class Magnoliopsida; order Asterales; family Asteraceae; genus Flaveria; species Flaveria linearis. Next base: position 78,175,057 of record CM044011.1, on the reverse strand, counting down.
GCGTTGAAGAAAATGGGAAGGGCTAAGGCGGTGGGGCCAGACAATATACCGATTGAAGTGTGGAAGTGCCTGGAAACGAGGGTCTCCAATGGGTAACAGATTTATTTAACACCATCTTCAAAACCAGAAGGATGCCAGAGCAATGGAGAAGCAGTTTCATTGTCCTCATATATAAGAAAAAAGGAGATGTCCGATGTTGTGCAAATTACAGGGGAATAAAGCTATTGAGTCACACGATGAACTATGGGAAAGAGTTATTGACACGAGGATTAGATGAGAAACTCAGATTGCGGTGAACCAATTTGGATTTATGCCAGGACGCTCCACAACAGAAGCCATACACGTCATAAGAAGGATAATAGAGAAATATAGAGAAAAGAAAAGGGACCTTCATATAGTATTCATTGACCTAGAAAAAGCATATGACAGTGTACCGCGTCAACTCATTTGGGAAAGTTTACGACTCAGAAGGGTACCAGAGAAGTATATCAAAATAATAATGGATATGTATGAAGGGGCAAAAACGTGTGTGCGAGCACCAGTCGGAGACACAGACTTCTTTCCGGTGGAAGTGGGACTACACCAAGGATCAGCATTAAGCCCATTTCTCTTCACAATAGTGCTGGATGAGATGATCAAGTCTATACAAGAGCCTGTCCCGTGATGCATGCTGTTTGCAGATGATAATGTCCTAATATCAGAATCTAAAACGATGCTTAACGAGAGGCTAGAACAGTGGAGAGCAGCACTAGAGAGCAGAGGCTTGACGATAAGTCGCTTTAAGACTGAATACATACATTGTAACTTTAGTGGTGAGGCTGAAGAGGATACACAAATCACCATCCAGGGTATGACGGTACCACAACGTCTACGTTCAAATACCTGGGCTCGTACGTACAGGAGGACGGAGAGATACACAGAGATGTATCTCACCGTGTGCAATCAGGATGGTGCAAATGGAGAGCAGCATCAGGGATCCTGTGTGATAAGAGGTTCCCAGCAAAATTAAAGGGAAAACTTTACAGAGTGGCAGTACGTCCAGCTATGTTATACGGAACAGACTGTTGGGCCATAAAAAAATCACACAAGAGACAAATAGAGGTCGCGGAAATGCGTATGCTGAGATGGATGTGTGAACACACAAGATATGATCGAATAAGAAACGACGCGATTTGACGGAGGCTGGAGGTGGCGTGTATCACAGATAAAATAAGAGAAGGAAGATTAAGATGGTTTGGGCACGTAAAGCGAAGGTCCATGGTAGCATCCGTTAGAGCAGTAGAGAACATCACCGTAGAGGGTAGGAGGAATAGAGGCCGACCTAGGTTGACTTGGGACGAAATAATTAGGCGAGATATGGTAGACTTGCACCTCTCTGAGCACATGATCGAGGATAGGAGTGAGTGGAGACGTAGAATTAAAATTAAGGACTTATAGCGGGACCGATGGGTAGGAAGGGTAGACGCGGATCTTGGGTAGGAAGGGTAGACGTAGATCTGTTGCGGCCCACCTGTCTTCCTATTTCTGCCCTTATACGTGATTCTACGTGCTTATTTGATGTACACGCTTTCTATGTATTTAAGTGATTTATACATGTGTGTTGTCTGACTTACTTTATGTTTGCGATTGCGACTGTTATTGGTTTTCGTTACCGAGTCGGGGGTCTATTCGGAAGCAGTCTCTCTATCTCCCAAGATAGAGGAAAGACTCGCCGCCACCTACCCCTCCCAGACTTTGCTCTTGAGTGGGACTTACTGGGTATGTTTGTTTGTTTTATAGATTTCAAACCGAATCGAATCAAATTTGGTTGGTAGAGTTTTAAACTCGAGCTTGCACTAACATAGTTATCATAAAATGAATATACCAGTTTAAAACAATCGTGTTGTTTTAAGAATGAACTAGGTTTGGGGCCCGCGCCTTGCCGCGGCTATGTGAGTTTTAACGTAATCCTAAATCAAAATCAAAATGAAGGTTTGAAACCATAAAATCAGCAAAATACACAAGATAAAACACACCAAAACCCCAAATTCATAACACACAAGAACATTTAGAACCCAAAAGTAAATCAAAGCCCAACACCATAAACAAAATAGACGAAAATCCATTCAAGTAACGAACCATTCAAGTAATTTAAGTAAACATTGTCCAAATTAACGAACCGGTGTTCCTTAATCCATATCGAATATTATTTTTCTATTAAAATAAAAAAAATTCAAAAAACCGGTTCAACCCGGTTCGCCGGTTCCGGTCGGGCCGATCGACCGCACGAACCGGCCGGTTCAACCGAAAACGGCCCAAAACCGCCGAACCGAACCGGCATCCTCACCGGTTCCCGGTCGAACTGGTCGGACCCGTTAAAATTAAAAAAAATAAAAAATTCTCAAAAAACCGGTTCAACCCGGTTCGCTGGTTCAGGTCGGGCCGGTCGACCGCACAAACCGACCGGTTCAACCGAAAACGGCCCAAAACCACCGAACCGAACCGGCATCCTCACCGGTTCCCGGTAAAAAAACAAAAATTTCAAAAAACCGGTTCAACCCGGTTCGCCTGTTCCGGTGGGGCCGGTCGACCGCACGAACCGGACCGGTTCAACCCCAAACCTCAAACCCACACCCGAAACAAATCTATAAAAACATATACAAACATAAGGAGAATGAAAAAAAGAAAGAGAAAAAAAAAGAAGAAAGCCAAAACCCACCGACATTTGCGATTAATAAGAATAGAATATGATACGTCTCCATGTCATATGTAAAAAAAAATATATGTCATATGGATTTAAAAAAAAAATTTTAGAAAGTTTGTGAAATATAACTATGTCAATATGAAATATTAAAAATCAGATGTCTTATAACGTTTTTTTCGTCGCGATATCTCTTTTTTGAAAAAGGTAAAAGGAACAATTTACGATTTAATTTACATTTTATTCTTTAACCAAAATTCTTATATTTATTTAGAGATAAACACTATAACTTACATATTATAAAATTTAAATTTCTAAACTTTTAGTTGTGAGACTTGCCATTTAAGAACCAAAGTTTTTCTTTTAAACACTTTACTAATTGCCTACTATGGTGTAATTTGCTATATTCAGAAGAAAATGTAACTTTTAAAAGAAATAGTAACAAGTTAAGAGAAAAATGTTATGTAGACGTAAGAATTCTAACATTAGAAAAAAGAATGGGCTGTCAATCATGAGATAACTAATTTTATAATATTAGTGGTTTGGGACTCTATGAAACTCAATGTTTTGAAAACCGGATCGGACCGGTCGGTCCGACCGGTTCGACCGGGAACCGGACTCCAATCCGGTCCGGTTCGGTGCTTAAAACCGGTTTAACAGTGAACCGTTGGTCAGACCGGTTGAACCGGTCGAACCGGCGGTCGGACCGGTAACCGGACCGGTTGAACCGGTCGAACCGGCGGTCGGACCGGTAACCGGACCGGTTGAACCGGCTTTTTTATAAAATTTTTTATTTTTTTGTAATTTTTACATAAATACGGTCCGGTTCTTATATACGGTCCGACCGGTTGAACCGGTCCGACCAGTGAACCGGTGAGGCGTCCGGTTCACAGTCCGGTCCGGTTTTAAAAACATGAAACTGAAAAACATTTTAATATTTAATTTTCTTTTATAATGATGTTAAAAAACACATGAGAGATATGTATTACATACAATAGTTTACTTTACATATCATAAGGCCGTAAAACATATGAAAAAAATGTCATGCGGGCCGTATCTCTGTCAGTGTTGTGCATGGTAGCTTTTATCACTTCATAAGGCTCGTAAACACTCGTCTCATAGCGTATAATATTATAACTCTCATACGGCACACAGGGGCGGAACTAGCCCTTGACCCCATTGATTTTTGAACCCGTAGTGTAACGTATAATACCGAATTTTTTAGTGAACCCATTACAGGAAGTGAACCCATTAGTATTTAAAATTTATAATATTACACAAAACAGCTTGGTAGTTTGCTGGTAAAGTGCGCGTCTCCTCTTTCATGCGGTCGCAGGTTCGATTCTTGCTCCCAGCAGCTTTTTATTTTTGTTCCCTTCTATATTTGCCTGAAATTACTAAAATACCCTTCTTCTATAAACCTAAAATAAAACCCTAAAAATGCTTGAAATCCTCATCGCCTTTTTCACACTGCTCGAGTGCTCGCTGGCTCGCTGCTCCTCCGCCCTACGCCTGAAATCCACCCGGCCACCCCTTCCGCTGCTCGCTGCTCGCTGCTCGAGTGCTCGCTGCTCGCTGCTCCTCATCGCCTGCTTGGTAGCCTGCTGCTCGCTTGCTTAGTTGCTTGAACTTGAAGTGCGACCCCCAAATCCCAATCGGTTAGTTTGTTGTTACTTGTTAGACTTAATGGTTTGTTGTTACTTGTTAGTTGTTAGACTTAGTTGCTTGAACTTGTAGTGCGACCCCCAAATCCCAAATCGCCTGCTTGGTAGCCTGCTCCTCCCATTCTTGCTGCTCGCTTGCTTAATGGTTCATTGTTAGACTTAATGGTTTATCACAATTTAGGTATGATATTAGTAAGTTAGGTTTATCACAATTTGGGTATGATTTTAGTAATTTAGGTTTATCACAATTTAGGTATGATATTAGACTATTAGTAATTTAGTTTATATGATATAATTTATGTGATATAATTTGGGTATTTTATCATATTAGTAATTTAGTTTATCACAATTTGTATAATTTAGGAATATGGACCGCTTTGTTATGAAAAGAAACCATCGAATGTTGCTTCTTCATCTAGTAATAGTATTCCGGCAAGAATTGATTTAGATAATCTCCCATGGGATCCTTCTGAACGAAAGCCAATCTCATCATATCACCCTAATCAAAAAGATGAAATTAGAAGAGCATACTTGCTTAGAGGTCCATGTCAACCTATTGGGCATGAGTTTCCACAACGAGATTTTAGTGGAAAATCTAGACGATTTCGTCCCGAGTGGTTTCAACAATATGGAAATTAGCTAGAATATAGTGTGAAAACGGATAGAGCATATTGCTTGTTTTGTTATTTGTTTAAGGAAATTGGTCAAAAAGATGCATTTGTTAATGAAGGTTTTAATGGTTGGAACAAAACTGAAAGATTTACCATACATATTGGTGATGTTAATAGTATTCACAACAAAGCACGTAGAAAAGGAGAGGACTTGCTCAAACAAGAACAATCCATACATGTTGCATTTGAAAAACAAAGTAACAAACAAAAAAGAGAGTATAGAATCCTATTAAGTTCTTCTGTTCTTCTTGCAAAAGCGTTATTAAATGGTGGGTTGTCTTTTTGTGCTCATGATGAGTCTGAGATTTCACTTTATAGAGGACACTTTATTGAGTTTTTAAAGGTGTTTGGGCAATTAAATGAAGAAATTGATAAAGTGATCTTAGGAAATGCTCCAGGAAATAGTCAGATGACTTCTCCACTAATCCAAAAAGAAATTTGTAATTGTTTTGCACAAAAGGTTTTAAAGCAGGTTTTTGAAGAACTTGATGATGATGTTTTTGCTATATTAGTTGATGAGTCGAGAGATGTATCTAAAAAGGAACAAATGGCTGTGGTTTTAAGATTTGTTGATAAATTGGGACTTGTTAAAGAAAGATTTATTGGCCTTGTTCATGTCATGGAAACAACTTCATTGTCTCTCAAGTCGGCCATTGATGAACTATTTGCTAGATACAATTTAAGCTTGACTAGAGTTAGAGGCCAAGGATATGATGGTGCAAGCAATATGTCCGGTGAGTTTAATGGTTTGAAAGCACTAATTTTAAAAGAAAACTCATCGGCTTATTTCGTACATTGTTTTGCCCATCAACTTCAATTAGTTGTTGTCGCCCTTGCAAACAAACATGTGGATATTTATAAATTTTAGTGTCAAATTTGACAAATGTAGTTTGTGCATCTTGCAAACGAATAGATATGATTCGAGAGAGTCAAAAGGAAAGGGTGAAAGAGCAAATTGGTCGTTTAGAAGTTGAAAGTGGAAAAGGGAAGAATCAAGAAATCTCACTTGCAAGAGCCGGAGACACACGTTGGAGTTCTCACCATAAGACACTTGTTCGTTTGCTCGAATTATATCCAAGTATTATTGACGTGCTTGAACATATTGAAAATTCGGGAGTTGTTAATGCTAGCCAAAAACAAGCACGCGGAGTTCAAATATATATGAAAACATTTGATTTTGTGTATTATTTACACTTGATGAAGCACATATTGGGGATTACTAATATATTGTGTGTAGCTTTTCAAAGAAAGGATCAAGACATATTAAATGCAATCGGAATGATTAAAGCGACAAAAGAAGAACTACAAACGTATAGACTTGATGGTTTTAACTCGCTTTTAGAAGATGTCACATCATTTTGTCAAAAACATGACATTGAGGTGGTTAATATGGAAGAAGATTACATTGACCCGAAATATCGAAGAAGAAAGACTAACATCACCAATAGACATTATTACGAATTTGATAACTTTAATACGGTTTTAGATATGCAAATCCAAGAGCTTAGTAACCGTTTCAACGAGGTGACCACCGAATTGCTTACTTGTATGAGTTCTTTGAGTCCGTCTAACAATTTTTGTTACTTCGATACTAAAAAGATACTAAGGTTGGCAGAAATGTATCCACATGATTTTGATTATGAAGAAAAAGACAAGCTCAAATATGAACTCGGGATATATATTAGAAGCATCAAATAAGATACAAGGTTTGCCGACATTAATGATATATCTGCTCTTGTAAAAAAATGGTGGAGACAAGGAGACATATTGATTATCCTTTGGTTTATCGTATGTTGAAGTTATCACTTGTCTTACCCATTGCAACGGCAAGTGTTGAAAGATGTTTTTCTTCAATGAAGCATGTGAAGACGGATTTGCGCAATCGTATGGGTGATGAATATATGAACGACTCATGTATTTGTTACATTGAAAAGGAGCTTTTTGCAAAGGCGTCGATTGAAGATGTGATGGAACGATTCCAAAAAATGAAGACGCGTAGAGAAAACTATAAAATGTAAGTTTTATATGATTTATTTGGATATTATATTTTTGTTAACATTTTGCTTGTAATTTAATTACATTCCGAACCGACCGACCCGACCCGACCCGATCCGAAAAATTTTATATTATCTTGTTACAAAACGAGTCACCGAAAAATAGTGATCCACTAGGAAAAATTCCTGGTTCCGCCACTGACGGCACATGACCAAGGGCGGAGCATAGTTAGGACCGGGGGGGCGCCGCCCCCCCTCTTTTTTTCATCGGTAGTGTTAAACTTTAGTTCGGTAGTGTAAATTTTTGGCTCGGTAGTGTAAATTTTCATATAAAACTCGAGTTCGCCCCCCATAATAAAAATTAATTTGCCCCCGCCCCCCTTCGGGAATGGTCAAGCTCCGCCGCTGCACATGACATGTGTGAAAACCCCTTTCATATATTAACGATATCAAAGATATAGATGTGGTTGATGATAATGATCATCCCTAGTTTATAGTTCCTGTTAGTTCTATTAGTTAGTTGTATTCTCCTATTATCTAGATTAGTTTGTTTATTCATGTATCTATATAATGTACACATTCACAATCAATAAAATTTATTTAAGTCTAATTACCTTCATATGGTATCAGAGCTATTTGATCCATCTCTCTTCAACCTTCGTATCTGATTAAACATGGCAGACGTGAACAACTCTTCCCCTGCACGCAAGTCATTGTTGTCACCAACAACCCTGCTAACCTTACCCTTGTAACCTTCCCTGCAAATCTCAAACTTACCTCTACCAATTATTTAGGCTGGAAAACTCAAGTCGAAGCCCTCCTACATGGCTTAGACCTTTACAAATTCATTGATGGTTCTCACCCATCTCCATCTCCAACCAAATCAGCAGATGGTAAAACCGTGCCACACCAAGACTTTCCGGCTTGGTTCAGGCAGGATCGTCTATTGTTTGGAGCCATTGTCGGGAGTCTCTCCCCACCCATTATTCTGCTGGTCATAAATGCTAAGTCTTCTCTCGAAGCTTGGCAAATTCTTTCCAATACTTATGCCTCCCCTTCTCGAGGACACATCAAGCAACTCCAACATCGACTCAAACAATGCTCCAAGAAGCAGCATCAGACTATCACTGACTATATGCAAGAAATCAAAACTCTTGTGGACGAGTTGGCCATTCTCGGCAAGAAGTTAGACGCCAAAGACATCACTGATACAGTTCTTGCAGGCTTAGATCAAGTGACGTACAAACCCATTCTTGATGCCGTGTGTGCTCGTGACACACCTATTACCTTCAATGAACTCCATGAAAGTTGATCAACCATGAACTCTCGCTAGTTCAACTCATGAATGCGTCGGGCATTCACCAACCGGCCACTGCTTTCGTGGCTCAATCTCGCCAGCCCTCATGAAACTGGAACGGCAGACAACAAGGCCGGCAAACCACACCTGGTCCAGGATTGCTTCCCACACCACTGTCCGCCACCAACTCTCCCACTGCAGCACGTCCGTTTCTTGGCAAATGTCAGTGGTGCCACACTCGTGGCCATTCTCTGACCAACTGCCCAGTGTTCAAAAAGGTAAACCCTAACATTACCATTCCTACATATAATTGTAACACCTCTGTGCAGCTTCCCCAGGCACATACAATGACCACTCAAGAGCCCAATTCAGTGCAATGGTTGTTCGACAGTGGGGCTTCTCATCATGTGACCATTGATTTTCAAAACCTCTCACTTCATGCGCCTTATGATGGCACGGATGAGCTCGTAATTGGCGATGGTACATGCTTACCTATTACTCATGTTGGTTCGGTCACCCTTCACACACCTCACACCCCACTTATCTTAAATAATGTCCTTTGTGTTCCAACTCTCGCACGTAACATCATTTCAATTTCTTGTTTATGTCGTGATAATGATCTGCTAATCCAATTCTTTTCTTCCAATTTTCTCATCAAGGACCTAAAACTGAATCTCACTCTCCTCAAGGGAATGGCAAGCAAGGGAATCTATGAGCTTCGGTCTCTACTTCAATCCTCCGGTCCTCCCGCGGCCTTCTCTATTCAAAAGAGCAATTCGATGACTTGGCACCACCGTCTCGATCATCCACACAATAAAATTTCTCATTTTTTGTCTAGTTTTCTTAATTCTAGTTCTAGTTTGCACGTTGACGATTATTGTAATTCTTGCAAAATTAATAAAGCTCACAAGCTACCTTTTTCTTTGTCAACAATACTTCCAAGTATCCTCTAGAATTATTATTTTCTGATGTGTGGTCTTCACCCATTTGTTCCATTGATGGCTTCAAGTAATTACATAATATTTGTTGATCATTTTACAAAATACATTTGGTTATATCCTCTCAAACGAAAATCAGATTCTTTAGCTACCTTTATACGCTTCCAAAAACTCGTTGAAAACTATTTCAACACACCCATCAAACAACTATTCTCTGATAATGGTGGCGAGTACTTAAAGCTCATGCCACACCTCAACTCCTGTGGCATAACTCATCTCACCTCCCCCCCATTCCCGAGCACAATGGGTATGCCGAACGTCGGCATCGCCACATAGTTGAAACCGGCTTAACACTTCTTTCGCATGCCAATCTTCCAACCATCTATTGGCCATTTGCATTCACCACGGCTGCATATTTAATAAACAGGCTGCCCACCCCCACCCTCCGTCACAAGTCCCCCTATTTGTGTCTATTTCAAAGAATGCCAAACTATGCTAAACTCCGTAGCTTTGGTTGCCTTTGCTATCCATGGCTGAAACCGTACACGCCTCATAAACTTGCTCCCGTTCCAAACCGTGTATTTTCGTTGGGTACTCTTCTTCTCAAAGTGCTTACTATGCACTTGACCCATCTACTAATCGGCTATATGTCACTCGCCACATCACATTTGTTGAAACTGTGTTTCCCTACAACACCCTCTCTCCCACTCCAACTTCTCCATCTCAGCCTCCGGTTGATGATTGGCTCTCCCCAACTTCTGCCACGGTACAACACATCCCCTTCAGCCCCCCTTCTGCTTCCACCACGGACCCGCCTCCCTCCACCACTTCTTCCGCAAACTTATCCCACACCCCCACATCTCCCTCGCCTGCTACCACACCTACACCACCTCCTACCCCACATATGCCCCTCACTCGCACAGAAAACATCCCAAACCCAACCCCAAGTACCACAACAATGACTTTGTTGTCTATCATGCTTCTTCGACTCCTCTTGTGGAGCCTACCTCCACTCGCCAAGCACTCACTCAACCTTTATGGCGCAAGGCTATGAGCGATGAGTTTGAAGCTTTACAACGCAATCAAACATGGTCCCTTGTTCCTCCCGATTCCGCTCATAATGTTGTGGGATGCAGATGGGTGTATCGCATCAAATACAAACCCAATGGCACGGTGGAACGCTTCAAGGCTCGCCTTGTAGCCAAAGGCTTCACCCAACGACCAGGAATCGATTACCTGGACACTTTCAGTCCGGTAGTCAAACCTGCTACCATACGACTTATTCTTTCTCTTGATATCTCTCAGAACTAGCCTTTACGTCAATTGGACATCAACAACGCCTTCTTACAAGGTACTCTCCATGAAGATGTTTATATGGCGCAGCCCCCTGGCTTCACTGATCCCACTCAACCGACCCACGTTTGCAAACTCCATAAGGCCATCTACGGCCTGCGACAGGCTTCCCGGGCTTGGTACACCGAACTCAAAACCTACCTTCTCTCTTAAAACTTCAAACCTACTGTCTCCGACTCCTCCCTCTTCATCCACAATGACAGTTCCAATCCTATCTTTATTCTCGTTTACGTCGACGATATCATTGTCACCGGTCCTTCCACTTCCACCATCCAAACCTTTATCACTTCTCTTGCCACTCAATTCTCTCTAAAAGATCTCGGTTCTCTTTCTTACTTCCTCGGCATCGAGGTTCTTCCTCATCCCCTTGGTGTCCTCCTCTCACAATCCAAATATATCTTGGATATTCTGTCCCGAACAAACATGACAAATTGCAAGCCCGTATCAACGCCAATCACGAGCTCAGATGTTCTCATATCATCCCAAGGCACACCCTTATCTTCTCCCACTGAATACCGGGCCACTGTTGGAGCCTTACAATACTTGTCGATCACCAGACCCGACATTGCCTTTACAGTTAATAAGTTATCGCAGTTCATGCATGCTCCCTCTACAGCTCATTGGACCGCCTTGAAACGTGTGTTACGCTATCTACATGGCACACTTCATCACGGGTTACTACTTCGTCGACAATCACCCTTACATCTTCATGCTTTTAGTGACGCGATTGGGCAGGCGACAAAGACACCTGGCGCAGCACCACAGGCTACGTTGTTTACCTTGGTTGCAACCCTATCTCATGGAGCTCAAAACGCCAACCTACATCAGCTAGATCATCCACCGAAGCTGAATTTAGAGCCGTTGCATCTGCTACTACTGAAGTCCTATGGCTCGCTTCCTTACTCACGGAATTAGGCTTTAAGTCTAATTGCATACCCACCATTTATTGTGACAACTTGAGTGCCACTCACTACTCGGCTAATCCAGTTTTTCACTCTCGCATGAAACATTTGGCACTGGATTTCCACTTTGTTCGCGAAAAAGTTCAAGACAGGTCCTTACGAGTAACTCATATAGCGGGCGACGATCAACTTGCCGATGTCCTTACAAAGCCCCTGCTTCGGCCCCGATTTAATCTCTTAATCTCCAAGATTGGCCTTACTAATCGATCGTCCATCTTGCGGGGGAATATTAACGATATCAAAGATATAGATGTGGTTGATGATAATGATCATCCCTAGTTTATAGTTCCTGTTAGTTCTATTAGTTAGTTGTATTCTCCTATTATCTAGATTAGTTTGTTTATTCATGTATCTATATAATGTACACATTCACAATCAATAGAATTTATTCAAGTCTAATTACCTTCATATCATATACAACCCATATAATGTTTCGACGCCTTATACGGCCTCTTATTGTTTATGGGTCGTTTATGTCATATGCTCCTCGTAACTTGTTAGTAACGTGTGATTGGTGGTGAGTGTGACGTGAGTTTAGTTTTGCCCATGAAATCATTGATTATTACCATTGATTAACCATATATATTTGTTTAATAGATAACTAATTTTATTAACCATTGATTATATCTTGAACATAACAGTCATTGCTCATGAAATCATCTACGGAGGAAATCTGAGGAAAGATTTAAGAAGGTAGTTTATTAAAAAGAAGGTTGCTTCTTGTTTTTACAATATTTATAAATTATTTTATTAAACATAAGTTTCTTATTAATGGATGTAGTTTATCACACTATCAAATTATGTATAGTTTAATTATCAACTTAGTTACTTAGAGTATTTTCAAAAAAGTCGGGATGAATATCGGATATTAAGTTGATCCTTCAATGCTTTGATTTAGCAGATCTTTGACTTTATAATTGAGTAAAATGTACTTAATATGTTTATGTAACTAGCATGGTACCCGCGCGATGCGACGGAAGTAAAAAAGTTTTAAATCATTAAATAGTTTAAAAGATCATTAATGCATTAAAGTAATACACAAATAAACAAATATAACTTTTAAACATAAGAATTTAAGAAAAAAATTCGGTACTGACTTTATTCAATTGTGAAGTAATCTAATAACGATGAGATCAATTTAATCGAAATGCTCGCACATCCGACTGATCTCGACTATGTTGTACATCCTCTACTCAACGGTAGCTGAAGCGTTCAAGGTGACTTTATAGTTGTCTAAAGGACCTAGGTCCGCAAGACTACGAAATGTAATGACATAAGGATTTGTAGAAAGTACACGTGACAGAATCTCAGTAATATTCTGATCAAGATTTGGCCATTAGAGTCAGTGTTCTAACTTGGTTTCAGAATCATAAAAATACAGTTGTAAATATCTGGGTGTTCCATCCCCGGAAACTAATTGGTTAATTCTATGATAAATCCCTTTTATGCGCACGAAAGGTATACACACCATCTCTCATATTGGTAAGTGTATCATCTAACGTGACACCCATCGAGGCGAAAGAAAAACTGGCGTTATAAGCTCGTATGTTCGCCCTAAACATTCTACCAATTTCATTTTGCATCGTGAAGAGCTTGTACAATTCAACATGGATTTCAATATATAGGTGATAATTTGGTTTGACCGTTAATGCAACAAAAGGTAGGGAATTCTTATTTAAATCTTTTTGCTGAACATTTCTGACATGGATTTTGTTCCTTTAGTCTGAGATACTCTTTAAGTACATGGTCATAAACAAAATTATATGGATCCTCTTCTATGATCACATCTCGTACGGTGGTTGGTCACCGAACAGAATCTGCGTAACATGTATACCATTTGAAATATGTTGGATGCCATCTCTCTGTGCAACATAATATCTTCTATTAGCCTCCCTTCATCTTTCATGAAAACTACAATAATCACTCTCATTTGTCATTTGTAATGTTTGACCAACACTGGGGTTTAAGGTAGTAAAAGGTATCATTTCACGTGACTGGTAAAGGGTAATTGGTACAAATGGAGCATTTTGAGAAATACTGGTGGTGCAAACTTTTGTTGCTTTGTTGTTTAAAAAGTATCATATATTATATTTTTTCCATTTTGCTGGTCGTGACGTAGATGCAGTTGAGGACGAAACATCATTCTGATCTTTTTCGTAAAATATTAATAAATATTAATAATATCATAATTTTATTTACGTAAATTAGGATGGAATATTCGATGGGATACATTTACGTAAATTAGGATGGAATATTAGGTGGGATACTTATTTGAATATTATTTAAGTAAAATATTGACAATTGAATCAAAATATTAATAAATATCATATTTTATTTAAGTGAGTTATAGATAATTTTTTTCAAAATCAAAATCAAAATATTAATAAATATCATAATTTTATTTACATAAATTAGGATGGAATATTTGGTGGATACTTATTTGAATTTTATTTAAGTAAAATATTTGGTGGAGTTTGTTGCTAAAAATTACGATAGAATTTTGATTGCAATTGATAGTCAGTCTAGGGTTATTATGTAAATAATTGTAAGGGGATAATCTATAAATAATAATATAATTACTATTTTACCCTTAAAATTGGTTGTATTTTATGCATTTAGAGAAGTTTTTGTTCTTATTTTTAGGGTATCTTAAAATACCCCTCTTAAACTCTTTATATATAGTATAGATTAATGTTTGAAATTATTGCAATTGAGTGTAGTTGAAAACTTGCAACTTTAGTTTCTATTTGTACTATTCGTAAGATTAAAATCATATCAAGATTGAAATCATGACTTAATAAAACGTGTTTAAAAACGTAAAAATGCACTCTCACTTGCTCTACTTTCTACTCTCTTTTACTTTCTTGAATTGTATAATATGGCTTCTGAAGTATCCTTTCCAACCGATGGATCCTCAAGCGCCGCTACCGTTGTAAGAATTCTACCAACAACGAGAAACAAAGAGATTTGGTGCAACGAGAAACCAAGAGATTTGGTGCAACGAGAAACCAAGAGATTTGGTGCAACTACGACGAAGAACTCGCTTATGATTTGTCTCAACGCATTGGCACACAAACCGACGAAGACGATTAAATTTAGAAAACTTGTATTCGCAAGATATATCTTTTTTTTAAATCTATATAAGTGTTTATTTTAAGTTTATATTTAATGTACTTTTTAAAGAAATACCACTTAATAAAAATATATTTGTAGTTGTTTTATTTAATCTACTTTTAAATAAATTATATACTTTAAATATATTATTTATTAAAATAAAAAAATACCGGTTTTGGAACCGGTTTTTGGACCCGAACTGGTTAGGAACCGAGTCGGACCGGTTCCTATCGGGTTAGGTTTTATTGGCCCTAAACCGGTTTGGGAACCGACCCGGTTTTGATCAAATCCGGTTCAAAAAACATTGACCTGAACCAGGTTCGGGTTGAACTCGACCCGGTTCGAAAAAAAACCCGGTTTGCGCACCTCTATCTTAAATGGTGTGTGGCTCTTTTACTCATGAGTTGGCCTTTTGTGGGCCCGGCCCGGAAATTGTGAAGTTTCATAATTTAGTTCAGTTGAGATCCAACTTCGGGCTGATTATTGGGCTTGTCCACTTGGTGTTAACTTTTGAAACCTCAAGGGACTTTGATTTAAAGACTTAGGGGCTGTTTGATTGTGCTGACTGAGTAAGATCTGACTGAGTCAGAAGCTGACCCAGTAAGAAATTCTGACTGAGTCTGCATCTGACTGAAACTTGGCTATTTGATTATGTATCTGACTAACTCTGCTGAATGAAAAAAATAACCATATTGCTCGTTGTTCTGACAAGTTTGATTTTAACTACTGTTGTGTAATCAATAAAAATAGATCAAACCAACAAAATTAAACATCAAAACCCAATCATCAAGACCTAATCATCTAACAAAACTTTATCAAGCACCAAAATTGAGAAAATTATCACACGTACCTGCAGTATAATGTAAAATTATTATGCTATATATTTCCTTTCTTTAATTTTGTAATTTTTACTACAGCAATCACGTTTTATTAATTCTACCACTTTAGAATGCTCTTGCTCACAGGTATCCTATTAAAAAAACTGTTACACTAAATATGCAAAACCAAGTGTATAGGTATCGTATCTGTATACCATAAAACATTAAGGGCCATTTTGTCACCAACGCAATAAGCAGGGGATCGAATTGCTTTTGTTTTCAACATATTAACGCGTATAACCCCTTAATATCGTCTCATTGTATCTTCATCTTCTCTACTCAAATCCCTAATTCTCTCTGCAGGGGTGGGTGTCGCGCGAGGGGGGTGTCGCGCGAGGGGGGTGTCGCGCGAAGGGGGTGTCTGGCCGAGGGGGGTGTGCGCGAGGGGGGTGTCGCCGGGGGGGGGGTGTCGCCGGTGGGGGTGTCTCCGGTGGGGGTGTCGCCGGTGGGGGTGTCGCCGGTGGAGGTATCGCCGCTGCAGGGGTTGTGGGTGGGTTGTGGGTTGTTTCTTCAACAAGAGAGGCAGAAGAGTAGAAAGAAGCAGTGGGTGATTGGGTCAGCGAGGCCAACAAAACAGACTCGGTCAGATGAATAGACCGGGTTAGACGATGCGGTCAGCAACAACAAACGCGCTGACTGGTTGACCGAGTCAGCCAGTGGTCAGAAGTCGGGTCGGCCATTTCAAACAGCCTCTTATTTTTCAACGAGAGGCCTCACGTAGAATTCTTCAAACGTACGAAAGTTGGACCACATCTTCCTACTTCAATAAAAGAGTATCTGGGATGACACGTGTTAACATCACAATCATTCTCACCAAAATTTTCCCGCCTCTCTCTCTTATTAAATAATTACCTCAATTACTAATAATACTATTTAACACTTTCTTAGATTTTATAAATTAATAAAGAGGTCTATTTATTAATGTTATTTCTAAATAAACAATTTTTTAATAAAATAATAAATTATTTAAAGCATAAGACTTTTTTATAAAATACAAAATATTTAAAATTGGTATTTTCAAAAAGTTATTTTTTAAACCAAAAATAATTAAATTTAAGAGTTATAATAAGAAAATTTTTAAAAATGACATTTTTATACGGTTTGTTTTAGAACAAAACGTTTATTTATTTTTTTTGAAAAAATAAAGTTTTAAAAAGTTGATATCACTATTTTATAACTTACATTCATTTCTAATACATAATTTCAGTGATATTATATCTTAAAATATTATTTTATAATTAATAAATTTTGTTATATTAATTTTTTATTTATTCAACCCGTGTAACACACGGGTTACTATAGCTAGTTTTAACTATAAAAGCGAATATGTTTTCCTGGTGTGTCGCGTACGGTTATCTTCCAGCGAGATTTAACTTAGACCAATGAGAAATTGATCTTCAGTAAACTAGGTTCACGTGTTGTGACAAAGACCTAAAACCAAATTACACTTTTCATCAGTTATCGCATTCTTAAAAAATATCCCTCAAGTTGTTCTTCCGGGAGGTATAATGAAATTGCTAGATGACCGTAAACGACCTTAATTTGTAGTGTTTGGAATATATGGAAAAGATGTTACTTTCAAGTCTATAAGTATAAGGAGTGACACTCTTTAAGTTCTATTTCTCATGTTAAAAATATAAATAATAGAATATATTAGGGGTGTTCAAAAATATCCGAATCCGAAACTGAATCCGAAATATCCAAAAATTCGAAATTCGGATATCCGAAATTTCGGATATCCGAAAATTCGGATATCCGAACTTCGGATATCCGAAATTTCAGATTCGGATTCGGATAGTGATTTTCAGAATTTTCGGATATTTCGGATATCCGAAATATCCGAAATATCCGAAATATCCAAAATATTTTTATAAAAACTTAAAAATATTAAATATTAATTATATATTTCGGATATTTTTAGATATTTAGGACATTTTAATAAGAAAACTTCGAATATCCGATAAAAACTTTAATAAAAATTATTACATTTTTATAAAATTTATTAAATAATACAAAATTTCTTTGAATTCGGATATTCGGATATCCGAACGGATATCCGAATCTGAATCCGAAATTTCGGATATCCGAAATTTGGATATCCGAAATTTCGGACTCGGATTCGGATAGTGAAATTCACTATCCGAAATTTTCGGATATCCGAAATTCGGATATCCGAATTTCGGATATCCGAAAATGAACACCCCTAGAATATATTACGTTTTAAAACATTCTTTTACTATCCTTGTAGCAGTTTGAACTACACAAGACCAATTTCATTACAGCAAACTTAAGAACCTATGAATAATAATCTAACTAGTATATATAATAAAAACTATTATATTAAGTGTAAAACTATAAAATACTTTAATACACGGCATTATGGAATCTTCAAAAAGTCCAAATGGACGAAAATGTAACTTACATGCTAGTAATTATTATATTTTAGATCATGATGATGTAATTAATACCCACCACCTCCACTAATTTACAATTACTAATTACAAGTACGTTATTTTCAATTAACATGTACATATTACTCTTTTATCACTCGCTGATTTTATTAGTAAGAAGTGAATCTTATATATATTAGATTTCATTATCTGAATCCAGCATAAGTTATCTAATCTTCTAAAGAATCATTTGGTTGAACTATCTAATATACAATCCTAAGATACATATATGATATATCAATTTGTTTGGCCTTTTAACAAGGTTCGATCTTTTGTGACACCCGAATGAATTGATCACTATCCAAACTTACAATACAGGACGGCGCATGATCTTCATCCAAATTGATAATTAAATGATTAATTACTTTCACATTAACATAAAAAAATAAGCATTTATGACACACTTAACACTAACGAACGAGCCATTAATTACTTAATAATAATCACTTTGGCTTCTCCCCTTCCTATATATCCCTCCAAAAATTAACAAAAATTGACACCCAATAACCTCAAATTTACTTTGTTCTAGCACTTGCACAAGTCAAAATTAGCATGGAAAGTCAACATTCTTTGGAAATTGAGTGGTCAAACCATGAAGTCATACACAAAGAAGAAGATGAAGTTTTCTCCTTTCAACACCAATTGCCTTCTCTTGATTTTAGGTAATAAAGACTTACTGCTTATGATCTTGTTTTCTTGAGCATTTCATCTTGTAATCAGCAATGAGGAACATATGTTTGATCATGTTGTTGAATGCAGTAGTACTTATAGTTTGATGAATGTGCAACAAGATCATCATCTTGATGCAACTTACTTCATGGATATCATGTCAAACAGTTATCCATTTGTGCTTCAATGGACATCCTAACAGGTTTTAATTTATAAAGATTCTTAATTTTATCATCAAAGATTTTCTTGTTTGTGATCTTGAATGTGTAAATTGCATGTGTAGATTCCACAACTTTTGAAGATGGTTTCTTGATTGACAGATATGGTGAATTTGGGTTTCAAGATCAAGAATTCTTTATGATGAACTCATTAGAGTTTCCAAATGATCAAGAAACATACACAATGAACAACTCATTAGGGTTTCCAACTCAAGAAACCTACTTGATGAACTCATTAGGGTTTCCAAATCAAGAAACTTACATGATGAATTCATTAGGGTTTCCTTATCAAACCCAAACAGAAATCATTGAAACACAAAATCGTAACGATAACGCAGAGGCAAAAATGGTCAGATTTGAGTGTGAAGAACAGCAAAAGGAGGTTGATTACCATGGTGTTAAAGGCAATGGTGATAGTTGTGGTCATAATTTTCAGTCACGAGTGAGTACTCTAAGCAGGGATGTGATATCACAATACTTTTACATGCGGATAACACAAGCTGCAAAAGAGCTTAATGTTGGATTGACACTCTTGAAGAAAAGGTGTCGCGAATTGGGTATTCGTCGCTGGCCTCATCGAAAACTTATGAGCCTTCAAACCCTAATCACCAATGTTCAGGTTAGTCTCTAGTATCTTTAAAGATTACATTTTTATCATCAGCTCATTTTAATTGATCAAAGGTTGCCATTAGTGATCCTTTTCTAGTTGTTTTGATTCGATCAAATGGTACTGTCTTTGCTCATCTTTAATATTATCAAAGGGTGTCATTGTTCATCTTTGTAAAACATCAGCTTATTCATGAAATGGATTCTTGATCGATTGATTTGAAACAGGAGTTAAAGAAATCATCTGGGAATGGAGCCGGAGAAGTGATTGAGTTATTGGAGAAAGAAAAGAAGAAAAGTGGAAGAGATTCCTGATTTACAACTCAAAGATGACACCAAAAGATTGAGACAATCATGCTTCAAAGCAAATTACAAGAAGAGAAAGACATTAGGTGGTAATATACAGTCATCTTCTTCGTATTCGAGCACTTCTGTTGATGATACGAACCCATGATACCCAACCAAGTCCCACGATTCTAAGTTTAGTTGCACGTTTCATATTATTGCATTGTTTTCATTATTAAGTATCGCATTTTGTTTGTTTCCACATTTCCACTTAGCCCATGTTTATGCATTACCTATGTAACCCACGTAGCTTTGCCCACGTAGCTTTGCATGTTTATTTAGTTTCATCTTTAAAAGACCATTGTAATTGGCATTGAGGGATAGAAGAAAATTTGCAGCAAGTCTAATTCTTTAGTTCGTATCTTTGCTTTATATTTCATTCAGGAGACCACCGATCTCGAACTCGGTATCTATCAGTTGATCATGGAAGCTTTGAAGGTAATGGAGATGGTTATGTTGATGATGAAGATCAAGAAACAATAAAGTCGATATTGTTTACAAACTGTTTTCCTTCTTCAAGCAACGTTTTGTTTTAACATCTTTAGAGTGAATATATATATATATATATATATATATATATATATATATATATATATATATATATGTATGTATGTATGTATGTTATGCTTTGTGAGTCTTGACTTTAATAGTTTATGGTTTAGAATTTGGGATCGTATAAAGGGTAATTAACGTACATGTTCTTTTTTTATGGTTGTAGCCTGTAGGCACTTGTTGCGTATAAGCTAGTGTTGCTATTTTGCTAGCATCTTTTATATTATACTAAGCTAGTACCTCATGAATTACACGAGTTGAATAAATAAAATCTTAAATAATTAATAACAAAAATTATGAATTATAAAACCTTGGTTGAAGATAAAATATGATTATAATTACGTATAAATAACTACTTAAAGTAAATAAACAATAACATATTTTTCTTTTTGTTTTATAAAAATTATGGTTTTTGAATATTTTATTTTAAGAAAAATGTTTTTTTTAAAGTTTTGTTGTATTTTATAAAACTTTTATTATAAAAATTGTGTTTTTTATAAAAAATAGTTTTTTAATTTGTTATAGATAAATAGATAGATCGATAAGCTAGAAACTTATTCATTAAACGTATTATAGTTTAGTAATAAACATAAATAGTTACATTAAAATATTTTAATATAAGATATGATTAAAGATATATACATAATAGTTCAAGAAAATAAAACAGTTGTACTGTTTTTTTAACTCTCTTATCTAAATAGTTTTATTTATAAATATTCCACTTTTCTAAACTACTTTTTAAACAACGTTATTTTTTTAATAGTTCAATATATTAAAAAGCTTCATATTTCATAATTTTTTTAAATTAAGTTTAGAGAAAGAAAATCATTCATTTTAATAGAAAATTATTTCATATGATATAATTTTTCTAAAAGGTTTAGCGATTTAGAAAATTTCATATGATGTATTTTTTCTATTATTTCTATTATAATAAAAAAAGATATGATTTTTAATTTCTTTATTAAAATCTATTTTTAAAAGATAGTTTGATTTTAAAAAATATAGATGAAAGAGAAAAATGTAGCAATTAATAAATTTAATTTTTAATAAAAGAGAGAAATTAATTAAAGTGTTTAAATTACCATAATATTTTTTTGGATGAAAAATAATGTGAGAATGTTTAAAAGAATGACAAGTGGTAAAAAAAATTAAAAGAATAACAAGTGATAAAAGAAACCTTATTTTATTAGCTATTATAGATTATCATATGTTTAATTAATTCTTAAACTCACAAATTATATATCAAAATATATATGTATTAAAATATAACAACAATATAAAGGTTATGCAAATGACATGGTGTTGATTCATCATAATACCATAAGTTATGTACTGTCGTACAGAATAATTACTTAAGAAAAGAATTAGTTGGTGAAAATATGATTTGTTGGTAATCCTTTGATAAATTAAAGTTTGTAGGGAATTTAACATGAGTATTGGATAGATGTTTTACCGATAGATCACAAACAAATATTTAGTGATGGTTTACTAACAAAATACCCGTTTAACGCTAGATCATTGACAACAACCTTCTATAGGATTATAAACATATGTTAAGTACCAATATACGAGAAGAATATGCTGAAAATCCTTAAATGTCTATAAAGTGTAAGAAGCACTGTGTTATAACATATGTAGAAGAGTAAATATGCGAAAAGATTATAAACATGTAGAAGAGTAAAAATGTCATTTTTCCAGGTACATAGGTGAAACCTAGCCTCCGTGCTGTAAATGCAAATCTCCTATGACTTAAAAAAATCTAGACACACACCAAGTTAAATCACGTTTTATTTTTTAAATATAACAATTCAATATTTAAAGTGAAAAAAAAATATGCTTGATTTGATAACATAACTTTTCATTCAAGAGTGATTTTATGCAAAAGTTATTAACGTTTAAAAGAAAATCAAAATTTTGATAAAAATCAACAATGCTAAGCTTATTCTATGTCGCCCATCAATTCCCTATAAAAAAGATCACATCATCCTTTAATCAAGGTGTGCAAAAGCTGGTTCGTTTTGATTTTAGGGTCCACTAAAAAGATGTTTTGGTTATTAAAATTCAAGCAACTGAAACGAAACAGAGTATCGGTTCGGTTATTGGTCGGTTTCGGTTTGGTTTCGATTATTTTTGGTTTGTTAATTTTGAAGTTGTAAGCTTGGTTATGGAGCTCGGTTTCATTGTTTTGAAGTGTTTTGAACATATTACACGCATACAAATACATAAAATGATAAAAGTAATTGAAAATGCATGAAAATTTTATAAATATATGTTCAAGTACAAAAAATAATGAAAAACAATAAAAAATACATGAATATATAGCTATCGATTTGGTTTTGGTTATTTCAGTTATGGAATAAGGGAAAACCCTAACCATAACTTTTTAGTTATTTTTTTGGTTTGGTTTTGGATTATTTTCCGGTTATGGGTTATGCATGCTCACTCCTACTATAATCATTACAACCATTGCCTTATTTTCATCAAAGGTGCGGACATCTTCCACTTTTTAGACACAATGCACTTTACGATTTGATTTAAGGAATTAATAATTCAAATCTGATGATTGAATTATCACATCTGAAATAAACAATTATCACATAGGAGAGGTAAATTCATTAATAGTAATTTCTTACACTTTTAAGCGCAATTTTTATATGATATTATTTAAAAGATAATTACCTCATACGGTATTTTATTCTTTTTAATTTAAGTATATACTCCTGCAATTTTTTTAAATATATTTTTTAAACGACAATAACAATTTCCCACTCTCAATTTTAGATGTCAATGTACAAAACGCCATCATTTATAGAAGGTTTCTAGGGATACAACCAAAGTCAGTTGGCCAAGAAAGACAAGAAGAAGAAAGGTCATGCCATTCGACTCGGCTTAAAGAATATCGAAGCAACATACCAGAAGGCTATGACGGGCATGTGTTGTGTGTATAACTTATATGATTACTATTATGCGTGATTATAAACATACAATTTGTAATTATATATATCTCTTGTATTTATCGTATAACTTAAGTAAATATCTTTTATAATTTGAATAATTATTATTGTATGTAATTATAGACATAAGTTACATAACTATAAACATAACTTGAGTAATTAATGTATAATTTGAGTAATTATGTATCTTTTGAGTGCAATTATGACGCGAACGAAATTACTCTCTCCCCTTCAAGACACGTGTGGCTTCTTGTGGCTTCGTAGACTTTACGTTTTTGACACTTTGTATAATAATCCTTATATGTGTGTGCCCATTCACATATAATGTGTTATGATTTTTTAAGAACACATAAATGTTATAAAGAGAAAATTACAAAAAAGATATTTATGGTCTAACCAAATTGTAAGTTTGGTCCATAGATTTTAAAAGTTGCAATCTTAGTTCAAACACTTGAGAGTTGGTTGCAAGTTTCATCCCCACCATTAGTGTTTGTTAGTATGGTTTAAACATACTGTAAATTTAGTACCCAAGTTGCTAAAAACTAAACACTAAGATTGTGAACTAAATTTGCACAAACTCTTAAATGTTTGGAATAATTTGTAATTTTAAAATATACAGACCAAACTTGTAATATGGTCAAGCCACATGGGCCATTTTTACATTTAAATTATATTAAACAACAACTTTCCTCTGTGAGGAGAGTTATTGTAGCTAACGGTACAACCAACGACGCATACGATACAACCCTTCACTACATGGCTCTCTTATTTAGAGAGAAATACCGGAGGGTTTCTGGCCTCATCGACATCCACCTTTTGCCAGGTTTCTCTCTTCTTCTTCTGACAGGTGATGTATATCGCCATCGGATCTTGGGATTCCCGTCATACCCTGACGCGTTCTCTCGGTTTATCCTATGAATCCCATTGTTGATTGGGGGTTTGGGTTCTTTTTCGTACCCCATCGCCTTCTCCCTATTTCTGATCACGTATCGATATTCTTAGGTTTATTATAGTTAAATACGTGATTTTACATCATGGTTATAGTGAAACAAGATGACTTTGTTTCTGTTTTGATCCATACATGTTGAAGCTTAAAGGAGTATAATTTGAGGCAAAAGAAGCAAAATAATAAAGTGAAAGGACAGAATGTGCAATTACACGAAAGATATAGTCAAATCAAGTCAATTAGGCACCACCGTATCAGTTATCGTATTCACCACCATATCAGTCACTGCATCCACTGCTATATCATTCACCGCATCCGCCACGTATCATACGTTGATCACCGTATCAGTCATCATATCCTGAGCAGAATCCAGTAAACAAGCTTCGTACAACTTCATACCCGACGTATGATACGCCGGGGGCAGAGTATGATACGTCGGTTACTCAACAAACTTCTGGATTTTAGGGATTTTCAAGTTTATTTAAACCAATTCAATCTCAAAGAAGAACCTTCCATACACAAAAATTGAAGATTCTAAGCTAATTTTTGGTGATTTCAAGCCTTACCATTCATCCTAAAATTATCTACAATCATCTACAATCATCATCAAAACAAGGATTGAAAATGCAATAAAGATGATGGCCGGCTAGTTCATTCGTGATTGCTTTCGGGTGTATAATTATCGCTAAGTGAATCCATTGGTATGTTCTAATTAGGTTTTTGTATTGAACATTGGATCATTGAATGAAGTTTATGTTTTGGTTAATTTAAAATGTTTGCTTATAAATAAAGTTGTGTGCTTGATTATAAGTTTTCGGCTTCCTTACATTGTAAGCCCATTAAGAAAAGTAGACAACTTTATATAAGTAAATTGGTAATCTTATAAACGAATTTGAGTCTTAAAAGATTGTTTTTGGGTTATCACTTTAAATCAAAAGTTAAAATCTTAAAGTTAAGTTCTTGCAAACCCTAGTTAAGTATACTGATTGTTGATCTTGCGAAAACTAAAACCCGAAAGTGATTATTTTTCCATTAATTAGTAATTTCGTTTCAAAGTTCATTGCTTTTTGCACTTGTGTTATTTAGTTCATCTAAAGTTTAATTTTTAATTTTAAAGTTCGTGTCTTTAAATCAATTGAATCTTGTTTGTTAAACACTTTTCACTAATTTCTTGTGAAGACGACTTTGCTTACCTTAATGCAATAAAGGTAGCTAAGACAGATATATTAAATTGTTTTTGATCGAGTCTCGACACCAAGATCAGTTTTGTAGGGTTTTCGTTTTGAGATCCGATGATGGTGACTGCCCACTTGGCGAGGCAACTTCGGTTGCAGCTGTGGAGGCATTTGAGGCGTCTTTATCATAAGTTAATGGAGGTGTCGATGAGTCCTTGACCCGTGCATGTCTTCGATGACCTTGGTTTTGATGAGCACGGTTGTTGTTGGGTTTTTTTTTAAAACCAACAGCTTTCAACGAGACGAAGATGATGGTTGGTTTAGGGTTTTTGCCTTTGAGGTATGTTATGGCGATGATGGTACGACGCTATTTAGTGTGACAACTCCGATTGCAGTCGTGGCTGCCTCTGAGCCTCTTTCTTTTGCAACGATGATGATGAATGTGAATCTGAGTTGATTCGTTTTGTCTGCCTCCGTTTTTTCTTTCTTTTGTCTGTTAAGGTTGGGCTTATGGTGGTAACGATTCTGTTTGACGAGGGTTATGACGATGGTTGTGGTGATGGTAAGGTCAGTACTGTTTGCCAATGTTTTGTTTTACATTGACAATGATGATTGTAGATCTGAGTCGATTATTTACTTCCTTTCCCTCCCGGAACTTGATACTGATGATGATGAACGTAGATTTTAGTTGATTAGTATTTTTTTGGGTTCATTTTGTTTGCGAGACTTTGTTTTGACAATGGTGATGGCGGTGGATGTGTTGGTGGTGAGGTCGAGGTTGTTGGTGATCAAGCTTACGCCGCCGCGGCAATGCGCGGCCGGTAATAACTAGTTTTTCTCATTTATTGTGAATACTAACGTATACTGACAATTTGATTAATAAAAACATTTATACCAACATCTGACTGGTTTTTTGACGTTTTGAGCTAACTTATTTTGAACATTTCTCGGATCAGATATTAACCATTCACACTTATTTTAACATTTCAGGTCTGATTCACATAGATACATTATTAAAGAGTAAACCCACCACTATAAGACAATCCGTCTTCAAAGATCAAAAACCCAAACCATTATTCTCATATCATTAGAAACATCCGCAACTTTTTAAGAAGATCCACTAAACGGTCGTCAAAAGATTGTGTCGAACAATCCAAAACTAACCGATATCCCTTTCCTTATTTTAACCAAATGTAAAATGTTCATTTCCCAGGTCAATAATAATATTCTCGTTTTCGAAAGCAATATCTACCTCACGACTTGATGTCTAACAACTGATTCCAAAATCAACTCTACTCGATCACTTCTTCAAAGGTATCAAACTCCAATCTTTATTTCGATTGCATAATACGCTCACCAATTTCTATGTTTACATCTCCTTTTGACCTTCAATGTATAGGGTTTTCCGTTTTAATTTCTTTGATCCATCGAACATGATCATGATGTTTATATATGTATGTTAATCGAATAGCTTTGATTCCATTTTTTAATTCTCGAAGAAACTTGACAATCAGCTTCATTTATGATTGCAATTTGATTGTTTGACTCAGTCGGCCCCAATTTAACACTTAGGGTTTGAAGAATGATAGAAGTGGAAATTGATAGGTTTGAGTGTTGATTAATTTATCGTTTTGCAGATGGAAGATCAATTAACTTTACTTGATGAACAGCTTGTGGCACCACAGGAGGTGGGGTTCGTTCCCAAGGCTTCTTGCAGTCAAACTGCTGGTTTGACTACTGATGCAAAGGAAGGTGAAGGATGTAATGCATCTGGTGAGGAAGAACCGTTAATTCAGTCGGTTGAATGTCGCATCTGCCAGGAGGAAGATAGTGTAAAAAACCTTGAAGTTCCTTGTGCTTGCAGTGGCAGCCTCAAGGTAATTTTCCTGTTATCTAAATGGTGGTTTATTGATGTTTATGCTTAAATTTATGGTATATGTCAAATCTGCGTATAGGTGTTGTAAAGATTTAGGAAATGAATAGCTTGTTTGTTGTGCGTATAAGTTATTGGAAATTAGTGACACAAGTTTCTGTCACTCCTGTTATAATGAAAAAGAAGCTAGGCTATGCTACCATGTAATCTTTATATTGTGGCGTGTTCATTCTATAAGTAATGTGTGCTAACACAAGAGTACTTCTATATTGCATTTTGATTACAGGAACTATGTTCAGCAATGGTGCAATGAGAACGTTTTATGAGAAATGCATGCTAATACTAAACTACTTTCGTATTGCAGTTTGCTCACAGGAAATGTGTTCAACGATGGTGCAATGAGAAAAGAGATATAATCTGTGAAATATGCCATCAGGTAGCTCAGTTTCTGCTATATTTTTGTTTTGCTGCCAATTTTACTCTTCTCCTACGGTGATATTATAATCAGTCGTCGTGGTTTACTGATTTTTAGCATTTTGACCACGAATATATTGTTTGCTTTGGTCGTGTTTTAAAATTATTATCAGATATATGATACTTTTTTGTCGTTTAAATGTTTGTACTTCACTTAGATGTGCTTTACCATGTTCCTGTCATCCTTGTATGAATTATTATTGGTATTGTGTTATTTCTAAAAGATTAAGGAGGTTTTAGAGCTTGAAAACAGTCGCAATAAGAAGTTGGTCACTGGATCATCTATCATGTTCTGATGAGTTACTAACATCTGTAACTTGCACATAGTTTCTGGATATACTAACTATAGGTTTTAACTGCATTCCCAATGATATTGATAATGTTACACATATGTATTGCTGACTTTTTGGAATAATAATCATTATACAGCCTTACCAACCTGGTTACACTGCTCCCCCATCTCAATCTGATGACACCATCATCGATATCAGGCATGTTTTCGTGTCATCATTGTTACAAATAACTTGATGGTACTAATTTGAACCGACATTAAATAATTGAGAACCTTTTATATATTTGATAACTAGCCAAATATATAAATGTTTCCTTGCAGTGGAAATTGGACACTTTCTGGTACTCCTTTACCTCTGAATGATCCTCGAGTCTTGGCTATGGCAGCTGCTGAACAACGTCTTATTGAGTCAGACTATGATGACTATGAAGACAACCATGCCAGTGGTGCTGCCCTTTGTCGTTCAATTGCTATCATAGTAAGCTACTAAGCCATCATTATCCCTTAGGTAGCAATAAAATTGAGTGTCGGTTTTATAGTTGCGGAAATGCTGATAAAAACCTTAGGTTAAAATAATCACCATTCTTAATTGTTCTGCATTCTTTTTGGGCAGTTGATGGCTCTTCTGTTATTAAGACATGCTCTGACAATTGGAGATGAGGATACTGATGATGATGATCCTTCTGTATATTTTTCTGTAAGTGGAATCAATTGCAACCATATTTATACGCATGATAAAACATATTTGAGTTATTCGACTTCATAATAATGCTTAAGGAAGATTATTATTGCAAATTTCTGAATACGTATTATTGACAGCTTTTCCTGCTCCGGGCAGCTGGTTTTCTCCTTCCTTGCTACATAATGATTTGGGCAATCAGTATATTGCAACGTCGCAGGCAAGCACAGGTATAACACATTGATCTTTGTAAATTGATGCATTTTTTGTTTTCTATTTTCTTTTAGAGGTCAATCTGCTTATATACTAAAAGGGTCATTTTGGTTAGATCATATATAGTTTATTGATAACGGGTGAAAGATTAAAACAGAAAACAATGAAGGGAACAAGTCAAAGGGTCTTAAGTTGTCGAAACTTTGTTTAAAAGCTTACTTTGAATCGTCTTAAAATAAGTTATATTAACATCTTAAGAACATAGTATTTCTCTACATATTTAATAGAATCATTATATATAATCTAAAATAAATAAATAAGATGTTGGTGGGTCACGAATCCATCTGGACCTGTTTTCTAAAATCTGGACCTGTTTTCTAAAATCAAACTTAACAGTAACCTATATTGGACGTGAATAAATCACCTGATCCACACTCATTGATATCATCATCTTAATAATATAGGTTTTTTTAATCATATTCAATACATTATGTATCTATGAACTTTTAAAGAAAAGGCTAAAAAGTGGCTGTAGTCAACCCTTTATGAACTGATTCGCTTTGACCAAACTGTGACCCTTTAGGCAAATCCCACATCGATAGTGGATTGGAGAGATGTTGGGTCACAAAGAATGTTTTGATTTTAAATGTCACCACTGTGGTTTGGGTGTTTTTGTTGTGGATGTGAGCACAAGTTCATAGTTAGGCATGCTTGGGTGTGAAATTTCAGTATGTGTGACCTGTTGGGAAGTCGCTATTCATGGAACAAAAAACAAAGTCGTGACCTCTCGCATGGCAAATAATAATTATGTTGGCATGAGGGTTCAGATTTTTATACCAAACCATTTTGCCACTTATGTTACTCTTATAAAATCACTCCCCAAACTATATGTACTAGTGCCTACGACCTACTTCAATCTTCAAGAGTTGGTAAATAATCTCTTTTCATTATACCATTTCTATGAATAATCAGGAAGTTGAAACACTATCGGCAGCAGATGTTGCATTCGTGATCCAGGCAGGGCAACATAGAGGGTTGCAGGTCACCATTGCACCAGGAACCGCAATGGCTCCATCACCTACAGTCACACCACCAGTAATCCAGGTCCATGATCCATTCCAATAATATCTGCACAAAACATAACTTTTATATTTCTGTTCTTGATATAATATATAACATGAAATTTGTGAGGTTATGGCCTGCATTTGAGTTGTGTGTTTGGGCTGCCATTGTGTCTTAAAGCTTTTAACAAACTGAATTCTTCTTGTATCTAGTTTGAAGATATTTATTTATTTTTAATGTTGTACCATTTATAAATAAGATTCAAAAAAAATAAATAAATAAATAAGTGGGACCCATAAAAGGAATAGTGTAAAACAGTAACACAAATAGTTATAGGGAAAGAAAGAAAAGCATAAAGCAGAAATTGTGCACTAGAAACCAAGACTGGTTTATAAACTGCATGGATATAAGAGCTTGGGATTCTAAAGTTGAGTTCAAGAGAGCATAAAGCAATCTAAGTCTCTACTTCTTTTAATTTTTGTTTTTTTAGTTTTTATTTTTCTTTTTTATGTTTAAGATGTTTCTATTCTACTCAGCTTTCCCTTTATCTGGCTTTCTTGCACCTGTAGCATTCTTCAGTTGCTTTTAAGGGTCTTAAATTTGATTCTGAGCCATTTAGCATTTGGGTTTTGAATTTGGTTATCTTGTTATTACGACTTGACGTTGTAATAATCAAATAATCAATTTTCGATTGTTAACTTCATACGAACTCTTGGGTCGCATCCCATCCTCCCCACGCCCAATGAATAACCCTGCAATGTGGGAGATTTACTGGATATGTTCATTTGTTTGATTTCATACGAGTGGTAACAAAACTAAACTCATCATACAACTTAAAGCAACACCAGAACAATATATTTCCTGAACTAATTGTTATCGATGATTGTCATATTCTATTTAGATTTAAATAATCTTGGTTTAAAAAGTGCGCCCCAGGGCCATGAGCAGATTGAAAAAACATAGGCTGTTGCTTGCCTCACGCTTCGTGCCTCGACTCTAAATGTTAAAAACCAAATATCACATAAAGGACATCCAACAACACATATATGTACTTACACTTCACTTACTTTACAAGGAAGTTAAAGATGAAAAAGAAATAAGGAATAAATTCTATAAACATTCCAAGAGTGGTGTTTCAACTTTCTTTTCATTCAAACCTGTCAGTCTCTTCTACAGAACATCCCCTACTTCATATTCATCTCTCTCTCTCACACGCACACACACACACACACACACACACACACTCTCTCTCTCTCTCTCTCTCTCTCTCTCACACACACACACACACACTCTCTCTCTCTCTCTCTTGCTTCAATTGCACATTACACCTTATGATTGAAATGAATCTACTTCTTGGCTTTTTGCCACTTTGTTTCCATCCAAATCTCATAAAAGATCAAACTATGCCTTATATGTAACAGTCACATTCCATAAACAAGCACACAATCATCACTCGTATCTCTCTCTCCAACCATGGAGATTGCTAACAACAGAGTGATGATGATGATGATGATCTTTGTTTGTATCATGTTACTATCAACACAATCACAATCTGTTTCAGCGCTTAAAAGCATTGATCTTGCTTTGAGATGGGGAGAAGAAAGATTGTTTCCAAGGCATTCGCGTGTTCTACAAGTTGAACAACTTGCGAATATAGCACCAACACCTGCAGTGATGTTTGATCCAAATCAATCAAACAAACGGAGAATTCGAAGAGGATCAGACCCTATTCATAACACAAGAAGAAAGACTCTCAATTCGGGTCAAAAAGGAGAATCATAGCCACAAGTTGTTTTATAGGTTCGTTGGATTTTTATAGTTTTGTTTGATCAAAAATTTATTCTCTACCTCTCTTGTTCATTCTAAAACCTTAGCAGAATACAGAGTGTTGACTGTATTTTTCTTTTTATTTTGCTCTCAAGACTAACTTCACATCTTTCTGCATTCTTCCAGCTCTGCAATCTCCCTCTATATATGTGTAAATATGTACATAGGTATATATATGTGTGCGAGTGTGTGTATATATATGTATGCATGCATGTATGTATGTATGTACATACACAAGTACATGTACATATGTATATGCTCAATCTAACATGTCAACATTCAAGAACACAAACCTGGAAAACAGGGGAGCTATAATCTTAAAACTAGCTTCAAACTGGATCAAATTGAACTCTGCCATAAGGTTTAAATAACCACATTGATATTTTGGATGTCTGTTTCAAAAAACCTTATTTCTATAACCGTTATATTGTCAGCCGCTTCTTGCTCCATGTCAATTGACCGGCAATGTCTGCTCAACATGTTTTGAGGCTTAAAGCTAAACTCTATTACAAAGAAAGTTGTGTAACAAGCATCCTTTATTTGGCACAATGATAAGCCCGAATTATTTATTATTAGCGAGTCAAAAAAATAACTTCTCGATTCATAAAATGGGTAATTTAGTTATATTTAATTTTGTGACATTGTGAATTTGAAGTATTTCTTTTATTAATTTTATTTTATCTTTTCTTATATAAAAAGGCAACTCCTAGTGAATAGTTAGCATGATGCTATATGCATTTAAAAATAAATAGTTTTTGGAATGTAATTTATGCCTGTCATTAGGGTGTCACTGGTCAATAAGATTTGCATTTAGGTTTTATTAATTAGAGCGTTATCAATGTTAGCTCGTTAAATTGTTACATCTTCTCGGATTTATTTTCCAAATCGGGCATTATAGGGGATGTTGTTTGTTTCCTTTGTTGTTTCTCCCAGGCAGCCTAATCCGTTCCTCTTGGACTTCACGTAGTTTCTCCCAGAGTGGGTCTTTGGGTGGTGGGTTTCCCTTGGAATGGTGGCCGAGCTGGGTCACCAGCGCTGTCTGTGTTCGCTGGCGTGGGTGGCCTTTCGTCAATGGGTTTGCCCGGGTGACCAGCCTTAAAAGTTATTCGTTGGCCGTTCAAAAAAAAAGTTCTTCATCCGCGGTCCACTTCTCACATTGGGTTCGTACCGTCCATTTGGGTACAGGTTGTGTTTTCTTTGTTTTCTTTTTGCGGGGTTGGGTTGGGTTTCGAGGACCGAATCGGGGTTTGGTACTTGGGTTATGATTTGGGAACAAAATTGGGTGTGGGTGGAGATTGGCTGAAGGCAGGTTGAGCTTAGTTCTAATGGGCAAAAGTGTATATTGGTTGGGTTGTGTTCACTTCCATTTGGGGGCGGTAACATAGGCTACGGGCTAAAATGTTTCCGTTAAACTGGTTGGGTTTGTTTGGGTTGAAAGGGTTTTGGAGGTTCTGAAAGGGTCCATGGGGGCGATAACATAGGCTAGGGTAAAAAATGTTTTAGTTGAATGGTTAGGGTCATATGGGTTGAAATGGTTTTGGTTAAATGAACCCTATTGGAAGAATGGGTTCATGTTTGTAGGAGATGTGAGATTGTATAAACTTGTAGAAGAAGATTATATAAAATTGTAGACGAAGATTGTGTAACATGTTAGATGGCCTAAACCGCTTACCATACTTTACTTGGATATATAGAAGAACCGACCCAATAGAATCTAGATCTCTAATTCGTTTTATTTAGAGGCCAAACATATTTGTTAAAGAAAAACTACCTATAACTCTACAAGTCACATTGGATACCTACGATCGTTCTACGCGTATGGAATAAATCTCCTATACACACGTTTGAATCATGACCTAACATGTTTATATGAGAGCTTGAGAGTTGTGTGTTTCGCTTTCAATGTTAGCATCCAATCGTTCGCCATAACATGGGGCATTTCACACTTACGTATGGATTAAGTATTCGGTTTTCGGCCGTCTCATAGTTAGTTTGTCCCCGTTCTATATCCTGACCTATGAAGCAAAAGCAAAGTTCATTTTTCTTTTTGCTATTTAATATCTTTTAAGTTGCAAACGTAGCTACTGACAGCTTAATTTTTGTCATAGGCGAAGCTTCTATGGGGAAAGGGCCCCCCGCCCCCGTCCCCTTTTTTCAATCAGTATTTTTAATTTTTGGCTTAGCAGTTTAAATTTCCAATCCAGTAGTGAATTTTTTTAATAAATAAATAGTCCCCCCTCCCCATCCCACGTCAAATACTTTACTTTTGCCCCCTCTCCATCTAAGGTGTGGTTCAAGATTCGTCACTGATTTTTATGTTCTGCAAATCTTGAAATTTAAAATTCAAATAACTAAACTACACTTAGATTCAATGTTGTTGAGACCGGATCGGACCGGCCGGTCCGACTGGTTCGACCGGGATTCGGTGCCTGGTCCGGTCCGGTCTGGGGTGACTCGTTTTCTACTTGTCGAACCGGCCGGTTCGTCCCGAACCGCTGGTCGGACCGGAAAACTGGACCGGTTCGGACCGGTTTTGGTATTTTTTTTTTATTTTAGTGGGTAAAAACGGGGTGTTAAACCATAAATTAGTACGTCGGATATACAAATATAGTATATAACTATAATATATATATATATAAATCATATATAAATTACTTATATTTAATTACATATATAAATATAATTAAAATATAGTTAAATCCGGTCCAACCGGTCCGACCGGTCCGACCTCCAAATCAGTAAAGCGTCCGGTTCGACGTCCGATCCGGTTCTGAAATCGTTGCTTAGATTACTAAAAGAATACCAATTTCACACATTAATTAATATATTTTACAATAGTTTTTCCGTGTGAGTTGTGACGTTATTAAATAAGTTGACTTTACAAGTAGAGGTGCACAAACCGTTTTTTTTTTTAACCGGGTTCGGGTTGGAACCGGTTCGGGTTGGAACCGGTTCGGGTTCGGTCAACGCAATCGGGCCTGGTTTTTGACCAAGAACCGGTTCGGGTCGGAACCGGTTTTCAAGCCCGGAAAACCCAACCCGGTTGGAACCGGTTCGGGTTGGAACCGAACCGGGTCGGGTCTAAAAACCGGTTTGGAAAACCTGGGTTTTTTTTTAAATACTATTTAAATTATATACAAATTAATTATAAATTTTGATTAATTAAAAAATATTAGAGTAGATTAATTAAACACAATAATAAAGTAAACAATAAAATTCATAATACGAATAAAAATCATAAGCGAGTTTTTCTAAAGAAAACAATAAAAATTACATTAATTCATAAAAGTAAACAATTAATTCATTACGAAAAATAAACAATAAAAATTACATTAAAATTACACCAAAGAAAACAAAATATCCATATTACGAATACAAGTTTTTCTAATTTAATCGTCTTCGTCGGTTTGTGTGTCAATGCGTTGAGACAAATCATAAGCGAGTTCTTCGTCGGAGAGAGGTGATGATCGTCCGGTTTGTACCTCGTGTTCGTGTATTTCTTCTTCAATTGGTGTTTCTTCTTCAAGGTTTGATTTATGTTGTCTTCGTTCGGCCGCATCTAAGTGGTCTTTTAAACAAATACACATCTCTAGCGATGTTGGAGTTAGCCTTGTTCTTCTTATCGATAAAACCCTGCCACTAAGAGAAAATACAGACTCCGAAGCTACCGTGAAAGCTTGGACGGTTAGTAAATCACGTGCCATGGCGGCTAGGACCGGAAATTGTGATTCCTTTCCTTTCCACCATGTTATAATATCAAACGACAAAAATTCTTCGGGAGTCATAGTAGATAAAAAATCGGTTCCCATATACCTCCCGAGTTCGCTACTTGGAGCGTTACCCCTCTGACGTTTACTGTTCTCATTTCTCAAAGTATTATATAAACTAATCATCGGGTCTCTACTTGAGCTCGACGAACTCGATTCCACGTTCGATGACCGGTGGATGTTTGAGGTTATACCTTATTTTTCAACATAAACATTAAACAATTTTTTAAAAACGTCATTAAATGCTTGTTTTGCATTAACATTAAAAAATGGATCTTTTTTATGTAAATCTAAATCATAAGTTATTTCATCAATTAAAGTTTCTACCCCCAAAATATTTAAGCACGAGTCTAGTGCGGCGGAACACGTAAAAACGGGGGGTAGTTCGAGGAAATATTTTATAAGTTTTTCTTTCATCGGCGCCACCATTGCTGAAAATATTTCATTTCTTTCTTCATATTCACTTAATTTATGTGTCATTAAATACAATTGATTAAGTGTGAGAACTTGTCAGATAATAAACCCCCGACAATTTTGTAGTTGCGTTTTTAAAAAGCTCTAAAAATTGAGTTATTTCTTGAATATATTCCCAACCCTCTAACGGAAACGGAACAACCCGACCCCGTATCGCAAGACTATCGTGAAAAACATGAAGCGTTTCTTTTTGTCGCAAAACACTATTAAACATTTTCCAAGTAGAATTCCATCTAGTCGGGACATCCCAATTTGGTCCTAAACAAATGAAATTCGTATCGTGATACATTTTTTTATAATTAACATATCTTTTTCTACTAGTTTTAAAAACGTCACGTAACATATTTTTGAAAGACGTTTTAAAATCTTCAACTTCAGGAACGCCAAGACCATCTTGCACAACTAAATTAATAATATGTGCAACACATCTTGAATGAAAAAATACGCCGTCACAAACCGGTTTATATTTTATTTTTAATTTTTCAACGGCGGATGTGTTGTTCGAGACGTTATCAAATGACATTGAAAAAATTTTGTTTTCTGATTTATATGTTTTGATTACATAGTCTAAAATTTGAAATAGATTATCACCGGTATGCGGATATCCAAATAATTCAAACGCAATCGTACGTTTCATCATTTGCCACGAACTTGGATCTATCCAATGGGCGGTGACGCAAAGGTACGATTCCGGTAAACCGTGTGGGGCAGACCAAACGTCGGTAGTTAAGTTCACACCAGTTTGTAAATTTTCAAATAAAACCTTTAAATCATTTTTTGCTTGTTTCCAAAGATTTAAACAATCACGTCTAAGAGTGGTGCGACTTACGTGAGTGTAGCGTGGTTGAAGAGTTTCTTGAATCAATTTTGTTAACCGAGGGTTGTCGAAGTGATCGAACGGTAATCCTTATTGAATTACAAACTTTGTCATTCTATCTCGAACCATATCTACGTTGAAGTTCCATAAACCACCATCGTTTCCGATTGATGTTTGCCCTTGACTCGGTGTACTTTTCAAAGACTTGCACCATTTGATCATATGATTTCTCAAAGTCGAGTTTGAATCCGACTTGAAAAACGAACCACAAGCCTTGCATCGAGCTTTATGTTGACCATTTGACATTTCGCATAAGTCGAAATTAAACCAAATCTCTTGGTTTCTCGTTGTTGAAAGAATTCTAACAACGGTAGCGACACTTGAGGATCCACCGGTTGGAACGGAAGATTCAGAAGCCATAATTTAAGAGATTGAGAGAATAGAAAGTTGAGAATGAGGAGCATTTTTGCGTTTTTAAGCACGTTTTTGAAGTTTTGAGTGTTGTGACTAAACCATTACACCCACTACCAATTTATACTATCATATAAGGGCAAAATGGTCATTAAAAGTCGAAAAAACGGTCAAAAAACGCCACAAACGGTCATATAGCCGTTACAAAAAAAAAAATTCTAACTGTCCGAACCGGTTCCGAACCGGGTTTTTTGAACCGGTTCCCAAACCGGGTTGGATCAAAACCGGTCCCAAACCGGTGGGTTTTTTTCGGATTGGAACCGGTTTGGGGTAATACCGGTTCCAAACCTGTTCGGTTCCGGGTCGGGTCTTCGGGTCGGGTCCTGAAACCGGTTCGGATGTGCATGTCTATTTACAAGTCATAACATCACATCTTCTAATTTCTTCTTGATATGATGGGTCAGTGTCTTAAAAGCTTGTTTAATGGACTGGCCAACCCAATAAAAGTTCGGTCCATGGGCCCATCGCATACCAAAACCAAACTCTTTAGATCGTTTACTCATTTTACTCTTTATCATTTCGTTTTTAAATATGTAATAAAATTTCATTTTCTATTTCTTTTTATATATACCATTTAATCCAAACTCCATAATTCAAAAGTTCTTGTATAAACTTAGTTTTTTGTATATAGTATTTTACGTTAATTAGATTGGCTTTTATTAAAAAAAATCTTAGACAATAAAATAAAATATCCCTATACAATGCTAATTGGTTAAAGTTATAATGGAATGAATTAGAATCTTTAGATGTTTGAATCAAAGATTACAACAGATGTGATAAACAAAGTGAAAAAGTAAAGCTTAGATAGTCGTAATCGTAATCAAAGTCCATGACGAATCAAAGATGTTCGAATTGAAGAAAAATTGTGCATGGCTAGAATGGTTCATTGCCTCACGCCAACGGTAACAGTGTTTCCACGATCACTGCCCCTCCACATCACTTGTCTCCCCTCAACATCAATCGTCGAGGCTGTTTGGCAGTAGCGATTAACTCGAATGAGGTGTTGTATCGAGTTGAAAATTGGTGCAAGATAAGTCATTCCTTTTTGTTTGACATCCCGGACTTGTTGCAAATACCGGAATCTCAGGAAGTGTCTAAAGATTCAAAGCACATCCTCCGTGGTATCTTGTATACGACCATTTGGATGATATGGAACGAAAGGAACGAACGAGTATTTAAGGATAAGAAGAGGCATCCCGTCCAGCTAGTGGAGAACATCAAGGCGACGACTCATTTTTGGATCCGTAATAAATCTCGTTGGAAATTTAAGGATTGGAAAACTTGGTGTAATTTCCCTTTGGATTGATGTTTCGTGTTTTTCGCTTAGTCCTTGCTTTAAGGACTAACGAGTTTTGTTAATGAAGTTTTCTTAAAAAAAAAAAAAAAGTGAAGGCCTTACAATGATGACTTACTTATTTTAGAAAAATAAATCGCACGTGATAAATACAAGAAATGGTAGGAGCATGTCTCCATAAATAAACCCAATCATTAGAGGCCACGTAGGCGTGACACTGTTCATCTGAAGTGGTTATTAAACGTATAGGTTAACAATGTTAGAATTCTTCTGTTTGTGCATTCGTTTCTCGATGCTTCTAATGATGCTTGTATTTATAAAGGTATAATAAATTAATAATTCAACGTCAAAACAAAGTCTAATAATGGGTTTATTCTAAAAGAACCTGTTGTGATGTGTAATAAGTAAACTATTATGACACTGAAAAAGTTGACGGTGACCATCGTTGATAGTCCGCCGGTGATCCGTCTGTAAATTCCGTCGATTTGCCGAAAAACGTATCAATCATGATCAAATTATCGACAAAGTATCACAAGGAACCACCTTCACTGACGAATCATGCATTTATAACAACTTTATTGCTATTATCTAATATATAATTAATTTTTTTCATATTTTAACTTGTGTAATAAATGAGTTTATAAACATTCGAGTTTATTAAATTATAATTCTTGATAATGCAAATTATTTATTTGCATTCATATAAAATATGTGCATGACATTTTTATGTAGCTAACACCATAAAATATTTGATTTGGAAACAGAAACTAAAACTTAATTATAGTTTATATATAGTTTTTAACCCATGGATATAACATATGCATAACACTTTAACCATGTAGAAACACAATAACATATTTGATACGGCAACAAAATCTAAAACTTAATACTAGGTTTTTCTTTCATGTTGGAGTGGTAAATTTTAAGTTAATTTCAATTTAGTATTTACTTATATTGTTATGATTATTAAATAATATATGATCACTTGGACTAACGTCATACAAGAACTGTCAATCGCTATGGAAATTACTAACAAAGAACAATAGTCATTAATAGTAATCCATTGCTAATGACCGATGTAGTGCGACATCCTTCGTTATTTAACAACGGCTTAATTTCGATGGAATGTTTCTCATCTCATTCTTTTCATGTCTACGATATCCAAAAAATATGCATCATTCTTCTGTACTAAGTTACGAAAACACATATTTTGATAATAAGTGTATAAAAACATCTGTATTTGGATATAGTAAATATTCGTCATCCGAAACCATCAAGGTTAAATCTAGCTGTAATTGCAAGTTACATAAGCTCACATAAAATGATCTATAATAACATCCTTCGAGATCATGCATATATAACAACTTGATATATCAAATTACATTACATTGTAAAATGTTACACGTACACTAGATACATTACATTCCAGTTGTTCTATTCAAAGCTTCATACAACTCCAATGGACTTCGTGCGGCTACAAATATATAACACAAACAAATATTGCATATTTTTCACAAACTTTCTTACGATGTTGGGAAATCTGTTAGAAACATATCTCTTTCTGTCACGCGCAACACTTGTAATCCTTCACTAGCTAGAATTAAAACCGATACAAAAAGTATGAAGTGATGGTTCTAACACTTTCATGACACGTATATATAAATTTGATTTAATATAAGTTCTGTTGCAAACGTGTGGCAATTTTGCGATATATGCGTTCTGACAATCTTAGTTTTTTTTCTTTTTATAAAGTTTTGTCGCTTTCTTCTCGAAAAGTTACGGTTTTAGATTCGGATATGTGTCGCAAGTGTGTTGTAATTTACGATTGAGAAAAAAGTAATTTAGGGAATTTGTCTAAAAGAAACCTTTTTCTTGCTGATTGTAACACTTGTAATCCTTCATGTTTGTGGTCCTATATATCTTTGGCCAGTGGGCAAATATTTATCGATGTTTAACTTCTGTATAGTAGGCTTGCACAAACTAGCTCCATATATATACAGCTATAAGCTATTTATTTAGTATTTACAAATGCACGTTCTATAATCTATACTATAAGTCATAAATGATAGACCCTAGCTCATAGTCAATTAACTATTCGAGCTACCAACTTCAACATCTTTCTTGCACATGGCTTAATAAATATCATTTACTCATAATTAAATATCTGAGTATCTTATTTTTTATAACAAAATAAAGTACATTATTAATCCAATTAAGAAAGCATTATATACTCACCGGATGATAGGAAACTGAAAATTTGTGTTTGTTTTGCAACAGACAACCAAATTCTGACTGAAAAAGTTCATAAAAAATGTTGGTATAAATTTGAAACAAATTTAGCAGGAAACTACTCCACGTATTTTTAAACAACAAGGGTATTTATAATTTTGTAAAACTATTTGGGATCTATTTTGATAAACTTTATAAATTACAATATTACAAGAATAAAAAGAATAAACATAAATCGGTCATCTTGTCAATCATAAACATATAAAAACAAATGACAACAATATTTTCCTACGCATCTATCCCTAAAGTTCGAAAATAATGTACGTCCAGTTTAGTTTAATTGTTTTCTTTTTCTGTCAATATTTTATACATGCATACAATATTACCTCGTATGAAAAGGTAACATAGGCTATAACGGACGGACCTGCATGAGAAATTTCAATTCTAACGAGCATGTGTTTAAGACTTAAGACAATCAAAAGAATATTCATGAGAAATGGGATGTTGAGTTTATAGATACCATAAACTTTAATCTCATGTCCATGCCTCAACTAAAATTGAACAATATGATCCCTTGTTGACAGAATTTCTAATTGGCTAGAATGTTTATGCTGGGGTGTTTGGTTCGCGAAATGATTTGGAAAGGGGTTTGGAATTATAAATAATTGGATTTGAAATTTTATATATTTCTAAGAATTTTGAATTTAAGAGAATTGGAAGCTATCAAACGAGTTTAAATTCCAAAGGTATTTTAGTGACAAAACAATAATAAAAGAAATTGCAAGCCGTCACCACCTCCATGATTACTAGTCACTACCGCTACATAGCACCGATCATCATCGCTATCGCCACCGAC
Organism: Flaveria linearis; assembly: GCA_024085815.1. NCBI lineage: Eukaryota > Viridiplantae > Streptophyta > Magnoliopsida > Asterales > Asteraceae > Flaveria > Flaveria linearis. Next base: position 78,133,263 of record CM044011.1, on the reverse strand, counting down.
AATCGATCGTGGCCACAATCTCGCCCTTCGCCGGCACTCGACCGCACCCCGCCGCCTCCAACACCGGTCTGTCTTCGCCAACTGTGTTCATCGTCGACAAATGACTGCCGACAGTACTCGACCATATCCACAACCGACGGTCGTTTGTTAGCAACGAGCAGGGTCGGTTACGGAATCGTTACTGGTGGGTAGTGACAACGATGTTGGTTGTAAGGATGGTGTCAGTGGTAGTTAGCATGACGGTAGGGGGGCAGGGGTCAACGAAAGCTGGTTTGGGTTGTCGGGAGTAGGGGACAAGCATGAGTGGGCGAGGCGTCAAAACAGTATTGGGTAGTCAGGGGGTTGGCGAGCACCATGGGGGTTAGGAATGTCGGCGGAGGTTGGTGGAAGCGGCGGTCGAAGGTCGATGGTGGCGGCGGGTGGTGGTGTCGAACGGGGGTGACGATCGGCGATGGACGGGGGAGATAACTGGCGAGGTCGGGGCGTTGTTAAAGTGAGTGGGCGATGATGGTCAGTGGCGGGAGTAAAGACGATCTTTAGTGGCGGCCATTTCTTTCATCAAGGAGATTCCAACACTTTTTTATTAAATTCCTTCAAAACATGAAAGGAATTTGGATTTCTTCAGTTGAAGAAATTTGAGGGAATTTATTGTAATTTTTTAAATTCAAGAAAGTACGTTACCTCGACATTTATGGCGATGATTTTTCATCCTCATAAAGTTATATTACCGATGACGCTTATCCCAATGGCATTTTAGACGTATTATGATAAATCTCTGCCCACAACAAATATAGCAATAACATGTCGTTGGTATAGGACAAATGGATCTGTACTGACCACATGACGCCACTATAGGGCATCTTTCTGTCGTCATTACAGACTCTCTTCCTTGTAGTTTTAAATATGAAAAGTATAAAGACATAAAGAAAAGTCTCAGTCAGATTAAAAAAATTAGAAATGAAATAGATCAAAAATGCATGTGGTGTACGTACGTGTGTGTTTGTATATTTACATATATACATATGTGTATGTATATGTAATTAAGTAGATGTGGATGTGCATGTGCATGAGTATATTTCTCCATGTGTGTGTATGCATGTATGTATGTCTCAATGCATACACAAACACATACATATACTTGTGATAAAAACTAATTATGAGTAATAAATTTTGTTGATGTATAGGTACATATATATGTATGTGTCTAACACTTATATGTCTAACACTTATATGTTGGTCAAATAAACGTATTTCATGTATGAAGAATTTGTACAAAAGAGGGAGCAAGGAAAAAAATTCTTGAACCTCAGAATACGAAAAAGAAATCATGTTGTCGAAAAATTCGACATTTCTTATAATTAATCAGATAAATTAAACCACAATTTTCGTTGGAAAATAGTTGAAAGTTGTTAGAACTTTGAAATTAAGTTTGGCAAAATTTTGCAGAAAATAGTTGCAGTAGGAACATTATCAGAAATCGTCAGAAGAACAGGAAATACCGAATCGTAATTTACTTCGGAACTTTGCTAGGGATACTGTTTGTCAAATTGTATCGAAAAACTTGGTCGGAAGTTTGTTGAAAATGTTTCCAACATGCACTTTTCCGAAGAAATAAATTTCATCAAGAACTTGACAAAAAAAAGCCATTTTCTATGCATCTACAACGAAATATGACATAAAAAAACTAATCAATTTTCTACTAGTGGGATTTGTAACACTCATCATGTTAAACCCTTTTGCCTCTAGCGGCCAACTATAACTAGCCACTTAATCTATAAAATACGGTTAAAGGAATACAAACTCCGGGTCATATTGTAACATGATGCGTCCTAAAATTAATAGAAATAAAGTTTTTTAGCCAATTGAATATAAATCGAAACTTATTACTTACTTATTTGTAGTAAATAAAGGGTCCATGGAAAGCATGCCCTTCTTGTCTATTGCATTAATATTGTGGTATTTTTCCCCCATGACCGGTTTAAATAAAAGCACTTAAGCATGAGGCTATGTCTCATTGCCACATGACCGTGTCAAAAAGCTTTGTTACTTTTGTATATCACTTTTATATACACAAATTAAAGATTGTGTAATATAAAATTAATTTATTTATTCTCAGAATCTTCGTTTTCTTTATCATTTTATATGTTATTTTATGTGTTGTATGCTTTGTATTATGATTGTTATTGTTATTACCTTTGTTATCGAGTCGGGAGTCTCTTCGGAAGCGGTCTCTCTATCTTTCAAGATAGAGGAAAGACTTGCCACCATCTACCCCTCCCAGACCCTGCTCTTCAGCGGGATACACTGGGTATGTTTGTTTGTTTGTTTGTTTGTTTTAAAAGGTCACCGTCGTAATAAAAATCAGTTTTATGGCATGTATTATATTTATGCTACGTAATTAATATTTTTTTTATCATCTATAAAAAGTAAGAGATAAGAATCGGGTGATGAAAAGGGTAAAACAAAGTAGCATGGTTTGGGTTTGATGTTGTGTTGTGCATGCCAGCTTAAAAGCCATGCATTAACTCCTCCTCAAGTTTATACCTTCCATCATTTAGGAATCTTCCTACTCTTGGGAGGAACCATACTTCCGCTATGGGATTACCACTTTGTTTATAAAGGATCTTGTAAAAACAACAGAAGATTGTCCCATAAATGCTTTGCGCTACCTTGACTTGTTCAAACATTTGTACCATATTATTTTAATAAATATATATATATATACTAGGTTAGTAGCTCGTATATTATACGTGTTAATAAATAAATTATTAAATAATGAGTATAACAAATTTATGAATTATAAAACCCTGTTTAAAGATAAAATATTATTATAATAACGTATAAATACCTACTTTAAGTAAATAAATAATAATGTATTTTTCTTAAACTTTTATTTTATTAAAAATTGTGATTTTTAAATATTTGTTTCAAGTAAAATGTATTTTTTAAAAAAGTTAGTTGCTTTTTTTATTTTAAAAAGTGTGTTTTTAATCTTAAAAAAGGATTTTTAATTTATTAAATTATATATTTTTAATTTGAAAATGAGATGAGTAATATTATTAGTATTCAATATTAGTTTTAATAATAGAGAGAAATGAGAAAGTTAGTATCATGCGTTTTACGATTGCGTCACGTCTTATCTTATTTTTTCTTTATTATAGACCGACAGATAGACAGCCAGACATATAGATAGATATATAGATAGATAGGCTAGAAACTCACTCATTAAACGGATTATAGTTAGTAATAAACACAAAGAATTATAAAATGATATTTTAATATAAGATATAAATTATATATAATAGTTCAAGAAAATAAAACAGTTATATTATTTTTTAACTCTCTTATTTAAATAGTTTCAATTTTAAACATTCGTTTTAAGATTCTTTTATAAAAAAATATTTTCTATAAAAGTTTGGTTTATTAAAAGCTCTAGTGTAATTATTCTGGTTGTTTTAATAAGATTGTTTTTATAAAAGTTCACCTTTTTATAATTTTTTTAAAAAGGACCGTTTTAAAATATTTTGTTTCAAATATGTTTGGTGTTTTAGAAAATTTTATATTATATAAAAAATTATTATTAGTTCTATTTTAATAAAAAAGATGTGATTTTGATTTTCTTAATAAAATCTAATTTTAAAACGATACATTGATCTTAAAAAATCTAGATAAGAGAGAGAGAAATATAGTAATTAATAATATTAATCTTTAATAAGAGAGAGAACTTAGTTTTGGTATTTAAATTACTATAATATCCTTTTAAATAAAAAAATAATGTGAGGATCACTAGAAGAATGATAAGTGTCAAAAATATAGGTCAAGAGAGTAACAAGTGGCAATTTGTAGCTGAGAAAAACCCACTGGCTAAACTCTGAGTATTTTTGCTCAGAGTGAGACTTGAACCTAGGACCTTCTTATATTTACATGCTATAGATAACTCACCTTAATCAGTTGGGCTAAAGATCATTGGTGTCGGACCAGATGTCTAACCGGTCTCGTTATGCTTTTTAGACCGTTTTCATTGGAGCCGAAGAATCGTTAGTGTTGAACCAGTTTCGTTTTTAAAATTCTTTTGTAAAATCTCATTTACTAACTAGCTTGATAATTTAGCTTAATATTATATTTATTTAAGCCTTTAAAATTTTAAGTCCATACCAAAACATGTTGTATTCTACTAACGTATTTTAAGTTATTGTATAATAAAACCACTCTTTCGTGTAATCAATAAACCCTCTAGACAAATAGAAAAACGTCACATATCTCATCTCTGACTTTTATAAAAGAGCTAGTTAAATTACCCCATCTGTTTCAAGTAAATTACAAAGCCTAACCAACGCTTCCTAAAACCATTCAAAAGCCTTCGGCCCTTCATCCTGTTCATAATCCATAAGAAATCAAGGACCCTAATATTATCAACTATGAATGGATGAGTATGTGCAGAGGATGGCGTTCGATAGCTATTTGTATAAGAAGGTGGCGGTGGGGAATCCGTTGATGGACTTGAAGCTTGCTGTCAGCACTGTTGGGAGTTTGGTTAGAGCCACTGCGCTTAGGAACGAGATGGCTAACATGTGATTAGTGTTTGCTGGTGGTTTAAGGAAGTTAAGTTGTTGTTATGTGTTGTGTTAGTTTGTAGGTGTGGGTTGTGTTTAACATGGTATAAATAACTTGTTACTTGTGGTGGTGTTATACATGGATGTTAGATAAGTTTGTATCTAAATGATGTTTATTGATTACAAGGGTTCTTATTCATGCCATTGGGAATTCGATGGTGTTGTATTTGATTTGACATTCGAGTTAGCATAGTACTATGTGTGATAACGGATACATGTGGTTTTTATACAATGTATGTTGGTATTTATTGTAGAGACAGTCGGAAGGCTTGTCGATACTCTTGAAAGAGTGTGCGATCGGTCGTTGCCTTTTACGTTGAAGATGAATGGGTTGTCACCCTCCGACCGACGGCGGAATCATCGGAGCGGACGAGGGAATGATTGATTGTTCATAACACATGGTTGTCTAATAGTGGAAATATATTAAAATCATATTACAAGATAGCATAAGTTTAACATAAGTAAATACAACAGTTGAAGTTACAAATAGCAAATGTCTTTTTATTTGACTAATTCCGGGTCTTAAATGAGCATTTAGAAGTCCACTAACTTGCTTGACCTGAAATCATGTGAAAAGTAACGAGTCAGCTTAAATTTAGCCGGTGAATAAACACAGTTTTGATATACATATAGATTGATTGTTTGATTGAGAATAATCCAATTCACAAGGTAACGTTAAGACTTATATTGCAATAGCAAAGCATATAGATAAACCGACACAATATAAACCCCTTGACTTGACACTTGCATATAATAGACTTGCACCCATACACCATAGATTGACTATTTGCCTCTGGCACAATCACCAGTCGTAAGCCATGTGGGGTGGGTTATCCAAACCAGTAGATCTACCATTGATACCAGGATTGATTGATTGAATTAGGGTTTTATTGTCATCCAGTTTTTCATAGTATGTTCACATACTTGCAAGTAATAACATAACATGTCTTGAATTGAATTTAGAATAAAATAACAATTGAATATCATGATTGAATATTGTATCACATGATTTCCCCCAAATAAGAAATGATATAAAAAGGGGGTATGAATACTCACTTGATTGACGAGATTAGAATTTGGACGTTATAGATTAGACACCAACGATTTCCTTATGATTAACCTAAGGAACGGTGCCTCGAATTAGAATAATAATGATTTGAGAATTGGAAATGTAATAGGGTTTCCATTGGATTTTGAATGGTAGTTTAAATAAACTAATTTTATTTAGTTTGAATGTCTTGAATTATAATAAATTCATTTCAAGTAATTATATAGAAATAAATCTACCAATACACTTGACCATTTGATTGATTGTTAAAATGCAGGAGAAATAAATAATTAATTTTATTAATTAATTATATGATAATTAATTAAATTTTTAATTATTTAAGTGAAAAAGAGATAAAAATGATTTGGTTAGATTTATATATAAAACTTTTATGTTTGATTGAGATAATCATGATTTAAATAATATTACATAAATATTATTTAATCCAATAATTATCTAATGATTTCAACCATTATTTAAAGTCTATTTTTTATAAAAATTTAAACTAGTTATGTTATTTATTTAAAATAATTAATAAAATAAATAAATAAAATGTCAAGATAAATTTTAGAAAATAATTAGGTGGTCCTAAAAATATTTAATATTTGTAAAAATATTTTTATAATTTTTAGAATTTTTTTTGTAATTTTTAAAGGCTTAAAAAGCCTTAAAAAATAGTGAGGTTGCCCGGGGTCGAACCCGGGACCTCGAGAATGACATGGGACACGGGAACCGGTCGGACAAAGGCATACAGCCGTGAAAGGATTGGTTTCCAAATGGTTTTAAACACCATTTCAATCAAACCCTCAAACCATATGAGCCCTAGTTCGATCCCGGGCCAAATCGAAGGTTGATTCGATGTTATTGCTCGGTTTAATCATGGGGCTTTGATTCTCCATGTAAAACCGAGTATGTATGTATGTTTAATTACCAAAAAGAAGGCGAATTGATGACGAACACTTTGAAGCACATTCGCGACAGAGGGGGTATTGGATCGGGGTTCAAATGATGATAATAATCGAATTAATTATACAGGATGCTTCCAATGATCTTAGTGAGCAAAAGCCCTCTAACAAATTCGGGTTTTGAAGCTCAAAGGAGGGTGAACACGTCAGTTGCAGGTCTGCGATTTAGAAGCGTTCGAAGGTGATGTTCGGGTGTGTTTTAGATGAAATTGAGCTCGATGGTTGTTTATAAACGGTTCAAGGTTCGTTAGTGCGGAGTTAAATTAATCAATAAAGTGGTGTAGTGCGCGTTATTGGCCGGAATTTCGGCCGACCGAGGGGAAAGGGGTCGCGGGGAAGAAGGGGGTGGGGTTGGGTGTGTTTTTGAAAGTTACAGAAACGGTCCCTAAGGTTTCTAACTTTTATCAGTTAAATCTAAAGTTTTGTTTAAGTTTTAAATTATTTACAGTTTAACCCCCTTAGTTTGAAAGGTTATTATTTTATGTAAAAACGTTATTAATTATATTATTATTATTATTATTATTAACATTATTATTATTAATATTATTATTATTAATATTATTATTATTCTGATTATTCATCAACATATTGAATTTAATTTTTTTACAAAATTAACTTTTTATCAATAAAAATTTGAGATGTCACATGGGGCTAAACGATGTAATTAAGTTGAGTAAGGGGGAGTTCTTGTTAAATGAAGCAACTACGCGAGCAGTAGAGGACAAAACGAAAGCAGGAATGTTGGCTTAAGTAACACATACGTTGGTGAGAATCCAATGCTTCAAAAACCCAAGGGTTCTTTCGGAACAATGCAGGTACCTGGTTAAAAAAATCATGTCTAATGGATATATAGGTGAGGAAGTTTACTATGTGGAACAATCCTCTTGCATTATGAAAGATTTCGACCTCAAATATTCATCCCCGGATTATCAAGTCCTTGGTACTATCTTAATTCTACTATGACCAATTAAACCCAAGCTACGTATTCATTGCGGTGCACATTGAATTTGTTCATCATGATGCAAATTCATTTATGTTGATGATAAAAACCAAGTGTTACCTTAATTAAAAGACCATCACTCTGAGAAAAATATCGAAGAGGCAGAGAATCCTCATTCGAGTAACTCCACTCGTTTACTCTACATAAACATCATATTACACTCATTCAAGGTTGGAAATACCCCCGTATTCCTCTCTCGCATAAATATACAAGATTTATTGCATGATATACATGTAAGTGTGTACAAGAGGGGTGCCGCAAGAATTAGTGGGTTCATTTTTCTCACGTCGTTCATCTCATGTCGAGTGAGATCATTTTCAGTCCGCCTCTCACGTTGTTCATCTCATGCATCCACTCCCTTCCCCGAAGACTCATATTATTATGTGTGGCTTGCCTCTAAATTATATATAACAACAATTTACAACTGAATGATCAATGATTTACAACCTGTTAATGCAAGCACATGGTACAAGACTTTTCATGCATCTATTCAAGTACACACGTGTTGGCTTGTTTATTACAATTAAAATCTCATCTCATTCTCATATATATCAAAATTGAACTTTAACCCTCAAACTTATCAAAAATCACTTTTTATACTTTTATGAACGAAATAGTACTCCTAACTACATCCTCATACCCTTAGCTTAGCTAGTTGTTTATTGACAGTTGTCGAGATGCGTAGGCAATCACCTTATTGCGTTGCATTAGCACGCAACCGAGGCCTTGTATAGAAGCATCACAGTAAACTACAAAGTCATCTGTTCCTTCAGGCAGGGATAGAATCGGTGCTGTACAGAGTTTCTGCTTCAGGATCTGGAATGCAGATTCTTGTTTATCACCCCAATCATACGTGATGCCTTTATGAGTTAATGCGGTGAGAGGTTGAGCAATCTTCGAGAACCCTTCGATGAACCGTCGATAATAGCCAGCCAACCCGAGAAACTGTCGTACCTCGGTCGGAGTCTTAGGCGTAGCCCAGTTCTTGATAGCTGCTATCTTTGCCGGATCAACGTGTATCCCATTCTCATTGACCACATGACCCAAAAAGTGGACCTCTCGCATCCAGAAGTCACACTTTGAAAATTTTGCACACAGCTGTTCTCATCTCAACAGCTCCAGAATTAGTCTAAGGTGCTCTTCGTGTTCTTCCTTATTCCTTGAGTAAATAAGGATGTCATCGATGAAGACAATGACGAACTTGTCTAGATAGGGTTTGCACACTCGGTTCATCAGGTCCATGAAAACCGCTGGTGCATTGGTCAACCCGAATGGCATAACCAAGAACTCATAGTGACCATACCTCGTTCTGAAAGCAGTCTTTGAAATGTCTTCTTCTCGAATTCTTAGCTGGTGATAACCTGATCTTAGGTCTATCTTGGAATAATAACTCGACCCTTGTAGTTGATCGAACAGATCGTCAATGCGCGGGAGAGGATAACGATTCTTTATTGTTACCTTGTTCAATACCCTGTAGTCGATACACATGCGGAAAGTTCCGTCCTTCTTCTTGACAAACAGAACTGGGGCTCCCCACGGTGATGAGCTAGGTCTGATAAAACCCTTATCCAATAGTTCCTGCAATTGCGTAGACAGCTCTTGCAGTTCCCTTGGAGCTAATCTGTATGGTGCTCTCGCGATAGGGGCAGCTCCCGGTACCAAATCGATTTGGAACTCGACTTGGCGATGCGATGGGAGACCGGGTAGGTCTTCGGGGAATACCTCGGGATAATCGCGTACGACAGGGATGTCTTCAATTTTCTTTTCCTCGGTTTCTTTTTCAGTGACCATGGCTAGGAAAGCGGTTGGACCCTTACGCAAACACTTCTGAGCTTTCATGTAGGAGATGATTCCAGAGACCATGCCACTCCTTTCGCCCTGAAGTGATAGAATTTCACCACTAGGAAGTGGTATGCGAACAATTTTCTCTCCACAGATGATCTCAGCTTGATTCTTGGATAGCCAGTCCATACCCACCACTACGTCGAAACCACCAAGTGTGACAGGCATCAGATCAATATCTATCTCATGACCACATAATCCTAGTCTGCACCCCTTAACGATATGAGTCGCCTCAATTAGTTTTCCGTCAGCTAATTCTACAACATAACTAGGTTCCATGACAGCTAGGGTTACATCTAAGAACTTAATGAACTGGTTGGAAACAAAGCTCCTATCAGCTCCAGTATCAAATAGTATGGAAGCGAAACAACCATTCAGGGGAAACGTACCAGTAACCACATTCTGGTCATCCCTTGCCTCGCCGGGCCCGATTACGAATGCGCGACCCTTGGCGTTACCCCCATTATTACCATTGTTTCCGCCCTTCAGCTGTGGGCAATCCTTCCTGTAGTGTCCCTCCTTTCCATATTCATAGCAGCCTATAGTCACTCCATCCTGTCGTTGGTGTTAGGGTTGTTGTTGCTGAGTCATTAGTTCACCCCGGCAGTCTTTGGCTGCGTGTCCCATCTTTCCACATCTCTGACAACGGAGTCGATCACATGGGCCATGATGATGGAGGTTGCACCGGTTACACCTAGGGTTCTTGCCCGCGTAGCTGCTAGAACCCTGACCATAGTTGTTGTTGTTGTTGTTCTGATTGTTATTGGTGAAGTTCCTTGATGGGTCGAACCTTTTGGTCGGTTGTTGCTGAGGGTTGTTGTTGCTTGAAGACTTGCTGTTGTTACCCTCCCATTTCCTTTTGTGATCTGATGAACCAGATGATGTGTGCTAGACTATCTAAATAAAACTAACAAAAATTTATTCTAAACTAGACACTGAAAAGCTTTAAATTTATAAAACTAAGACTAAGACTCGATCCTAAGCAACACAACCGGCAGTGTACCGGTCAATTGCAGAATAGCTTTAAAGTCCGAGTTATCGAACCCAAAGATTTCTGTATGGAAAACGTAAACTAAACTTACCTAAGACTCGACTAAAAATACTAAATGAAAGTAAATGGGGGGTTTGTTTTAAATTACTTTAAAAGAACTAAGACTGGACAGAAAACAAGGAATTGACTAGATTTAAATCAGGAGAAGAAAACACTACCTAGGCAAGAATCCTATACATGTTTTGGCTTTTCTTCTAACGGTTTTGGAAATACTTGTGTAACCGGGATCTGAAGATACTAACTTAAAAGGGACCTAGAGAATCCTCGACACTTTCAAGGGAAGCAACTAGATTGACCTAATAAGCCGATAAAACACCGTTAATGGATTCCCCTCACAGGTTCTCCAACTATGCTAACAAGGCACCCGAAAGACACTCTACCTCACGGCGCAAGTGACTCAATACCCTAAGACAGACACTCTACCTCACAGCGCGAGCGGTCCTAAGGCAAGGGGATAGATATCGGGTGACTGATCAGATTCGGTAAACAAGATGTGAAGGGTAAACTAGACAGAACTCCTCACAGAGACTCTAACCTAGCAATCGCAACACACTAGACAAACCGATAACCTATCAACTTCACAGTATTAAGATTAGTTGCATATTTAGTTAGTCAATTTCAAGACAAATCATTCCAATGACTCACTACGTCTAGCAAATCATCCAAAAATCGCAAACATATAGTAAACGACCTAGCATGCACCTATTCTATGACAGACGATCACCAAGGCACACGTGGAATGATAAATCACTACTCAAAACTGATCTAAACACACGTCCACAACTGATCATTCAAACCAATATCTTCTCATTAGCAATTAAACACAATCATTGTTCCAAAAACCGATAAAATTCATAATCAAACATGCATATTCATCAAAACCTAGGTAGCTACAGAAGTTTACCCAAGAACCATATCAAAACAGTAGCTAAAGTTCATAAACAACTAGTAAACATGATTCAAAAGCAAGAGTAAACAAGAAGAAGATGAAACCGATGAATAACACCCTTGAATCTTCAATCCTCTTGCTCAATCCTTGCTCCTTGATGCTTCCAATTGCTTGTTCTCTGCTTGGGATCTCCAAAATCGTCTCTTTTTTCGTCTGGAAGTCGGGGCTCCCTTTTAGAATGTGTTATACATTTTATTTAAATGTGAAAATTAGGGTTTGGCCGCGTTCTCTCTCTTCGCGCACCGCGTACAATATACGTAATCTGTGCGCGCAGCGCTAAGGGACAAAATAGTCGGGGGCCGAAAATCCTCTCTTCGCGCGGTGCGTACAGTGTAGTCAACTCGTGCGCGCAGCGCGAAGACCCTATTCTCTGCAATTTTTCTTTATTTTTCAAGTTTAATAACTTGCAACTCCTTCACTTGTCCAATGCCCTCGTTCCGACTCATTTTCCATTCCTTCCTGCATCCAAACACCTGCAAATGACAAATAACGAAAACATTAACTTATTCTAATAAAATTAAACACAATAAACGTAAAAAGACTCAAAATCCGACTCTAAGAACATATGTGTTTTGCAAAACATCACCAGAAGCAGCGCCTCGTTTAGGCAAAGTGCCCTGTGCCACTGCCTGGTCGGTGAGTTTGTGAGCCAGTCGGATGGCCTGCTGGATAGTGACAGGATCAGCAGCCATCACACTAGCCTGGATTTGAGGAGCCAAGCCATCAATGTACTTTTCGATCCGTTTGTAGGCCGGAGTCACCATCTGAGGACATAATGCTGCCAACTCATGCGAACGAGTCGTATACTCCTCGATATCAGAACCAATCATCTTTAAATTCCAAAATTCTGCTTCCAGTTTCTGGACTTCGCTCCTGGGGCAGTACTCTTCTTTCATCAGAATCTTGAAGTCATCCCATGGCATACCATTTGCAGCACCAAGCCCTAAGGTTTGGACTTGTGAGTTCCACCACGTCAAGGCTGGTCCCTCCAGTGTGCCGGAGGCGTACTTGACGCGATTCCCATCCGGACAGTTGCACATGGCAAACACTGACTCGAGTTTCTCCAGCCAGCGAAGCAAAGTGACAGCACCCTCAGAGCCGCTGAAAGAATGAGGCTTGCAATCCATAAACATCTTGAAGGTACAGACTGTTGGACCTCCTTGATTCGGATTATGGTCGTTCTGGTCCTGATTACGAGCCTGCTCATAAGCTGCAAGCGCATCAGCCACGCGCTCGTTGATGATAGCATTCAGCTCGGCTTGAGTCAAGGTGATATTCCTCGTCCACCCGGGCGTCCAGGTCTTCTTCCAGACATAATTTCTTCAATTCACAACACATATTAATCAATAACCGGATCATAATTATTGACAATAATATATTGTATCATGCTAGTAAGAATGAGGGGTTTGTTTGCATATCGATAGTAAGGCTTTATGAGGATCCGAGGCCTTATGCCTCCTAAGTATGGAATTGAAAATTTGTACTGGCCATTACCGTTATCACCCAATAGAGTTGCCAGAGTTCTCATGCACGACAAATTACAATTACGTGTGCACCCGTGATTCTAATTTGCTTTGCATGGTCACACATGGTTCCTCCTATTCGAGATAACATACCTTGTCCAGTACCGAGTGTTATCAATGATAAAAGCATCAAAGACGTATTTGTTATACCAAGAGTCAAATAACTAAAGTTGTACAAGAGATTCGGTTTAGGTAACAACGGGAATCAAGACAATTTGGCCTTTTTCTTTTCGAAGTTCTAGGTGTTTGGATGTCTAAGTCCGATTCTCTAATCGACTCGAATATCTTAGTTGTCCCTCATTTACTGCTCGGATTAGTGTAGAGGATAGGATATGTTGGGAATAATAACAGGTGTGAGAGAGTTGGAAGAGTGAGGTATTGTTCTTTTTGTTTGTCATCGTTATGCTTATCGCGTGCGTTAGAAATGAGTTTCGTGTTCCAATCATGGAAATGTTTGATTCAATTCGTTGTTGCCTTCACTCCGCGAGTGAAGGATCAAGTGTAAGCGTTGGTTGTGAGCGAGCGGGACTCTCCGCCCCTCTGTCAACCGGTAATGACACACATGTCATACCCATAGTGTTTATGTTTGCTCAGCAGTGTAATGTCAGTACACCCGAAGGTTGTTTGCACAATAGTGGTAACCATATAAAAGTGTCTGTGCAATACTAGTGTTGTGTCTAAGGCTATAGTCTAGATGCAATGCAAATCCTAGTTCTCTATAACCTGTGGCTCTGATACCAATCTGTCACACCCTCAATTTCCACGAACGGGGTTTTACCGTTAGGCGTGTGACCTACCAGGATCTCAGACACAGTCATATCGAACGACACTATATGAATTTAGAAATGAACATTTGACTTCATTCAACAGAACATAAACAGAGTTTACAATGGTGCGGAAGCATGTGCAAATGTGGTAATCCCATTACAGACTGTTACAATAGCCATGTTTATACAAAATGTTCAATGCTGAAAATAAACTAGATGAATGCATGTCCTGAGTGCATATCCTGAAGCGTGCCTCAAAAGCTTATGCGTTCCTGTGACCTGAGAAAACATGCTAAAATGTGTCAACATAAAGTTGGTGAGTTCACAGGTTTAATCAACAAGAAATGTATTCGTAAGCGTTTCCATGTTTTGCGTTTCAATGGTTTAGTACATAAAGCATATCGTTAGGTAGCTAGCCTATGTTCTTGTTACTTAGCGTTTCGAACCGAAGCTGACTGTTTACGTCCTATTTGTGTTTCCACCACGTCTTAACCGACCGTGGCAATCGTTGTGTCCCGTCATGTCTCATCAGACCATGACAATGTGTTTCCACCACGTCTTAACCGACCGTGGCAATCGTATGTTAGGTCAATTTGGCACCCGTTTGACCTCCAATCAAGCTAGCGCGACTAGCCCGGGTGGGGTTTGTCAGACCCAGTAGTACTACTCAAAATTACCTCGCTAATCCCATTACTAACGGTTTGAGTGTGTGAGGACATGCGTGTGTTTGCACTAACGTAACAAGCGATATTAATATTACTATAACCATTTATGTAAATCTGTTTTTACATGTTTTCTCCCCCAAACAGAAAGAGATGTAAAATAGGGGCCATGAAACTCACAGATGATGTAACTAGTATGTAGGATGTAAGTCTCCCAAGTGTTGTTCACGATGCGCTGTCAAACACCTATTGACAGTTGTGTTAAGTGTTAATGTTGTGTTTAGCGTCAATAGACATGTTTAATCGGGTCGGGTCGCATGGGTTCGGTCGTGGGTTGATATTTGTAAACAGTTAGGTTGTTTCAGGTTGAAAAGTATGTGCTTGTTGATTGCGTTGACTTTAATCTTTGTGGTCAAGAAATGACATTTTTATTGATGTTAACTTATCATCACACAATAGACACTTCGCACACCAGAAGAATTCGCTAACAATGACTCCAATCGCATAACAAGGCTAGACGCACGACTGAACACTTCATTCGCACGAATGGACCTTCAATCGTACGAATCAACTTCCCTCGTACGATTGAACCCTCATTCATGCGACTCAGCCTTCAGTCGTACCACACATCACCCATTCACCCGAATTGATAACCAATCGCACGAATGAACCTTCATTCGTGCGGTTGGACCTTCAGTCGGGTAATACTCAGTCGCATGCATTCATTCGGTCGACTCAATCGCACACATTCATTCGGTTGACTCAGTCGCACGGGTTCATTCGCACGTCTCAACCCAGTCGCCCCGATCAATCGCGCGAAGGACCCAGTCGCATAACTCAGTCGCGCGGTTGGCCCAGTCGCGGACTGTAGCAGGTCGCGACTGCAGGGTGGGTCGAACTGCCTTCGGCTGTTCCGTGCTCGGTTTTCTCACAATCAGGACTTCCAGAAACACTCTCCTAACATGTCTAAGTGGAATGCATACTCTGATTGACCTCACACGCACCCCCACGACCACATGCATTCGGGTTGAACCCGAACACCCGAACCCCATATTTGCAGCAGTGAAACGAGCATTAAAACGGACGAACGAGGTCGCCTACCTGCTGGGATCGTGATTTCTCAGCTGTTGGGTGGTCTAATCCGACAAAAACGAGCTCAATCGGGTGGGATTTGGTGCTAGGATGAACAATCGGGGGTGTAGAGAGCGTAGGAGAGAAAGAGAGCAGAAATGGGGTGTGTTTGGCTGGTGGGTGGGTATTTATACCCAGCCCCAGTTTGGCAATTGTCAGGTTTGGTCCCTGTACCGAGTTCCCGAATTTGTTTCGGTTGATAACGACGTAGATGAGCGAGCTCTATTAATTAATAGGATTCCTTAGGTAATCTCGTTTATGTGAATCCTCTACAAACACCCGCGTTAGTATTTATCATAATTTGTTTAGCGATGTCGGTGGCGGTGTTTGTATACATTTCGAGTATTAGCGAGTACGGGTCAATGTTAACGACAACGGTTTGAATAATGTTAATCTGAAATTATGGGGTGTCACAGGAGTAATGGTTAACAGGGACAGTCGGGGGCATTCGTATTTCATAGTCAGAGGTGAAATTCTTGGATTAACAGGGACAGTCGGGGGCATTCGTATTTCTACCTGTAATTTAAGATATTAGTCTCTATTTTTATTTTCTTAAGCATCATAGATTATAGTTAGGTTGGCATGCTAAAATAATAAATGATAAAATATATAATTAACCATCAATTATTTGGTTGAGTGATAGACTCATTACTTTCTCTAAGGTAGGTTATGAGTTTGAGTCTTACCGACAACAAAATGTTGTTAGTGGGTCGTGTTTTTCCGCAGTGGACCTTCGGGTGGGGTTTTTCTTGGAATTGATGATTGGTGGTTTTGGGCTACCTACCGCTGTCTGTGCTCGCAGGCGTATGCGATGTTTTTTCGCATTGATACTCCGGATAGCCAGACTTTGTTCTGCACATAGCAGGCAGTGTTAACTGCCTCTGCCTAGACAGTGATGGGCAGTTTAAAGTCAGACAACATGGTTGTTGTAGGTTTAATTGTTAATGCTCATTCGGGATCAGAGTAATGATTAACAGGGACATTCGGGGGCATTAACAATTACATAGTTTAAAGGTAGAAATGTTGCATCACTTGAAAACTTAAAAAGAGACTAATATCTTAAATTAGAGGTGCACAAAGGAACCGGTTCCCCGACCCGAACCGGTAATCCGAACCGGAACCGAACCGGTTTCAACCTGGTGGTAGGCTAAACCGGTTTCGACGCGGAAAAAACCGGCGGTTTGGGACCGGTTTGTATATTTAGAGCCCAAACCGGTTTTTACCCAACCCGATTTACGAACCGGCCTAAAAAACCGGTTTGGAACCGGTTCTAGCCGTTAATATTATTAATATTAAAATCATATCAAGATTAAAATCGTATTTTCTGTTAAATAATAACTAGAAAGGATCGTAAATTCTGCCGTCACACAAAATTATAATAATCACACTGTAGTTTAATCTGTTTAATTGGATGTATCAAACACGCAAACTTTTTATTATATACCTAATCTATATTAAAAATCATTACACTTGCACCATACAAGATTTAAAACAAAACCTTTTAGTTAAAGAGTACATCGTTTTAATATCACAATATCTATTTTAAAACTCTTCATCAATAATTATACTAAATTTTAGTTAGATTGAACAACAATCGGTTCTTTTGCATTTCATCTCGTTTTTATGGTGACCAAATAAAAACACATACTGTTATTATTTTTATGTATGTATAATAAACTTGTATAATCAATAAAACAAGTAAAATATCTTGTAATTCTTCAACGCATTTTTTGTTAGATTCTGCATGTTTTAAACTTCTGAATATTAATACTTTATTGAATTTAATACAATAAAAGTTACCTTACTTAAACTTGTTTTTTTTATTCATGCGACTCACTATAATATAATTGATTAATTAGTTTTTTAAAACTTTTAACCCTCTTCCCAAAACACACCCACTACCCCCTTTCCTCGGGTTACCCAAATAATTGTTACCGTGACAAACAATAATTACACTGTTAAAAAAAGACACATTTTTGAAATACCAAGATTACCCTTGTTTTGGACGTTTCTTGTTAAAGTTTACCTCCTCATCACTATATCCTACCCAAATTCATGTTTTTTTAGGTAACTGCTTGATATCTAGTTCGCGCGTTGCGCGAAATTAATTTTCACTTACATTATAGATATACGAACGTTCAAGATTCGGAAAGAAACACAAAAACTTGGGAGGAACAAACACAAAAGCTAATGCCTATGCTTTAAACAAAGAAGCCAACAAAATATAATAGCTTCTCCGACAACGGCATTATCATCATCATTGAACATACGAATATCACAAAACGGGTTCTTAGATGACATCATCATCTTCATCAAACAAAAAAACTATGCTCAAAACATTTAATAGAAAACCCAAAAAAAACTCATCATCACAAAACCAAATAGGATTTGGATCTAAAAATTTCACAACAAAGCCATGAGAAACAGGTTAATCAGATCCAATCTGTTCTCAGGTAAGGCCTTCTCTATCATCATCAAACAAAGCAACAAAAACCCAATAGAACAGATCTAACAGGTTCTGAGGTGAAGAAATCCTCATCATTACCGAACAAAATTTGTGTTCCAGATTTGAAACATCGATAAACGAACAAAATTTGTGTTCCAGATCTGAAACATCGATAAACGAACAAAACCAACTGTTGATCACCTTCGTTTATTCATATATAGGAGAAGAAGAAGCAATAGAAATGGTCATACCATCACACCACCATCAAAAGGCCCACCATCAAGAGCACCACCATGAAGACCCCCACCGTCAACACCACTATCGTGCCCCCACCGTCAACGCCACCACCGTCGAGACTCCCATCGCCAACTGTAACATCTGGTAATTTTACGTTAACTAAAAATTTACGTCGTTATAATTCTTGTAAGTGCCCTTGATGCCTAATATGAAACTCATGGGTTACGTTTACGTATGGCTTTAAATTGACTTCGACTTGAAAGCTTATAATAATTTTTTTATTTATATAATAATAATAATAATAATAATAATAATAATAATAATAATCTTAATAATAATAATCTTAATAATAATAATCTTAATAATAATAATAATAAAAGTATTAATAATAATAATGATAAATAATAATGATAATATATGTTTTAATATGTAAAGACTAAACAATTACTACATAAAATGATAACAATGATAATTTCAGGGACCAAACTGTAATTTAACTAACCTAAATAATTGTAAGTTTGGATTTAAACAAACAAAACATAAACCACAGGGACCAAACATGTAAAAAACCAAAAACCTACTGCTTTCTCTCTCTTTCTCCCGTAATTCGGTGGCCGGACCGACGACCGCCGGCCGCGGCGCCGGCGAGCTCCATTACACCCCAAAACCTGGATTTTAAATCCCCAAATTGCACCAAAACGTTCGTGGGGTTATCGTGAACCTGTCAACACACATTAATTCGAGTAAAAAAACACCAGGATTTCATATAATGGACCACTAAAAATACCCACTAAACATACCTAATTAAAACCACTCAACATTAATAATTGTCGAAATTGAACCTATATAAACGATCATCTAATCATTCCTAAGCGTTCACAACTTTCAATTCCATCTGAATCAAACGCGAACATAAGCATCGATCATCATCTCTTTCGCGAACTTGCAACTATTCGAACACCATCTTCAGAGATTCAAAACCCGAAATCAACATAGGGCTTTCCATCATTCAACTTATTCGAAGCTTTCTGTGAAGCGAATTTGGGTTTCATCATCGATTGTAACCTGAACGGATCACAACACAGTCGCGGCTGTTCTTCGAGAGTTCATCATCGATCCGTGAGAAATTCGGGTAATTGAACATACATATAGGTTCGATTTCTGTTGGGGAACAAAAGCCCTAACATTAATCCGATTAATAACTTTGAATTGGGGGTCAATTTGAATCCAATCGAAATTAGGGTTCTTATGAATTGGGGGTTTGGTTAAAATTGTGTTTAAGTGGATTAAAAACCATATGTTATCACGGCTTAAGCCCTTGGTTCACTGGTTTAGTGCGTGTGTGTAACAGGAGGTCCCGGGTTCGACCCCGGGCACTCCCCTTATTTTTTTAATTAGCTTTTTAAGCCCCTAAAAATATTAGAAAAATTCCTAAAAATTATAAAAAATAAATCTTATAAACTTTCTTATTTAAAATGATACGTAGATAATTTCTGTAAATTTATTTTAGTTAAAAACCCTTAATAATATTTATAAAATATTATTTATAAATATTATAAACAATTATTTTTATAAAAATGGACACTATATCATGTTTAATTATGAAATAGTCCTGTAAATTATAGAAATTTTACATCTTATAATTTCACAATTATTTACGAACGTAATTTATTATAAAATATACTTTGACAATTAATTTAGATTAATAAATTATCGGCTAATACATTATTGTAACGATATTTATTACAAAGAATATATACAAAATATATTCAAACATTATCTGTTATTAAACTTAATTTCATTTCTAGATTAAAACACTTAAAAAGATATATTTCTTCTGAATAAATATAGTATACAAAACTTCAAAATCGTAAAACCTTGGTTCACGTTTAATTGTTAAACTTATTATCGAACTTAATCTTGAAATAAATACGTTATAGGTACCTTGTAAGGGAATTCGTTGAAACGACGCGCGTTATTATTTCTTATTAATCATCCAATATATACTTAATCGCCATGTGAGTATTTCTATACCCCTTTTTCATATTTTCACACTTTGGGGTGAAACATGTTACTTATTAATCATTGCACTCGTAAACGTTTGATTCTTATAAACTTATGGCAATTTACTTGTGTGTTGTGATTAGTTGAATATTGTAGCTACCATGTAATGTCGAATACATGTACAATCATTAACTATTGCTAGCCTAGCGACGTCATAGATCTATGGGCCTGACAAGCCTGCTTGGTTGATCCAAGTACACTTAGCTAATCGTATATACTTATAACTTGGTTGGTCCAAGTACACGTTTGAGACTTATGAAACTTTGTCAAGGTTTGATTGTGCATTCTGTCTTACATCCCTAGTTACCTTGTTTCTCTAATTTACAACATGAATTGCCATCTTTTATATACTTATGTATGCAGAACTATAGAATACTCACCAACAATATGTTGACCTTATATTTTTAACATGTTTCAGGCAATAGCGTTATGTGGCTGTGAACAATCGTAACTCTCACGCCTCGACGTTTCCGCCGTCAAGGTTGGGGTGTGACAGATTGGTATCAGAGCCCATAACTATAGGGATTTAGGTTATTAATGGTGACCTAGACTATAGCTTATGCATGCACCTTATAGTACTTGTTATCTTGTAAATACATGGTTTGCATGTTACATAATGCAATATCTCCTTATGTGCAATTTGATGCCTTAGCATAGGATTGCCTAAACTTAGTTACTTGTCTCCCTAAACTCATCTTTGGCTCTCCCCGAACATGAAACCTCTTAATCTTATCTTCGACGACACGCGGAATCGTATACTTATGCTTATGACTTGGATCTTTAGACGTTATGTCTAATCTATATAAATCTCATCAAGGTTTTGATTTCATGAACCTAAGAAATATTGTGTGACACATAGACACCTGTATTCTGGATTTCCTGGCAAAAAGCCTTCGGGCTAAGGCAAGTGTTTCGCATAAATCCTACGGGACCAGTTACGCTTACCTGGGGATTTCTGGGATGAGTGATAAACTATGGTCAAAATACACAAATCTCTAAGGCAAATGAGTCAATTTACCTTGACGTGTCAACGTTTCCAAATGGTGATGCGTTACCGACTGGAAACATTCCGTATAATTCATAATCCTTACTTAAACTGTCTATCCTTATTGTCCTTTTACCCGTTCCTAATCCAATTCGTATTTTCCAGCATGTCTCGACAACTCGGAAACCGAAGAAGATCCGATCGTAAGCTTGCCGCCATGATTACTCGGCAAATGGTTGCGGTCATCCCAAATATGATGGCTGAACTCAGCAGCACTATGATTGCCAACGTCATAAACCACAACAACGGCCAAGGGGAAAACAGTGCAACCCAAGGCCGTAACAACCAAACTTGCACCTTCAAGCACTTTAGTTCATGCAAGCCTCCCAGTTATAGTGGCAAGGAAGGTGCCACCGGTCTATTAGAATGGTTCGAGGGGATGGAGAACACCTTCGTCAACTGTGAGTGCCCCGAAGCACTCAAAGTAAGGTATGCCACCAGTATGCTGCAGCAACGGGCCTTAACGTGGTGGAACAGCGAAAAGAGAAACCGAGGCCCCGACGCAATCTTGGCCTTAACTTGGGAGGAATTCAAAAACATAGCCATCGCCAAGTTTTGCCCGAGAAGTGAAATCCAGAAACTAGAGGAGGAATTCTGGAACCTGAAACAGGATGGCGGGAACCATCTGGCGTATTCTACCCGTCATCACGAGCTGAGTATACTGCTGCCACACATGGTGGATACTGTTTCCCGTAATGTGGAAAAATTTATTAAGGGTGTGCCGCCTCAGATTCAGGATGCCGTAGTGGGTAGCCGAGCCGCAACTCTGGAAGAAGCCATCACCATCACTGCACAGTTGACGGAGAACCACATCCGAGCGGGCACTATGTCTGCAAAGGGTGCCAAGAAAACTGAGAAGACAACCCCCGAGGAGGTCAAGGAGGTTAAATCTGATAACAAGAAGAGGAAGTTTGTACCGGCACGGAACTATGCCGTGGCTGCACCCAAACCACCTTAAAAACAACATGTACCTGTCGCCGCACCTGTGGCACAAGCTCCCATGGCAAGGGCCTATACTGGTCCCTACCCCATGTGTAATACGTGCAAGTACCATCATGCGGGTAACGTTCCATGCCGAATCTGCTCGTTGTGTGGAAAGTATGGCCACTTGGTGACTACCTGTTTTAGGGCACCAAACAACCGGACCTGCTATAACTGTGGCGAGATTGGCCACATTCGTCTGCAATGTCCTCGCAATGCGGGCAACGTGCCACCAGCTCGTGGAAGGGCTTTCAACATCAACGTCAACCAAGCACAAGTCAATAATGACGTTGTGAATGGTACGGCGTTGAACCCCGTTTAAAATTATTTCTTGTATTAATATTTCCATCTTTGTAAACATCGTATCAATAATAAAATTTTCTTTTACCGAACAGGTATGTATCTTGTAAATGATCATTATGCATCTGTATTATTTGATTCGGGTGCGGATAAGAGTTTCGTGTCGTTAGAATTCGAGCCCATACTATCTAAATCACGTATTAATCTGGAAAGACCCTACACGGTCGAAGTCGCCGATGGAAAACCTATTGTCGTTGACGTCATAATACGTGATTGTATCATAAGCTTTAACGAACATGAATTCTCTATTGATCTTGTTCCTATGAAACTCGGAAGCTTCGACGTCATCATTGGAATGGATTGGCTAGCCAAACATCATGCCGAGATCGTTTGTTCTGAGAAGTGTATCCGTATACCGTTACCATCCGGGGATACTTTGAAAGTGTTCGGCGAGAAATCATCACAAGGACTTAAACTCATGTCTTGCACTCAAGCCCGAAAGTGCTTAAGGAAGAAGTATATGGCCTTCTTGGCTTACGTAGTCAACACAAAAGCCAAAGGGAAAGAACTTAAGGATGTCCCTATCGTACGAGACTTTCCTGAAGTATTTCCCGATGATCTTAGTGGTTTACCTCCCGTGCGTGAAGTTGAATTTAAAATAGATTTGATACCGGGAGCAAATCCCGTGGCTAAATCACCATATCGGCTTGCACCATCAGAATTGCAAGAACTCTCTAGCCAACTTCAGGAATTATCCGAAAAGGGGTTTATCCGCCCTAGTTCTTCTCCTTGGGGTGCACCTGTCTTATTTGTGAAGAAGAAAGATGGGTCATTCCGTATGTGTATCGATTACCGAGAGCTCAACAAGTTGACCATCAAAAACCGGTATCCCCTTCCTCGTATCGACGATCTGTTTGATCAACTTCAAGGAGCTACTATATTCTCGAAGATTGATCTACGTTCTGGATATCATCAATTACGTGTCCATGATGATGACATCCCAAAGATCGCGTTTCGTACTCGTTATGGGCACTATGAGTTTACAGTAATGCCTTTTGGCTTGACTAATGCTCCTGCTGTTTTCATGGATCTCATGAATCGAGTATGCAAGCCTTATCTAGATAAGTTTGTGATCGTTTTCATTGATGACATTCTCATCTACTCCAAAACCAACACCGAGCATGAACTGCATTTGCGACAAGTTCTTGAACTGTTAAAGAAAGAGCAATTGTACGCAAAATTCTCGAAGTGTGATTTCTGGCTCAAGGTGGTTCAATTTCTAGGACACGTGGTGAATAGCCAAGGAATTCACGTTGACCCTGCAAAGGTGGAAGCTGTGAAGAATTGGTGTGTTCCCACGACACCGACCGAGATTCGTTCTTTCCTTGGTCTTGCTGGTTATTATCGGCGATTCATCGCCAACTTTTCGAGGATCGCAAAGCCGCTCACTTCCTTAACACAAAAGAATAAACCATTCGAGTGGGGGCCCGAGCAAGAGGAAGCTTTTGAAACATTAAAACATAAACTAAGCAATGCTCCTATCTTGACCCTACCCGATGGAAACGATGATTTCACCGTATATTGTGATGCTTCGAAACAAGGTCTTGGTTGTGTTCTTATGCAACGAGGAAAGGTGATAGCTAATGCATCAAGACAATTGAAGGTTCACGAGGTGAATTACACAACTCATGATCTTGAACTCGGCGCTGTGGTTTTCACCTTAAAGATTTGGCGACATTATCTCTATGGGACGAAATGCATAGTCTACACCGACCACAAAAGTCTCCAACACGTGTTCAACCAAAAAGATCTCAACATGAGACAAAGACGTTGGATCGAGTTAATCAGCGACTACGACTGCGACATTCGCTATCATCCTGGAAAGGCGAATGTTGTAGCCGACGCGCTGAGTCGCAAGGTCCATAACAAAACCGTCTCACTACAAGAAATCCGAGATCGAAGACAGTGGTTTCACACATTAAGAGAATTTGATACCGAGGTTCGTGTGGATGTTAACAAGGCTACTATTATGCTCCAGAACATAAGGACTGATAGTGATCACGAGTTATGCATTCGCAAGGCTCAACAAGCGGCAATAACTGACGAAGGAAGTGATAAGGATTTGGTGTCTAACGTTCGATCACAACTGGAGGAGAAACCAAACGGTCTATGGTACTTTCTGAATCGACTTTGGATCCCAAATCGTGATAATCTTCGACACATCATATTGAACGAAGCTCATCACACCCGATATTCTATTCATCCTGGCTCCGATAAAATGTACATGGACTTGCGTGGTCAATATTGGTGGCCTGGGATGAAGAAAGATATCGCGGTTTATGTCTCCAAATGTCTCACGTGTGCAAGAGTCAAAGCCGAGCATCAACGACCAAGTGGTTTACTTGAGCAACCTGAAATCCCTATGTGGAAATGGGAACATGTATCCATGGATTTCATAACCAAGTTGCCACGTACTCCTCGTGGTCATGATAGTATATGGGTGATTGTGGACCGTTTGACTAAGACAGCACATTTCATACCTATACGAGACACCTACAAGGTTTCAAGACTAGCCCGTATATACATTGATGAAATTGTGAGTCGTCATGGCGTACCGTTGCACATCATTTCCGATCGAGATGCTCGTTTCACTTTGCACTTTTAGTCATCTATGCAAGAACTCTGAGGTACTCAATTGGATTTAAGTATGGCTTATCATCCTCAAACTGATGGCCAAACCGAACGAACAATCCAAACTCTTGAGGATTTGCTACGACTATGTGTCCTTGACTTTGGTGGTAATTGGGATACGCATTTACCGCTCGTGGAATTTTCGTATAACAATAGTTATCACTCGAGTATCAAGATGGCACCGTTCGAAGCACTTTATGGTCGTAAATGCCGATCGCCGATCTGTTGGACCGACATTGGTGAAAACTTTATCACTGGTCCTGAACTTATACAAGAAACGACCGATAAAGTCGCTACAATCCGCAGGAACCTTGAAGTGGCAAGGAGTCGACAAAAGAGTTATGCCGATAAGCATCGTAAGCCGTTGGAGTTTCAAGTTGGTGATATGGTTCTTCTTAAGGTTTCACCATGGAAAGGTGTTATTCGCTTTGGAAAGAAGGGCAAACTAGCTCCAAGGTTTGTAGGACCTTTCAAAATCCTGAAAAGGATTGGGAAAGTGGCTTATAAACTAGAACTACCTTCCGACCTTAGTGGAGTTCATCCTGTGTTCCATGTCTCAAACTTAAGAAAGTGTTTGGCCGACGAGAGTCTGCATGTTCCACTGGAAGACATTCAGATCGACGAGTCATTGCACTTTATTGAGAAACCTGTTGAAATTATGGATCGCATCATGAAGAAGACTAGAACCACAACTACTCCAATTATCAAGGTTCGTTGGGAGAATAAGTGTGGAGCTGAGTTCACTTGGGAGCGTGAGGATCATATGAAGGAGAGATACCCGTATTTGTTTGTCTAGTTTATTCTTAATTTCGGGACGAAATTCTTTAAAGTAGGGGAGACTGTAACATCTGGTAATTTTACGTTAACTAAAAATTTACGTCGTTATAATTCTTGTAAGTGCCCTTGATGCCTAATATGAAACTCATGGGTTACGTTTACGTATGGCTTTAAATTGACTTCGACTTGAAAGCTTATAATAATTTTTTTTATTTATATAATAATAATAATAATAATAATAATAATAATAATAATCTTAATAATAATAATCTTAATAATAATAATCTTAATAATAATAATAAAAGTATTAATAATAATAATGATAAATAATAATGATAATATATGTTTTAATATGTAAAGACTAAACAATTACTACATAAAATGATAACAATGATAATTTCAGGGACCAAACTGTAATTTAACTAACCTAAATAATTGTAAGTTTGGATTTAAACAAACAAAACATAAACCACAGGGACCAAACATGTAAAAAACCAAAAACCTACTGCTTTCTCTCTCTTTCTCCCGTAATTCCGGTGGCCGGACCGGCGACCGCCGGCCGCGGCGCCGGTGAGCTCCATTACACCCCAAAACCTGGATTTTAAATCCCCAAATTGCACCAAAACGTTCGTGGGGTTATCGTGAACCTGTCAACACGCATTAATTCGAGTAAAAAAACACCAGGATTTCATATAATGGACCACTAAAAATACCCACTAAACATACCTAATTAAAACCACTCAACATTAATAATTGTCGAAATTGAACCTATATAAACGATCATCTAATCATTCCTAAGCGTTCACAACTTTCAATTCCATCTGAATCAAACGCGAACATAAGCATCGATCATCATCTCTTTCGCGAACTTGCAACTATTCGAACACCATCTTCAGAGATTCAAAACCCGAAATCAACATAGGGCTTTCCATCATTCAATTTATTCGAAGCTTTCTGTGAAGCGAATTTGGGTTTCATCATCGATTGTAACCTGAACGGATCACAACACAGTCGCGGCTGTTCTTCGAGAGTTCATCATCGATCCGTGAGAAATTCGGGTAATTGAACATACATATAGGTTCGATTTCTGTTGGGGAACAAAAGCCCTAACATTAATCCGATTAATAACTTTGAATTAGGGGTCAATTTGAATCCAATCGAAATTAGGGTTCTTATGAATTGGGGGTTTGGTTAAAATTGTGTTTAAGTGGATTAAAAACCATATGTTATCACGGCTTAAGCCCTTGGTTCACTGGTTTAGTGCGTGTGTGTAATAGGAGGTCCCGGGTTCGACCCCGGGCACTCCCCTTATTTTTTTTAATTAGCTTTTTAAGCCCCTAAAAATATTAGAAAAATTCCTAAAAATTATAAAAAATAAATCTTATAAACTTTCTTATTTAAAATGATACGTAGATAATTTCTGTAAATTTATTTTAGTTAAAAACCCTTAATAATATTTATAAAATATTATTTATAAATATTATAAACAATTATTTTTATAAAAATAGACACTATATCATGTTTAATTATGAAATAGTCCTGTAAATTATAAAAATTTTACATCTTATAATTTCACAATTATTTACGAACGTAATTTATTATAAAATATACTTTGACAATTAATTTAGATTAATAAATTATCGGCTAATACATTATTGTAACGATATTTATTACAAAGAATATATACAAAATATATTCAAACATTATCTGTTATTAAACTTAATTTCATTTCTAGATTAAAACACTTAAAAAGATATATTTCTTCTGAATAAATATAGTATACAAAACTTCAAAATAGTAAAACCTTGGTTCACGTTTAATTGTTAAACTTATTATCGAACTTAATCTTGAAATAAATACGTTATAGGTACCTTGTAAGGGAATTCGTTGAAACGACGCGCGTTATTATTTCTTATTAATCATCCAATATATACTTAATCGCCATGTGAGTATTTCTATACCCCTTTTTCATATTTTCACACTTTGGGGTGAAACATGTTACTTATTAATCATTGCACTCGTAAACGTTTGATTCTTATAAACTTATGGCAATTTACTTGTGTGTTGTGATTAGTTGAATATTGTAGCTACCATGTAATGTCGAATACATGTACAATCATTAACTATTGCTAGTCTAGCGACGTCATAGATCTATGGGCCTGACAAGCCTGCTTGGTTGATCCAAGTACACTTAGCTAATCGTATATACTTATAACTTGGTTGGTCCAAGTACACGTTTGAGACTTATGAAACTTTGTCAAGGTTTGATTGTGCATTCTGTCTTACATCCCTAGTTACCTTGTTTCTCTAATTTACAACATGAATTGCCATCTTTTATATACTTATGTATGCAGAACTATAGAATACTCACCAACAATATGTTGACCTTATATTTTTAACATGTTTCAGGCAATAGCGTTATGTGGCTGTGAACAATCGTAACTCTCATGCCTCGACGTTTCCGCCGTCAAGGTTGGGGTGTGACACCAACACCACCATCATCAAGACCCTCACCATCAACACCACCAATGCGAACGCCACCACCGAGAAACAGCTGATGCATGGTGTAGATCGGGAAAGAAGGAGGTGCCCGGAGCGCAAAACCACCGCCACCATAGCTAACCTTTTCGGGTATCGCTGGCAGCGGTGAGCACTAACGATGGGTTGTAGCAGCGGTGATGGGTCAGCGGCGGCGAGCACTAACGAAGAGTTGTAGCAGCGGTGATGGGTCACGGCGATGGAGCAACTGTCGCGACGGTAACAGGGTCACGGTCGTCATGCGGCGAAGGTATCGGTGCTACTGATCATGAGATCAACAATATCACCACCACACAAAACCCTAACCCCCGCCACCCCCGCCTTTGGTACGGCCAGCGACAAGACCACCACCACAACAACCGTATGACAGAGAAGAGGCGGAGTGACAAGAGAATTCCGACAACCCCCAGCATACCCACACCGCCATAAAGGAATGAAATGAGCCAGGCAAGGGTTAAAAGGAAATAACACGCAACCCGAGGCTGTGAAATACCCAAAATACCCTAAGAACACTCTTCATCACATTGTTTTTTTCATAGTATCTAATTTGACATGCTATTCCACCATTTAGTGTTGAAAAGTTACTTTTGATTTATTAACAATTTAATAAGTTAAAAAAAATATTTGTCAAAATCAAAAGTATTTTTCAAACTAATTTTTAATTATAAGGTAAAAATTAGGTTTTAAAAAATAAGAAAGATATTATTAAATTTTGAAAACTATTTTTATTTTAATTTCTTATTATATCCCTTTATACCTCCTATTAACTCTCCTAATAATTTAATTATGTCTTTTTAGGTCATTTTATAATTTTTAGTTTATAAGCTAATTCAAACACTTTTTTAAAAACTCCTTTTAAAAAATTATAAATTAATAAGTTTTTTTATCAAAAAACTTTTTTAACCAAAATGAACAATTCCAAACATACCCTTAAATTCACGTGAGCGTCATATCACTCACTTTATTGTTTTTCATTCTGCAACATTCATAGAAAATAATCTCACTTCCTTTCACGCGCCCTCGATTTAATTTAAAATAAATATTACATTGTGTGTATAGAGATTTCTCATAGAAAATAATCTCACTTCCTTTCACAAGCCCTCGATTTTATTTCAAATAAATATTACATCGTGTGTATAGAGATTTCTTCACACTCATTAAATCGTTAATGCACCCAGCCCTTTAAAGCCACACGAGAGTGGTGTTTGACAAGCTTCATAGACCACCTCATCACTAACGCGTTAAGTGTGATGGTATACCTCACAACCTAAGCGTACAATTTCATGTTTTTAAGTTAAATCATGAGATATTACTAACGTACGTTTATGACTGTTTTAAACTAAAATCAAATTGTTAAATAATAACTCTACATCAAAACCAAATGCTACTGATGATTTGGGTTTAGTTTGTTTTACATTTTGGACTTATTGGTATTTATAACGACATAAATACGATCAAAACAATGACAATGCTCAATGCATGAAGCTTAAAATATTAATTCCTTGTGTCGTATCATCGAACGACACACAATCAAGCGTATAGCTCCACTTAAATATTTAAAGACCTAAAAATAAATATAAGTGTATAAGTAAAATTCTACTCTCGTGTCAGATCTTATCTGACTTGTTTCAACTTTCAAGTATAAACCATAAATACAAACAGTTAAGTACAATTTGAAATTTCTTAAACCAACGAGATAAAAGAGTCTTAAATAATTTGCTGTGAAACCAGACTTGTAACATTATCGATGGTTTTGGTTTCAAGAATTCACTCCATGCACTATAATAACTTTTAGTTTTTTTATATTCAAATCATTTGTAAAACATTTTAACCAAATGTACACGTGTAACTTATCATTTTCAGATGTTACTGTCTAATTTTTTTATTCTGAAAAAGAAGTATAATACGGTTGAAGTTTAGATTACCTAGAAAAGTTAATTAAAATAAGCCTTAAAATAATATAATCATTAATCAAGAAATACCATTTAAGAGGGTTTTTTTTTTGACCAGCTGAAAGGAGAAATATATTAAACCACCACCCAACAAGATGCTAGGGGCAACAACATACACCAGTTTAATTAAGACAAAACACCCATTAAATTGAAAAATTACACCAATTATGCCACTCTAAATCCTTCAGTTTTGCTCTAAACTTTAACCACCAAAAGACGTTGACCTTGATGTTTTCCACCACCTTTGAAACCGACACACATTCCCCTTTGAATATTGAATCGTTCCTCGCCTTCCAAATGTGCCACAATGCCGCCAACCCGATACAATATTTAACTTTTCCAGCCATAGTTCCCCAATCTGACCCGTTGATGATCTGTTCGCAACACCGGACCGCATCACCACCTCCCGTAGGGAAGTCGCACCACGAATGTATTTCAACCCAAACCATTTTAACAAACGAACAATTAATTAGAACATGGTCCGCTGATTTGGGCATCCCGAAGCAGAAATTGCACTCAGTGAACGGTTGCACCACACCCCTCTCCGCTAACGCCACTCTAGTTTGAATCCTCCCCATCTTCAACTTCCACGCAAACCCATTTATTTTCAGCGGCACCCATGGAATCCAAGGAATTGGAGACAGATCCACAATCGAATGATTTGCCTCCATAATCTTCCTAGGTGACCTTGCAGAGAAAATCCCCGACTCATCTCCCATCCAACTCCACGTATCTTCCCTATTTTGAGCATTGAACGATTGTAGTAATTCGACTAAGCGGGACAGTTCACATGCCTCATCACCCGAGCGGATAGCCTTCCTCCACTCCCAATTCCACTGGACACCACTCAAGCTTATCGTCATCCGTTTTCCTACCGTACACGTCTTGTCTTTTTCTAAGTTGAATAACAATGGGAACTTCTCCTTAAAACACCCATCCCCCACCACAAATCCAGCCAAAACCTGACTTTGTCACCACAACCCACACTACCCCTAATAAGGCTCCCCACCAAGATCCCATCCTTATTAAGCTCCACCTCCGACCTCATAATCTGCCTCCAATTTCCGTGAACCACGAGCTTCAAAGGAAAGGATTGGTATTTCCTAGGCTGGAAATGAATAGCATTTATACACCTCTGTGACAACCCGGAAAAATTTCATGATTTATATATATACAAATCTAGTATTTATGTGACTATACAAATTTGTTTTTATATTTTTATTATTATTTAATAATAATATTATTAATAATGAAAATATAAATAACAATAATAATAATAATAATAACAATAATAATAATAATATTGTTAAAAATAATAATAATGATAATAATAATAATAAATAATAGTAATAATAATAAAGTCCAGGGGGTAAATATGTAATTCATGAAACTTTAAAAGAAGTTTAAGTACATAAAATAACAAAATAGGAAACCGCAGGGACTATATGTGTAAAAATTGAAATTACAAAACCCAACCCCCCGCCGTCGACCCCGTTTCCTCCGGCGACCTCCGGCCGAAATCCGGCGACTCCAAAACACAAAATATAATCGATTTCAGTTCAATAATTTGTTCCCGACACACTCATATGCAAGATTCAAACCCCATGTCTCAATTCAATTTGAAAATGTGAGTGCGATTGATCCTAACCGATCCACTTTTGCTTTCGGCTGCTTTACAGTCGATGAATCGCACTACAATTCTATAATAATCAAATTAACACTACCTAAACAATTATATAAGTGTTACTAATCGAACACAACCTTCAATTACACCTGCAATCCACAAATCACACCGTTCGATCATCATCATCATTCGCGGACCTGCAACTAGTCGAACACCACCATCAAAGCCTCAAACCTCGAAATTTCCAGAGGGCTTTTGACCATTAGTGTCATTGGAAACTTCCTGTGAAGTTAATTCGAATAACATCATCGTTTGAGTACCAAATCAGTGCCACATTGGTCGCGACCTGTTCTTTGATTGTTCTTGACATTCTGAATAACGAAACAGGTAATTGAACATAGCAACAAACTCGTTTTTATGCAGGGATTAAAAGCCCTATTCTTAATTTCATTATCATAATCGATTGGTGGATCAATTTGATCCAAAATCGATTTAAGGTTCATCGATTTGGGGGACTGGGATTGAAGCTGTTTAAAAGAAATTGGAACCAAGAACCATTGCGGCTGTATGCCTTTGGTTCACTGGTTCGAATGTGGGAGTGTGTGTTTGTGGTCACGGGTTCGAACCCGGCCACCAACATATTTTTTTTAAAAGCCTTTTTGAACCTTTTAAAAATACAGAAAAATTATTAAAAATTATAAAAATAATTTTTATAAACTTTGTTAATTTTATAAGTTATTTAATTATATTCTGGAAAATTATTTCATTAAAAACCTTATTATTTATTTATTCATAAAATTACAAATGTTATAAATTGTTATTTTTATAAAAGTGGATTTTAAATAATAATATAAATCATCAAATTATTAATGAACGTTATAATATTAATTATGAATTATCTTGATAAGATAAATACAAATTAGATTTTATAAATTTAAATATTTATAAAATCTTACAAAATTAAATATAAACTTACATAGTTAAATAATGTTTACAATTTATTTAGAATATAATGATATGTTAAAATCATTATTAAACTAATCAAATTTTATAAAATAAAAATCTTTAATTATTAAAGAATTAACAAAGATAATTAAATGATTAGTTATATGTTTATAACAAATCCCCGAAAACCAAACCTTAGATCAATTGAACGCCAGGTTCAAGATCTAACTTATTTAGGTTATTGATTTGTATTTGTTTGCTTATGTGAATTATAATTCCTTAGGAGAAATTTACTAGCTTGTCAACACCACACAAGGACTGAGGTGAGTTCATACTTAACTGTTCCCCTTTTTAATCATTTAAATGTTTTGGGGAGGAATACATGTTGTAATTAAATTTACAAATTATTTTTGTGTATTATGTTAAATAATAATTGAATCACGTTTATGATTACATATGGTTACTATGAAAATCCTTCTCCGTATACTGGACTATAAACAAGCAGGGGTCTTTTGGATAGTACTATCGGGGAGTGACTTACCCCCACAAAGGTTTGGACATGTGGTCCTCACCAAGATGCACAAAGATCTTATTGTCATTCGGGATGACTGTTCTGGTGTGAGAAGGCAGATGTGCACTATATAAAGTTTGCCATTATAGTTCCACTTACAACCCATATGAGGATAAATGTAAAGGAGGATTTGCTCCCTCTAATTTGGAATTATTATAAATAACATAATATACACATGAAAAGGATATTAAACTATGATACATGGGCAAATCCTATTTGAAGGATTTGTTGGCTTGTACATAGTGGGTATGTGGGATAGCGGGTTCACCTTATTAAAAAGGGTTCCGACAGGCTATTCATATACCGGTGAGTAAATTAAACTCACACTTTTGTTGTAAATCCTACTGGATGATAATTGATGATTTATCATTATGTTTTACTTACCTATGAACTCACCAACCCTGTGTTGACACTTGATTTACATGTATTCTCAGGTATCTACTAGGAGCTTATGGACATGCACGTAGGATCATATAAGAGCTCAAGACACCTATTGATTATTATCTGAAATATGATTAAGACGTGTTGTCAAGAAAACAATCTATCTTTTATTTCCGCTACTCTGAATATTAATGAAATGTTTACCTAAAAACTTATCATATAGATAATTGCATCTCATGTGTAACTACTGTGTTCGATCCTGTTTGTTCACCCCTCCGTGATAAATTCCAGACCCGGAATTTGAGGGTGTGACAACCTCCCCCAAAGCAAGTGTTTTTTATTTATAAACCTCCATCTCCATTTAGCCAGAAGGGAGAGATTTGCATGTCTAGTATTAATGACACCTAAACCCCCAACCTCCTTGGCAACCGATAATTTATCCCATGCCACCTAATTTATTTTAGATTTCCCATTCACACCACTCCAAAGAAACTTTCTCCTTAAATCTTCTATACACTTAATAACTTTAGCGGGAGCTTTAAAAATAGACAAGTAATACAACGGAATACTCCCAAGCACCACTTTAATCAAAGTCAGCCTCCCACCAAAAGATAAGTGGCTAGCTTTCCATGCCGACAGCCTAGAAGAAATTCTATCAATCACCGGTTGCCAGTTTTTCGCTAAACTCATATTTTCACCTATCGGTACACCAAGATGTAAGAATGGAATAGTAGCCGCTTGACAATGTAATATACCCGACAAATGGAGCAAATCCAACCCCCCCACACCAACACCATAAAGACGACTTTTATGAAAATTTATCTTCAACCCCGAAGCTAGGTTGAAGCACCTAAGCATTCTAGAAAGATTCTTCGTATTTGAAGTAGACCAGTCCCCAAGAATTAGCGCATCATCCGCATACAACAAGTGAGATAGAATCGGCCCATCGTTCGGGAGTTTGATACCATGAAAAACTCCAATTCCCACCGTCGTTTCCATCATAACATGTAAGGCTTCCATCACCATAATGAACAAAAAAGGGGATAAAGGATCTCCTTGCCGAAGACCTCTTGAGATCTGGAATTCCTCTGTCGGAGAACCATTAACAAGAACCGAGGATCTGCCCGACATCAAAATACCCGAAACCCATTTCCTCCATAACTCGGGGAAACCCATTTGTGCCATCACAGAGTCAAGGAAACACCAGTTCACCATGTCATAAGCTTTTTCAAAATCCATTTTGAACAACATGGCCTTATTTTTCCTTTGTTTAAGCCAAGCAATCGTCTCATTGACGACTAGAGGGCCATTCAAAATGTTCCTTCCCGCCACAAAAGCCGACTGTTCATCACTTATAACCATATGAATAACATTTTTTAAACGATTCGCCAATACTTTAGAAAAAATCTTACATATGCATCCAATAAGGCTAATAGGCCGATAATCATGAATCGCAATCGGATCATTAGACTTAGGAATTAAGGTAATAAACGAAGAATTGCACCCATATGATAGCTTCCCCCCATTAAAAAGATGACCCATTAATTCAACAATATCGGCTTCCATTATATCCCAAAACCTTCTAATAAAATTAAAGTTAAAACCATCGGGACCCGGCGCTTTGTCCCCACCACAATCCCAAACCGTCCCTTTTATTTCCGAGGAAGAGAAAGGACTAACCAGGCTATCGGCAATACTGGGAGGGAGAACCTTGAACCGAGAATTAACGAAACCCGACCGATTAAACCCACACTCTGAAAACCTTTCCTTGAAATGATTGTAAACCTCCTTTTTTATATGAATAGGGTCCGAAGACCACCTACCATTAATCAACAGCCCGTTAATCCGAGAGGAAGCAATATTCCTCTTTATTACCTTATGGAAAAAACCAGAATTTTCATTTCCATCTACCATCCATCTCACCCGGGCCTTTTGCATAGCATCTCTATTTTTAGAAATCTCTAACCGTCTCATCTCCTGTTTCCACAATAGTCTATCTTCCAACTCAGCATCTGAAAGCTGACGATCCTCCGCTTGCAACTCCAAATCAAGTATTTTTCCTTCAAGATCCTCCAATGAAGCCATTTCAGCCTCTTTCCTACCCTTCCTCCATTCTTTTATAGCATTCTTAACCACCCTAAGTTTAAGAAAAAACCTCATGTCCGAAAGGCCACTTACCTCCGCCTTCTTGTATGCTTCAGACACCAACACCCTGAATCCCGGGTCATCTAACCATGAATTGAAACATTTAAATGGAGTTAGGCCAAAGTCCCCCCATCTCCGTTTTCAGCACCAAAGGACAATGATCCGAATGCCTCCTAGGAAGGGCCGTAAGAGCTGCATGAGGCCAGTGATCCCAAAACTCAGAACAGACCAAAATTCTATCGATTTTACTTAACTTCGCGCCATCAGAGGTCATAAAAGTATACGCCCTACCCCCCATGGGATACTCGCATAGTCCGGCATCATTAATAAAGCAATTAAACCGAGCAGCATTCCCAGCGACAAACTGAGAGTTACTTCGATCGGAAGGGACGCGGACCTCGTTAAAATCCCCAATCAGAATCCACATACCATTTATACCTGACTTATGCTCTAGAAGCTCATTCCATAATTCCCGTCTCCCAGCTGGATCATTTGGTCCATAAACGTTTATCACCACCAAGTCGATTTGAAGGCCCTTCAATCACCCCACTGTGATTAAGAAGTTTCATCCCTTTATGACATGTTTTTTTCTTGAACATGGAAGGAGCCCACATAGAAACCAAACCACCCGATCTCCCCTCTGCCTCCACCCATTCCATATCCACTTCCGACCTCCCCCAAAGCCCTAAGAAATCAGATTCCTTCGGATCCTGTAAATGAGTCTCCTGAATAGCCATAAAAGAAACACAATGTTCCTTCTTCAACTTTTGCACCCACGTCTTCTTCAACTTTTGCACCCACGTCTTCTTCAAACACCCTTTTACTCCTCTAATGTTTAACGACAACCAATTCATTGGGGAACATTCATGGCTCCTTCTCCACTAATCAATTCTTTTAACTGATTTTCAAAACCTTGAACCTGAAACCCAAGGGCATTACCCACCACACATGTATCCTCCACTTCTGCGTCCTTGCTGTGACTGTGCTTACTCCCATCTTCACATGACAGATTTTGCATACTAGACTTACTACAAGATTAAGCCCTGACCTGGGTGAATTGGGAGGAATTTAGGTTCTAGATTGAATCTTTCATCTTCAACGAGTGTCTCGGAAACCTTGACCCACCCTTTATTCTTGAACCCTTCTTAACCGGACGAGGATCTAAAGGAACCCCGGAAGCTCCGCAAGCCTTATTTAAATCAATTGATGATTCTTTTTCAGCCCCGCTCTCCAACCCACCCACCTGTACGTTACTGCCCAGACCTTGGGCCACATACTGAATATCAGATTCACCTATTATAGCATTCGGCCCAATCGTATCACTAATCTCTTGGCCAGGCCCATCCGAATGCACCAGATCAGGCCCATTTCCCCCCACCTCATCATTTAAGTTTTCATAGATAAGCTCATTATCATCCACTCTCGACCCAGGCCCTTTCTAGGCATCTCTCTCTCCCCGACTATCCAGTTGCTCCGCATGCGAGTTTGCACTTCCCTTGTAAGGCTGTTGACGTTCTCCAAGCGCCGACTCACCAACAGATGTCTGCGCCACGTCATCCCCCTCCCACCCATCTCTGTCGCCTGAAAATACTCCGGCCGGAACTTCACCCCTGAACTCACCTTCCTTCAATTCTTCCGATCCCACCTCATCCTCTCCTGTATTCATCTCTACACTATCATCATCTCCGGCATCATTGGAATCAGAAAACACAGAGTTAAAGTTCGGGCTCCAATTTGATCTTTCCTCCTTGATCCAGATGATAATTTTCCTGCCCCTCCACCAAATATACCTCTGCTCATCGATAGCCTTCCCAGAGGAGAGTAGGACACAGACTCTCCCGGTTGTCAGCTTTGCATCCCATATGGACGCCTCAGAAGAGCACAATATCTTCCCATAAGTTTCACCAATGATGTCAAATGTTCGACTATCCCAGAGACTGATAAGCACCCCTTTAATCTCCAGCCAGGCAACACGATCAAATTTTAGTTCTTGATCCTCCCACACCTCCAAGGAATCAAACCATTCCGACCATACTTCCTTATTAGACAGAAGAAAACCTTTTGCCAGAGAGGATGCAGACCAGCACATTAGAACCTTTAGACCCCCAACGTACTTCAACTCCACATCCGGCATCCCTGAAGAATCCAGGAGTTTCCTAAGATTCTCTAGCATTACCATCGACTTAACCATACCCAGAAGCGAACCTCTACGCCAAGTCACCTCTGCAGCAGTAGAATCTTGTGGTATATTAATAAAACTCTCCTTATCCCCTTGATTTCCAGCCACGACCTCCTTGTAAGATACCCCTGCGACTTTTGTTGCTGGCTTAACAAACAATCTCTCTTGATGCCCTGCAAACACCCTTTTCGTAATTCCACCCGATTGCAACCCTCCTTTACCCAGTACCCGTTCCACACCCATCGCCCGGTCATACCTAGCAACATTTGCGTTAATGCACTTGTCTCCAATCTTCGCCTTGTTTAGATTATCAACAAACTTCCTTTCATCCAATACTCCAGCAAACCTAACAAATGCGAAACGGCTCCTCGACTTGTCCTTCTTTCTTGGTACGAAAGCATCTCTAATCTTACCGAAAGACTCCAAGCTTTTCCGAATCCATGCACTTGAGCAATCATCCGAAATGTTGGCAATGAAAAAAGTTGTAACTTTTGCAGCTCCACCCTCTACCTTTTTTGCACCGCCTCTCCTATTAGTAACAGTCGACCACCCTTGCTCCTCCATTGAAAACCCTTTTATTATTTTTAAGCAGACACTATCCAAATCATGAGGATACAGAGTTTAAATACCATTTAAGAGTTAATTTACATATTTAACCTAAGCCTTACTCTTTATCATTTCACCATCTCCTAGATATTGTCTACTTCTCTCTCATAGACTCTGAAAACATTGAATCCTATCTTTAGATTCTTATCTAATTTGGACCCGACCCGATTTCTCAAAATACATCAACGTCACCATTTTGCCTAAAAACAAATAAATTATATAATTACTTAACTAATTTCTCCAGACAGTATGTTTATACCTCAACACTAAACAGGTAATACGAGAACAATGTTGTAAAACTTCGTCTAGGCGGCCGAGTACTCGGCAAGGTGCCGAGATCTTTTCATCAAATTGGTTAACATTATTCGGAATCAGACCAACTCGACCCAACTCGGCTAAATTGGTCCAACTCGGCTAACTTGGTCCAACTCGGATTATTACTATTTTTTCACCGTTTTTCGCTGTTTTTCACCGATTTTTATTGGATTTTTATTGTTTTTCATTAATATACATTGAAAGATAATAATCAAATGATTAATACGTCTATAACATTAAATAGTTGATATTACGTTTTGAAATATTTTTGTATGTGAATATGTATTTATTTATTTATATTGATATATATTCACTTATTTTTTTATAAATATTAGTAAGTTTGTGATATTTAACATATTTATAATTTCAAAAAACTATTTTTTTTTATAATTCATCAAGTCCGAATACTCCCCGCCTAGACCGAGTACTCGTAACTCCCACTCGACCGACTTGGTAGCGCCTAACGAGTTTTGCAACCATGTATGAGAAAATAAAATTAATTAAAAAAGAAAGCTTATATTACAAAGTTAACTAACAGATGTTAAATATTCTTTTATTCTGTAACATATTTTGTTTGTTATATTAATTAACAAATGTTAAATATTCTTTTAATCGATATGTTGCGACTAGCTTACTCTTACTATGAAAAAAAGAATAATCTTTGAAGCAAATTTCTAAATTTATATTAACTAAGTATTTTTTAATTGACCATCTACCTTGACTTCTAACCATTTTTTTTACTCTTCACTCCTAAATGTATATTAACAACATATTTCCTAAATGACTACAAACTTCTTTAAAGCGATTTCGAATCACCTGATGCAAAGTATAGAAAGAACGCACAACTCTCACTAAAAGCTTCGAAATTGAATCTACAACTTTGTTGTAACTTAGGAGATGATATATACCACTTTTAGTGAAGTGTAAATTTGGTAATCAATAAGCAATACGAGCTTCAAAATTGCAAATGGGAGTGACCGATTCATTACTATACGAGGAAGATGATATAATGAATACATTGGTAAGTATGTGAACTTGGTTGAGTTTTCATCGGTTTTTTATATTCATATCACAAGACTCTATAACGTTTGAGTCTTGAGAAATGATTGGGTTGTGAGACGATTTTGAGCATGTGATGCAACAATGCAGGCGATTAGGAAGGATCAATCAACAATGATGTTGTTAAAGGTGTTAACATAAAAATTGTTTAAAGTTATGCAAGTAATTACAAAAACTGAATAATGCAATTTACAGTATTTATTTTTATTAATACCATCTTGTCCATTGATGATTGGGAGAAATATTATTGTCAAGTTCATTGTCATGGCTAATGGCTTATTCCACATGAAAGCGTCGTTATTAACTTTGTATGAAGTTGGAGATGAACCAATAGCAAAATAATATCGTGGGGGAGTAGAGATTATATAAGTAATATCTTTACTGATTATTTTTTTACTACAAATATAAGCAATAAGAACCAAACAAATTAAATTTTGGCAAACAATAAAACCATATTTAAAAAATGTGTTTTATAGTAATTATTCGTGTAGCTAACTCTAAAATATATTTAGATGTTAATACCACCCTAATCTTTATTCAACTAAATAACCTTATCTAAATATTATGAAGTCGAATACTATATTATCCAACATAAAATGACTTCAAATCCTTATTAGTCCTTAAACTTAATGAACTCTAATCACTAATTCACGACCCCTTGATAAAATGTCATTTAATGAGTTAATCACAAGGACAATTAAGTAATTTTGATAGTTGTTGGTGCCCTAATCATATTTTTATAAAATAAAGAAATTGTTGGTATTTAAAAGTTAAAACCAAACATTTTGAGTATCTCCATGCTCATCCTTCACTCTCTCCCCCACCACACCTTCAAACTCCGATGACCTCCATCACAACATAACCACCGCCGCCGCCGCCGCCACCCACCACCACTCCGCCACCGCACTCCGCCACTGCGCCACCGCACACCACCGTCCTCATCATCTCTTCTGTTGAACCAGAGACACCACACAAGTGCCACCATTGACAGTTTCTCTTCATCTTCCACCACCACCACCGCTGGTAGCACCACCAGAGACGCCGCCGTGCACGGCGGAGATACAGTTTTCTCCGGTAAGTTTCCATTAGAAGCAAATACAGTCTCTTTTTATTGCTTCACATGGATGAATTTGTTTTTTCAGTAGCAGAAACATACGAGTGAGTTTTAAGCATCCACACCACCTTAAAACCCTCTCTCACATGCATTTTGTCCCCTTTGTTTGAAACCCATTTCACTCCCCACCATCACCACCACCACCACCACCACCACCACCACCACCACCACCACACCACACCAACACCAACACCAACACCAACACCAACACCAACACCAACACCAACACCAATCTTTGCATGCATTTGCCTCCAAAGTTTGAATCTTTTTGAATCTTTAAACTTCAAACTCTCATCTCTGGCCACCCACCACCATCCGCCACCGCCACCATCGGCGACCACCACACAACCCCATTAAAGCCCATTTTGTATTTAACTTATACCACCAGTTTACAAGGTTTACACCCACCAAGATGCATAAAGTTCCAATCTTTTTCACTTTCTTGATCCTCTGTTT
This sequence comes from Flaveria linearis, assembly GCA_024085815.1. NCBI lineage: Eukaryota > Viridiplantae > Streptophyta > Magnoliopsida > Asterales > Asteraceae > Flaveria > Flaveria linearis. The sequence continues at coordinate 78,091,286 of CM044011.1, read as the reverse complement.
CATCAACCACCACACGCCACCAGTCGCCGCCGTGTCCCCCGACGGCGAAGCCCTACTCTCTCTCCTCTCCTCCACCACCTCCACCGTCTTCTCCTCATGGAATTCATCTTCACCAACACCATGTTCATGGCAAGGTATCACATGTTCACCACAAAACAGAGTCATCTCTGTTTCAATCCCCAACACATTCTTGAATCTCTCATCACTCCCACCACAACTATCATCTCTCTCCCACCTGCAACTCCTCAATCTCTCCTCCACCAACATCTCCGGCCAAATCCCGCCGGAGTTCGGCAGTTTCCCCCATCTCCGGCTACTGGACCTCTCATCAAACTCTATCTCCGGCGACATTCCACCGGAGATCGGTCAACTGAGTTCCTTACAGTTTCTTTATCTTGACTCCAATCAACTCACCGGCAAAATCCCACCTCAAATTTCAAATCTTTCATCACTCCAATACTTTTGCATTCAAGATAATCTCATCAACAGCACGATTCCACCTCAACTCGGATCATTAGTGTCGCTTCAAGAGTTTCGAATCGGTGGTAACCCTTATTTGACCGGAGAAATCCCACCGGAGCTAGGGTTTCTCTCAAATCTCACCACTTTTGGAGTTGCAGCCACCGGACTCACCGGAGTGATTCCGACCACATTCAAGAATCTGATCAAGCTCGAAACTTTAGCCGTTTACGACACCGAGGTATCCGGTTCGATTCCAAAGGAGCTCGGGCTGTGTTCGGAGCTTAGGAACTTGTATCTCCATATGAACAAGCTTACAGGCCATATTCCAAGTGAATTGGGTCAGCTGCAGAAGCTCACAAGCTTGTTTCTATGGGGGAATTCGCTCTCGGGCCCGATCCCACCGGAGCTTTCGAACTGTTCATCACTTGTTGTATTGGATGTTTCTGCTAATGAATTGAGTGGTGAAATCCCAAGGGAATTGGGGAAGTTAACAGTTCTTGAACAGCTTCATTTGTCTGAGAATTTGTTAACCGGCCCGATTCCACCCGAGATTAGTAACTGCACGAGCCTTACCGCGATCCAGCTCGATAAAAACCAGCTTTCGGGCCAAATCCCGTGGCAAATTGGGAACTTGAAGATGTTACAGAGCTTCTTTTTATGGGGGAATATGGTTTCGGGCACGATCCCGTCATCTTTTGGGAACTGCAGTGAGCTCTACTCGCTTGATCTCTCGAAAAACAAACTCACTGGTGAAATCCCAGAAGAAATCTTTGGTTTAAACAAGTTGAGCAAACTGTTGTTACTTGGGAATTCGCTGTCGGGAAAGCTGCCTAAAAGCGTCGGGAAATGCCAGTCGTTGGTTAGATTAAGGCTCGGGGAGAATCAGCTTTCGGGTCCGATTCCTAAAGAAATCGGTCAGCTGCCAAACCTCGTGTTTCTTGATCTATACACGAATCATTTCTCGGGGTTTTTACCGCGTGAAATTGGTAACATTACTGTTCTTGAGCTCCTAGATGTTCATAATAATCATATAACCGGTGAAATCCCTGTAGAACTAGGTGAATTGGTGAATCTTGAACAGCTTGACTTGAGCCAAAACGGGTTCACGGGTCAAATCCCGTCGAGTTTTGGTAACTTTAGTTACTTGAATAAGCTCATCCTCAACAACAATCTGCTCACCGGTTCGATTCCTGGGTCGATCAAAAGCTTGCAGAAGTTGACACTTCTTGATTTGAGTTCAAACAGTCTTTTGGGTCAAATCCCACCTGAGATCGGGTTAATCACGAGTTTAACCATTAGTCTCGACTTAAGTTCAAATCGGTTTGAAGGTGAGATACCTGAGTCAATCAACGGGCTGACTCAGTTACAATCACTTGATCTTTCACACAACTCATTTCATGGGAAAATCTTGATCTTGAGCTCACTTACTAGCCTCACTTCCCTAAATGTTTCATACAACAACTTCTCGGGCCCAATACCGGTCACACCGTTTTTCCGAACCTTGACACCAGAATCATTCATCCAAAACCCGGGCCTGTGTGAATCCGTAGACGGGTATACATGTTCTTCAAGAGTACCCACAAGAAACGGGTTGAAGTCGGCTAGAACCATTGGTATAGTGGTTCTAACCCTGGTATCGGTGACCATCGCGGCTGCAGCCACTTGGATCTTTATGTCAAGAAACCATAAATATATGATCAAGCACTCGTTAGCCGACCCAAACCATGACTCTCGAGATGACGATTTCTCTTACCCGTGGACATTCATTCCCTTCACAAAGCTTGGGTTTACAATCGACAACATACTGGATTGTTTAAAAGACGAGAATATTATGGGGAAAGGATGCTCTGGAGTTGTTTACAAAGCCGAAATGCCAAACGGGGAGATCATTGCAGTCAAAAAGCTATGGAAAACGAAAAAAAGACGAAGAACCTGCTATCGACTCATTTGCAGCTGAAATTCAAATCTTGGGTCACATTCGACATCGAAATATAGTGAAACTTTTAGGCTATTGTTCTAACAAAAGTGTGAAGCTTTTGCTCTACAATCATATTCCTAATGGGAATTTGCAGCAGTTGTTGCAAAGTAATAGGAATTTGGATTGGGAAACGCGGTATAAGATCGCGGTTGGATCTGCACAAGGGCTAGCTTATCTGCATCATGATTGTGTGCCTGCAATTCTTCATAGAGATGTTAAGTGCAATAATATTCTTCTTGACTGCAATATGAGGCTTATTTGGCTGATTTCGGGCTCGCGAAGCTAATGAATTCCACAAACTATCAGCATTGCATCTCACGAGTTGCTGGATCGTATGGGTACATCGCTCCAGGCAAGAATCTTTATGTTGTTATCGTTAAATCCCGAGCTAATTAGCATTCCAACCATTGGATTTGACCCGTTTGACTTGGTTTGAAACAGGTCAAAACAACTAATTAGCGTGTTACGGGTTTTGGGTCGGTAATGGGTCAAAACAATTTCGAACTTTTTACTATGTTTCTGCATAAAAACAATTTTTGGACCCGTTTCGATCCATTTGACCCGTCTGTTTAGATTCACATGTCATATCTGTTAGCTATGCATAACAAGTTCATTATATCTCGTTTTTATCTTTTTGCAGAATATGGTTACACGATGAACATAACAGAAAAGAGTGACGTCTACAGTTATGGGTGGTGTTACTAGAGATCTTAAGTGGACGAAGTGCGTTGAGAGTCGCGTAAGGGAGGGTTCACATATAGTCGAGTGGGTCAAAAGAAAATGGGCAGCTTCGAGCCCGCGGTCACCATATTGGACACCAAGTTACAAGGGATGCCGGATCAATGCGTAAGGGAATGCACGGAGAGACCGACAATGAAAGAAGTGGTTGCATTGTTGATGGAAGTTAAGAGTGCACCTGAAGAATGGGGGAAAACTCACAACCTTTAATGAGCAACCATCTAGTCATAGTTATAGCATTCCACAATGATGAATTAGGTTTTTGTTTTAGATTTGATGTTTTTAGACAAATGGGTAAGAATAGAATGATGATTTGATCATGAGAAGAAAGATTTGGATAAATGGGTGTCATTGTGTAGTTTGTTTATTGTAGGTGGTCCTTTCTTATAGCAATGTACAATTCATGTTGCATGAAGTACAAGTCATTACAACATCGGTCTTCGTTCATCGAATCTAAAAACATCCTGTAATGCACTTCTATCTTTTGCTTTATCATTTGTATATAAGATGACTATTTTAACATTTCTTTGTTTTATATTATATACAAGTGTATTATACAGTTTTTATAATTGTATTTGTAAAAAAAATGTTTTTTGAGGTCCACAAGTCTCCAACTTATTATGTGTGACAATTGATCCATGCTTCCTTGTTTTGTTGTTAGTAGAAAGAAGCATGTAATCTGGTCAAAAAGGAAAAGGGACTTAAAGATACATGACACACACTCCTTTATCACACCAAACAATGCCCATGAATAATGTCTCCTATTTACTATACAAAACAAGAAAGACAGAAAATAAACATATAAAAATAAAACCGGGTGTTTGACTTAGCTACCATTGTAGAATCACATACACGTGGATATGTTATGATATTTGAACGAAATCTAAGCGTCTAGTTTATCTGCAATTCCTCAATAGACAAGTCCAGTTTCATTGTGGTCATTACATAATCCGAACTTGATCCAACCGGTTTGACAACTGTCACACACTATCGCTCGAGTTCTTTAGTTTTTCTATTTGATCATATCCTTCGTGAGAATATGCCTACTAATATCCATGATAATACCGTAGTAACACATGTGTTGGACCATACATCATTAGCAACGATCATGTCTATGTTTACATGTCATGATGTCCAACGATATCATCACTCTATGAGTTTTTTTATAGTATTTTATCAGCCAAAATTTGACTACTCTTCATGATCCCATCAAAGTGCACATACAACCCTCTTTTGTTTCATGTTTTAGTATCACTATTATTCTATTAACATCATTGGCATCAAGAAATCACTCTTTCATTTTAGTTTTGACTCCTCATTAGTCAACCTTAAAGCCCAAGGTTGACCAAGCATGAAGCTTTCAAGTCCCTAGGGATCCAAACTCCTCATCTTTTGGATCAATAACACTCCTAAGTAACAATTTTACGATCATAAACAAACTCCTAAACCTTAATCATAAAAAGTCAAAGGTACCATGCTCGAGGCAGTTGACTCTCAAGTAAATGATTATGTGTGTTTTACACAATCATTTGTAAAAAAACAAACTCCTAAACCTTAATCAATACTCACATGATATATTTCTAGGCTAGGAGACCATTAGATCCAAGTATAGGACACTTAAAATGTAATGTCAAAGTCTCTAATATCTATACAAAAAGAGGACAAGAAAGTAAAAAAAAAGCACTCTAAACACAAATTTAAAAACCAGTTTTTGAAAAACCAGACTGGCTGGTCAATCTAGAAACCCTAGTACTAACGGTTCGATCAAGCTATGGACAAAACAACGAACCAAACGGTTTTATGTTTACCATACAAAGCTAGAGCAAATCCTGAGACTCGCCCCCTTCCCTTGCTAGCGGACCAATTTTGAGGGTGTGGTGACCAGTTTTTCAACTGAAGCTAATATAATCTATCTGGTTTTTAAAACATTGTTTGATATATCTTAACTATGTGTACAACATTCTTAACAATGTGTACAACTCCATTCACCACATTTCTCACCCCTGCAAGAAATAGAATGCTTCACTACCTAAAAGAGATCGGACCTTCTCAAACCAGTGACATCTTTTTAATTTAGTAATAAGGTTTTGTGTCATTTTTGTAATCTTAAAAGTTAAATATTAACTCAGTGACTTTTAGATTAATCGTTAAGTTAATAAATTTAATTTTATACAGTAGATTCAAGTTTTTAACGTTTTCTTAAATGGAGTTAATGTATAAATGTTTCTATTTTGTTTTAATTCTTTTGGAATATAATTCTATGAATACTTGTTTTTTTTAGTTGTTTTTTTGATTAATTTGATTTTAGGCTTACAGCATTGATCGAGCTTATTTGTTACTAAATTAGCTTTCGTATTATTCAATGTTATTTTTCATAGTGGCGTAGTATTCTCTTAATTTCGTTGCCATTTTTAGGCTTTTTTTTGAATTTTTTCTTTTCTTTCTTATATCCTAACAGTTTTGGATTCTTTTAATTAGTTTTTAACACCAAATGTTCTTTTCTTATTTTTGAATTATTGTTACCTTATTTTTCTTTACCCTTTATTTGTTTTTTAATTAATTTTGTGACGTGATTATTTCTATCAACGGCGGTCATTATTTTTTTTAGTTACTCCAACAAATTCAATTAAGAACGGGATTAATTAAAAAAATCTGTAGGCTTTTTGTCCTTTTTATTATTATTTTTTAAAACCATGAAAAACCACTATCAGAAACTCCCAAAACATCACACCTTAATAACCAACAGAATCGTGTATTCCCACTTATTTCAACATATATGGCCTTTGAAATTTTATGATAGAAATAAAAGCTTACTATCACATCACCCTAAAGTTTTTGGCTATTAACACACAAGGTGAAGGTCAACGTAGAATTTTGCTCTTATCAATGTTTTCAAACCTTATCGGATGTCAAACCGGACGCCTTACTGGTCCGATGTCCGAACCGAATTTAAAACTAAATGACGTCATAATTATATACAAAATTATTCATTATATTATATAGCATATTATATATATAGTTACACATATGTTCAATATAAGTAACTTATGTGTATTTTATAGTTTATATATAAAACTTAACAATAATCTTATGTCTAACACACTAATTTATTGTTTAACACTCTGTTTTTACACATTAACATCCATAACAAAAAAAAAAATCAAAATCCAGTTTGACCCCCCAGCCTAGTTCCCGGTCCGACCACCTATTCGGAACGAACCGGACAGTCGAACCGCTCCAAAACAAATTGATGCGAACCGGTTCGGCCACATCTCCGATTTCCGGTCAGACCGCCTGTCGATCCGGTCTTCACAACATTGCTCTTAATTTGATTATTATATTCTCAAATATAGAAAGTTCATGCCACCAAACCCACAAAACTTAACTATCACACTTGGATTGAGTCCACCTAAACCATATCACAAACCTTAACCAACCCACAAAATGACACTATAAACATGAGTTCCCCATGCATAATCTTTAAGACCAACAACTACAAAACCACAAGAACAAGAAACAACCAATGGCTCGACCACTACCGAACCACCTTCTAGCCGTGCATCACACCTAAGCCTAGCCATCGGCTCAGTTTTTTTTTCGCATTCACACTGTTCATGTGTGCTGGTCATTCCCGGAAATGGTACACAGTTTAAAAGCATGCTATAGTTACGATTACGAAGAACCTGTTATACAGCTCAACAATGGAGGCATGACTCATGGTTTGAAAGTGACGATGAAGAAAACGAAGAAGAAGAAGAGGAGGAGGAATCCGTTGGCAAAAGAATATACTTATGGGTGGAAAGTGTCAACTACCAGATTTTTCAGGGTCATATTTATGATTCTGAAGGAAATATTGTTCCACCTAAACCAAGGCTTCTTGCTCTTACCTGGAAATAGAAGATGAAAATATTCAATGAATTGAATAAATCAAGTGTTTAGCGCGTCTAAATCGGATTTAATTATGTGCATTTCATGTTGAAATGTTAGTTTACAAATCAAATCTGCAGCTTCAAGGGTTTATAGTGCATACTACGCGCGTTTTATATGTTTGGTGCAATTTGAAGAATCGTATATTAATTCGTTATTGATTCAATTTATTGTTAAAACAATTGCATGGTCAAATGATTTCATGATGTATAATAAAGGGGGTGTTTGGATGCGCGTTTAGAAATCAAATCCAGATGATCAGTGCATAATAAAACGCGCTATGAAGATGTGTTTAAATTTGCTTCTACTGCTTAAACATGTAATTATTGGATACAATGATCACTAGGATGGTTTTATATATTCTTGAAATATATGTTTTTTTTTAAAATGATATTTTCTATTTATCAACTGTAATAAAATCTTTTGTTTAACACACATCCAAACATCCCCGAAATATATAAATAAAACCTGCAAAAACTTACCATACTTATGTAAACAATCAACTGGCCCTCGCTGAACCAGATGCAGAGCTCCGCCCCCTAAATCCCACAACGTTTAGCTTCGAGGGAGATTTCTGAACATCAGATTGGCTAACCGTGAGTGTGTTCCCACCATTTTCAAACCGTCGTTTCGGGCTACTCAGTTTTGAAAACTTAGACTGTTTGCTGGCCCTTTAGCTGTTGTTTTCCCAGATTGGGCCCTGATGGACTTCTTTTGGTTGGTGATCTGGAAAAGCCAACTACTTTACTAGATCTGGCGGACGGCGATGAGCCTCCTTTGGCGGTATTTTGTAGCCGAAGAGGCTTGTTTTTCTGATCGGACACTTTGACTTTGACCGGTTTGTACCTTTTGTTTTATGGGCTTGAAGTTTTGGCCTGCTGCTGTCTTTTGAACATTATTTATGGTGAGGACTCTAAGCTTTCGTTTTTCCTCATGGCTTCCTCAACACGGGTTGCTAAGCCAGGTCCTTTTTAGTAACTAGACTCGTTACTTTTCCTGAAAAAACAACAAAAAACTATGAAGATAAACAAACTGTCACAAAATGAGATTGTTCAAGTTTTAAGCAATAATGGCGTAATAAATATATATTGATTTAACTGAGGCAAAAAAATAATAGTAATAACATAAACCAACGATGAAAATCACCTTTGGCGCCATGCGGGCAGTCCTTCCGGTTCGATGAAGGTAGTCAATCTAAATGCACATAAACCAGAGATTGTTATTCATGAAACAAAGAAAGAAGTATAATGACTTTAGAGAGTATCACACAAGCATACTTACAGAGTTCATGGAAATCAAACAAATAACATGATCAACATCCAAGTCCAATCCCCGAGCTGCCAGGTCAGTACACACGAGCGTGGGCCAATCTCCGTCATCACTTTTAAACTTTTTGAGGTTTTCACCCTGGTTCAAAAGTAAAACACATCGTTCTAATAATACATGTAGATCATAAGCATTTAAACACATCTCTAGTGATGGAAGGATGTATTTTACATTTCAATGATATCATCTCACCTTTCAACGGCAGGCACCTCACCGTGATAGTTACAGTAGCGAGTTGTTTTTCACTAGAAAATGGTCCACAGCACGGCTAGAATTCAATGTATTGCAGAACACCATCACTCTATTTCCCTTTGCTAAACTTGGCTCCAGAACCTACATAAACACCATCATCGTTAAATATAAACAAGCGGATTATATCTCTATTTTAGATATAAACAAACAGTAATCGCTGTGTTTGTGTTGGTTCTCAGATAATATTTATTAAAACCATTTTAGGTATCGTCTGGTCCAGTTCAGAATTGGATCAGTTTGTTTTTTCAAACATCCTATTTTAGGTATGTTTTTTAAATTTAAACATACCATTTACCAAGTTCAAGTTCCTTTTTTGGATCGAACCAGCTAGTCCTATAGGTAAGAGTGTTAATCAGTTTAATATCCTTGGTTGTTAATTTCTACACCAAGTTCAAAAATGAAGAACCCAATTCAGATTGTTTGTCGATCCAAACTGAATTCACGAAAGGATAGAGTTTAAACACAAGCATCAGGAGAGGGCTGGCTGACTGAGCATTGAAATATCCAGAAGCACAAAACTTTAAACGTCCCAAAAAACATATAAAAAAGAAGCAAATGAACCTGTAGTAATGCTTCCAACTTGTTTTCAGAACCCGAGAGCTTGATAAATCATGGCGAGCAAAGCAACCTTTTTATGCAGGGTTGATGTGCGAAGATGTCAATTCCTTGGAATCTTCATCACTAGCTTTTGTACAGCCTGCAAAAGGCATTCAGTTTTAAACTTTCCTTCTAATTATTTTATGGTAAGTCAGAGAACAGTGTTTGGAGGTGCATTTTGAAACTATGTGATTAGATAATCCAATCAGAAGTAATATAGTGCTTCTGTTCATTTTTCTGCAAACGCAAAGTTTTTTAAGAACAACTCCTAATCTACTCCTATTACCACTTATGCCTGCACCTTGCAGATTTAAACCCTCAACCTCTTGGGTAGAGGAGAGGCTTCAGTTCTCTAAAATTATGATATCAAATAGTAAGTTGTTTGAGTGCTTGGCAAATTCTAATTATTTATGTAATAATGATATGTTGACTAAAAAAGAATAATTTTATATATTGTCAAAACTTAAATATCAAAACATATAACATAATTCATAAAAATTATCTTTTATCAACTACATGAATATTGTATGAGTTATTTACAAATAATACTCACCACATGATATTATCAATGGAAGGTAAGTAAAGGGACATATAAGTCGTTTTAGATTTCTATTAAAGTTCAGTTTTATTGCAGCTGCTATGAAAGTAAATTCCAAGATGATTATGTTTACCCCTAAGAAAATCATTTTATCCAATCGCTGAAAATAATTATTCTCAGATAATTTCATATCACAAAATCCCACTCAGTTGATCTCACGTCATATAACATTATGATAGGAAAAAAAAGAAGTATCGGCATACATTGGTCATTGTTGCAGACACCAAAACGGTTTGAAAACCAAGACCATCAACTTTTTGAGCCCGTTTTCATGGCCCAAGGAACTTGCGGATGTCCGGCCCAAACCCTCGATCAACATCGTGTCTGCTCATCCAACACCTAACAAAAGATTTACCTCCACATTAAAAAAATATAATGCATAAATGACTCCTCGATTTGAGACTTTATATGCATTTGGATCAATGTAGCAACATGCATGATGCAACGGTTAGTAATTGGTTAAATGCATTCGAATCATGATAAATAACAAATTTCTGCACATCGAAATGGGTCTAGTCAACCCGTAACCGTTTTGCCCAGCTTTTATTTCTACAATAATTGTGTATTAAATATATTATAAAGCTGCATTGTAACACATAATCAAACTTTTTGAATAAAGAAGGTTGTATCGTAGACTTTTGAACCATTCGACTCGGTCTCTTTTTAGCTAAATTTTTTCTTATTTGCCCCACATAACCCAAATTAAAGCATCATATGTAAATGGGGGCAAAGAAGAAGAATTTAGAAGAGTCCATCACTCACCAGATACTTGATATCACCATACACCAGTTCCCCTCTTCATATGTTGAAGAACCCTCCCAGGTGTCCCCACCACCATGTCAATTGGTGATTCGTGCATCCTCTTGGGGTCTTAGACGACCACCTCCACTAACCATGGTTGACCTAAACCGAGCATGATGACTAATAGCCTTTGCAACACCGAATACCTGCAGTATCCAAATTCCAAACTTCATA